>OY776129.1:44612140-45812140 GCA_963675135.1 Galeopsis tetrahit | reverse complement strand
TAATATTTTAATAATCATTATTGATTCTCTATTATTATTATTAATATATATATATATATTTTTCTGATTTTATTATTTATAATAAATGTATATTTTATATAAAAATAATATTTTTATTTTTAAAATAAGAATATTATCATTATTTTTAATATTAAATAAATTTAAAAAATATTATTATTATTTATATTATTAAAAATTATTATACTATTATTTTATATTATTGAAAATAATATATTGTATACACTATATTGTACTCTGTATTATTTATATTTTTAAAAAAAATTAAATGATTTTTTTATGTTATTATATTTATAATTTAATATTATTGAAAAATAATATTATTGTTAAAATTAATATATTATTATTTATATTTTTTAAATTTATTATATTTTTATTTTTAGATTATATATTATATTAATATTTTTATTAAATATTATAAATTTTTTATTATTAAATAATAATATCATTATTAATTTTTATTGCAGGATTTATTAAAATTTTGATTCCTTCCTTAAACCCATGGGGTGGAAAGGAATGAGAATTCCATATATGATTTCATTCCATAAATCAGTGGGTGTTTGCAAACAAAACTATGTGCTTAAAAGCACTTCTTTTTTAAATAGAATCACTTTTGAAGTGTTTGTAAACACAAGTAAGTGATTAAATTAATTACTTAAAATCATTTTTAGTCAAGCATCCCTCCCCATGCTTCTAACAACTTCTAAGTGCTTCTAATCATTACATTCACTAATTTTACAATTTTGCCCTCACAATTTAAATAATATTTTATTTTTACCCATTATTTATTCAAATGTAATAAGGGTGTTTTTTGTAAAATTATAAAAAAAAAAAAAAAAAAAAAAAAGTGATTTGAATGACATACATCACAACATTTAAAAAATTGATTAGAAATGCTTATTTTTAAAACACTATCTACTTTCAATTTTACTACAAAAATCAACTTTAATCACTTTAAATCAACTACAATTGTTTACAAACACACCCTCATCCCAATCGTCAAATTTGGAATAGATCCATGAATGGTGATTCCATTCATGACTTATTCCACCATATCAATCATACCCTTAGGGACTTGAGTAAAATAAGGGACATTGCATATATTGAAACAAACAAAATTTCACTTCTACAACCAAAATTTCATTGAGGGACATTAGTCGTAAAAGGGACAATATCGACGAAATTTCAATTCTCCAAACATAAAACCGACATTCACATAAAAGGGACAATAAGGGACGTGAGATAAAAAAAAAAGGAAAAATATTGAGGGCCATCAATATTCCAAAACCGAAAAAATTCCCACTCATCAACTAGAATTCGATTTCTCCAACTGTAAAATCGATATTCTAATAAAAGGGACATTTAGGGACTTGAGTAAAATAAGGGACATTAATTATTTTGAAACCAACAAAATTTCACTTCTACAACCAAAATTTCATTGAGGGAAATGAGTTTAAAAACATTGTGGGACATTGAGGGACATTAGTCGTAAAAGGGACAATATCAACGAAATTTCAATTATCAAATTAAAATTTCAATTCTCTAAACGTAAAATCGACATTAACATAAAAGAGACAATAAGGGGCGTGAGATAAAAAAAAAAAAAAAAAAGAACAATATTGAGGGGCATCAACATTCCAAAACCGACAAAAATCCCACTTATCAACTGGAATTCAATTCTCTAACTGTAAAATCGATATTCACATAAAAGGGACATTTAGGGACTTGAGTAAAATAAGAGACATTTTATATTTTGAAACCAACAAAATTTCACTTCTACAATTAAAATTCATTGAGGGACATGAGTTTTAAATAATTGTGGGACATTGAGGGACATTAGTCGTAAAAGGGACAATATCGACGAAATTTCAATTCTCCAAACGTAAAACTGACATTCACATAAAAGGGACATTAAAGAACGTGAAATAAAAAAGGAACAATTGACTATATAGAACTCAGGGACGAATCCAGACTTTTATGTGAAAGGGGGCCAATACAGTCAACATAATTTTCGATACTAAAATTTAGATATTTCATATTATGATATATCAATATTCATTGTTAAAATATATTAAAATATATAAATATATCCTTATAATGCGCATATAAAAAAATCATCTACAATTGAGACTATATATATGTTTTTTCTTAATTTACGCCTCAATACACACTAATTGTAAATTTATAAGAAATTCATCATTAATTATATTTTAAGTCTCGATTAAGTTTATGAAAAAATAAGAGAAAATATATTTTACCTCAATTGAGGATTTTGATTTAGTCTATTCAATATATATAAAGATTACAATTAGAATTTACAGAGTAACCTACAAGTAATTACAGATATGGAAAATATATACAAATCTCTAAAGATCTTTGACTAAATCAATTATGGACTAAATCATTATTCCTATTACCCCCCTCAAGCAAAGCGGATGTGGAGATACGCAAAGCTTGGACCGAAAGAATTCAAATAGCGGTCGCGGAAGACTCTTGGTGAATATATCAGCAAGTTGAAGATTTGAGGGGACAAAATGGGTAGATAGACGACCCGAAGCAACCATTTCCCGAACAAAATGATAATCAATATCAATGTGTTTTGCCCGCTTATGAGCCACTAGATTTTGGCTAAGAAAGAGCGCAGACTTATTATCACACATGAGCTTTGGTGAAGATGAAGGCATGGCATGAAGTTCACGCAAGAGTAACGTGACCCAAATAACTTCAGAGGCAGCATTAGCCAAAGCCCTATACTCAGACTCACAGCTGGAACGAGAGACAGTGGGTTGTTTCTTAGCACTCCAAGATACAAGATTCGGACCCAAAAATATGGAATAATCATAAGTGGAGCGGCGAGTGTCAAGGCAACGAGCCCAATCAGCATCAGAGTAACCCAAAAGATTGAGAGGTCCACGAGTGAAATCCAGACCAAATGTAAGCGTGCCCTTGACATAACGAAGAATGCGCTTGACAGCCTGAAAATGAGCAACAGTGAGTTTCGATTGAAACTGACTTACAGTGTTCACAGCATATGATAAATCTGGCCTAGTTATAGTGAGATATTGCAACGCACCCACCAAAGAACGAAACTCAGTAGGATCGGAGTGAGGATCACCATCAACTGTAAGAATTTCCGATGAGGAAAGTGGAGTAGACACTGGCTTGGCATCGAGAAGAGCAGATCGAAGAAGGATGTCTCGCACATACTTGGACTGACCCAAGAAGATACCAGATTTCGTATAAGTTACCTCCAAGCCGAGGAAATAATTCAGCCGCCCTAGGTCTTTAATTGCAAATTCACGGCGAATTCGAAGAATAATACGATCAATAAGCGACTGGTCACTCCCAATGATAATAATGTCATCCACGTAGACAAGTAAATAAAGCAAAAAACGATCTTGGCGAAAGACAAACAAAGAAGTGTCAGATTTGCTTTCAAGAAAACCAAGACTTACTAAGAAGGCACAAAAGCGTTGAAACCACGCCCGAGGAGCCTGCTTCAAACCATAAATCGCCTTATTTAGCTTGCAAACAAAGGAAGGACGAACATAATCAATGTAGCTAGGTGGTTGCTCCATGTAAACAGGCTTTTGAAGAACATCATGCAGAAAAGCATTGTTTACATCCAATTGACGTAATGGCCAATTATTAATAACCGCCAAAGAGAGTATGATACGAACAGTGGAAGCTTTGACTACAGGACTGAAAGTATGATCGTAGTCGAAACCAGGAAGCTGAGAAAACCCTTGAGTAACTAAGCGAGCTTTATAGCGATCAATAGAACCATTCGCCAAATACTTGGTACGAAAGACCCATTTAGAACCAATAACATTTTCAGTAGCAGGACGAGGGACCAAAGTCTAAGTGTTGTTGGCATGAAGAGCCTTAAGCTCGTCGTCCATTGCAGAAATCCAGTAAGGTGATTTTGCAGCTGATTTGAAACCCTTGGGCTCCTTAGAAAAGTGTAGAGTGGAAAGAAAACCACTATGAGCCAAGTAAGAAGTTGAAGGAGGATACTTTGGCTTGAAAATGCCATCCTTGGCACGTGTTTGCATAGGATGAGTTGATACTGATGCAGGTGGCGGCAAAGGGGCCAATGGCGAAGGCGGAGATGCCGTAGACGTGAGATCCGGACATGCTGAACAAGGAGTCGAAGCAGGCAAATCCATCGGAACCACTGCTGGACTCGAAGGCGAAGGAAAAATGGGAGCCGAACCAAGATCCCTATAAGCCGAAAAATCCAACGAGTCGGCTGAAGAGGACCGTGTGGAAGGTGCAAAGGGAAAATATTCCTCATCAAACCGAGCATGCCTGCTAATGTACAAATAAGACGATGTTGTATCGAGACAGCAAAAACCCTTATGCCTGGAACTGTAACCCAAGAAAACACAAGGAATGCTGCGAGGAGAAAACTTGTTAGCAGCATAATCTAGTAAGCATGGATAAACTCTACATCCAAACGCATGAAGATTATCATAATTTGGAGGAGAGGAAAATACCAATTGAAACGGTGATTTATCGGATAACACAGAAGAGGGTAAACGATTAATCACATAAACCGCAGCACCAAAAGCTTCAACCCAATATTCCATAGGGACAGATGAATGAAACAACATAGATAACCCTGTTTCTGTAATATGTCTATGTTTTCTTTCTGCACGGCCATTTTGAGAAGGGGTGTATGAACAAGACATGGTATGTAGAATGCCACAATTTCTGAAAAGGACTTGCAATTTGTTATTTGTGAACTCGGTACCCCCATCAGATTGAAAACGTTTGATAGTTGTGGAAAATTGATTTTCGACCAAAGTTTTGAACTTAACAAACGTATCATAGAAGTCTGATTTCAAACGAAGCGGATAAAACCACGTAAAACGAGAGAAGTCATCAACGAAAACCACATAGTAGAGAAAACCATCACACGATTTCACAGGAGACGGACCCCACAAATCACAATGAATAACATCCAACAAACGCAAAGCGCGTTTTTCATTATTGATAAAAGGAAGTATTTTACTTTTAGCCAACTGACAAGAAGAACAAGCAAGAGGCCTAGGTAAAACAGAAGTAAATGACAAAAAACCAAGTTTGTTCAACAACTTAATAGTATCAAAATTAACATGGCCTAAACGACTATGCCACAATTCAAAAGAGGCACGTGTACGACGATTCCATAAAGCTGCCACCAAAGCCGCATGACCACGCTCCAAAATATATAATCCATTTTCACGTCTGCCTCGTGCCAATGGAATCCCTGTTACACGATTCTGAATTTCAAAACAGTCGTTAGAAAAAACAACATTCACCGGATTATCACTCGTAAGTTTGCTAACAGAAAGAAGGTTCTTCGTGATATGAGGAACCACGAGGACATTCAGTAGAGATAAATCACGAGATAAAGTATGAGAGCCAGTATGAGAAATAGAAAGAGTGTTACCATTTCCCACAACAACCCTATCAGAACCAGAGTAGTTCGATGTGGAGTCCAAACCATCAATAGAATTAGCCATGTGTGATGAGGCACCCGTGTCGACATACCAATCAGGAGAGTTCTGATTTATCGAACAAGTGTTTTGAAAGGCATGAGCAAGATTGGCTTGTTGCGGAGGAGAAGAGTAACGTTGTGGGCACACTCAAGCATAATGTTCACCACGACAGATTTGGCAATTAGGGGGATAGCGACCACCGGAACGACCACCACGGCCAGGATTACCGCCACGATTAGAATTAAAATTATATCCCCCACGGCTAGATTGATGGAACGAACCAGACTGGTAAACATTACCAGATTTCTTATTTGATCGCTGCTGAGCAAGGAAAGCCGGTGACTGAGAGGAGGCAGAAGCGGAGTCGAGCGATTTTGTAAACAGATCGTGCGACTCGCCTTTGGACAATAACTCAGGGAAGGAGGGCAGAGGCGTGAGATTAATTTGAGAAGTAGAAAAGCCATGAAAATCCGTACCTAATCCGCGAAGGAACCAATGGGATTTGTCAGTATCATCGATCGAACAACCCATGGCAAGAAGTTGATCACACAGATTCTTGAACGTGGCACCATACTCCGTGACAGAACGGGAGCCTTTCTTGATAAGTTGCAATTCGTCCTTGAGACGAAGCTCTCTAGCCTTGGATGGCCGATTGAAAGCAGTAGCCAAGGTAGACCACATAGCAGCGGACGTTGAGTATCCAACAACAACAACCATGGCATCTTCAGTTAGGGTTGACGAGAGAAAAACTCTAACTATTTGATCTTTGCCAAGCCACTCATCGTAGGCAGGATTAGAGGAATCACCGGAATCAGTGGGAATCTTGGTAGATGGAGCGGGCAGCGAGCCATCAACGTAGGGAAGAAATTTCTGAGTGGCAAGAAGAGGATAGATTTGACCATACCACATGAGATAGTTTGTGGGTTTGAGTTTAATGGTGACTAGGTGAGTCATAGCATGTAGAGTAAGAGTCGAATAAAAAACGGAGGTGGAAGAAGAAGGTGTATCACCGGCCATGATGAAGAGAATTTCGGTAAAAAAAAAAAGACTAGGGTTTCTCAGCCTTGTTAGGCTGATACCATAAAAGAATAAGATAAAATATATTTTACCTCAATTGAGGATTTTGATTTAGTCTATTCAATATATATAAAGATTACAATTAGGGTTTACAGAGTAACCTACAAGTAATTACAGATATGAAAAATATATATAAATCTCTAAAGATCTTTGACTAAATCAATTATGGACTAAATCATTATTTCTATCCGTTTATAACTTAAAACGATTGTTTCGAAATTAGGTGAAACTATAGGGCAATAGTATAAAATGAAATAATATATAATAATAAATTATTTGAAAAAAAATTAAAAAATGCTACACGTTCAACCGAGAAACAGAAGAGAATTACAGTGATATTAATCAAATTATGCATAAATCTTTTAAAACTTATAATCAGGTGAAATTAAAAATAACAGACAATAAATTAAGAATGAAAAATAAAACCGTAAAAATTAAAATATTTAAATTTGGACCGAGAAATGACTAAAAGGTACTTAACTGCCTAATCAATTGGCCCAACTAATAATTTAGGAATAGGCCCAATTAATATATTAATCCAATTAACATATACAGTAATTGTATTTCGTAAGTTCAAGACTAATACCTAACACATATTACACATTGTATAAAATACTTAGTAAAAAATGATAAATCCTGAGGGGGGCCTGTAAAAGTTGGCATTTTGATGATATTCTTATTGAACGAAAACATATATATACTTTGTAAGAATCCCTTCAATCATGGGATTGATATGCGAAAAATAAGAATGTAAAATCAAACCAAAAATATGGTTGTACTGAGGAGATAATCACGTGATTGATTTATGTGATTGATTTATTTCCTTCAGGGCCAGGGCCACCCCAACATGCATGTGGTTCCGTCCCTGCATGTGATCTCGTAGAGGTTGCAATTCGAACTGCTTTGTATAATTCAACGGGTCAAATAATGGGACCGAGTTGGTCCATCGTTTCATTGAAGATTTAGACTTGTAAAAATAGAGTTTTCACTGTTTAAGAATTTCAAAATAAAATTATAATTAAACAACATGAAGTTGTCCTTAGAATTCAAGGCATCACTAAATTTAAAAATCTCATCTTTGAATTTACTATTGATTTCAGTCAAATGAGTATCTATCACATTGTTAAAGACATCGATTAAGTTTATGTGGAAGTTACTGTTTCGAATTTGATATATCCTTTTACATTAGAGGTTTGAAATTGGGTCATATCAAAAATATATATATATATATATATATATATAATTATATATATATATATACATAAAAAACAATTTATATTGTTATCGTCTTGTTTAATCAAAAATGTAAAAAATTATCGGGCCTACATGAGACTAAAGAAATAAAAATGTATTTAAATTTTAAAAAAAATAGATACATTTCAAAATTAAAAACCTAAATTGAGGCTCAACCTATAAAAAAAAATGAGTTCCTATATGATTAATTTATTCCCATGAAAATATGTACTAGCATTTATTAAAACAAAAAAATATACACACATATGTAAATTGCCAAAAACTTATATAGAATATTTCACTGCCGCACTTCCGTGAAATTTGACTCATTCTTCTTTTCTTATCCGGTAATCAGTCTCCTTCTTCAGCGCTGCTTCTCTCCTTCCTTCTCTTGCGTCGCCTTCTTCTTTTCTCTAAGAAATCTGCAGACTTCTATAACAAAAAAAAAAATCCTTCTTTTCAGCGCCACATTCTTCTCTTCTACGCGAAAATCTGCAAGCTTTCATAAAAAAAAAAACCTTTAGAAAATTTATTCGCTATCAATTACACTATTCAAACTTTTGATCTGCTAATCACGAAACAAGGTGGAGAAATCATTATTTTTTTTTTTTGAATGAATTTATGAGAAAAAATCAACAATAATAACACACACAAATTTATTCCAATTAATTGTTGATAATTATGTTTTTGTAATTGTAGGGATCGATAAACTATTCAACATGATTGTGTTTTTCGTGTTTTCAATTATTATTTTTTTTCGTCTTTTTAATGTGCGTATCTCATTCCCTCTCAATAATGACGTTTTATTTATACAATAACACATCTTTCTCTATAAAGTAATACACTTGTGTTTATATAGTAACACAATTTTCAATCAATACATGTGTTACTTTAAGAACAAATATGTGTTACACAAAGGTCAATTGTGTGTTACTTGTCCTTACAGTAACACATATTTGTTCGTACAATAACATATAATTGTATTTAAAGTAACACAGATTAAGAACAAGTTTTTTTTGTTTGTCTCTTGAGTGATTTTTTTTAAAGATATGTTTGATTTGGTATGACTTGCAAAAAATTTCGAGATTTTTTTATCATTCCTTAAATTAATTGTATTATTATTTTCATCTGAAAAGTCAATTTATGTGTTATTTGTACTTACAGTAACACATATTTGCCATTGCAGTAACATATATTTGCCCTTACAGTAACATATAATTACTTTTATAGTCACACAGACCTGAACCCCGCTTTTCTATTAGCCTTCTGCGCTCGCGATTTTTTGGAAAATATCTGTTTGACCGATCAGACCCGCTACAGACCTGCGAAATTTTGACACTTTTTTAAATATACTAATATTTCACGTGGAATATTTTATATAAGTATTTTCTATGTAAATTATTTCGGGTTAGAGGGGTAGCAAATACTAATATTTTAAAATTTATTCTCAAAGTCCATAGAATACATAAGCTTACAACATTTTGCCATAGTCACTACGGCCAAACTCGTCAAATTGGTGTCTCCAATTGTCCATTCAGTATATTACAACTCCATAAATTTAAGTTTAAACGATTCAATCACATTAAATTTCGACGTGCAAATTGGAACATTTTTGGATGAATTAAAGGTCAAACCATATATCAATTGTTTTATCTCCTCAAGCCCGTCATTTTGATATATGGCCCATCCTTCAATTTACAAGAAAGCAACCATAAATTTGTTGAGAAATAAATGTAGTGTTGTTGCTCAAATCCCTTACGAATCTTGGTCAATTTCAATTATTTTTTGGTGAATTGAATGACGAGCCATCTTGAAATCCCGTATGTAGTAGTGTCATGTTCATGGTAGGTTTTGTCAAGTCAAATCTACCTTTTTATGAGAAATTTCACTATCAAGATCTAATACATGAGGCATAAAAGAAGCATTTCGATGGGATCTCGAAACTACCTGCCATCCCGACCTAATTCATGATGAGCCCACCAACTTCCTATTAAAAAGACCTATTGGAAAAAGTAAAAAATTGATTCCTTCCATTATTCTATAATAAAATGCAAATCCTGTTTTATTTTAATTTTCATCCTAACAAGTGCGGGAGTCTGAAATAAATATAGTACAAAAAATAAATGTAAAATAATTTATTTACATAAGTTGCACCCTACGAATTTTTATTCGATAGAATTAATCGATAATACAATCAAAATCAATATCTTCAAAAAATTCTCTTTCAATATAGACAACCATAAAATATTTAGATAATCACTCTCCATTTTATTTTGAAAAACACTATTGACATGCTTCACATGTGAATCAATCTCGTAATCATAACATATGATTGTACTTTATTTGTCTCGACTAATTAACTCTTGGGATAGTGCAGAAAGTTGGCAAATTGTGAAAACTTTTTTGAGAAAAAATATCAAATTTGTAATGTTGCAATCCAAGTCTTTTTCTATACATTCAAACCACTGTTGGTCATATTTTCTCTATATCGAGAAATCGAAGAAGTCATACAAGAATTTTTCCCGGATTGTTCATCTGGTACCTAACTAGGCTAAGGAATTCTACAATACCAATAGGAATTCAGATCCCTTCAATTCAACTAGGCCCGTAGTTCCGGAATTAGGAATTCAGATCCCTTCAATTCAACTAGGCCCGTAGTTCCGGAATTAGGAATTCAGATCCCTTCAATTCAACTAGGCCCGTAGTTCCAGAATTTCTACGCGAATCAAGATCGAGAAGGGGAAGTTTTCCTCAAACAGATCATTTATTGATTTGTAAAATTATCAAGATTAAATTTATCGGCAAGATTCTAAATAAAATCCTCATTAGACAACTTGAAGTTATCCTTAGGATTCAAAACATCACTAAGTTTAAGAAGTTTCACCGTCTCATCTTTGAATTTACTATTGATTTCAGTCAAATGAGTATCTGTCACATTGTTAAAAACATCAATTAGATCTAGATGGAAGTCATTGGTTCAAATTTGATAGGCTCTTTTACATTAGAAATTTAAAATTGAGTCATCTCGAAATCTAAAAAATAGTACTTGTAATATAGATTGTTATCGTCTCGTATATATAAATTAGAAATGTAAAAAAATTGTCGGGCCCCAATCTGAGATAAAAAAGAATAAAATTGAATTTAAATTAAAAAAAAAAGAAAAAAATAGATACATTTCAAAATTAAAATCTAAATTGAGGCTCAACCTAAAAAATAGATGTTGGAGAAATTGGGTTTTTATTCAATTTCTTAGGGTATGATTGGTATGACTGAATGAAAATGTGACTGAATGGAATGAACTCATGAATGGAATGAAGGTTTGAATGGAATGAAAGTCTGAATGACATTCCCATAATTGGTATTGACAAGGAATGGAAAAATCATTCTTTAATTGATTCCATTCTCATAATTGGTATAATAAAATGAATGCAAAATAATGTAAAAAGTTTATCTTAAATGACTAAAATACCCTTATACATATTTTATAAAACATATTAAATTGGTTAATATACTATGTTTCATTTTTGCTGTAATATATATATACTATGTTTCGAGATATATATATATATATATACACGAAACAGAGAGTTCTTCTGTATATATATAGAACAACATTACACTACTATTCTTGGACTAGTTCTTCTCTTCTACGTTTTTTCTCAGCATTCTTCTCTTCTTGCGTTAGCTAAAATTATATCGATCATTGTGTATATGTTTATATAAAAGAATTATAAAGGGAAAATATCAATTTTGGTCATCCAGTTTTACCTCTTTTCATATTTGATCACCCACATTTGATCACTATCAAAATTGGTCACTCATTTATTATATTCTATCAAAATTGATAATTCCGTTAGTCAATCTGTTATTGACTAACGGAGAAAGAGTTTTGAGCTCAAAATTTTCAAAACATTAAAAACTTCTGATGCATCTTCTACAAACTAATGAAACAAACGCAGTAGCAAGAATGAAACATGTGGAACCTACCGGAGCGTGAATACCCATTGAAGAATCTTAGTTTTATCTTATAGATCAGAAGGAATTCTCATTATATTTATGCGTAATAGGTCAAAAGAATTCTCATGCATCTTGAAATTTTCATTATATTTATTCTTTATTAGAAAGAATTCTCATGCATCTTCTGGAACGTGATTCAATCAACTTGCTGGGTAGTGAAAAAGACCAAAATTGATATTTTTCCAAATGTATATCTCCAATTATTATACAAATTCAATATGAAACCAAGAATTGAAAAACAGAGTACAATTGTTAAAAAAAAACAAGAGTACAAAGTTTCATTCTATCTTGAGTTTCTCATTTTCCTGTAAAATAAAAAGTAAACCGAGTTTCTCATTTTCCTGTAAAATAAAAAGTAAACCAACAACAAATGAATTCATAATTGAGTTAAATAATTATTAAAAACTTACTGAAATTTTTTGACTACAGCAAAGTTGATTGAATCACGTTCTAAAAAGTAAACCAACAACAAATGAATTCATAATTGAGTTAAATAATTATTAAAAATTTATTGAAATTTTTTTGACTACCCAGCAAGTTGATTGAATCACGTTTGAGAATTCTTTCTAATCAAGGATAAATATAATGAAAATTCCGCATGAGAACGCGTTTGACATGTTTCATTCTTACTACTGCGTTTGTTTCATTAGTTTCTAGAAGATGCATCAAAAGTTTTTAATGTTTTGAAAATTTTGAGCTCAAAACTCTCAATTTTGATAGAATATAATAAGTGAGTGACCAATTTTGATAGTGATCAAATGTGGGTGACCAAATATGAAAAGAAGTAAAACTCGGTGACCAAAATTGATATTTTCCCAATTATAAATTACCTGGATGAGATCAAATGCCGAATTTAATATAAAGAGCGGTGTTTGTATATCTCCACCGAAATTTTCGGGAAGGAGGCACTGTAAACAACAATTAATGGGTATTTCCAATATACAGTAATTGCTATCTAATCAAAATAAAAATGGCCCTATAATATATATGCAACTCGATCGATCTGCTTACCAAACTCGAGTTTCTTCTGCGTTTTTTTCTCAGTCTCTTCTGCGTTTTTTTCTCAGCGTTCTTCTCTTCTGCGTTCTTTCTCAGCATCCTTCCCTCTTGATGAATTAGGTTAAAGAAGGTTAATAAATATCGTATTTAATCGTGGATTAAGGTTGGATAAGAGGGTTAATGAAAATCTTTTTAATTGTTAATAAGGATAATTTTGTAAAAATATTTTTTTAATAATTTTTTTTTTTAGAAAATAAAAATAATTTAATTTCACGTGGAATGGAATGGGTAAAGATAGGGGATGGATATGAATCAAAATTCTTTATTTTTGGGAATCACCATTCCACGAGGAATCACGATTCTGTGTAAAAAAACATACCAATCATGAGATTAGGAATATGTTCATGAATGCTCATTCCATTCTAAGTCCATTACCCCATACCAATCATGCCCTTAATATTTAATTGATTTTAATTAATCAATTATTTGAGGGTATGAATATTTAATTTTCGAAGAATTAAATATTGTAGAATCGTTCTACTCTCCGAGTAGATGATCGTAGTATATTTAAAATCTCAAAACCGAATTTCGGTGAGTGAGAAATTAATGTACGAAGTTTAAGACAAAGTGATGCATTGGGAGTAGTGTTAATAACTATCCCACATTGATAAATGAGAGAATTAACTAACTCCTTATTAATAGGAGTTAGTTAAGAATGTTCAAATTGTAGTGACTATTGAACCATTCAATTAGCCACACGCGCGCGCGCGCGCCGCCCGTGCCGCGCCGGGTCCGTTGTCCGTGGGCCTTGGCCTTGGATCTTGGCAATTGGACTTTGGGCTTGGGCCTGGGGCCCCTCTATCTTTTTGTGGTTCTAAAAATGTGGGCCTCGACCCACACGGATTTAGACAGCCCAAGTCTATGGAAGTCAAGCGGAAGTTGACTTCTGGAATTTGAATTTGAAATGTGATTGTCTTAATTGCGTGGAAGTTTAAGAATGGAAGTTACCATTCCGAAACTGCCATATTAATGTGCTGGGTATTAAGAATGGGAGTTACCATTCCTGAAACTGCCAGAAACTGCCATATTAATGTGTGACCAGCCGTTACTGCCTTAAATACCCGTCTGTTCCACACCTGAGTGACACTGCCTATAAATAGGAGTGCATGGTTTTGGGAAAACACACTTTTGCATACAACAAATTTCACCTGAGTTTTTCCAGAAAATTGCATACACTATTTTCAGCATTCTGCATAGCATTTTAGAGTGCAATCCGGTTCTAACGTGTTTCTGTTCGCTGGAGCTTTGTGCGCTGCGGTGTTGCTCGTGCAAAGAGGAAGCCGTTTTACCTTTCGAAGCAACTCGTCACTCCGTGAACACTAGCCGAGACGTGTTTGTTTTACGGGAAAAGGTATCACCTTGACTCGGCTCTTTTCCCTAATTTTCAGTTTATCTACAGTTCTGTCTCTTCCCTTTCTGGACCTGCTATTCTAAGAAGCTGCTCAAACAAGGAAGCTGCCTCTTTTGGAAAGTTGAAGAACTCGAAGACTTTGTAATTTCTTTTACTGTCTTTAATTTTTTCCGTCTAAATTCTTTGTAAGCCATTGTTGGTAATCTATAAACCAACAATAGATACATTCCAAGAAAAATGTGTACTAGCATTTATAAAATATATATACACATGCACACACATACATATATGTAAATTGTTTCAGGTTAGGAGTGGTAGTGAAAAATTTCCGTCAAGTTAGGGGTAGCAATTTATGCACTCTAAATACTACTCTGTAATATTTTATTTTGAAATTTATGCTCAAAGTCGTTACAATACATAAGTTTTACAACACTTTGCCGTCGTAGCTAGCATTTTTGGTGAATTAAAGGAACGAGTGATACATAAAATTATTCATCTCTCCAAATTCTTCAATTTGGTGCCTTCAATTGCTCATTCTGTATATTACAACTCCACAAATTTAATTTTGAACGATTCATTCACATCAATTTTCTAGCGTGCAAAATTGAAACATTTTTTGGTGAATCATAGGTCAAACCATATATCAATTGTTCATCTCCCCAATCCCGTCATTTTGATGTATGGCTCATCCTTCAATTTACGAAATAAATGCAGTGTTGCTGCTCAAATTCGCTTACGAATCAAGACCATTTTCAATTATTTTTTGGTGAACTAAAGGACGAGTCATCTCGAAACCTTTTATAAGTAGTGTTATGTTCATGACAGGTTAGGTCAAGTCAACCGACAACGCAACTCTTATCCGTCGCTTTTTTTACTGGATCTTGTTATGGCTGGACTATGGATTCACTTCTATTTTTTTTTATGAGAAATCTTACTATCAAGATCTAGTACCCGATGCATAAAATAAGCATTTTCTATGGGATCCCGAAACCGCCAGCCACCCCAGCCTAATTCATGATGAAGCCACCCTGACCTAATTCATGATGAGTCCACCAACTTCCTTGCAAAAGACCTATTTTGAGGTAGATATATGGAGTAAGGGACAAAAAAAATGCTTACTTGGTAGAGTTTGCTAGACTGATTCTAAAGAGTTCGAGATTTACCAAAAGAAAAGATATAGAAAGTTTGGGGATCTTGGATAGACTAATTTGTTATCATAAGAGAATTTTTAAAGATTTCAATAGATTTTGGGGATTATGTAACTAACTCAAATTCCAGATAATTGCTTTTAGTTCCGAATTTTCGTTGCATCCTAATTTGAGATTCTATCTAATCTTCTTTATAAGCCTTGACTGTCTCATCGGCTCGCACCACCTTTTTTTTATGCTTTGGTTAAGAAAAGGGACGTAGGGGGTTGTATACTAAAGAAATTATTGCAAAAGAGCAAGAAGCACAGCTCACCATTATCATGATTAAATTTTTTTTCCTTTTTTGCTGTACACGTCTTATCCCAAGTCAATTAATGTTTTTACCTTTTGTTTATCCATATTCCCGACACAGAAATATAGATATAAGATGACCAAAATCTAATTTACCCGACGTGGATATGAGGATGAATGTATAATCTTCTTCACTACTTAATATATCAATAGCACACTTCCACCCACGACTTGATGACTTTGACCTGCATGCTTCTTTATATTGATGGATTTGAAAAGATGAACAATTTAATATAAAGTTTGACCTTCTATTCGTAAAAAATAGTTAAATTCGATTGTCGAAAAATTGACGTGAATGAATCATTAAAACTTAAATTTATGAAATTGTAATCTACGAAACACACAACTAAAGACACCAAATTGTAAAAAAAGGAACAATTTGATATATTATCCGTTTACTTAAAGGTGGTGAAATTTACATTTTTAAATGACTTTAACTATAAATTACGAAAATGGGGTAAGATTTTAGTACTTCTAACCCGGTCAAAAATCTTACTTCTAACCCGGTCAGCAAGTAAATGCGACATATTTTTTTTTTTTTATCATTAGTTCATTTCAAATAATTGCGTTTTTTATACATACTCTATATTTTTGATAATAGTTGTGCCCATAGCCCTTTCCCAATTTCTCCACTCTAACCATAAATATCCTCGCACACATCCGGTTCACGCGGCTTCTGCAATTTTCCTAATTCAAAATTCCTCTCTGAATTTGCCCGTTTGGGACTTTCAAATTGTTATTATTGTTGGGCAATCATTGACTCAGTTTATCTCAGTGGTGATTTCCGATGCCTTTTACTACTTAGTCGCCGAAGGATTTTTCTCTTTTGTTCAGGTATACGTTTTGACTTTGATTCTTTTTACCTACTAGTTTTATATGCCTCTGGAGATCGAATTCGTTCACATTCTTTTAAAAAGGGTTTCGGATATACTTGGGCTTTGCTGATTTTTTACCTGGGTCTGATTAGGGTTTGTAATTTGTTCGAATGTACTAGATGGAAAGCCTTACAAGTATTATTTGGTGATTTATTTATGTAAGATTTATTTAATCTCGAGTTATTTTGTGCGTTTAGCGGCCATATTTATGTTTGATGTGCATTTATTTGGGTGATCTGAAGTTTTTATCGGATTTATAAATTGTGAATTTTTTTGTTATGATATTGAACTATTAGTTGCAACAGTGGGTTTTCGAGTTAAATTTTGGTTTGTGTGCTTACTGCTTAGCGGTGTAAATGATACCATAGTTGTTTGAGACTCCAGTGAGCTCCATGGCACAGGTCCTTTTTCGGGCGAGTGCAGTTTGTGGGGTAATGTTTCCGTGCCCCAATGGCGGATGCAAGGGGGGGCAGGGGGGTGGGGTAAGGGCTGCTGCCCCCCTGATTTTTTTGAGATTTGTTATGTGTATTTAATTATATGAATATGTGTATTTTTTTTTTTAGATTTATGTGTATATATGTGTATTAAGTATTTTGTTATGTATGTGTTAATACTTAATAATTAGACTTAAAACACGTGTTTCGTACTCTTGCAAATATTAATCCTGGTGTGCTACATGCATGCCTCTAAACTTTGCGGATCTTCTCACCCCAAAGATGTTTAGTGTACTATTTTTATGATATAAAACAAGTTTTAAAAAGAAGCGGCAGAATCATAAAGAAGTTTTAATGAAACAATGTTGTTTCTCTCGCCAGTTGCTAAGCTCTTTTTCACCCTTTTTTGTGTGAATCTTATACCTTTTATGAGTTATGCCATATTTTGACTCCTGTTTACCTTCCCAATCCATAGAGTGAAATTTGGCAAATCTTTATTTAGATAAAATTGTATCTTCTTCCCATAGCAAGAGATTTGACAAAGCTTGATTTATTGAAGATAGTATTCCTCAAAGAATAGCACGGGCATTATTTTTCTTTTAAAACACTTTTGCCTATGTTCCCTTGCACCTCTTGCCTCTAACAACTATGGACTACACATTGTTTAAGCTAATCTCGGGTTAAATTTCTTATTGAGTTATAACTAGTTGGTTTGTGAATTGTGATACGACTTTTTTCCAACACATGTTTTAAGTAGTGGAAATGTATATATTATTCACATATTTTTTACATGTCTACAAAATTCTTCTGCATTCACAATTTAATGGGGTTTTACTTTTTCTAAACTCAACCAACTGATTCTTGAACTCAGCACGCCTCGGTGTGCCTCTTCTACTTTCCATATCTTCCAACCCAAAACGTGGTTTGTACAATTTTTGAAATAAATAATCATTTTTGACAAAAATAACTCGAAGAAAACAGGGACAATCATAAGCAAGAAAACCGTGTTTAATCCAGGCCTAGGGTTCAAGGGTCAATTTGTAAAGAAAGAAGAAACTAAGGAACTATATCACTGTCCCTGTACCGCTAGGTTCCTTTAAGCCTTCTTTCTTTTTGTATTTTAGCTTTGTTGCTGTGTTTTTAACTCTCTCCTTGTCATAGGAAGAGATTTGACAAAAAAGTTATTTAGTTAAGATTATATCTCCTTCATATAGTAAAATTTAATATAATATTTATAGATTTTATCTAGTTCGACTTGTGGACATATGACTTTAAATTTCTTTTTTTTCCTTTTCCTTTTATATACAACTTTATTTGAAGGAATGATTGAAAAAGAAAAGAGAAAATAATTAAAAAAAAAATTAATATAAAATTTGAATTAGAAAATGACGGTTGAAGAAGAAGAGAGAGAAGTTAGATTTAAAAAAAAAAAAATTGTAGAATTTTAGGGATTTCAGAATGGAGGTATTTGGAGAAGCCACCTCAGCAAAGAAAGATTTAGCATTAGTATATAGGGAAGATTCTCTGTTGTGTGTATGTGAAGGAAGAATCTGGAATTTTCAATTGCGTTGATCAATGGCTGATGTGTACAGGCCACAGGGTAGTTAAAAGCTCGCCTGAACGCTTAAGCATAAAAAGTGAAGCAAAGAAACCCTCTACAACTTTGACCCTTCCCAGGCACATCAAAGTCAGTGAAGCGCTGTAAAACACTCGCTTTCTGCGTTTTTTCAAAAGCGTGAATCGGTGGCTTTATCTGCTTTGATGAAATCAGACTGGGCAAGTTTTTTTTTCTTCTGGAGTTTGCCCATAATTATTTTTAAAAGCCCATTCAGAATTAATGAAGCCCTTACTCAAAATGTTAAAGCCTAAGCCGCAGAACCAATTAAAATTCATCAATAAAAAAGAATTAGGCAAGTGTTATCAGCGCGTGCAAACTTCTCAGGAAAATACAATTAAAGTTCTTCCCACTGCATTCTAAATGCTCTAGAAGATGGAAGTTCTTATGATATGTTCTTATTTTATGTTATCATGTCTTTTTTGTATGAGATCATATATATATATATTACTATTCTTAAATCAGTTAAATGGCCCGCCTTGCTTTAGTGAAGCGCATGTTTGTTTTGTGCTTTGGATACATTGGATGTGTATTATTCTAGTGTGTTTAGCCTTAAGTAACCATGTGGGAAAATGGAAATTTTGATTTGACTATTGATTTTGTCGTGTTACAATTATCATCTTGTTCCAGGCAATCAGGCATAACAAATTTCCTAGTAATGTTTGTGATACCTTGTTTATTTTTTAATGCCATTTTTCTAGATGATTTCTGACAACTACAAGCTAACTAGTAGTCCTGCATGCAGTAACAAATGGCTAGAATATCTTCAGGTCGTCCACGCCCCAGGCCCTGTTCAAGAGAGAAAACGCTGAGAAGGTGCACATATAATGAAGAAGCTGATGATGTTATTCTGATAGATGTTGATTCTGAAAATTTTGAAAATGTTATTATCATCAACACTCCTGAATCGTTGCCGCCGAAGAAAAATGAAGGTTCAAGCATGCTGAGGGAAGACAAGTGCCCATTCAGGAATGTGATAAATCTTGATGATGATGAGATCCACGACAGCAGTCATTTTGTTGGTGCCGACAATGCGAGATTCTCTGCTGGCACGTCCTCAAGTAGAGACTCTGTACGTGTTGCTCAGAATTGTAAAGACTCTGCAGATGCTGCTGTTGAAGATTACCAGTTTGTTCAAGACAAAGGAACTCCTTTTCGATTATCAAAGTGCAAACGTACGTATTCTGGGAATTATTTTAGAAGTAACCGCTATGGTTTGTATAGTGATTCTGGATGTGATTCGTCTGATAATGATGATTTGTCTGATTGTGAGATAGTGGAAGATATTTCTGGAAAGGTTCAAGAGCAGTGGGAAAAAGCATTCTCTAGGAGAAGGAAAGATATTAACAATGTTGGCACCTCACATTTTATTAACAAGGATTACCATCAAAATGCTAAATCAAAAGATGAGACTAGGCAGCATAAAGAAGGATCAAGCTTCTCCCCAGACAAATCCATTGATGAAATTGATGAAATTGATGCTCAAGCTTTTTATAGAAAAAAGATGGATACTGATTTTGGTTGCTCTGATGGTTCATCTGGTCCATCTAATTTTGAAGAGGATTCCTTTATTGGTAATTCAGGTCCCACTGAAAGTGAGGCCACCAAATGCAAGGATTACCACCAAAACGCAAAATCAAAATATGAGACTAGGCAGCATAAAGAAGCATCAAGTTTCTCCCTAGACAAATCCATTGAGGAAATTGATGTTCAAGAATTTTATAGAAAAAAGGTGGATACTGATTTTGGTTGCACTCATTTATCTGATGATACGATTCATGATCAGCAGAACGATGGTGCATCTGGTCCATCTAATTTTCACTCCAAGCAAGCAGATTTTCCGGGTTGTGAGCCCGGGAATTACTGTTCTCATATTGATGAAAGGAGGAAAAATCCATATACATCTAATTTTGCTTCTCGTAAAGAGTCAACGAAGAAATTTGATCATCCTATACCTATTGTCGTGGACAATGAACCTCCTGAAGTGGGGCCTTCTCCTGCAAAACCTGTTCCAGAGGATTCCTGTATTGGCAATTCAAGTCCCACTAAAAGTGAGGCCACCAAATGTAAGAGTAAAAGTTCATTTGAACTTGAGATTAACCAAAGAAGATCTTTTCCAAAAGACAATCATGGGAATGTTCAGGAGACAGCTACTAGAATTGTGGAGGAAAGGAACCATTTCGGAAGTAATCATGTTACAGAGGCTAACCTTCAAGAGGGCGATTCTGTGTCTAATATTCATCAGCAGGAAGATAAAGATGACCTGCCTACCCAAAATGGTGACACACAGGAAACCTGTATTATTAGTGAACGTGAAAAGCTAAAGGAAACAGATGAATATAAAAGAGCAGATGAAGAAGAGTGGGCTTCCCGACAGCAAGCACTACAGATCCAGGTTTATAATCTTCACCTTTCTATTGGAGTATTTTCGTAAAAAAGTATTATTACCTCCAACTCACTATAATTGAGTTTTAAGGATGTTTCACATGAATTAAGAAAATCATTAAATAGCAATAAATTTATGTAATGTGGCATTTTTACCCTTCTGTTTACCTATGTGGAGTAAATTTGCTCAGTTAATGCATACTATTGCAAAAAACAAGTAGAATGGCAAAATTGAAATATGATACTCTCTTCGTCCCACTATAACTTTCTTACTTTCCTTTTCTGGACATCCCACAATAAGTTTCTCATTTTATTTTTTGCATATTATTTATCTCTCCCAATCACATCACTTGGACTACATCTTTTATTTTATCATACTTCATCTCATACTCATCTATTATTTTTTCTCTCCCAATCACATCACTTGTGCTACATCTATTATTTTATCATATTCCTTAATCAAAACACCCAAAAGAAAGGGGAAAGATATAGTGGGAGCAAGTTTTTAATTCTCTTAACGTGCAAAATGACAATCATTTTGGTAAAAAATTCTTCTGTAGAAAGATAGTTGAAAATGGCTCTGAGGGAGTGTTGAGGCAGAGCTGATTTATATTCATTCCATTGAGAAAGAAGTAGTGGTAGTTGAATTTGTGGTTCCTTTTATTTTAAGGATAAGGGGGTGAAGTGTTAAGGTTGTACCTGGACTTGTTAGAATATTCTTGTATTCATTATTGCCTCAAACTACTTTGATTTTAACTTTGAGGTTTGAAAAATCACTTCAGCCTCAAAAGATTTTAGTGCAATAAAATTAGTGAATGCCCCTTGCACTTGTCATGGTTATAAGTTTTCTTTGAAGTTATATTGTGCCTTAACTTCTTTCGTTAAAATTTAGAGTAGCTCACTGAGGGTGATACTATAGTCAATACTTTTTCTTTAATTGACCCTCCCTCCCTTTGTTGGCCCCTACACCTCTGTTTGCCACTGGCTCTGACTTTTAATCTTGAAGCTTTACTTTACCTGACTTTTCTCAAGACTTGGGAAATATTCAGCCCAGGGATCGAAGCTCCTGTTCCTTTCAGCATTCCCTCTATGTATCTCAGTATCTGTACATAAGCAAGCCCCATCTATGTTTCTTTGGTTTTTGCCTTTTTTGAAAACTTATTATACTTGTAACTCATATATTATCTATCCTAGTTGCTATCTGGCATTAGTTCTTGGTGTCCTAAGTTGTACCAAGGTGAACAGTTCTCTTGTCAGTCATTTCAATTTCTGAATAAGTATAGAAAATTAGCACTTTGATTTTTGAACTCTTCAAATAGAAACTGAGGCTTCCCTTTTGATTTTATGAGTAGTTTGCTGGAAAAGATCTTAGGAGGAGATTTCAGCACATTATTTTGGCTGTGTCATTCTTTTTAGTAACTACTTCCTCCGTCCCCCTTTAAGCTTTACATTCGGGGGATGACATTGGTTTTAAGGAATATAGTATTTTATGTAAAGTTATTGGTCGAAAGTGTAAGAAAAGTAAAAAGGTGGAGAGAGAAAACAAAAGTAAGTGGCAATTTGTGTAATTTTGTGTAAAAGTAGGGATAGTTGTTAATAAATGTTGGACCCCAACTTGCCAAAAAGGGAAATGTAAAGTGAGACACCCAAAATGGCAAAATGTAAAGCTTAAAGAGGGACAGAGAGAGTATTATCCATGCCACTCTTGTGAAAATTCTATGCCTTGAGTGTTTGATCAAAGGATTTTACTGTGTAATTGTTTTGAGTTATTACCAAGAATTATTACCTTTTAAAGATTGTTTGTATATGATATGCTTGCTTTTCTCCTGTAGTCTGAAGAAGCACGCCGTCTACGCCAGTTGCGCAAGAGAAAAAGAGCTGAGAGCATACGTTTATTGGATATGAAAAGAAGACAGAAAGAACGTATAGAGGAAGTGAGGAACATTCAAAAGAAGGTAATGTGTTCATTATTACTGTTCTTTGTCTTGTAATTTGGAGAGAACTTCAGTGAATTCAATTTGCTTTAGGTACAGATTGATTTTTATTTTTAATTAGAATGGGTTGAGTTAATTCTCCTTTTAGGATGAAGAAAATATGAACTTGAAGGAGACAATCCGTGGTGAAGTTAGAAATGAGCTCAAGATACTGGAAACTAAGTGCAAAAACAATATGGCTTCACTGTTGCATTTGTTGGGAATCCAGGTGGGCAGTTGGCCTAATTCATCCCCACAAGAGGTAGGCTGTACTTGCCACTATATATTCTACTTGTATTAAATTAACACTCTGTCTGTTTTTACTTTGACAAAAAAAAAAAAAAAAAATTTAATTTCTTAATTTTTATGTGCTTTTTAGCTTCGACTAAAAGCACTTACTGGGATCGTGTAGGAGATCTCTGAAAACTTATTAGCTTTTAAAGAGGCCGTAAACATTAGTAGCTTGCCAAGAGAATATGATTGCTCCAATTGATCTTCCAGTATACACTAAAAAATATATGGCCTTACTGTGTCTTTATCATTAGAATTAAGGCTCACGGAGGCAATATAGTTGTTAAGATCAAGGAAGTAAAAATCCCAATATTTCATCGATATATTCAATATTTATTGATTACTGATATAGGGAATGATAATTCCATAATATTCATAAAATGTTGAGAACTTTATTTAAGGTTGTAGAACTAGGAGAAGGTAGAGAGAGAATTCATGGTATTTATATTGAGGTTATCAAGATTAGAAAGTTGAAATTAATGATGATGTTTGCAGGTACAGGCAGCTTACAAACGGGCGATGTTTACCTTTCATCCGGATCGAGCCCCACAATCGGACATACGTAAGCAGGTTGAGGCTGAGGAAAAATTTAAACTTGTTAATCGCATCAAGGAGAAGCTTTGCCCTCAGGGCAAGTGGGCGTCCACCTAAGCTGCTTAGTGACCCATTCCCAGAAAAAAATGCATCATTGTTTGTTGCTGTTAATCTGTTTTTTTATTAGTTTTATGTGTTTTTACTTTCTTACCTTATCCTTATACTACATCAGATCAAATGACCCTCATTTATATTTCCTTGTGTCATTTATGTTTGTAGTTTGATAACTGATACTCGAAGTTTAGCTTAATTGCAAAGGAATATAGACCACAAAGTTTTTCATATTTTGGTTTTATATTACTAGTGTTTAGCGGATTGCAAGTTCTATCGAATTTGAATTTTGACTGGAGTTACATTTTGTGTAAAGACGGATTTCTGATTAAACAGTCGGAAGGAAAAATTATTTCAAACTGAATTAATTCTTTTATGTAGTTCTTTAAAAATAGTTGCGAGGGGAGCAATGCAAATATGAACTTTATTTAAATTTCTCATGTGTTTCTTTAAATAGGAACTAACATGTATACATACGTTTCTCAAATGTGTGTGTGTCGGTAACTATTTATCAAATTTAATTGCACAAGATGTTTGGTGGCGTTTTATTATACTCCAAAATCTTCACCGGTAGCAAGGCCAAATTACACCAATCTTCTGTTCATAATGGTTGAAGCAAGATTTGAAGTCCATGCTGAGGCTGAATATTGATGACTATGATAGGTGAGTGGACATAGTTGGGTGAGAGTACGAATTTATAGCGTTGAAGGATCATCGAGAGTGCTATCTTGGCCTCATTAATCGCGAAGTTCAAGCCTACACATGTCCGCGGTCCAAATCCAAATCCAAGGAAGGATATCATGGTATTGTCCTCTGTTGCATTAGCCAACCCTTTGGCGAACCTGTCTGGATTGAAAAGGTGAGCATCTCGTCCCCATATGTCGGGGTTCCTGTGCAGGGCTAGAGGTGGAATTGTCACACTCACATTTGCTGGTAATTCGTATTTCCCCAACTTCAATCTGCTCTGTTCTTCGTGCAATCATACTCACAGGGCTGTATAGCCTCAGTGTTTCGTATATTATCGTGTTCACCTAAACCACACAAAACGTACATTATATATTGAGATGATTAGAATATCAAGAGCACATATTTTAGCTTACAGTTTTCAATCTGGCAATGCCTTCTAAGTTAGGATTTTCTTGTCCAAAAAATTGAAGCACCTCTTTTCTTGCTTTCTCTGTGTGAATTGCAAGGAGAAGTGTGGCCCATGATAGTAAGCTGTACGTTGTTTCTTGTCCACCAAAGTAGAACGTCTTACACTCATCGATAATTTCAGCTGTAGATACTTGGTTTTTCAGCAGAGATCCCAGAAAATCATTGCCTAAACTGTTTGCTTGCCCTGTCTCCACTTCATATTCTCTCTTCTTAACTATCTCCATGATAGAATCATGAAGCAACAGCTCGATCCTATCTGCTTCAATTTCATCCTTCGTTCTAATAAATCTCCTACACGAAATTATTACCAATACATCAGATTCTACATGTAACAGGCTATCAATTATCACCAGAATTAAACAAGAAAACTATATGATAGTGGTTGATGAACAATGCCAAGAAACTGAAAATGTAAAAATCCCAGAAACACACATACTCAATGCCCCAAAATCTGATCTTAAACATGTTTTTTGAAATCAAGGCGCACAGCTTCGTAAGCATGTCGAAGATTATTCTGCCTTCCAAGTAACTGCTTCCGAAGGCTGTCCTGGAAATGACGTCCGAGGTAAGAAGCCTGAACTCACGACACACCTCGATTTCTTTGCCTTGGTAAGCCTTCCAATTCTCCAGCATAGTTTCAGCACTAGCAATCATAGCTGGAACCATTTCCTACAAATCAAGAAAGCAAAACTAACTAATTGTAAGTATAAAAATAAATGATGAGGAATACATATATGTTGGATCCGGTTTACGCCGTGTAAACTGCAATATCAAAAATATCAGAATAAACAGAAAAACACAGAATACCTCAAATAAGTCGAGTCAAGGGAATCCCTTTTCCCGCAGAACAGAATACGCCCAGGATAGTGCTCGACTGTTACGGCGTTCCGTTCCCAAAGGTAAAACGACTTTCACTTCCTATACGTGCTCGACTGTTACGGCGTTCCGTTCCCAAAGGTAAAACGACTTTCACTTCCTATACAGTAGCACCACTGTATAAGAAGTATCGGCGAACGTACTTAGATACGAACTGAACACTCTTCGGATATGAATCCGTCACAAGAAAGAACAGTGTAAGGCTTTCGGGAGCTCAGTACACTGTGTAGGGACGAGAGGAGAGTAGAAAGGTTGAGGGGCGAATTTCAGCGTAAGGATGTATGAGGGAAGAGTCTGATATTTATAGGCAAAATAAACCCTAGGAGGGCTGTTGGAAAACGCGTGGGCCAGTCCCGATTCTTGGGAATATATTGCGAAAATATCGCAGCGGTTGAGATAATATCTCGTACGTGGATAAGTCTTGAAGACCGAATCTTGAAGACCAAGTTTGAGACTTCCAGATTATTCTGGAACATTCTTGAAGTAGTTCGAATGGGCCGAGCCCATTCCCCACATTCTCAAACTTCCAAGTTGAAACTCTTCAACTTCAACAATTAATTTCTCACTCACCTTAACTCGGTTTTGAGATATTAAATATACCACGTTCATCTACTCCGCGAGTAGATCGACTATGTCACGTTCAATTATTTCTTAATTAACGTTTAGTCCGTCTAATTAATTAAATTAGATCAGGGTGTCAAAACCCAATTAATTCCCATTAATTCCAACAATATATATATACCTTGAGGCTGTCTCCATGAAAAGCATGATTAGCCAACTTCCTGAGCTTCATCCATTTCTCACCTTCAGCCATAACAATTCCAACTCCTAATAATTTCTTCAAGTATCCTTTGATTTTAGTTTTTGGGTATTTACCTTGTTTGTTGCTAAGGATTTCTTTAACCAACTCAGGCTCAGTAACCACAATTATAGGCCGAGTACCAATCCAATAAAGAAAATTGTCCCCTGATTCAATTATTTGAACTGGAATTAGGTAACATATGAACAGTGATTATATATTATGACAAATTAAAAATCACAAGTTACCATATAATTTCAACCAGGAATATATGTGAGGCTGAATCCTTGGAAATATATCATGAGTTAAATCCATTGAAGTATCACTGGTTTGGTGCCCCATTTTGATGATCTCTTTGGGGGAGCCATGGAGGATCTTGTAAGAAGGGCCTGTGATTCCTTGGGAGTTGAGTAAATTTTGAAGATGAAATGGGATCCACCATAATTTGTAAACAAGTATGATCAGAGGAAGTAACAGTAAGAGGGCGCGATGCCTTGAACTATTCCTCCATATTGTATACCTAGACAACAGTGTCAGCACACTTTGATCTCGTCTTCGTAACGTTCTCAAGTTTTTGTCCGTTTTGGCCGTGGACGTCCTTTGTACTTTCATAAATGTTTGGTCGAAGCGGCCCTCACTTCTCATTTATAATGGGTGGAGCAAGACTTGAACTCCATGCTGAGGCTGAATTGTTAGGACAATGAAAGGTGAGTGAACGTAGTTGGGCGAGAGTGTGAATTTATAGCTCTGGAGGATCATCGAGAGCGCTATCTTGGCCTCATTAATCGCGAAGTTCAAGCCTACACATGTTCGCGGTCCAAATCCAAATCCAATGAAGGATATCATAGTACTGTCGTCTGTCGCTTTAGCCACCCCTTTGGCGAACCTGTCTGGATTGAAAAGGTGAGCATCTCGTCCCCATATGTCGGGGTTCCTGTGCAGTGCTAGAGGTGGAATTGCCACAGTCACATTTGCTGGTAACTCGTATTTCCCCAACTTCAATCTGCTACCTGTTCTTCGAGTAATGACACTCACAGGGCTGTATAGCCTCAGCGTTTCGTACAATATCATGTTCACCTAAATCACACAAAAGTACATTATATGTATCTAGATGACTAGAAGATCATGACCACATGTTTATTGCTTACAGTTTTCAATCTGGCAATGCCTTCTGAGTTGGGATTTTCTTGTCCAAAAATTTGAAGCACCTCATTTCTTGCTTTCTCTTGCCAATCTGTGTGAATTGCAAGGAGAAGTGTGGCCCATGATAGTAAGCTGTACGTCGTTTCTTGTCCAGCAAAGTAGAACGTCTTACATTCGTCGATAATTTCAGCTGCAGATACTCGGTTTTTCAGCAGAGATCCCAGGAAATCATTGCCTAAACTCTCTGCTTGCCCTGTCTCCACTTCATATTCTCTCTTCTTAACTATCTCCATGATAGAATCATGAAGCAACTTCTCAATCCTATCTACTTCAATTTCATCCTTTGTTCTAATAAATCTCCTGCACCAAATTATTACCAATACATCAGATTCTACATGCAACATGCTACTATAAATTACACAAAAATCAAACAAGAAAACCATATGATAGTGGTTGATGAACAATGCCAAGAAACTTAAACACACATACTCAATGCCCCAAAATCTGATCTTGAACATGTTTTTCGAAATCAAGGTGCATAGCGTCGTAAGCAAATCGAAGATTTTTCTGCCTTCCAAGTAACTGCTTCCAAAGGCTGTCCTGGAAATGACTTCCGAGGTAAGAAGCCTGAACTCACGACACACCTCGATTTCTTTGCCTTGGTAAGCCTTCCAATTCTCCAGCATAGTTTCAGCACTAGCAATCATAGCTGGAACCATTTCCTACAAATCAAGAAAGCAAAATTAACTAATTGTAAGTATAAAAATAAATGATGAGGAATACATATATATATATATACCTTGAGGCTGTCTCCATGAAAAGCATGATTAGCCAACTTCCTAAGCTTCATCCATTTCTCACCTTCAGCCATAACAATCCCATCTCCTAATAATTTCTTCAAGTAGCCTTTGAGTTTAGTTTTTGGGTATTTGCCTTGTTTGTTGCTAAGGATTTCTTTAATCAGCTCAGGCTCAGTGATCACAATTTGAGGCCTAGTACCAATCCAGTAAAGAAAATTATTCCCTGATGCAATTATTTAAACTGGAATTAGGTAACATATACATATTAAATAGTGATATAGGTCAAATTAAAAATCAGAAGTTACCATATAATTTCAACCAGGAATATATGTGAGGCTGAATCCTTGGAAATATATCATGAGATAAATCCATAGAAGTATCATTAGTTTGGTCTCTCATCCTGATGATCTCTTTGGTGGAGCCATGGAGGATCTTGTAAGAAGGGCCCCTGATTCCTTGGGAGTTGAGTAAATGTTGAAGATGAAATGGGATCCACCATAATTTGTAAAAAAGTATGATCAGAGGAAGTATTAGTAAGAGGGAGATACAGATTGGTAAAAGGGCAATCAACATGTTCAAGAATTTTGTTGGTGATTATTTTAGTTGCTTAGCTATATTAAAAGCCTGATAAGTTAATATATAAGGCAGAAAAGATAGATGTATTCCATTTTGCTTGTGTCTTAGCTTTAAGGTTATTTGCAAAAATAGAACTCTTAAGGTTTGAATCTGATTGTACAGCTGTTTAAATGATGCAAAAAGACAATTCTTTGGTTAGTGTTTTAATTGGTATAACTCACTATGGTTTAAGCTTTACGTACGTGTCCTTCCAAGTCTTCAATTATTGTTTATTTGTTTTCAAACCGTTGCATTGATATCCAATAGTCAATGCATAAATACTTTATTTGTTTTCATCTCCAATTCACTCCCCCAAGTATGATGTTAGAGTTTTTAATTCATTTATTTTAGATCTTTATACCATCCCACATAGCACTTGTTCATATTAAAAATATGAATTTTCATATGTTATACAATTGTTAAGAATATATAACAAATCAACTTTTTAAATTTAAAACTTAGCATACCCTACAACTCTTTCCATCTAAAATTAGTTGACATCTTTTTCAACCCTTGAAGATTAGAACAGTGATTTCAGAATCGGACCGGCCGGTCCAACCGTGAACCGGTCCGAAAAAGGTCCAAAAACCGTTTTTGAGGTTCGATCGGTCCAAACCGGTTAGACCGGTTCACCTTTTTTTTTTTTTAATTTTTAACTTTTTTTATATTTTGAAATTAGATGCACATCCAACTCCTTTTATAATATTTTCTTCTCATACTTCTTCCACTTTTTCGTGGGACATAATAAAAATTTTAAAATATTATTTAATATTTAAAGTCTTACCCATTGATGTACATCAATGACTTCTCTTTTAAAACAATTGAAGTTTTAACTATTCGAAAAGGAGTGCAAGCCCGACTAAGAAGATATACAAACATAGAGGTGAAATTAAATAATAATATAAGATATAAGACACAGTGAGAATGTCGAAATTCATAAAGCTAATACTTTAAAAAAAATGAGTAAAAATTAATAGATAAATAGACAGTGCATTAAAATATACTTAAATTATATTTGACTCAAACAAAAGTTTTATAAGAAAAATATACCCACTTCATCTAAATTTATTATGTCAAATTTTTAGGCATAAATTTTAATAAATATTTATTAATTTAAGTATAAAATAGATATATTGGGTGTATGATTGAATATTGTGATATCTATTTATAAATAAAGTGAATATTTATAAATAAAGATAACGACGTAAATAAGTAATGGTTGAATACTGAAAATAAATAGTGTAAATAATATTATTTTTAAAAGGAGATGAGAATAATAAAATTAAAAAAAATAATATTTAAATAAAATACAATTATAATTTCTTTTATATTCATAATATGACAAATAAATAATATGTGTATAAAAGAAAACTAAAAAAAAGCATAGTAAATAGGACAACTAAACACCTATTACAATATTGAGAATGAAGCCCGATTGTAAAAAATTATTCCTCAAAGTGACCCAATTGTGAATTTTGAGTTTTGCCGAATGTAGCATGCTTATAATAGATACTAGTATTAGATTAAAAAAAAAAAAAAATGAAGCTGGGGGAATCCCCTGTCCCCATGAGAGGTCCGCCTGTTTTTCAAGTTGGGGTATCCCCTGTCCCCATGAGAGTTCCGTCTGTTTTTCTGTTTTTCTAGATATGCACCACATTATTGTACATCCTCTGTTCAATTTTATTATGCTCACTTCGTCGGGCACAAGTTTTAATGAATATTGATTAGTTTATGAAAAAAATTGCACTTTTATTTCTGTAGAAATTTTTCAAAATCACTTTCGGTCCTGAGGTTTGTAAATGGTCCTGCGGATTTGGTCCTGTAAAATAGATTTTGAATGGAAAACGTTAATTGACCAAAAAATATTCCTAAAAAAGTAATTATAATTAAAAAATAAAAAAATATTTTTAAAACTAATAATAAATTATACTTATTAGAATTACAAAATAAATAAATTCAATACAATTTAAAATATTATTTTTTTGACTAGAAGAGTAATATAATTTGAATTTTTTTTATAGAATCTAAATATTATTTTTTTAATTCAAGAATTTGAATATAATTAAATATACTAAAAACATAATGTAATTTTAATTTAAATAAATTTTGAAGAAATTTCTTGTATTAAAACTGAAATATACAAAAAAATAAATAAATTTAAAAGTAAAATTTGAATCTAAAAATAATCAAATTTAAAAATATACAATGTATATTCAAATATAATCTCTAAATCTAAATTAATTTTTAACTCCATATAATTTTGATATAATTTGAAAATACAAAAAGAAAAAATCAAAATCAAGTCAAATACTTTTTATTTATTTTTTTGCATTGATTTGAGACATTGTTTCAGATTTAATTGAATAATTTAATTTTAATATTATATATAATTGATTGATTTTTTAGATCATAAAATTATTTTAAGTGAATTTATCAATTTTAAATAATTATTTAAATAAATTGTTAAAATACATTTGATAGTTTTATAATTTTAGTGATATTACCAAAATTTTAATCCAATATTAGGCATATGGGTGTGTTTTGAGAGATGCTTGACTTTCACACAATTTTTATCCGTTAAAACAAATACTCCCTCTGTCCACCAAAAGTGTGCTCACTTTTTTTTATATATGCTTTTAAAAAAATTATATTTTAATTATAAAGAATATATTTAATATAATGAGTAAAAAATATATTTGGTAGATACTCAATCTTGTTAGTAAAGTAGAAAAAATATTCAAAAGTTAACTATTTAAATAGAATAAGCACGTTTTTTGTGGACCCAAAAAAAGAAATGAGCACACTTTTGGTGGACGGAGGGAGTATAAATTTATTATGAGACTAAAAGTGTATGAAAAAAGATTAAAAGTGATTTAATCTCATTTTTACAGGACCAAAAGTGTATGAAAAAGGACCGGAAGTGATTTAACTTTATTCTTATAGGACCAGAAGTGCAATTTTCCCTTAGTTTATGTATAATGTAGATAAGTTGGGGGTATGATGGAATGTTGTGGGGCTCATTTATAGATTAAATGATTGTTTATGAATAAAGTAAGTGACAATTTGAGTAAATAAGTGATATATGAAGGGTGAAGATAAAGTAGTGTGAATAGTAAACTTTTCTATTAAGAAATGAGAATAATAAAATTGGACAGCCCAAAAAGGAAAGTGGAAAATAATAAAATTGGACGGAGGGAGTATTATTTATAACATTTGATAACACGCTAAAGTAGAGGGCATGATTGGTATGATTGAATGAATTTGGGGCTGAATGGAATGAACTTAAGAATGGAATGAAGGTCTGAATGATGGAATGACATAAGAATAATCATTCCTATGATTGATATACGAATGAACGTGAGAATGAAATGTAGTATTGTTAAATTTATTTAAAATTATTATTATTGAGTCTTGTTAAAAATATATTACAATTATTTAAAATTAATATTATTGATTATTGTTAAAAATATATTATTTTTATTCATAATATTTTAATAATCACTGTTGACGGAAAAATTATTATTATTATTAATATATATTTGTTTAATTTTATTATTTATAATAAATATATATTTTATATAAAAATAATAATATTATAATTATTTTTAATATTAAATAAAATAATTTTTTTGTTATTTATATTATCAAAAATTATTATACTATTATTTTATATTATTGAAAATAATATATTGTATATACTATATAGTACTTCGTATTATTTATATATTTTTTAAAAATTTAAATTATTTTTTATGTTATTATATTTAATGTTATCGCTAAAATTAATATATTATTATTATATTATATATTTATTTTTAGATTATATATTATATTAATATTTTTATTAAATATTATAATTTTTTATTATTATTAAATATTATTATTATTATTAATTTTTATTAAAATTTTGATTCCTTCCTTAAACCCATGGGGGTGGGAAGGAATGTGAATTCCATACATTTGGGAATCACCATTCCACAAGGAATGATGATCCCATTCCATAAATCATATCAATCATTAAATTTGGAATAGTTCCATGAATGTTGATTCCATTCATGGTCTATTCCACCATACCAATCATACCCTAAAGTAGTGACATTAAAGCAAAAAATTGAATATATAATAGAAAGTCTTAAGGATACTTCGAAAAAATTTACTTATATCTCAAAGTCTCATGAAATAAGAAAATAGCTAAATAAGAAACACACGTCACATCGATCATGATGTCTTAAGTAGTTAAGTTCTCAGGATGAAAGTGTATGTCATTCTCTTATTCGACATCGTATAAATTGTAGTTCAAGTGTATCATCGATACTTAACTTGGTTTTTCTCACACTATCGTTCAAAAAATTCGTTGATCTAGCTTCATAACAAGTTAAATAGATTTTTTCATCTTGTAATTCTTAGAATTATGGAGCATAACTTCATTATCTCGAATTTCTAGAGCATCACTTGTTCTTTTCTTCAAGTCATACATATAGAATGAACAACCATTTAAACATATATATGTTTATAAACTCTACCACGTGAATATCAAACTCAAAATTATGATAATAAAAAACTAATTTTAAAGTATAATTTGTTAATTCACAAATGAAATAAGTTTAATTCTGATTCACACCTCAATAGATAAATAAATACTCAAACTTTCCTAGTTCAAATACTTCTACTTCATGCAAATTAAGATTCTACACTTAAAACTTAGCTCACATGACATTTCGAAACCACAAACAAAGTTGAAATGACCCTAAACAAGCTAAAAAAAGATTACACGGCGCAAACACGGCAGAAACCAGCTTCAACCGTCGAAAAATAGTCTCACTCGCCCAGAAAAAGTTCCAAACGAGCCGAAAAATATGGTACACATTGGCATGCGCCGCCAACATTCCATGAGCCAACACGCGCTACAAGCACTCTTCCACGCACCCTCATGCGTAAGAACGTGCCACCTCGACCACCCCGTGTGATGTTTATGCGACGTCGTTTGCCAATACCATCCTTCGTGTGTGTCCACCATACGCCGCTTTTCTTCCGTCGTGGCAACACTAGTCGATTCGATGTTGGTCGAACCACTAGTTCGCCAATGGTTCGAACCATCAGTCTAAAAGAGGTTGGATCGGTTTTAAATTAGAGTCTCTCAAAGTCCTAGTTCCATCGTTGTTGGGATATTCATCCTACCCCTAAGCTGATCTGATAGTATATTTAGTTTTAATGGCCAAAACATATGTAATCTAGTGTTATGTATGATTTGTAATCTGATAGGTATATAAGTTGTTTGTATAAAGCTTATTAGTCTAAGTTTTAGCCATATGAGATCAGTTGTATGTATATAAGTTGATATCATATCTAGAACAACACACGTTTAATCAAGATGAGAAGAGTAGAAGATTGAAGAATAGAGACCTTGAAGATGAAGTCCATTAGTGAAATCAGATGACAAAGTTCTTGTATACTTTAGTCAGCTGATAGTAGCATAATGTAATCAGCCGAGAAGAATATGTCAACTAATATGGACTTAAAGCTTAAAAGATCTTGTCAAGCCTTAAAGTTTCTGAATAACTACTCATTGATGGAATCAAATGATAGTATGAATTCATTAAAGAGAAGACAACAACCTTAAACAGACAAAGAGAATGTCGGACCTCATCTGACAGTCTCGATTGATGACAAGACTGATAGTGAAACCAACTCAGTTGACGTGGATCAATAAGAAGATGCCAACACAACTATTGAATTGACCAGAACTAGGGCTGCCAATGTTCGTACAACTGCATTTAATGCACATTCCTTTATTAGAAATGTTTGTATCTAAACAAGTATGAATGATCAAATCGACAAAGATCATGACCATACTTAGAATATTTTCTTGCCGTTTGAGCATGTCTATGAGTATCTAACACATTTACTCTAATACCATTGTTGAAATTAAATAATTAAAATGAGTAACCTAGTAATGCAACAAAAAATATTGAACTCGGTTGAATTCTACATACTATTGTAATCAACGAAGTCAAAACACGAGAATATTTGTTTTAAATGATGCATATTTTTATTGAGAAGAGAGAAATCAATTTTTATTTTATTTTTAGATTTTTGTGTGAGAAAGAAGTAGAACAGAATATCTCATCTTAGAGATGAAAAAGTTGAATTTCTTTGACCTATTTTTATCGATAAAATAACGAAAAAGTTGAATTCCTTAAAATTAAGGAAATATTTATAGTTGAAAAATGACTAAAGTCAAAATTAGCCAAAGTTAAAAGGAAGAAATAAAAAAATTCTTAATTTTTTTATATATTTTTAATTTTAATCTCTTCCTAATCCTTCCTCCTTCAAGGGTGAAAAGTTGAATTTGGGTATCCTCGTCTTTTTTATGATGAAATCAGAATACAGCAGTGCACATCGCTTGATTGGAGGGGTTTCTCTCTGGTGTCTTTACTGAACAACAATTCCTTCATTCTGTTACTATTGACTCTTCACATCTGAGATTCAGAATATTTTATCGAGGTATACTTGCCTTCTCCTTCTCTTTTCTTCACGTGTTCTGGATTGGAAATGCCGAATTCTGTTTGTTTGTTTGTGTTTAATCTTTCAATTCAATTTTTTTGATTTAACTACGTGAGAAAGAGATAAATATGGTGGGTTAAGATAGTTGAGGGACCATTGAGAACACCAAGGTGATACTTCTTTACCCTTGTGGAATGTTTTGGACTCGAGAGCCCTCCATCTCTGAATTCATCCTTTTCCTTTGCTGAATGTCTTGCAATTATATAACCTTTTGTTTGCTAAAATTTGATTTGTTTCTATTTCTTCTTGTGTTCAGTGGTTTGAGGACTTATTTGCATTTATTGGATAGTGGATCTTTGGATGATTGAATTGAGTAGCATTCCATAGTTTGCATCTCCTACATACTCCTGAGGCATGTCGTCTGTTGATACATCAAAATATGAACATAGTCCTGTCCATAAGGCTGTAATTTTGAAGGATTATGCTGGCCTTAGGAAAATTATCGCGGGCCTTCCCCGTTTTTGTGACCCATCTGAGATTCATACTGAATCAGTTTCACTTGTTGAAGAAGCCAAGGCTGATGCCATAGCTGCTGCAATTGATCGGCGAGATGTCCCTAATCGAGAAACCCCTCTTCATCTGGCTGTTAAATTTGGAGACGAGACCTCAACAGAGATGCTCATGCTTGCTGGGGCAGATTGGAGCTTGCAAAATGATCAGGGTTGGAGTGCATTACAAGAAGCAATATGCAATAGAGAAGAAGTAATTGCGAAAATCATAGTTAGGCATTACCAGCCCCTGGCTTGGGCAAAATGGTGTAGAAGGTTACCTCGTTTGATTGGGACAATGAGAAGGATGAGAGATTTTTATATGGAGATCACGTTTCATTTCGAAAGCTCGGTCATTCCTTTCATATCAAGAATTGCCCCATCTGACACTTACAAGATTTGGAAAAGGGGTGCTAATTTGAGGGCAGATATGACTTTAGCTGGTTTCGATGGGTTCAGAATACAACGTTCTGATCAGAGTGTTGTCTTTCTTGGTGATGGTTCAGAGGATGGCCAAGTTCCTCCTGGATCTCTTTGTATGATTTCACACAAAGATAAGGAGGTTATGAATGCTTTAGATGGTGCTGGGGCTCCAGCTAGTGAGGCAGAAGTGCAGCAAGAAGTGGCTGCAATGTCTCAGACGAATATATTCCGGCCCGGGATTGACGTAACTCAAGCTGTTCTTTTACCTCAAACAACGTGGAGAAGACAGGAGAAAACAGAAATGGTGGGCCTGTGGAAAGCTAAAGTGTACGATATGCATAATGTTGTTGTGAGTATTAAATCGAGGAAGGTGCCTGGAGCCATGTCTGATGAAGAATTCTTTAACACTAATAATGAGAACGAGACGGAGAATGAACTCGATGGTATCTTGACTGAGGAAGAGAGAAGACAGCTTGAGGTCGCTCTTAAGATGGAGCCATCAGATGAAAACAGTGATGGTGTTATTGCACATCGTCATAGTTGTTATGACCCAAGGGATGTTCCCATTGAAGAGATAAATGGTTTTAGGAATGGAGAAAGTAAGCAGGAAAAGAAAGGGTGGTTTAACGGATGGAGAAGACGGGAAAATAAACAAGAGAATGAGAAAAAGCAGCTTGTTCCACCAAGAGGTTCTTTGTGTATAGACGAGAAAGTTAGTGATTTAATGGAGGAATCTCCTAGAAGTCAAAATAGGGTAGGCAGGCACTCTGTGGAGGTGGTTGAGAATCGGAGAGGAAAAGAAGCTAAAGCCCCATCAACAAGTAATGAGGGTGGAAATCGACGCAAAGATGGAAGTCGAGAGAATGAGTATAAAAAAGGTCTGAGGCCAATTCTTTGGCTATCTCCAGATTTTCCATTACGAACAGAAGAACTCCTTCCATTGCTTGATATTTTAGCAAGTAAAGTTAAAGCTATACGGAGATTAAGAGAGTTGTTCACTACAAAACTACCAAAAGGGACCTTTCCTGTAAAGGTACACATGCTTTATTACATTCTCCTTTTCTTTTATTAATGTTTAAAACACACCTCCTGCTTACACTTGCTATATTAGATCATCAAATTCTGTTCTGTCACATATTTATGAATGAATATGATAAGGGAGTGCATTTCCACAATTTATCCAGCATTTAGTAATTACTCCTTCTGTCCACATAAAGTGTGCTTGTTTCTTTTCGCACAGCTTTTAAGGAATATTGTTTGTTTATGTATAAAGTAGATAAAGTTAGAATAAAACAGATAAAGTAGAGAGGAGATAAAGCAAATGTGGTGGGGTATATTTCCAAAAAAATGAAACGAGCACACTTTATGTGGATAACCCAAAAAAGAAAACAATCACACTTTATGTGGACAGAGGGAGTACTAATTAGCTTACGTTCACTGTGTCACCAAATATCATTTAACATGAAGCCAAGTTAGTTTTCAAATTCTGGTACTGTTACTTCTTATAAATGCGATAGATATCTTGTTTGTTTTAAATTTCTTCTCATATTGGCTACAACAACAAACTAAACTTTACCCCACATTGTATGGGGTCTTGTCATATTGGCTGAGTTGTGTAAAATTTTGTGCTCGGCACCTCCAATTGAGGTATATTTGCTCAGGTAACCTGTGGGGAGGGAAAATGCCATAGGGAATTGTGGCATAAAAGAAATATGGGGAATTAGAGGTATAAATTTTTATACCTAGGAGAGAGAAATAAAGAAGAGAGAGGGAGACAGGGCGCGAGTCTCAAAACCCGGAGAAAGGGAATTGGTGCAGGGCATGGTGCCCGTGCCTGCAAAGACCGCTTTTGTGTTTATGAAAGTTTTTTTAATTTCTTTTTTAGTTTTAATTTTTCAGTTTGATATTACAGCTTTAAAATTGAGTGTTAACAAGTGCTGATTTCGGGAGTTCGTGTTTCTGCTTTTTAAGTAACCACATGGATAACCTTTTCTCCTTGGAATAAGTTATGGTATGTAGGTAGATCTCTTACTTGGGAATAAAATCTGTGTAATGGGACTAATGACTAATGCAATGGGCTTTGATACCTAAAAGCAATGTTGGGAAAAAATATGTGAGTTATCGTTTTTCATGTTGCATTTCTAACATTCTTTTGCTAATAAGCAGTTTAATTGGGTTCATTGGCTTATTCCCTCTTTACCATTTTTCTGCAATTTGAGAAAATTTAAATTATTAGGAAGAATATTGCCCATGTTATTAGGTAGATTGGTTAAAGTGATAACGGTGGGATATTAAATGAGCTATAGAAATAAACATGTACGGGAGTTCTCTTCTTATGCATTTTGTTTCTAACTGGAATTGGAATTGAGGCCCCCATCAAAATGCAGACGACTCCTCTAATTTTTATTTGAAATAGATTTGAATTGAGAATCTCAACATATAGGATTGGTTAAAAGTTATTCAATTTTATTCTGGTGCCAGTGTGCAGCATGAAATTAGCTATATATAATTATATATATATGAGGTGCATCCATGCCCCTTAACTATTACCTCAGGTTCAAATAAGTCCTCAATGTAATTTTTGCCGCAAATAAACCCTTTTAACCTTTTAAAGTTGAACAAATACCCCCTTAATGTATTTAAGTATTTTGTTGGTGCTAATAAACCATTTTTCCTCATAAATTAAATAAAAATGCACTTCCACTAATACTCCAGTACAAAATAAAGATACATTTCCTTATTTGTATACCACCAAGTTTTGTAGTATTAGTTTTTTTATATTTTAATTTAGTGTTTCTTATTTAATGAACGTGTTTCTTGAATTTTTTGTATGTTTCCAATAGAAAAATATGTAATTTGTATTTATTATTTATGTACTTTATTATATTGGCATGATTTTTGAATTATATTTTTTCTTCTTAAAATTAGGGTTTAAAAAAAAAAAAATTTAAACCTCATTAGTTTTCAAAAGACATACATTTATTTTGTGTTAATAATAGAAGTGTCTTTTTGTTCAATTTTTAAAATATAAAGGGCTTATTTTCACCAAAAAATAATTTAATTACTTGAACCTGGAAAAATATTTGAGGGGTTTAGATGCACCAAAAAATACTTTAAAGGCTTACTTGAACCAGAGGTAATACTTGAGGGGACTGGTTGTACCTTTTCCCTTTATAAAATTATGTACTATTATGAATTGCAGCTAATCGATCACCTCCCTGCCTCTATTTCCCGTTCGCTTGGGAAGAACAGCATGAACTGCCTTAGTTCATAGGAAGACTACTTGAGTTAGAGAGCTATAGAACTCCTAAGAACTCTTATAAAGCATTAACTCAATAAAACTCCTAATAGAGCTCCCGTAAGTATGACTCTAGACTATCCCGGTATTCTCAATCTTAGAAGGTGATCTAGAAAAGTAAAAGTCAAGGAGCAGCTGTAAATGCATAGAAACAGCTTGGAGAACGACTTAGAATCAGTATCCTACGAGGTCCCATCCATGTTCAAATCACTGTATTAATAAATAAAATTGGGATATCAGTTACCACTTTGGATATTAGTACATTTTTCTGTCCACGGTTGATCACTGATGCTTGCTAATTTTTAGTACTTAAAAAGTGACCTCCCTCTGTTCTTTTCTAGAAAGTAAACTTATGATCATCTGGTAAAATTAATTTCCCTATTATGACTTTCAACCGATTAATTTCTGCTCGTTTCAGGTCGCCATTCCACTGGTCCCCACAGTCAGGGTGATGGTAACATTTACAAAGTTTGAAGAATTGCAGCCACTAGACGAGTTTTCGACCCCCCCTTCGAGCCCAACTTCCATTGGCAAAGAAAGCCATGCTGTTATTCAGTCTTCTTCAACTTCATCTTGGTTCCAGTGGATAAAATCTCCTTACCAGCGACCCGGTTCCTCCACCGGCGGGTCGGGCAGCCGGATCGATAACCTTCAGGACCCCTTTGCAATTCCTCCGGATTATACATGGATCACAGCTGAAGCAAAGAAGAAGAAAATGCAGGAAAAGAGCAAATCTAAGAAATTGAAAAGTCAAAAGTAGGGCTCTGGGATAGGTGTTGCTAAAGGTACGCTATATACAAACCAAACTGATAATATTGTTCGGTTGATGTTCTAATTTCCTACTTAGGTGGATGATAAGAATATGATTGTGGGGGGTATTATAGTCAAATCGTTATTGGAAACTGTGATTCTTGTAGCGGGTGTGACAATTGTTTGGTGTGTGGGTGGACACTCTTTTGTCTATTTACCTTTAGTTTGCTTACTGACAGAAGGGATCTTGTATATTCGTTGTTCTACCCTCATCTTCATCTTCATCAACAACAATTTAAATTCTTAATTGGTTCATTGTGATATGAGTAATTATAGTATAACTGGCACTGCAGGTAATCTGATTTATTAAATTTATCGTGTTTCTGTGAGCTGGGTACGATGCTGCATTGTTTGAAAATTTTGAATTTCATGCTATGATTGCATAAGTACAAATCAAAGGTAGATCTCGTATGTAGACTCTATCGAGGTTTTCCTTCGATTGCTTACTGACAAAACGTATAAGCACCGCGCCCACTAACTCAAGTGCGTTTTTAAATGATATCAATTGTTTTACTAAAAAAATGTTAGTTTGTTAGTATTAGTCGCCTTCATTGCAAAGTATTAGTCGATCATTTGAAAGTTGGTGGATTATTGGAAATAAAGGTTTTGCTGTTCTTGATTGGAGTGTGAATTATAGTACTCCCTCCGTCCAATTTTATTTTGCCCACTTCTCCGGATACGGGTTTTAATGAATATTGATTAGTTTATTCATAAAGTAGATAAGTTGAGGGTATGATGGGGTATTGTGGGTCCATTTATAAATAAATGATTGTTTATGTATAAAGTGAATGCCAAAGTAGGTAAATAAGTGATGGTAGGAGGGTGGAGATAAAGTAGTATGAATAATATTATTTCTAAAAAGGGTATGGTCATAATAAAATTGGACAACCAAAAAAGGAAGGTGGGAATAATGAAATAGGATGGAGGGAGTATAATTTTTGTTTTGGCTTTTTATATTGCAATTAGTTAATATTTTCTTTATTCACAAGACTTCAACTACGTATGTAATATACATAGCAGCATAGCAAAATAAAATCTCTGTAATATTTTAAATTGCTCGATATATCCTCATATATAGATACCCTGTATTCCTCTAGACTTCTAGTATATGGAATATCTGGCTGGACATACGATTCCTAATAATGCATATTTTCTTCCATTTCTTGGGTACGCTTCTTTAGGAATTAGGTATGTGAGAAAAGTCATGATTTGAAAATTTTGATGGATAGTAAAAGTGTATTTGTTTTGAGATTTTGATATGTGATTTTACTTTATGTCAAATTAATTTGTGAGTAATTTATTTTAAAGTGTATAGCTTATATTGTATTGAGAAAAATAAGAGATTTATAGATAATTTTAGGTGTGGATTGAGGGTAAGATTTGAAAATTCAGGATTTTAAATCTCTAAGTTGTATTGGACAAAGAGTGCAAAGTCCTAAATTCATCGGGAGCCACTTCTAACACCAAAAAAATTGTTGAGTACACCCTAATTTTTTATGGCTAAAATAGACATTTGTATATTGACTAAGTTGTCCTTTAATTTTTTTTGGTCAAGTGTTATATGGACTGTTCGATCGAACATGTGTGTAAGTGTACATGAATTAGAGGCTGAACACATGCCTGTTAGTCAAACACTGTTAATACCACAACAAATTTGCTTATCACATCATCATATTTTTGTATTTTTTGGAAATAAACGTGAAGATTAATATTGTAAAAGGTGAAGGAAAGAAAAAGAAACGTATGAAAAATTTAAAATAGCCATTGGAAATATATATCATCTAGGAATATATTGACTAAATATAAGTTATATTTAAAAAAGAAAAAGTAGTATGGTGCGATTGGGATAAGATAGAGGGAATATGTATGTTGGATTTTACACCACATGTGGAGATAGCACTATAGCAGCAGGGGTGGGTCTTAAATACAGTAGTACGTTGTCATTTGGCTGCTGCCCAAAACAAAGAAAACTCTCAACCAGAAACCATACTACACTAGCAATAGCATGGCCTCCGTTGAGGGAAATGCCAAGGACGAGGAGGAGAAGAAGAAGAAGATGGAACAAGGAATTCCTGCAATCGCTCTAGCGCTGACGGTTGGTGGGTTGGTGGGTTTGGGGTTAGGAGTGACGGCAGGTGCGATGGCGTCCCTAGCGACGTGGGGCACATTGACGTTGGAGCGCCACGTCCGATCCCAAACTAGAACAAAGGGTAAAGATGGTGATAGCACTTAGAGCTAGGGAAGATAACCATGTTTTTGCAACCTTTGTCACAAAAAGTAAAACTCATGAAAATTGTAGACATTTTTGGGCTTCTTATCTATGTAATGTTGTTGCTTTAATTTGAATAGTGTGTCTATCTCCCTAATCCCTATCTATACATGTTTCAAGTTTCAAGTTTCAACTAAGAATGTAAAAGTTGAAAATTACTTAGTCGGACGGATTTGGACCGTCAAAGTACTAACTAGTCGGCTCAAGTTTTAGTTTTTGCCCTTTATGCAACCAATATAATCAGAAAGTCATTTGATAATAATTTAAATATTGACTTAAACTTTTTTTAGTATGTATAATTGCATAAACCAATGATTCAACATACAACAATCAACATGTATAAAGCATAAAATATGAATTAATGATTCAACGAACTCTTCTTCTCTTTTCTCTCAATTTGAATTCATAAATTTTTGGCATGTAGTCATATGAATTAATAATTGGATGTACTGAGTTTGTATTTTAGTATTTTTAACTTCTTTTATTCATGAAATAAAGTCACGATTTAATGATGATTTTTTAGCATTGCCTAGGCGTCTAAGGCAGAAAATGCCTAGAACAACGGATATATACTAATATAATATACCTACATATTTTCACATTTAATTTCGACGGGAAACTTTGTGGATTGTTGATCATTTTTTTCATTTTGATCTTGACCATTCATTTGGTCTTTTGTATAAATAGGGTAACCCCCATTTATTATTTTTATTTAATAGTTGTCATTTATCACTCTTCATCTTAACCGTTGATAGTTCTAGATTGAATTGTGTCCTTCAGATCAATTACATAAAATTTGTAACGTCTTTCTCATCTTCTCTATAAATTCATCATTTTTGTTTGTCATTCTCATCAAATCTCTTTTCTCTCTTTTGTACGGTTCATATGTAGTTAGTATTGTTATTGTTTTTCTTTTATAATGATGTAGTTTTGTACTATAGAATTTTTTAAATTCCGTATTTTTTATTTTAATTTAGATATGTAGTTTAGTTATTTTATTTTTGTGCTTGTAAACGCTTGAAGACCTATCAGAGTTTTTGAAGATTTCGATTTTATTTTGTTCGTCAAAGATTGAAGATTTGCTGGAGATATTGGTGTTATTTGAAGGTTTGTTGAACAAGTCTTCAACATTATTTGTAAATTTTAATTTATTTTAATAAAATAAATTCGTGATCCTTTTTTTTAATAAAATAAATTCGTGACCCTTATTTAATACACCTACGCATCTAAAAGATATGTACGCATCATGATGTCCTCTTCTGTTAATTTGCTGTTAATTTATAATTTGTTTTTTTTAATACACTTATGCATCTAAAAGATACATAGATCTTCTGGCAATCAATTCCTCCTGCGATTTTGTGCTTTTCGTGAATCTAAATCCATTACTACATCAAACAGTCTACCAATTTTGCAGCAAAGAATCCGGTAAATCGCAAAACCATTTGCATCAAGACCTATTGTCATCAGGGCTTTTCACCAAATTGCTTGATGATTATAATGATATCGCCGCCGTTACACATTTTTCAACACATTATAAATAATAAGTTACATTTAAAATAAGTTCAAATGTTTAGTTTTAAAACATATAAAAAGCCATACAAAAATTAAGTTACATTTACTAGGAGTCTAGGATGAAGTAAAGCCTTCCGCTATCGCCGCCGTCCATTGTTTTTTCCTCCGCCTCCATCGCCGGCTCCTTTGCCGCTACTGCTCCCTTCATCGCCGCCTCTCCATCCATTAATGTTAGATGCTAATTCTTTTGTGAATTAACTTTTTTTTTTGTAACGTTTTTAACCCTAATTAATTTAAGAGTTTTAATCAATGGGCCTCTGGCCCACATATAATTAAAAGAGTCCATATACAATCTATTTAATTTAATTCATTTTTTTTAATTTTAATTAAATTAAAAAAAGGAAACTGTCATGAATTGATTAGTTAGATTTAGCCATTAATTTAGCGCACGTATGTAATACAAGCTGAAATTATATAACGAAAGTTTTTTCAGATTTTATAATTTTTTATATTGATTTTATATATATATATATATATAAAAAGATGTAATCTCTTTACTATTAATATACAAGCAATCTTTCAAATCTTTATAAACTTATATTTACAAGACCATAAATATGTAAATACAAAAAAATTAATATATTTACAAACTTGACCATAAAATAAAGCACAATCGACATTTCCTTTGCTCTTCAGAATCACCCCATTCCCACATTTATCAATAATTTATATTTACATATTTTTAATTAATCATGTTTATAAAATTAAATAAATTAATCATATTAATTTAACATCACTAATCACTCCTAAATAACCTATTATTAGTTCTCTTGATTTTTAATTTTTCTTTAATAATGTAAATTTTTAATAAATTTTATTTAATTGTTGCATTGATGTTCTTATGCTAAATTCATAATTTATAAATTATCATTTACCAAATCAATTTATATTTTAATTATCGTATTAATGGTAAATATTAAATGCTTAAAACCTAAATTAAGTTAAAGACTTATAACTTCCCTTAAATTCATGACCAATACCTATCTCAATATCAATATCATCAATCTTAATTATTAATTAATTACTTGTGCGTTTAATTATTTATATAATTTTTACTAATCCCATCAGGAAAATATTCAAGGAATTAATCAATCGAATCTATACTAATATTATGGAATTCATGAGCTAATTCAGCAAGAACTTACTATTATAATAGAGAATAATTGTCTTTAACACAATAATTTATGGAATTACATATTAGTATATTATAACTATGTAATACACTTGATATCAATTTATACAGAAAACAATAGACATATATGTTAAAACATTTTAATAAAATTTCAATAAACTCACCTTTTATTAATTTATACCATATAAGTATATGCTAATTCCACGAAAAATCTAACTATTTAATTTAATTAATCTAAAATTATTTTTCACATTCAATTTTATTTAGAATTCTAAAATTTTATTTAAAATTAAAAAAATTTAATTAATATTCAAAAAAAAAATCATTAATCTACTCAATCTAATTTTTTTCTCATATCCAATTTTAAATAAATATTTAAAATATTATAAAATTTATAGTCATACCATTTTTTAAGATATTATTTAATATAAAATTATTGATTTCCTGAGATTCCATATACCATATAAGTAATTGCCAATTGTACAGAAAATTAAGGAAATTTTACAAATATAATATTTTATTAATTAAGTAAAGTTTCCTTTTGATATAATATTCAATTTTGTATAATGACTTTAATATTTAATTTAACCTATTTTATTAATTAAGTAAAGTTTCCCTTCACTTTTTAATTTTGTCAACTACCGTTTTAAGTATTTTTTCATGAAATTGTATTGAGAAAAATGAAACTGTCATGAATTGATTTGATAGATTAATAAAATTATAATTTAGCCATTAATTTAGCCCACGTATGTTATACTTATACAATGTATTTAATCAAGTTGACAAAATATCCATTAAATTTATAGTTATACCATCTCTAAAATTGACAATGTATTGAACGCGTGATGTTGTTTAGGATTCAACTTAAACCTGAGGATGTTTTACGTCAGAATGATTTTAATGTTGTCAAAGTCAATACCAGTCCATATGTTGTTAACAAATATTCTATATTTTTGAATGAACACCAAATAAGTATTTTTATTTTTTTCTATATCAATTTGTTTTTTTTATTATATAATTTTTTATTATATATATTTTTGAATAGGATACTCAAGGTACTCCCAAAAGGGATTTTGATGATAGTTCTAAGGTAATGCATGTTTATATTTTTATATTTATTTTCTGATTTGATGTTTTCATAATTTGAAATTATTAATTAATGTTATTTCTTTTTAACTTTTTTTTTTTTTTAATTGCAGGTTGAATCTTCATATTGTGATTTAACTTCTCCTAGCAAGTTGATACCTTCTGATCTAAATGAAATCGATGTTGATGAACCTGTTTCTGGTGTCCAGAGATTAATTTTCGATCATTCTTCCTCCAACAATTCTCTGAAGAAATCTAAGTCCATCAAGAAGGAGGATATTGATAAGAAATGAGTTTTATGAGTAATTTAATAATCTGGTATTGTTTTTAAAATAATGATTATGTTTTTAATTTTATATTTCTTACAATTATGATCCATTTTTTTTAGCGTTCCAATTAATCGATGGGTCAGTGGCCCATATACAATTTAATCCTACATTTATGATTTTTTTTTAATTTAAGGTGTTTTATATGACATCGCCTTCAAAAAAAATCTTAATAAATTATATTAATATTTAAATTCTAAAAATTCATTGTGGGAAAAAATATTAGACCATTCAATTTAAATCTCAAGTTTATGATTTTCTTAATTTTGTAAATTCCAATGGTTTTTTTTGATAATGTAATTTTTTTTTTATGAATATCTCTAACATTATATTTGTTAATTAATTGATTTCAAGATTGACATTAATAATGCGATAAATTGACATACTGATTTTCTTTTGATTTTAAAAGATAATAAATTTAATGTGTGTATTTAAAATTTAATATTATTGACACTATTAAAGATTAATTCTATCAAGTAAATATTGACTTATTTACTTCAAAGATATTTATATTATAATTTGATTTTTTTTTTATAGATCTAAATTTATGGATTTGAATTTTAGCAATAAATTTTTAATCTCCATAGATTATAAAAAGAAAAAAAAAAGAATAATATATTTCTTAGAATAAATTATAATAAGTAAAGGTATAATTATTATTTATTATGAACACATGCAAATATTATTTTTGAATCATTATTACCTTTATTGGAAGATTTTCTAATATACGCATACATAATAAGATATAGTTATATGTGGTATAAATTGACTAATTATTTTAGGCGTCTCCCATAAAATTAATTTTACCTTAAAAGTTTCTTTCTATTTTCCTCATTATTCAGAATCTTTTTATCTCTTTTCCATATTACTCGTAAATTATATCAATTTCAGTCCCTAATTATCTATCTAAGAATTTGAAGATTTGATTTTGAATCAAAAGCGTATTCCCAGATCAAGTTTCATTCAATATAAATTATTCCATTCACATAAATATATCACTATCACAATTTTTAGTCCTATATCAAAGAAAGAACTCCATCCCTTTGAAATAGAACCTGTTACCGTTACTATAAGCTTTAAACCTAAACCTCTTTTGATTGAAGAAGCTCAACTTTGCATTTCCAAAGTTTCGTCATCGTAAAGAAGGGTCAAATGATCGTCCAACTTTCAGTTCAACGGTCATAATAGGGCATCCATGGAGATTTTATTATGTTGATGGTCGTCCTCGACCAACTATTGTGGAGGCCGACAACGATGCATCTCTTTATGCCATTAAGCACTTAAAGAAATATGATAATTCTTGATTTCAATTTTCAAGAACTCGAATCGGTGAAGAAAAATTAGGCGTTTAATAGTCAGTGTGCACTGTTTTTAATAAAATTCCGATAATATTATTTTATAATTTATTGCTATCAATCAATAATAAATTAAAATTTTACTTTATTTTCTTTATTAAATCACTTTATTAGTTCTTATATATTTTATCTAGAAATCCTTTAAATTCATACTAATAAAACCCGTCTATATAGATAGATATGAATTTTCTATGGAATTTACAACATCAATTTAAAATCTCGATTTATTCTATCCATATTTTTTTTAAATTAAATTAAATTGGATGTGATTGTGTTTAAAATTAGACATATTTTTCTAAAAATCTACATTTATAACAGAAATTGACCTTTTGTTTTACAATTCTGATGCATTTGTTTTAGCATCCAATGTAAAATTAGACATAACTAGGGATGTTTGTCGAATGATTAATATAGGTGTATTTCATTTGTTTTAGCATCCAACGTAAAATTAGACATAATTTAGGGATGTTTGTCGAATAGTATAGTTGTATTTTTTTTATTTAGCACTAACATAACGGTTATTGAATTCCACTATTCATGCATGTTCATTAATATATTATTTAATATATTTTTGTAATTTAACACTAAGATTATACTTTCCAAACGGTTATTGAATTTCACTATTCATGCAACTTTCTTTTAGCGTAATAATTTATTTAACAATAAATATCACGATTCTTTCAATTTATTGAATTCCACTATTTAATTTATTTAATAAAATCAGTTATTCAATTCCACGATTCATGCAACTTTTTTTTTTAGGTATAATAATTTATTTAAAAAAAAAAAGATTATTCAATTCCACATATTATGTTAAAATTGTTATTCAATGCCATATTTTAGTCATATAAATTTATACTCCGACATAATTCGTGCCATACATTGATTATGATAACAAAAAAAAATCGTTATTCATTCATGATTTGTGCCACGATTATATCAATTTATTATTAAAAAATAATGTTATTAATGTCCACATTCATTATTTTATTAAATGTATTATTTATTTATTGACAATGTTAATGAAATTTTGCTTTGTTTCCTTAAATGATTAGTTATATGGTATTATAAATAGTGTTGTTTAGGTCCATTGTTTCATTCATTATAGATTCATACTAATTATCTCTTTCGAATGGATTATTATAATGATAAATCTTCCACTATACATGCATGTTCATTAATATAACAATTTAATAATTTGCATTTTGGTGACTTTATTACCTTCTCTGAGCATGATTCATCTTTGATGTACTTTAAAGTAAATGATATTCTTAAGCAAATTGGTTTTCCCCGCCTTATTTAAGATTATTATGATATTTCTGGTAATTTTATTATATTTATTTCTTCATTTTTTTTTATTATAATAAAATATGATAATTCATATGTGTTTTTTTTTTTTTTTTTTTGTAGAGGTGGGAAGAAAAAGAATTACTTTATTGGTGATATTTTTCAACTATTGTAATTTTTTAATCCTGAGAGATAACATCTATTAAAGTTGGCATGCGTTGTACTTTTCAAGTTGTTGAAGCGACCACATTAGAATTTAGCGTATCTTTTATTCGTTAAGTATTATTAAATGTTTCTTACATTTTTAATCAGCTATTTTGTTTTCTTTATTTATATATGTCTATTTTATAAATTAATTTTATTTTCTATTTTTTATGTTTAAACGTACATTAAAATTTGTTTTTTATTAAGTAAATGTATATTATTCAATCTCATAGGTCCTTGAAAGAATTTCATTATCATTTTTGACTATTTATGTCCATTGAATGATTTATATGTCCACTCTGGTAAATTATTGAATATTATACATACCAACATAAAAATCTGACTTAATAAATGATATTCTTCATTGAATATCTCATTTATAATTATACAAATATTTCTATTTAGCAATTATTTAAAAAATATAAATATTTAAGGCATTTTAATACTAAGAAAATTGTAAGATAAGTATTATTTTTGAATCATTATTACCTTTATTGAAAGATTTTCTAATATACGAATACATAATAATATATAGTTATATGTGGTATAAATTGACTAATTATTTTAGGCGTCTCCCATAAAATTAATTTTACCTTAAAAGTTTCTTTCTATTTCCCTCATTATCCAGAATCTTTTTATCTCCTTTCCATGTTACTTGAAATTATATCAATTTCAGTCCCTAATTATCTACCTAAGAATTTGAAGATTTGATTTTCAATCCAAAGCGTATTCCCAGAGCAAGTTTCATTTAATATAAATTATTCTCATTCACATAAATATATCACTATCACAATATTTAACCCTATATCAAAGAAAGAACTTCATCCCTTTGAAATGGAACCTATTGCCGTTACTGTAAGCTTCAAACATAAACCTCTTTTGATTGAAGAAGCTCAACTTTGCATTTTCAAAGTTTCGTCATCGTAGAGAAGGGTCAAATGATCGCCCAACTTTCAGTTCAACGGTCATAATAGGACATTTAGGAGGATTTTATTATGTTGATGGTCGTCCTCGACCAACTATTGTAGAGGCCGACAACGATGCATCTCTTTATGCCATTAAGCACTTAAAGAAATATGATAATATTGAAGTTCTTGATTTCAATTTTCAAGAACTCGAATCGGTGAAGAAAAATTAGGCGTTTAATAGTCACTGTGCACTATTTTTAATAAAATTCCGATGATAGTATTTTATAATTTATTGCTATCAATTAATAATAAATAAAATTTTTACTTTATTTTCTTTATTGAATTACTTTATTAGTTCTTATATATTTTATCTTGAAATCCTTTAAATTCATATTAATAAAACCCGTCTATAGATATGTATGAATTTTCTATGGAATCTACAACATCAATTTCAAATCTCGATTTATTCTATCCATATTTTTCTCAAATTAAATTAAATTGGATGTGATTGTGTTTAAAATTAGACATATTTTTCACAAAATCTACATTTATAACGGAAATTGACCTTTTGTTTTACAATTCCGATGCATTTGTTTTAGCATCCAACGTAAAATTAGACATAACTAGGGATGTTTATCGAATGATTAATACATGTGCATTTCATTTGTTTTAGCATCCAACGTAAAATTAGACATAATTTAGGGATGTTTGTCGAATGATTACTATAGTTGTATTTTTTTAATTTAACACTAACATAACGGTTATTGAATTCCACTATTCATGCATGTTCATTAATATATTATTTAATGTATTTTTGTAATTTAACACTAAGATTATATTTTCCAAACGGTTATTGAATTCCACTATTCATACAACTTTCTTTTAACTTAATAATTTATTTAACAATAAATATCACGATTCCTTCAATTTATTGAATTCCACTATTTAATTTATTTAATAAAACCAGTTATTCAATTCCACGATTCATGCAACCTTTTTTTAGGTATAGGAATTTGTTTTTTTTTTTTATATAAAAAGATTATTCAATTCCATATATTATGTTAAAATTGTTATTCAATGCCATATTTTAGCCATATAAATTTATACTCCTACATAATTCGTGCCATACATTGATTATGATAACAAAAAAAAAATCGTTATTCATTCATGATTTGTGCCACGATTATATCAATTTATTATTAAAAAATAATGTTATTAATGTCCACATTCATTATTTTATTAAATGTATTGTTTATTTATTGACAATGTTAATGGGATTTTGCTTTGTTTCCTTAAATGGTTAGTTATATGGTATTATAAATAGTGTTGTTTAGGTCCATTATTTCATTCATTATAGATTCATACTAATTCTCTCTTTCGAATGAATTATTATAGTGATAAATCTTCTCTTTTCAACAATTTATTCAATGATACAAAACTTTTATCAAGTAAAATTTATATGTTTTATTTGTTTATCAATATTTATTTATTCTATAGGCATATAATCTAAAATTTAATTTTTTATATGTAGTTGGAGAATTATTAATGGAGAGTGGCGGTTTAATGAATTACCAATATCATCATTATTCACCTCATTCGTACGACTTTTGTATTCATTATGTACCCTCAAATTACAACGAACTAATTGTTGGTCCTGAAAGGAGTATATAACAAGTGTATGGGGGGGGGGGGAATACACTTGTATGCAATTCTTTTCAACTTTAGATCAAACCAGAGCTCAGCAAGGTTGTCTTGGACAACTCTGCTGAAGATGATTAACTCTTCTAAGATAATCAGACTACTAAGTACTATTGAGTACTTAGTTGAATAACTATCTAGGGGAGTTATATGTGCGAAATAGTTGTTGGCCCTTTTAGTTTAGACTCCTTTAAAGTTCTGAAAATCACTTAATCAATCAAACAGTCTAGTTTCAGGGAACTTGTCCAAATAGGTTTTGCACAGTCTTTGAGAATGTATCTTTTGGAAGATCAGTTTTGTGTGCAATGTTGAGTGTATGAAAGTACTTGAAAAGCAAGTCAACACAAGAGTTTATAGTGGTTCAGAGACTCAAGCTCCTACATCCACTTTCCCTGATTGAACATGATAATTCCTTCACTCTTGGAATTAACTTGTTTTATAGTGCCAAAGTGCACTTGATCAAGAACACCACTCTTGGTGAACTGTTATTCTCTCAACAGTCAGCTCCTACCACTTCTACTACTACTACAACAACCTTCTCACTTTCTCACTTGAAAGGGTTAAGGATTGATGTAAGGTTCCAACTAATGAGATATCCTTTACAATGAAGATCAGTGTATAAGGATTAGGATATCTCTCTAAGCTTGTGTATGGATATACAGTAGGTTCAGCTTAGAAGAAGTGTATGAAGACTAAGATAGTCTTTGAAAGCTTTGAGAGCACTCTTGCTTGTAGGATAGTTGGATATTCTTGTCAATTGTTGAGGTGCTTTCAAATGGCCTCCACACTTCTGTATTTATAGACAATTGAAGGATTTTCCCGTTGGAGAGGCAGCCTCAAAAGTCCATAAATGTCTTCTTTTAGTTCTTCAACTTTGAAGACAGAATTTTGATAGTGACATGTCCCCATTTGGGAAATAAACGGCTGTTTAAGCTCTGTCTTCATTCTGCAGCACTCTTCCCAAAGTCTGACTTTAAGATTCTCTTGTTAGGACTTGGACATGACTTCTGAAGGTTGTTCCAATGATAGTACAACACTCCTTATCAACTGGACAACTCTCCTTATTACTATCAGCAGTCTTGCTTATCAGCAAGGTTGGCTAGCTCTTCTTCAGATGACTTGGCCCATACCCTTAGCTTCACTTCAAGGTGATCTTAGCATGATTCATTAATGATCTTTAGGGTGTAGTTGTCTCTTCAGCATGGTTGACTTCAAGCTTTCAGTACATTTGATCTTGGTTAACTTTGGTGAGACAACTCCTATGGACAACTCATCTGATCAGCATACTTGTCCTTCAGTGGACTTGGTCATGGTTCCAGAATTTGAGCCTTGAGGGGACTTGTTCTAGATGAACTTCAAAGCATGTGTTCCCCTCAAATTGTGCATCTAACTAACTAAGAGCTGCCTAACATATCAGCTTCTCATCTAGCCTTATTCTATATGTTCTAACATTCTTAGAACATAATCATCTTGACTTAGGCATGTCTCAGGGGGTTTTGGTATTGAATCAAAACATATCTCATTTTATTCCCAACAATTTCCCCCTTTTTGATGATGCCAAAACCTATACAACTTATGCAAAAGTGACTTAGTTACACCTATTACATTTTATCTTCAGAAGACATGACTAAGGTCAATTATCCTGAAAAGCAATGTGTTAGTGTATTCACTGTTCAAGTTGCAATTAGGTTTCATTGATAGGCATAGAGAAATTTCTGCAGTAATGTATCTTGATTCAAAGGTAGTTCAACTATCATTCATATAAAAATCATTACAAACATGTTGATAGTTGAAGATAACTTATCAGAGCATGAAATCAAGACATCATTACAAAGGTTTCAGAGCATACATTAAACATAAGATCTAGAGTATCAAAGCATGTCAACTAAACTCTTAAAAGTGTTTAGATCTTCAGAGCATCTTCTAGTATCAGAGCAAAAACCAAAATACTTCAAGTTTCAGAACAGAATACTGGATATCAAGACAAATGCTTGTATCAGAGCAACCAATGCATATCAGAGCAAACAACATGTCAAGGCACATCACATCAGCAGGCTTGTCCAAATTTCAGCATATTTGACCAATTAAGAATATCTTCAGATAAGATAAGCTTTTATTCAAAAAAAAGGTCAGAAGACTTAGCCAATTTTCAGAGATCATCCTCAGGAGGTGGCACCATCCCATATTGTGCCCACACTCTTCTTTTCAAGGCCATGGCTTCTTGGTTTGTTCCCTTGGGTCCAAGAGCCATCTTGTTCAGATTGAGGATCTCAGTAAATTCCTTCAAGATCCTTGCCTGGTCAATCCATCCTTCAAGCTTTGGAGGCATGTATATGATTGGCTTGGGAGCTGTGAGTTCAAATCTTGCAATATCAGCAGCTGCAAGTAGTTGTTGATAAAGCTCTCTATAGTACTCTATCATGAACTCAGCAAAAGTGGAGTTGACATCCTTTCCATTCCATCTGTCAATGACATAGTAATCATAGACAAAATCCCTTTTGGCTTCCTCCCATGAGTCATTCAGCTGAATTGGCACCCATTTATCCAAGTGAGGATATTTGGTGTCCATTGGGATCAATAGCTGTGGCTTCATCTTGTTGTAAGTTGCTCTCTTCCTTCTTGGTTTCTGAAAGTCTGCTCTTCTTTTATCTCTTGCTCTTTGTGCTTCATCCATTAGATTCATCTTTTCCTGGGCCCTCATCATGGCCAGCTTCTGTTGTGTTTCAGGGTCTTTGCCATACCCTTCATGAAACAGCTTTGATGGATCATGAGCTAGGACAGTTGTCTTCTTCTTAGGTTCTGGTCCAAATCCTTCAGTAAATAGCTCTTCAACATCTTCAGTGGACTTGGGACCTTCAGCACTTCTGGCAGATTCAGAAGACTTGTCCTTTTCAGCAATTTTGGACACTTCAGCATTCTTGTCTTCTTCAGCAGCTTTGGCCTTCTTTGAGATAGGCTCATCATCATCAATTCTGAATTCAGGTGGTAGATCAAGGCTGTTGGGAAAATTAGTAAATTTCTCAGCTTGTCTTTTCTTTCATTTTGCCCTCTTGATATTTCCTCTTGTTTGGACACCTTCAGCATCTTTGTCCAAACCAGACACTTCACCACCTGGCCTTTGCTGTAACCTCACTCTTTCCTCTTGAGCTGAGGCCATTGAGTTCTTCAAAGCAAGTGCTAACTGCTCTTCTTCATCCAATTCTTCTAAGTTCAGCACTGCTGGCTCTTTCCCTTTTCCCTCAGGAGCTTTGTCCTTACCTTTGACTGGACTTCCAATCACTAAGGCACCTTTTGCTCTTGCTCTTTCCCTTTCCCCCTTTTTGGCAGCATCAAAACATTCAGGTTTGAGCTCACTCATAGTTGATGCCATCAAGGACTGGGCTTGGGTTAGAGACTTCATCTCCTCCAACAAATATACATTTTCATCATGTATATTTTGCATCCTGTCACTGCTCAAGCTAAGGAAAGCTAGAACAGGCTTCATCTTTTGTTGGACAACCTCCTCCATGGTTGCTTTAAGAGATGCATCCAGATGGGCCTTAAGGAGCTCAGTGAGGTTGGCCACTGCACCTTCAGCAATGTTGGCCATCACCTCTTGGGAAAATTTCTCTGAAGCTGCTTTCACCATTGCAAGCCTTTGTGCCTCTGCTCTTTTCTTCTGCAAGGCTGTCTTCTTGCCAAGAGCTTGATTAATGGTCAATCTGATAGCTTGAACATTTGCATTGTGGTTATCTCTAAGCAGTTTTTGATCCTTCTTGACCTCCTTTGAAATGTTCTCCATACTGACTTTGGCTTTGTGAACTTCAGTGGAGATGGTTTGAAGACCAGATTCCACTCCTTCAATTCTTGCTTCTAATGTGGGTAACACTACATCTTCAGAGCCTGTCAGCCTCATTTCCACAGATGCCAAAGTTCTTCCATGCTCATCTAATGCTCCAGAAGTTTCTGCATGGGCTGTTTGAACTTGTTGAGCCAAGGAATCCAACTTTGTTGATTGTAAGCCAAGAAGGGCTTGTGCTGATCCAGAATCAACATGGATTGGAGCATCTGTCAAGAAATCATCTGCAAAGATTTGATCAAGACTTATACCTGCAATGTCAGACAAATCAAAAGGGTTAGTGAAAATACACTCATCACCCTCAATTTCTTTTTCATAAGACTCTGATACATCAGCAGTCTTCTTCTCATTTTCAACTAATTCTTTTCTTCCTTCTTTGTTAATTTCCTCACTTAAAGGAACATGCCTCCTCTCATCAAGGGATTCCTGAAGTTCAGATTTGACTTCAAGAATAGCCTGCCCTTCCTCACTTATATCACCCTCATTTGGTGGTACACTCACTATCCTAGTGATCACCACATCTCTCTCATCTACTACTCCATCTGGATTTTCCACTAAATTCTCCTTTTCAACTCCATCACCTAAACCTGCAACATCTCCACCTTCAACAAGGTTCAAAGATGGCAGTTGTGGGGAGATCACAGTGCTTATTTCAACAACCACTGAGTCATCCTGAATGATTAAGGGCTGATCAGTGTCCAACTCATCTGACACTGAATAGGCCTTAACCAAACCAGCCTCTAGCATAGGAACCTCAACATCTTTAGGCTGTGCCTTGGGTTCAGAAGAACCTTCATTGGCAGATGTGTCTTTGGTTGTGTTACCACCCTTGGTCAACACCTCTGAAGATACAGAGCCTTTCCTATGATAGGTTCTAGGAGGGTTTGAAAGTCTTGCTGACATAGAGGACTTGGGTTGAGTGGATTCAGGGAGGTTGGCTTGAGGGGTTTCAGGAGGGTTGGGATTTGAAGGGTTTGAGGGATCATCAGGGGAATCATCATCATTTGAGCTACTATCAGGGTGTTTGATGCCCTTAGCTTTCCTCTCCTTCTCCTCAATGATCTTATCATCTACCAACTTTGCAAAAACTTCCTCATCAGTAAGGAATCTTGTTTTCAACACACCAGCAAAGTGTAGCAATCTGCTCTCCTCCACTTGCCACCAGTTTGCACCCTTATCTTGGATGACTTGGGATATCTCCATAATGGTCTTGTCTTTCACATCCACAAGCATCCTCAAGTCATGAAACATCTTCTGAATTCTTGGAAATTCAGCAAGTTGTGGATACAAACTGTCCACAGTAGCCTTGGCTCCTCCTCTGAGCATACTCTCATAAGTATACTCCTCCTCATCTCCACTTGAATGGGGACTTTGGGTTATAGGGGAGTTGGTCTGGGTTCTCCTAAAGTGGCTTCAGGAAGGTTGAGTTCAGGGATATTGGCTTCAGAAGGGTTGGTTGCAATTGAAGGTACTTCAGTTGCTTTAGAGAGCAATGGATCTGAAGGGGCTTTACTAGCAGGGGTTGGCTCTTGAAGTGCAGCTTCTAGCAACTTTGAGTAATTGAGAATAGATGAGTCAAGGGGTGATTGCAGCCTTGTCTCATCCACTGCTAAATCTGCTAACACATCTATCCCACTTCTTTGCACACTCCCTTCTGGAGAATATCTCTTTGTAAGATTGATGGGGGTGATAGGTTGATTGGTTGGGGTTATGTGGGTTTCAGGGGAGTTGGGCTCAGGATTCTGTATTTCAGGGATGTTGGCCTCTATTTGTTGACCTTCAGGGACCTTGGATTCTGGAGTTCCAGAACCAGATGAGTTGGTCCTTGCCTTAGATTTGGTCCTGCTTTCAGCTCTGCTCTCTCTTAGAGCAAGTTGGAGAGACCTTTCCTCTTGAAGCTCCAACACCTTATCAATAGGCTTGGCCCTTCTCTTGTTGGCCCTACTGCTTCCACTACCTTCTCCATCCTTCTCAGGGACAACTTCCCTGATCCTCTTATCACCTCTAGACTTCTGTCTAGTTTCATTGTACTTCTGTCTCAACTCCTCTGAGTGATCAGAAGGCACACTCACTCCCTCTTCAGCAACTTCTTCAATCTCTGCTGAAGCTCCTGACTTCTCTTCTGAGGGGATTTGAGACATTTTCCTTGTCTTTACCATTCTGGCCTTTGTCCTCTTTTTCAACTTTGGTTTCTCCTCCACCTTTTCTTCAGTAGGTTTGGCCATTAGCATCATCCTTTGCTCAGTTTTCTTACTGAGCTTTCTAAACAGAATCTTTTGGGCTGGGAGGGGCTTTGCAAAGGTTTGCATTTGAGAATAATGGGAAAATCTCTCAATCAACAAGCTTGCCCTGGTGCAATACTTGAGTTTCACTTCTAGCACAACCTTATTGTGAGTTTTCACTTTAAACTTGGCCTTTTCTTTCATCATTTCAGACATGATGAAAGTCCTCCAATCAAACTTGATGCCTTTGTCACTAGCATCAATAATTGCAGCCATAATTCTGATTCTTGGATGGCTGACCTGCTCCAAGCTTCCAGTATTGCTCAAGAGACTCTTAGCAACTACCTCAAAGAGGTTGAGAAATTTTGGCTTGAGAGTCTTCTTGTTTTGTGTTGAAGAGATGGGACCAGGAACCAAGAGCCATTCTTGTGCTATCTCCTCTTCATGATCAGCACCATAAAATTCTGGATTCCTTCCCTCTGAAGGCAACCCAAAAGCTCCTTCAAGGTCTTCTGAAGAGAATTTCACTCTATGAAATCTCTCTTCCTCTTCTCCTTCTGCCACATATGAGAGCCTTGTGGAAACTTCACCATCTTCAGGTTTACCTCTCCATTTGAGAAAGGCAAAGAACTCAGCCATGTAGCTTTCCAAGCAGGAGCTTGGTCTACCCTCCATAAACTTCTGCAATCCAGCTCTTCTCAACCATCTCAAGGTTGGTGTAATTTCAGGATCCTCACTCTCAAATGATACTATGGGCTCAAAATGAAGGCTGTTTTTGTTGCTCAAGTATCCAAAGTCAAGGTCTAGAGCCTTGTTGGAGAAATCAATGATCATTTCTGGTCTAATTTTGGGAGCCATTGAAGGTTTACAGAAATGAAATTGAGAAAGTTTTGAGAGAGTTTGAAGAAGATAAGAGCTAGGGTTTCGAATTCTTGGGGAGGAGTGTTTGTGGGGGATCTTAAGGCTTGAGAATATTCTAAAAAGAATGTTTGTCAATGAGTTGGTGAGTTTTGTGAGTTTTCAACTGTTGTCAAAAATGGAAAAACACACTTGGACGGCTTGGATTGATTTCAGGGGAGTTGGCCAGTTTTGATCCAATGGTTAAAAACCAATGTAACAGTGAGTTATTGGTTTTATTCAAAACGTGGAAATTATTTAATATTAGTTAATGGTTGGGGAGTTTTCGAGATAGATCATGGCTTGAAAAGTGTAATGCAAACAAGAGTTAAATCTTGGCATTTAATGCATGGAAAGTGACCTTTTGGGTGGGGGACAAATTAAATCCCACAGAGATGATATCTGTAAATGGGACAGGTATCAAGGTAGACAATGATTACCCAAAATAGGTGCTTATCAAACCAAGAAAATAGTTTGATAGCCAAGACAACTTATCTGACCCTACTAGGACAAGTGTCCTAAAGAGATGTGGACAAGTGTCCTGAGGTTCAATGGACAAGTGTCCTGAATAGTTGTGATCATCTCTTCTGAATTTCAGTAGACTTGACCAAGTCTGCTGAAGACTAATTCAGTTACTTTACTCCCATTAACTTCAATAGGTTTTACTTGTCCAACTTCCCTAGATCAAGTAATCCCAATTCTGCTGATAGCTCTAGAAACCTTGCCTCTACAAGTGGCTTTGTTAGAATATCAGCTTTTTGATGATCTGTGTGGATCTTGACCAACTTTATGTCTTTCTTCTCCACATGGTCTCTAATGAAGTGATGCTTGATGTCCACATGTTTGCATCTTGTGTGCAATACAGGATTTTGTGATATTGCAATTGCACTATTGTTATCACAAAATATTGGCACTTCAGTAGAGTTGACTTTGTAGTCTCTTAGTTGTTGTCTCAACCAAAGGATTTGAGCACAACAACTTCCAGCTGCAACATATTCAGCTTCAGTGGTGGAAGTAGCCACTGTGTTCTGCTTCTTGGAAAACCAAGATATGAGCTTGTTGCCTAAGAATTGACAAGTCCCTGAAGTGGACTTTCTATCAATTCTGCAACCTCCATAATCAGCATCTGAGTAGCCAGTTAGCTCAATGTTGTCATCAGCAGGGTACCAAAGGCCTAGATTCTCAGTGCCTTTGAGATACCTTAAAATCCTCTTTGCAGCCTCAAGATGGCTTTTCTTAGGATTTGCTTGAAACCTTGCACAAACACCTACTGCAAAGGTGATGTCAGGTCTGCTGGCAGTGAGATAGAGAAGTGATCCAATGATTCCTCTATACTCAGTGGAGTTGGTTGAAACACCACTCTCATCAGGATCCATCTTCCAATTAGTGTTCATTGGGATCTTTATTGGCTTGCTAGTAGCACACCCAAACTTCTTGATCATTTCTCTGGTGTACTTAGCTTGGTTGTTGAAGATCCCTTCTTTTGATTGCTTAACTTGAAGACCCAAAAAGAAGTTCATCAACCCCATCATGGACATTTCAAACTTGCTTTGCATAAGCTTGGAGAACTTCTCACACAGCTTTTCATTGGGGGATCCAAATATTATGTCATCCACATAAATTTGGACAAGCAAGATGTCCTCTCCTTCAGAGATTCTGAAGAGAGTTCTGTCCACTGTTCCCTTGGTGAATCCATGATCCAAGAGAAATTGTGACAGTGTATCATACCAAGCCCTAGGGGCTTGCTTGAGTCCATATAGAGCCTTTTTCAGTCTGTAAACTTGGTTTCCAACCTCAAAACCAGGGGGTTGCTCCACATAGACTTCTTCTTTCAAGATTCCATTCAGAAAGGCACTCTTGACATCCATTTGGTACACTTTGAACCTCTTGTGGGCTGCATAGGCTAGAAAGAGCCTTATTGCTTCTAGCCTTGCCACAGGTGCAAATGTCTCATCATAGTCAATGCCTTCATGCTGGCAGTAACCTTTTGCCACTAGTCTTGCTTTATTTCTTACAATCACATCATTCTCATTCTTCTTGTTCTTGAACACCCATTTTGTTCCAATAACATCTTGATGTGAAGGTCTATCCACCAGCTCCCAAACTTCATTTCTGGTGAATTGGTTCAGTTCTTCCTGCATGGCTGTCTCAGTAGAGTTGGCCTAGGCTGATTATACCTTGGATAACTCCTCTGAATATTGTTCAGGGGAGTTTCCCTTCCATTGGGTCTACTCTGCTGACCAACATTCCTCTTGTGTTCAGGAGCTTTGGCCATTTCCTTAGGTTTAGGCCTAGTCTCCTGAAGCACTTGAGTAGGCAAGTCATCCATTTTGCCCTTTCCTTTGTTCAGTGGCTGTTTGTTTTCATTTTCAGTTGGTGCCACTGACTTAACAAAGATTCTCTTAGTGTTACTTGTAGAAGCAACACTAAGACAAGGTGAAGATTCAAATGGATCAAAACCTAATCCACTTCTTTGAGCCATAGGTCTTTGATAACTCTGAATTTCCTCTATTGCTCTAGAGGATTTCTTCAGAGCAGACATCTTTAGTTTCAGGCTCTCTTCACTTGTTTTAAGAATGTCATATTCATGTGAGAGGTTTTCAAATTTGGCATTTAGAATTTTTAGTTCAAAATCTTTTCTCTTCTGAGAGAGGAGTTGATCATCAATCTCCTTTTGTTGGTCAACTATCCTGAGATTTGCTTTCTCAAGCTCTCTCAAGACTTGTTGATACAACTCAGTAGACTTGACATCAACAACTGCCTCAGAGTTTTTAGCAAGTTCAATTGCCAATCTTTCATTTTCTCTCACATAGTTATCATGAAATTCTTGTAACATAGTGAAATCTTCCATCAGCTTTCCAAGGGAAAGCTTCAAGTTGACTTCACTAGTGTTTTGTGAGATGAATGATGGTGAACTAGAAGTAGAGGATACCTCATTATCCTCAAGAGCCATGTTGCAGACATCATCATCATCATCACTGTTGGAGAACAGTCCATCAGAGGAGTTGAAGCTTTCAGCACTATCAGATTCTTCACCAGCCATCATGGCCTTTCTATTGGTGAACTTTCTGTCTCTTTTAGCTTGCCTTTCTCTTCTCTCCTTAGAGCTCAATTCAGGGCAGTCATACTGGAAGTGCCCTTTCTTCTTGCAATTATAGCACAAGTCTTCATCATCATCTTTCTTTGGTTCTTCTCTTCTTTTTGATGATGAAGGTTCAGCTCTACTGGACCTTCTCCTATCAGAGTACTTGTCCTCTGATCTTTTCTCTTCAGGCTTTTTGACCTCAGCCTGAGCTTCAGGAGAGTTGTACCTTCTCCTGAATTTGTTGTCCTGGTAGAATTTCTTGTATCTACCAAACCTTGAGTTTAGCTTATCAAACCTTCTAGCCATCAAGGCTAGTTCTTCCTTCATTTCAGTCTTGGAGACTGACTTTGATGATCTTGGAGTGGACTGCATTTCTGGTTCAGCAGTTTTAGCTTTGAATGCCACTCCCTTAGTAGGATTTGAAGGTTCCTCAACAGGCTTTCTTCTATTGAGGTCGAACTCATAAGCTTTGAGTTCAGAGAAGATTTGTTGCATGGGCATGGTGGAGAGATCTTTGGTATTTTGCATCATTACAGCATAGACATCCCACTTTTGAGTGAGACTTCTCAAGATTTTTAATCCAACTTCTCTTTTGGAGTACACCTTTCCTAATGAGTTGATTTCATTCATCACATCAGTGAATCTACCAGCAAATTTGTCAATGGATTCCTCAGACTCCATTGTAAATTGTTCAAACTTTTGCACTGCCACTTGGAGCTTGTTCTCCTTGATCTTGTCAGTGCCCTCACACATTTCTGCAAGAGTATCCCATATCTCCTTGGCAGTTGTGCAGTGGTAGACCCTTCCCATGATTGCATCTGGAATTGTTTGATAGAGGGTATTCATTGCAAGATAATTCAAATTATCTATCCTCTTCTCATCAGCAGTGAAGTCATCCTCATCTTTGGGAATCAGTTCCCTTATATCTGCTCTTTGAGCTTCAGTGACTCTGGGATTTACTTGAGTGAACACAAAAGGACCTCTTGTGATCACTCTCAACATATCAGTGTGCAAAGATGCAAGAGGAGCCCTCATTCTGATTTTCCAGAAATCATAATTGTCTATTGAGAACATGGGCAATTTGTGATGAGAGATGTGATTGACTGGATTTGTGGCCATGTTGTCCAATCCTTGGACAGCAGGAGGTGGAACAACAGCATTGTTGTTGGCCATATCTCAAGAACACACAGTTAGTCAATAATTGATAGGATTTCAGATAGATCAGTTCAGTGACCACACCAAATATGTGATTTTGAAAACCAAGATAGCTTTTCAGAAGCAGTGGTCTTTCAACCCCTACTCTGATACCACTTGTTGGTCCTGAAAGGAGTATATAACAAGTGTATGGGGGGGGGGGGAATACACTTGTATGCAATTCTTTTCAACTTTAGATCAAACCAGAGCTCAGCAAGGTTGTCTTGGACAACTCTGCTGAAGATGATTAACTCTTCTAAGATAATCAGACTACTAAGTACTATTGAGTACTTAGTTGAATAACTATCTAGGGGAGTTATATGTGCGGAATAGTTGTTGGCCCTTTTAGTTTAGACTCCTTTAAAGTTCTGAAAATCACTTAATCAATCAAACAGTCTAGTTTCAGGGAACTTGTCCAAATAGGTTTTGCACAGTCTTTGAGAATGTATCTTTTGGAAGATCAGTTTTGTGTGCAGTGTTGAGTGTATGAAACTAATTGAAAAGCAAGTCAACACAAGAGTTTATAGTGGTTCAGAGACTCAAGCTCCTACATCCACTTTCCCTGATTGAACAGGATAATTCCTTCACTCTTGGAATTAACTTGTTTTATAGTGCCAAAGTGCACTTGATCAAGAACACCACTCTTGGTGAACTGTTATTCTCTCAACAGTCAGCTCCTACCACTTCTACTACTACTACAACAACCTTCTCACTTTCTCACTTGAAAGGGTTAAGGATTGATGTAAGGTTCCAACTAATGAGATATCCTTTACAATGAAGATCAGTGTATAAGGATTAGGATATCTCTCTAAGCTTGTGTATGGATATACAGTAGGTTCAGCTTAGAAGAAGTGTATGAAGACTAAGATAGTCTTTGAAAGCTTTGAGAGCACTCTTGCTTGTAGGATAGTTGGATATTCTTGTCAATTGTTGAGGTGCTTTCAAATGGCCTCCACACTTCTGTATTTATAGACAATTGAAGGATTTTCCCGTTGGAGAGGCAGCCTCAAAAGTCCATAAATGTCTTCTTTTAGTTCTTCAACTTTGAAGACAGAATTTTGATAGTGACATGTCCCCATTTGGGAAATAAACGGCTGTTTAAGCTCTGTCTTCATTCTGCAGCACTCTTCCCAAAGTCTGACTTTAAGATTCTCTTGTTAGGACTTGGACATGACTTCTGAAGGTTGTTCCAATGATAGTACAACACTCCTTGTCAACTGGACAACTCTCCTTATTACTATCAGCAGTCTTGCTTATCAGCAAGGTTGGCTAGCTCTTCTTCAGATGACTTGGCCCATACCCTTAGCTTCACTTCAAGGTGATCTTAGCATGATTCATTAATGATCTTTAGGGTGTAGTTGTCTCTTCAGCATGGTTGACTTCAAGCTTTCAGTACATTTGATCTTGGTTAACTTTGGTGAGACAACTCCTATGGACAACTCATCTGATCAGCATACTTGTCCTTCAGTGGACTTGGTCATGGTTCCAGAATTTGAGCCTTGAGGGGACTTGTTCTAGATGAACTTCAAAGCATGTGTTCCCCTCAAATTGTGCATCTAACTAACTAAGAGCTGCCTAACATATCAGCTTCTCATCTAGCCTTATTCTATATGTTCTAACATTCTTAGAACATAATCATCTTGACTTAGGCATGTCTCAGGGGGTTTTGGTATTGAATCAAAACATATCTCATTTTATTCCCAACAATTTCCCCCTTTTTATATGTAGTTGGAGAATTATTAATGGAGAGTGGTGGTTTAATGAATTACCAATATCATCATTATTCACCTCATTCGTACGACTTTTGTATTCATTATGTAACCTCAAATTACAACGAACTAATGGATAAAATGGTTAGTAAGTTTCAATTTTTATTTTTCTTCTTAATAAATTACTTTAATTCTATTTATATAACATGTATTTTTTTTTTCTTTTTTTGTAGGATATACCTTTTTGTTATATGAATTGGAAGAATGGTTTGTTAAATTCTTCTTACACCCTCATTAATCAATCCGGTATGACGTGGATTGTCAAGAAAAAATTCTATGAAAATAAATGATATTTTTCAGATGGTTGGGCAGAGATTAAGCAATTTAATAATTTGCATTTTGGTGACTTTATTAACTTCTGTGATCATGATTCATATATGATGTACTTTAAAGTATATCATAGAAATGGTATTCTAAAGGAAATTGGTTGTCCCCACCTTATTTAAGATTATTATGATATTTCTGGTAATTTTATTATATTTATTTCTTCATTTTCTTTATTATTATAATAAAATATTATAATTCATATGTGTTTTTTTTTTCTTTTTTTGTAGGTGGGAAGACAAAGAATTACTTTATTGGTGATATTTTTCAACTATTGTAATTTTTTAATCCTGAGAGATAACATCTATTAAAGTTGGCACACGTTGTACTTTTCAAGTTGTTGAAGCGATCGCATTAGAATTTAATGTATCTTTTATTCGTTAAGTATTATTAAATGTTTCTTACATTTTTAATCAGCTATTTTATTTTCTTTATTTATATATGTCTATTTAATAAATTAATTTTATTTTCTATTTTTTATGTTTAAACATACATTAAAATTCGTTTTTTATTAAGTAAATGTATATTATTCAATCTCATAGGTCCTTGAAAGAATTTCATTATCATTTTTGACTATTTATGTCCATTGAATGATTTATATGTCCATCAGGGAAATTATTGAATATTATACATACCAGCATAAAAATCTTACTTAATAAATGATATTCTTCATTGAATATCTCATTTATAATTAAACGAATATTTCTATTTAACAATTATTTAAAAAATATAAACTTTTAAGGCATTTTAATAATAAGAAAATTGTAAGATAAGTATTATTTTTGAATCATTATTATCTTTATTGGAAGATTTTCTAATATACGCATACATAATAAGATATAGTTATATGTGGTATAAATTGACTAATTATTTTAGGCGTCTCCCATAAAATTAATTTTACCTTAAAAGTTTCTTTTTATTTCCCTCATTATTCAGAATCTTTTTATCTCCTTTCCATGTTACTCGGAAATTATATCAATTTCAGTCTCTAATTATCTACCTAAGAATTTGAAGATTTGATTTTCAATCCAAAGTGTATTCTCAGAGCAAGTTTCATTCAATATAAATTATTCCCATTCACAAAAATATATCACTATCACAATTTTTAGCCCTATATCAATGAAAGAAGGGAAAGTTACAATAAGGGTCAGTCCACCCCTAGTTTTAACAAATAAAAATATTTTATTTGGGAGTTACAATTAAGGTCTAAATACCATATAATTGTACTATTATACCCTTAAATTGAAAAGAATTTTAAATTTTAAAAAAATTAATTTCAGCAAAATTAGTACTCTATTTATAATAAAGTCAACAATTCAAAAAAGAAATTTAAAATAAAATCTCGGAAATCACGCCCATTTACTATCTTTTCAAAATTAAAAAAAATTATTAATCTCCCAATTCGATTCTCATAAATAACGAAAACAAATAACTGCATATACAAAAAAATGTTGCATATTCTTAGTGGCATGCAATAATATATTGCATATAACTGCATATGCAAAAAATAGTTGCATATTCTCATATGACTTAAAAAACGATTTTTGAAACATAATTTTGAAAATGAAGCTCATTTATTATCTTTTAAAAAATCGAAAAATTTACTAATCTCCCAGTGCGATTTCCAAAAAGTCACTTAATAAATTAGCTGCATATAAAAAAAATTGTTGCATATTCTTAGTGGCATGCAAAAATTGTTGCAAGACTTCATTGCATATAATTATATCAGCATGAAAATGTCAGATAACAATGTACATCTATCATCTTTTATGCCTGAAAACAAATTATGTTAACTCCATATATCGTATAGAAATGCAATAGATGCAATACATTATACACTCGTGAAACAATATTTTCATCTCTTATTCGATTTCCATCAACCTTCAGCTTAACTTCCTCTGTCTCCTTTTCTGTCTTCACTTTTTTTTGTCCTTCTTCAGCTGATAACTTCTCTTTCTTGACCTTTAAGGCCTCTTCTTTCTTTTCGAGGGATGAAGTTACAAATCGTAGTCCATGGTTTCTCAGCAGATTCCCTGGTTGTATCACAGTTTTACAATAATCAGTCAGTAGAGATTTTACCAATCTGAACATCCATATATGTTTGATCACACAGAAACTCATAAATTACAAATTAAAAACACCAACAATTTCTTCATAATAAGCAATGAAATGTGATCCATATCTACACACCAGATCAGACTGGATCAAAGTATGCATTATGAGTCTTCTCAAGGAGGAGAAGCCCACTTAGGTAAGCTAAAACAAGAATTAAGTGCATTTTCGACTTTTCAGAATATTTAATGTTTCACATTATAATAAGAGAGAGGGGAAAGATAAAAATGCAACCAAATAACTTTCATCCGTCTTTTGGCAATAGATTCTGAAAACCAACATTGAAGATTTTCTAGAATTTATAATCTTTCACCACTGGTCCACAACAATACAAAATTATATTAAGAAAGCCATGGCCACACTATATCAAATTCATAAAAAAGTGATAAAACAGAGGAAGTGAGGAACTAGTCTAAACCGACAATCTCATAACCACAAACAACTACCCAAAAAAAACTTAAATATTAAGGGCGAATAAAAACAAAAAGTTAGAGCATACCCAACTACCATCCATTTAATCAAGACCATGGACCATGGACGACCACGACGTCAGACCTGAACTCACGCGCTGCCTTCACACCCATAAACTTGCTTTGATTTCGTAGATCTAGGGTTTTCACATAAGAATTTGCTTGTCGAATATGCCTCCGCCCATGAACTCATGTCGCGCCTCACCCTCATAACAATACTCGCCTCCTGTGCCGCTGCCTTGGCTTTGGAAGAGCAAGTAACCAGTGAAGAACGCCAGGAGCCGAGGAACGTGGGTCTCGTCCACGTCCAGCGGAGTGCGTCTTCATCGCCGTACACCACCAATTTACCATTTGAGAAAGCGGGCCGGGAGGTGGGTTTGAGAGAGAGGGGGCTAGGGTTTGAAATGAATTGTGGGAGTGGTGTTTTTATATATGGTATTATAGGTATTTTAACACTCATTTTGTTCTTAATTGTATTGTTGAGAATTTTTGTTCTTATTTGTAGTAAGGTCTTTGAAAGTGATTTTAATTGTATATAATCTCATGAAAGAACTCCATCCCTTTGAAATGGAACCTGTTACCTTTACTGTAAGCTTTAAACCTAAACCTCTTTTGATTGAAGAAGCTCAACTTTGCATTTTTTAAGTTTCGTCATCGTAAAGAAGGGTCAAATGATCGCCCAACTTTCAGTTCAACGGTCATAATAGGGCATCCAGGAGGATTTTATTATGTTGATGGTCGTCCTCGACCAACTATTGTAGAGGCCGACAACGATGCATCTCTTTATGCCATTAAGCACTTAAAGAAATATGATAATATTGAAGTTCTTGATTTCAATTTCAAGAACTCGAATCGGTGAAGAAAGAATTCTAATCGGTGAAGAAAAATTAGGCGTTTAATAGTCAGTAGTGTGCACTGTTTTTAATAAAATTCCGATGATAGTATTTTATAATTTATTGCTATCAATCAATAATAAATAAATTTTTTACTTTAGTTTCTTTATTGAATTACTTTATTAGTTCTTATATATTTTATCTATAAATCCTTTAAATTCATACTAATAAAACCCGTCTATAGATAGGTATGAATTTTCAATGGAATCTACAACATCAATTTCAAATTTCGATTTATCCTATCCATATTTTTCTCAAATTAAATTAATTAAATTGGATGTGATTGTGTTTAAAATTAGACATATTTTTCTCAAAATCTACATTTATAACGGAAATTGACCTTTTGTTTTACAATGCATAATGCATTTGTTTTAGCATCCAACGTAAAATTAGACATAACTAGGGATGTTTATCGAATGGTTAATATAGGTGTATTTCATTTGTTTTAGCATCCAACGTAAAATTAGACATAATTTATGGATGTTTGTTGAATGATTAGTATAGTTGTATTTTTTTAATTTAGCACTAACATAACGGTTATTGAATTCCACTATTCATGCATGTTCATTAATATATTATTTAATGTATTTTTGTAATTTAACACTAAGATTATGCTTTTCAAACGGTTATTGAATTCCACTATTCATACAACTTTCTTTTAGCGTAATAATTTATTTAACAATAAATATCACGATTCCTTCAATTTATTGAATTCCACAATTTAATTTATTTAATAAAATCAGTTATTCAATTCCACGATTCATGCAACCTTTTTTTATGTATAGTAATTTGTTTTTTTTTTTAAACAGATTATTCAATTCCACATATTATGTTAAAATTGTTATTCAATGCCATATTTTAGTCATATAAATTTATACTCCTACATAATTCGTGTCATACATTGATTATGATAACAAAAAAAATCGTTATTCATTCATGATTTGTGCCACGATTATATCAATTTATTATTAAAAAAATAATGTTATTAATGTCCACATTCATTATTTTATTAAATGTATTGTTTATTTATTGACAATGTTAATTAAAATTTGATTTGTTTCCTTAAATGATTAGTTATATGGTATTATAAATAGTGTTGTTTAGGTCCATTGTTTCATTCATTATAGATTCATACTAATTCTCTCTTTCGAATGGATTATTATAGTGATAAATCTTCTCTTTTAAACAATTTATTCAACGATAGAAAACTTTTATCAAGTAAAATTTATATGTTTTATTTGTTTATTAATATTTATTTATTCTATAGACATATAATCTAAAATTTTAATTTTTATATGTAGTTGGAGAATTATTAATGGGGAGTGGTGGTTTAATGAATTACCAATAGCATCATTATTCACCTCATTCGTACGACTTTTGTATTCATTATGTACCCTCAAATTACAACGAACTAATGGATAAAATGGTTAGTAAGTTTCAATTTTTATTTTTCTTCTTAATAAATTACTTTAATTCTATTTATATAACGTGTATATTTTTTCTTTTTTTGTTGAAGATATCTTTTTGTTATGTGAATTGGAAGAATGGTTTGTTAAATTCTTCTTACAACCTCATTAATCAATCTGGTATGACGTGGGTTGTCAAGACAAATTTCTATGAAAATAAATGGTATTTTTCAGATGGTTTGATAGAGATTCAACAATTTAATAATTTACATTTTGGTGACTTTATTACCTTCTTTGAGCATGATTCATTTATGATGTACTTTAAAGTATATCATTGAAATGATATTTTTAAGGAAATTGGTTGTCCCCACCTTATTTCAAATTATTATGATATTTCTGGTAATTTTATTATATTTATTTCTTCATTTTTTTTATTATTATAATAAAATATTATAATTCATATGTGTTTTTTTTTTCTTTTCTTTTCTTGTAGGTGGGAAGAAAAAGAATTACTTTATTGGTGATATTTTTCAACTATTGTAACTTTTAATCCTGAGAGATTACATTTATTAAAGTTGGCACGCGTTGTACTTTTCAAGTTGTTGAAGCGATCACATTAGAATTTAACGTATTTTTTATTCGTTAAGTATTATTAAATGTTTCTTACATTTTTAATCAGCTATTTTGTTTTCTTTATTTATATATGTCTTTTTAATAAATTAATTTTATTTTCTATTGTTTATTTTTAAACGTACATTAAAATTTATTTTTTGATTAAGTAAATGTATATTATTAAATCTCATAGGTCCTTGAAGGAATTTTATTATCATTTTTGACTATTTATGTCCATTGAATAATTTATATGTCCACCTCTGAAAAATTATTGAATATTATACATACTAACATAAAAATCTTACTTAATAAATGATATTCTTCATTGAATATCTCATTTATAATTTATAATTAAACTAATATTTCTATTTAGCAATTATTTAAAAAATATAAACATTTAAGGCATTTTAATACTAAGAAAATTGTAAGATAAATATTTACTAACCTTTTTTGCTTGCATTTCAAAATGACAGCCTATTCGTATTTCCTTTCCAGAAATAAGATTATTATTTATAAATTTACTCTGAAAAGGTAAATTGAATACATAATCCTAGGCACCAAGTTATATTATCACTTACACTATATAAATTAAATTCATGATGTGCTTTTTGTATTGTACTTAGAATCCCAGGCCTTAATGATGTTCTGTTGTAAGAAGTAAAAAGACCATGATGAACCTGAAATAATTAAGAAGATTAGTTTTGTGATTTCCATTCCACCTACTCTGCAATTTAAGTATCAATTTTCTGGTTGCAAATCCACATTACGGAAAAAAAAATGTATTCAAATTCAATAACTTCAAATCTAAAACTCTGTCATGTTCTAATTACAAAGTCATCTCATCCCCAATATATTATACTCAGTAAAAAATAAAGAGAACAAATTGCACTGCATTCACTAAACCAAATAACAATTCATGCCAAAAAATTGCAAAGTACTACTAAGAAGTACAGAAAATTGCAAAAAAGAAAAACATATGTCTAAAAACTAGAAAATAAAAATAAGAAGCAGGCTTAAAAATCAGTTCAATTCTTTTGTGTCTTTATTCATGTTAATTTCAGCTACCATATGTTTCACTTACTGGATATTTAACACGCGTTGCTCATACTATTGTGAAATCATGTATTCTCATACAAGCAACATACTATTGTGAAATCATGTATTCTTATACAGTACGTAATTAATAATTTTTATACAATTACTGTTCCCACAGGTTGACTTGACTTTAAACAGACAAATATCTAATCTTCTTCACCTGTTCTAAATTAATTCTTTTCAAACTTATAATTATGCTATCTGCATAAAATAAAGCAACAAAAGTAGATACCTCAAAAGCCACGCAAAAGGTATATAATGCCCCCTCCGTCCTCAACTTTCTCTCTTTCTTCATTTGCACATACTTTAGTCTTTTAAATCGACGAACGCCCCTCTTTCTCCCGGTAGTGTCTATACAAAACGTCGTCTGGGAAAGCCTTCCTCCGTTACTCGAGAGAGAACTTATGCTTTTGAATCTGGTACTGAATGATAGCACTTAACGTGGATAGCAAAACCCCTCATCTATTGTGATGATCCGTCACGGGTAAGGGGAGGTGGAATTTCCCGATGTAGGGTCTATTCCTAGTGTTAGTTAGAGAATTAATAAGTGAATATTTTTATTTTTCAGATTATAATTAAAACTACACCTTTTTTCTTTCTATTAATGAGACGCGTGTCTCTTCTCAAAAAAAATTTGGAGACGCTTGTCATGTACCATCCATTTTAATTAAACTTTTAAAAAATATTGTCACTGTTATAAAATTAATTAACACTATAAATAATATTTAAAATTTTAAATGTTATCACATTTTTTAACACATCAGTCCATGCGTCAGCACGGGTGCTCTACTAGCTACATTAAAATTAAAATGGAGTCGGTCGGTAACCGCCTAATGCCTAGGCGTCCACCAACTTGATTTCAATTTTTTTTCCGTGTATTTTCTTTATGAACCATCTTTAATGAATATACTTTCTGTTATTTATCTTTGTTGTTAGTTGTTACCATTTCTTTCTTATAAGAAATTAAAATGGAAAATTATGCTGCAATATTTTTTATATCGAAAAAATAATTGAATTACTTGTTCGAGTAGAGCGCTCCTCACTAGATACCAGCACACCCAGATTCAACTACGAGGCCAAAAATTCAGCCATTTAATTGCAAGGCCACACATGCCATATATATCCAATGTGAGCTATAGGTTTATTGCTAGCTAGCTAGTGGCCCAACGGTTCGATACCTGCTCGGCGCTCCGGCAATTTTATTCGTTCCAAAAATTATTTCATTATAATAAGAAAATGAACTATGCTTGAAGTCATTCTTGTTACATTTATGTAAACTATAATTTTAGATAGTAGTTATGACTTTAAACATTACTCTATAATATAAGTCGTTTTGACATTTCATTTTTTTTTTTTTTGTAAATTATATGACGTTTTGCATTTTTTAATGAAAATTAATTGGGTTTCTTTTAAATTTACCCTTAAAATTAACAAATATTTACATAAATGTGTTCTTCTTTAGATGAGAAGTACAAACATTAATTAAATATAAAATAATTAATTAATTAATTATTTTCTTAATATATGTGTATTGATCCAAAATAACTTATAGTTTAAATAAGAGGACATATAAGAGTAAATCTTATGTGAAATCATCCCATGGTATGCAATCAATATAACTTTTTTCAACATATATAAATGTTATCATTTTTAAGGTAAAATGTATTTCCTCACTTCCACAAAGATATGTCTATAATTATTTCTCACAGATTTAAAAATGGAAGTTAAAACAATTAGAACATTTGATTAAATTTTTTATTTATTTTTCTTGAGGCAAATATGAGTACCTGCTTCCTTTGTCCTAATTTGTTTCTGTCTAGAGAATACTTTTTGTCTTAATAGGTAAGATGTTACTTTTACCCTCTTATTTAGGTACATTGTCATTTAATGCATATTATTGTAAAAGCAAATATAAGGGCAAAATTAGAATATGTTTCTTAATTTAGTCATATCCCGACTTATCAACTCATGACTCGCAGTAAGACTTAGATTTTTCCTCATGTACAAAAGGGTCAATGAACTTCTACAACTACAATTGGATTTGATTCAAACAAATTCAATGATTGAAAATAAAATAAAATTGAAGGTTGAGATTGGTGCATTGGACCCTCGTGTACATGAGACGATCCAAATTTAACACAGACTTGTCAAATAAAAGGATCTCTGCCCTCCCTTTGCAATCACCAAAACATCAACTGAGAGAATGTCAACAGTTAAACTCATCATACTATTTCTTTCCACTACTTTCTGCATCTACATACTTCACACACTGATCAAATTCTTGCACAAAGTATGGTGGACACCGATTCGATTACAAACTCGAATGAGTTCACAAGGAATCAGAGGTCCATCTTACACCTTCCCACATGGAAACACCAAACAAATCTCTAACATGAGAGCCCAATCCATGGAAAAACCAATGGAGATTTCACATGACATATTTGCAAGAATCCAGCCTCATGTTTATGCATGGAAAAAGGCCTATGGTAACATTCAATCACTTTTTTTCTTTCTTTCTTTCTATCATAGTATAAGAGTGCTAACATATTACATGTGTGTATTCAGGGAACAACTTTCTAAATTGGCACGGTTCGCAGTGCCAATTGTTCATCACTGAGGCAGAGGTGATCAAGGAGGTGCTGATGAACAGAGACGGCTCCTTTCCTAAAATGGAAATGGAGGGCTATGCAAAGAAGCTGCTTGGAGAAGCACTTATCACTAATGAGGGTGACAAATGGGCCAAAGTTCGAAAACTGGCTAATCATACTTTCCATGCTGAGAGTCTGAAAGTGAGTTTTGAAGAATTTTATATTTTTCGTATTTTGATTCTTAAGAGGTGTTGATTTGAAATGTGCAGAGGATGGTTCCGGAGATGAGTTCGAGTGTTTCGAAAATGTTGGAAAGGTGGGAAAGCTATGAAGGAAAGGAGATTGATGTGTTTAGAGAATTCGGGCTTTTAACAACTGAAGTGATTTCAAGAACAGCTTTTGGGAGTAGTTTTGTTGAAGGAAAACATATCTTTGAAATGGTGGCAAAATTAACTGAAATAACTGTCAGAAATGTGTATAAAGTCAAGTTTCCTGGTATCAGGTACTATATCATAATAACAGTGTTACACTAAATTTTCTCTGATTATTTGATAAATAAATATACTTGAATATTGCAGTATGGTGCTAAAATCTGATGATGAGGTTGAAGCAGAGGAACTTGAGCATAAAATCAAGAGTTCTATTCTCGATATTGCACGAAAGAGGGAGGTTGAGAGTTTTGGAAACGATTACCTCGGAGAGCTTGTGAAAATTAGGCATGAATCTGATGTTAAGAAGAGGATTTCAACGGGCCAGATGATCGATGAGATCAAAGCAATCTACGGTGCAGGGCATCTTACGACGACGAGCTTGCTTGGGTGGTGTGTTCTTCTTCTAGCTATACACACAGAGTGGCAAGAAAAGGCAAGGGAAGAAGTGTTCAAAGTTTTTGAACAAAACAGCCCTGATTCTGATGGAATTTCAAGATTAAAAATAGTAAGCCCTTTACCATTCTTGATTTAATTTTGTCACAAATTAACTAAATTTTGATATCCATGTAGATGAGCATGATAATCAACGAGTGTCTGCGGCTATATCCTCCGGTTCTTACAGTGACTAGGAAAGTTGGAAAGGAAACTAGAATAGGTGACTTATGTGTTTTTCCAAAGATGGACATTTTCATTTCAATTCTGGCATTGCACCATGATCCTCAAATCAGGGGCAAGGATGTCCATCTTTTTAGACCGGAAAGATTTGCACAAGGAGTTGCTAAAGCTACCAACAACAACGGTGCTGCGTTTCTACCGTTTGGTTTGGGAAATCGAACTTGTGTAGGTTTGAACTTTACGATCAATGAAGCCAAGATTGCAATGTCGATGATTCTGCAGAAGTACAAGTTCCGTCTGTCGCCTAATTATGTCCATCAACCAGCTGATGTTTTTATTCTTACTCCAAAAAATGGAGTTCAGGTCATCCTCGAAACGGTCTAAAGAGTATGGTTTTTTTTTTTATAAATGTTGTGTATGTGTGGGATTTGTTCAAGTTTTAATAATGTGTTGTAAGATAAGTTTAATTTCCATATTTGATCCTTCTTGAAGTGTTTCTTGCCGTAGAAATGATGAACAATGCATTTTGCAGGACTTATTTTTAGTTTTAGGACCACAAAGGTTGGTTGCTTGTCACAATTACAAAATTTATTTTATTTTATTTTAAGTGGACTCTGATAGCAAGTAAAGGACAATTAATTATGATCCATATTGTATTCAATACACATCACAAGCTAATTATTGATGTCAAGGATTAGGACCACAAAAACTTTCTAGTATAAATATAAATTGTCTGCCTGATCACAATACCAAAGGCCCTAGCTTCCTACAAATTTCTTCTTCATGGAAACACAAAGAAAGACATATATAAATATATGAGTTTTTTTTACTATAAACTCAAATTGTTTTTGTTGATAAAGTACCTAATGAAATACACTCAATATACATTCATTAATATTCATGTGTAATGTTATGGAATTGTATCCACAAAGCAACTCCTCACAAATGATAAATCAAGACAACTAGAAACGCAAAGAATTGAAAACGAATAAAGAACTCAAAGAAAGAACACGGGATTTACGTGGTTCGATCAAATGATCTACGTCCACGGAGGATAGAAGACTCTCTTCACTAATATCAAATGAAAGTTACAGATTACAAGTATTCACTAAGCTTGATCTCTCAAAACTCTCAAATTCAGTAACCTCCAACCTATGCACTAGATGGTATATTTATAGATGTACAATGCATTGGATAACCGCCACTAACCAACTAACTAACTAACTAACAGAAAAATCAGAATTAACTAACTCTGAAAATCTAGACTTCAACGGAGTTGTCTCAGCAGACTTGTCTAAGCAGACTTGTCTTCAGCAGACTTGGCTAAGCAGACTTGTCTTCAGCAGACTTGGCCCTAACTCTCCTGAAATGACTCCAGACAACTTGCTTCAGCAGAGTTGTCCAAACTCAATAACTTCAGATTAGTTGACTCCTAATAAGATCACTAAACCTTATCAGTTGAATTACACCTTAACTCAACTTTGCTGAACTCCAAGATCAGAACAATAGCAACTCTTCTGATAGATAGAATTAGATGACATCCAATATTGCATTAATCCTAACAATTCTCCACCTTAATGCAAGATTGCCTTCTTCCCAGCCCTCCTCAAGGCTGTTTGTCCATTCTCTTCTTAATGAACATCCCAGGTGCTAAGATTTACCAACTCCATGCAATGATTGAACTTATTGCTTGGTAATGCCTTAGTTAACATATCAGCTGCATTCTCTTCTGAAGCCACCTTCTGAACTTTAACAATGCTCTTCTCCAAGATGTCTCTAACAAAATGCAACTTCACATCAATGTGTTTTGACCTCTCATGGAACACTTGATGTTTTGCTAGATGAATAGTGCTCTGATTATCACATAGCACATGAACACTTTTCTGAAATATGCCAAAATCTCTCAGAATGCCCTTCAACCACATTGCTTCCTTCACAGCTTCTGTCAATGCTATGTATTCAGCTTCAATTGTGGATAAGGTCACCATAGATTGTAAAGCTGCTCTCCAGGTGATAGCAGTGCCATACAATGTAAACACATAACCAGATAAAGATTTCCTTGTATCTATGTTTCCAGCAAAATCAGAATCCACAAATCCTAGCAAGGGACTCTTAGTAACAACTGATTTTTCAAACAATAATCCTAAGTCTTCTGATCCATTCAGATATCTTAGAATCCACTTCAAAGCTTCCCAATGAAACTTTCCTGGATTTCCCATGAATCTACTCACCATACTAACAGCATAGGCAAGATCTGGTTTGCTACAAACCATAGCATACATGAGACTTCCAACTCCATTTGCATAAGGGACAGTAATCATCTGCTTCTTCTCTTCAGCTGTTTGAGGAGATTGCTTGACTGACAACTTGAATTGCTGACCAAATGAAGTACTAACTGGTTTGGACTGGTGCATAAGAAACCTCTTCAAGACCTTCTGAATGTAACCATTCTGGGACAAGAACAGCTTCCCTGCTTTCCTGTTTCTGAGAATATCCATGCCTAATATTCTCTTGGCTTCACCAAGGTCCTTCATCTCGAACTTGCTACTCAGTTGCTGCTTCAGCTGGGTAATCTTTCTCATACTCTTGCTAGCTATCAACATATACACATCCATCATATTTGCTTCTTAAGAAACCAATAGAAAGCATGAATGTATCAAACTTTCTATACCATTGTCTAGGACTCTGCTTGAGCCCATACAATGATTTCTTAAGCAAGCATACCTTACTTTCAGTTTCAGGCATGATAAACCCTTCAGGTTGATGCATATATATTGTCTCAGCTAGTTCTCCATGTAAAAATGCAGTTTTAACATCTAGCTGATGTAACTCAAGATCATCTTGAGCAACCTTAGACAAAAGTAATCTTATTGAACAATGTTTAACAACAGGAGAGAATACCTCATTGAAGTCTATGCCTTCTCTTTGTATGAATCCTCTTGCCACCAACCTAGCCTTGAATCTGATCTGCTCTCTAGCACCACCAAATCCAACTTCAAGCTTCTTCTTGAACAGCCATCTACAGCTGACTAACTTCTGGTTGTCTGGCTTCTCCACAAGGATCCAGGTCTCATTCTTCTCTAAGGATTGCAACTCTTCTGACATGGATGCTATCCATTGCTCTCTTTCAGGACTGGTGATTGCTTCCCTGTAGTTTCTTGGCTCATAATGCTCCACCTCTTCTGCTGTGATCAGAGCATATGACACAAGATCAGCCTGGCCAAACCTAGATGGGGGGTGAATTTGCCTCCTGAGCCTATCTCTTGCAAGGCTGTAATTTCTCAGATCAGCAGGGTTGTCCTCCATGGCATCATCTTCTGAATGATATTCTTGATCACCTTCTTGAACCTGTTCTGGAACAACCTCATCAGGGGTGTTGTCTCCTGCATCAGCAAAGTTGTCCACCTCCTCTGGGGTCAACTCTCCTGATGTGGGAAACTCCACCTCAACTGAGAAACTCTCTTCTGACTCATTTACAATTCTTCCATCTAGGTCATGGGAATTTCCATTATGAGGATATCCCTTGCCTTCTCATTAAAATCAACATCTCTGCTGATTATCAGTTTCTTATGACCAGGTTCAAGGCACCACAATCTATAGCCCTTGACACCTTTTGGATAGCCAATGAATATACATTTCAGAGCCCTTGGCTCAAACTTATCCTGTCTAATGTGTGCATATGCCTGACATCCAAACACTTTAAGTTTTGAATAATCAGACAACTTGCCATACCATATCTCATCTGGGGTCTTACCTTCTAAAGCATATGAGGGAGTTTTGTTTATCAAGTAACATGCAGTATATACAGCTTCTCCCCAAAAGTTTTTAGATAATTTAGCATCAGCTAACATGCATCTGACCCGTTCTAGAATAGTTCTATTCATTCTCTCTGTTAATCCATTTTGCTGTGGATTAAGAGGGACAGTTCTATGTCTAGTAATGCCCTTCTCTTTACAAAATTCATTGAATTCAGCTGATAGATACTCAAGGCCATTATCTGTCCTCAAATGTTTTAAGGACTTTCCTTTCTGGTTCTCTATCTCAAGTAGCCATTCTTTGAATTTTGTAAAGGCCTCACTTTTCTGTTTGAGAATGAACACCCAAACTTTTCTATAATAGTCATCTATAATTGACATGAAATACTTACCTCCACCAATGGTTTCAGTCCTTGATGGCCCCCAGACATCTGAATGAACATAATCCAGCAGCTCCTTGGTAGTGTGCTCACCCTTCTGGAATGACTTCTTTTTGGCCTTGCCAAGAATGCACTGCTCACAGAACTCCAGGCTTTTGAATGTCTTCTTGTGGAATGCCCCCTTCTTGGATAACTCCATCAGGCATTTCTCTCCCACATGTGCTAGCCTCTTATGCCAAAGCATAACATCTTCAGAACTCATGGTAACATCAACAGCACCTGTGATTGTCTCACCCATTAAAGAATATAACCCATTTGACTTCTTCCCTTGCATCACTATCCTTTCAGCTTTGGTAACAAGCAGACATCCTCTTTCTGTCTTGAATTCATAACCCAAAGCATTTAGTGTGCCAAGAGATATAAGGTTTCTCTTCAAATCTGGAACAAATCTGACATTGGTCAGGATCACATGTTTGTCATTAAACATCTTTACCCTCACAGTGCCAATTCCTCTCACATTGCAGCATTCATCATTGCCCAATAGAACTGAACCACCATCCATCATTTCCAGGTTTTGAAACCAAGATTTGGTGGGACACATGTGAAATGAACATCCAGAATCCAACACCCATTCATTTACAAGTTTGCTATTTGTTATGCTCATCACTTCAGCACTATCATACCCTTTTGCCTCAACTACATCAGCTTTGGCAGCATTAGTAGCCTTCTTGTGCTCAGGACAATCTTTTATGAAATGTCCTTCCTTATGGCATTTGTAGCAAACCTTGCTCTTGACTACATTTCCATTTCTCTTGTGATTTGGCTTGGCATGGAACTTCTTACCTTGCCCTCCTTTCTTGTCATTCTTTAGTTTGATATTAAGACCCTCAGCTTGGTTCTTGGTCTTCTTGGTTGAGTTTGCAACATCTAAACTCTTGGTCTTCAGTATGGACAAGACTTCTTTGAATTTTGTCTTACCCTCCTTGGTAATCAGCAAAGCATCCTTGAAGCTGTCATATGAGGGAGGTAATGCCTCTAAGAGTAGAAAGGACTTCTTGTGATCTTCCAAGGTAATTCCAACATTGTCAAGATCATCAACAGCTTGCATGAACTCTATTAACTGCTCATCAAGGGTTTTATCATCTGACATCTTGAAATTATTAAGCTTCCTTTCCATAAACATCTGATTTGACAAAGATTGTGCCAAATACAGATCATCTAATGCCTCAAATACTCCAGCAACATCCTTCTCCTTCATAACTTCTCTGAAAACATTGTCTCCCAAACTCAGAACAACAATGTTGTAAGCTTTTTCCATAAGCTCTTCTTTCTTGGCCTTGTCTACATCGGATGCAGCAGGGTCAAGAGGAGTAAGGGCCTCTTTCAGCCCATGGTGTGACAGCAGAGCCTTCATCTTGGCTTTCCATAAACCAAAATCTGTCTTACCATTGAATTTCTCTATCTCCAATTTCACAGAGCCCATTTCTTGATTCTTGACTTTATCTTCGGTTCCCACAGACGGCGCCAATTGTTATGGAATTGTATCCACAAAGCAACTCCTCACAAATGATAAATCAAGACAACTAGAAACGCAAAGAATTGAAAACGAATAAAGAACTCAAAGAAAGAACACGGGATTTACGTGGTTCGATCAAATGATCTACGTCCACGGAGGATAGAAGACTCTCTTCACTAATATCAAATGAAAGTTACAGATTACAAGTATTCACTAAGCTTGATCTCTCAAAACTCTCAAATTCAGTAACCTCCAACCTATGCACTAGATGGTATATTTATAGATGTACAATGCATTGGATAACCGCCACTAACCAACTAACTAACTCTGAAAATCTAGACTTCAGCGGAGTTGTCTCAGCAGACTTGTCTAAGCAGACTTGTCTTCAGCAGACTTGGCCCTAACTCTCCTGAAATGACTCCAGACAACTTGCTTCAGCAGAGTTGTCCAAACTCAATAACTTCAGATTAGTTGACTCCTAATAAGACCACTAAACCTTATCAGTTGAATTACACCTTAACTCAACTTTGCTGAACTCCAAGATCAGAACAATAGCAACTCTTCTGATAGATAGAATTAGATGACATCCAATATTGCATTAATCCTAACATGTAACAAGTTTATTTAATGATGCACCATCTAGTACTCCTAAAACTCCGGACATAAATAAAATCTAAAGAACTAGTTTGATAGGGTAGATTAATTATTTCAAAATAGATGATTAATTATGTCCATAATATGATGTTTAATAAGGCTTAAAATAAAAAAAATTACACAATACGTACACCAAAAGATATTCGATTGAGTATACATATAAAATAATCAAAAAACAAACACTATTTACAATTCAATGTGAATCAATTGAGATATTCAAACTAACTATCGATAACTCAACATATCTAATAAATGGGATCTTAATCTATTGATTTTGGTCTGTGAATGTATAATGGTTTTTTATGACCTAAACTTGTAAACTAGTATGTCCCTATCTCTCAAATAAATAAAATTATATCATTGGCCACAGGGATATATCATGAATAGTATACAAGTATGTAGTGACAAAGTTGGATGATTTATTCATATCCCATGACGCAGCCTTAAATCAAATAAAAGGACCTTCTTCTTGTCGTAGAAATGATAAACAATGCAAATGAAAAGGATCAAATAATAGCATTATTGCAGGGCTTATTTTTTAGGACCACGAAGGTTGGTTGCATGTCGCAATTAACAATTTTTTTAAGTGGATTCTGATAGCAAGTAATGGACGATATCCCAATTGTTTATAATACACGCGTGTCACATGTTGATGATTGATGTCATTTACACATGGCTAGAGGGAGAGAAATTAACACGTTATATTTCCAAAACAATTATTGAATGGTTGAATGTCCCAATAAAAGAGACGGTGAATGTATAATTTTTCCCTCTCAGATTGGCTAGAGAAAAAATTATAAACGAGTATTGGATGAAGTAAGTATTACCTTCCGTACAAACATAATAAGTCTAAGTTCTTTTTTATCAAATCATCATTTTCATCTTGCTGTCAAGGGTGACTAATGACTATGAACTTTAGGACCACAAAATCGTTCCAAATATATACTCCATAAATTTGAAACGGTGAAAGCTTTGGATCTATTGATAGACACCAGAGAAAGTAGTTCCTCAAGTACAATAATTGCTAATTTCTTTCAATTAACCTTAAATTTAATTAATCAATAATGATATGGACATGATTCAAAGTAAATGACCACTCACTGTCCTAGTTGGTAATTGCATATAAGTTAAGTTATATACTTTCTCTTATACCATTTCAACTTCAAATCAGATGACTAATCTTGTAATAACAACAATATTCCTCCTTGCTATCTCTCTGCTCATTTATATCCTGTTAATTCTGATTGGATTCATCAAGAAAGTATGGCTAAATCCGATTCGTGTACAATACATGATGAGTTCTCAAGGTATCAAAGGCCCTTCCTACAAATTTCTTCATGGAAACACAAAGGAGATTATCAATATGAGAAGAAGCACAATGGAAAAGGGCATGGATGGAATATCACATGACATATTCCCAAGAATTCTGCCTCATGTCCATTCATGGACAAAACTATATGGTAATTAAATATCTTAAAAAAATGTTACTTAATCAGTGTAGCCATTCTTTATAGGACTAAAAGCTTGAAATTTGTTATGTTTTTCAGGTGCAAATTTCCTCAACTGGTATGGTCCACAAGCCCAATTGGTTATTACAGAAGCAGAACTTGTTAAGGAAATACTTAGTGATAAAGATGGCAACTACCCCAAAATAGACCTTGAAGGGTATGCAAGGAAGTTACTTGGAGATGGGGTCTCTTCGTCGAAAGGCGAAAAGTGGGCAAAGATGCGAAAACTGGCTAACAATGTTTTCCATGCAGAGAGCCTGAAGGTAAGTTATTCCAATTTTTGTTTCAATCCAACTTTTCGATATTTTAGTCTGGTAACAAGCTGTAGGAGGTGAAACATACGGATTGATCACTAAGAATATTGTACTAATTACAGAATATGATTCCGGATATGATCTCAAGTGTTGAGACGATGTTAGAGAAGTGGAAGGAATACGAAGGCAAGGAGATTGAAGTGTTTGAAGAGTTCCGAATATTAACATCAGACATCATTTCAAAGACAGCATTTGGTAGCAGTTACATGGAAGGGAAGAATATATTTGACATGTTAATGAAGCTAACATTACTGGTCTCCAGAAATGCTCACAAAATTAAGTTCCCTTTGATGAGGTATACTATCTTACTGTCTTATGACAAATCCTGTTTTCATAATAAGTTTTAGTATGAAAACGGTTTATATAATACTTTGAAGTCTTCTGCAGCTTATTTCTGAAAAACAACGATGAGATTGAATCGGAGAAGCTAGAGAAAGGGATCACGGATTGCATCGTGCAAATTATATCAAAACGAGAAACGGAAGATGCTTCCAACACGGATTTTTTGGGAAAGCTGATGGAAGCTAATCAGGACAAGGATAAAAAGAAGAGGATTTCAGTAGAAGAGATAGTTGATGAATGCAAAACATTCTACTTTGCAGGACATGAAACAACAACATCATTGCTTTCATGGACTATTTTTCTTCTAGCTGTCCATCAAGAATGGCAAGACAAAGCGAGGAACGAGGTGACTCAGTCGTTCGGTGAGACGATTCCTAAGCCAGATGGCATATCTAGGCTAAAGATTGTAAGAAAATTCTCACAAATGTAAACATTTGATGATTGATTGTTTTTTAACAAATTTGTTTGTATGATCAGATGAATATGGTGATTGAAGAATCTTTGAGGCTTTACCCTCCAGTACCAGCAATCAAAAGAAAAGTTGATAAGAAAGTCACACTTGGAAAGTTGACTCTGCCACCACAAATTGAGTTATATATTTCACCATTGGCACTTCATCATGATGCTAAAATATGGGGAGAAGATGTGCATCTTTTCAATCCAGAAAGATTTGCACAAAGGGCAGCGAATAATAATTCGGCGTCGTTTTTGCCGTTTGGATTCGGACCAAGAACTTGTCTGGGATTAAATTTTGCCATGGTTGAAGCAAAAATAGCACTTTCGATGATTCTGCAGCGTTATAGATTCGTACTTTCGCCAACTTATGTTCATTCCCCTGTCCAAGTGTTTATGATTCGTCCTCAACATGGAGTTCAAATAATCCTCCACAAAATTTGATAGGAATAGTTCATTCCAATCTGAATTGATCGCAGGAATGCATGTTATAACATTTTACATTTAATAAGAATTATCTTGAAATTAATCTATCTTCTTTCATGCATTTTTTGACATTCTGCACTACATTTGACGAAACATCTATAATCTTCCTCAATAACATTTCTACTACAATTCACATGGAGTTGAACATTTAGTAATATGTGTCATAATAGAGATAAGCAAACTTATCTCAATCAACTAAAATATCATTGCATCACTAAAATAAAAAAACAGAGTTTCACTAAGTATAAACAAAATTAAAAGAAATAGAGAAGATTGGGCTGAGAAAAATCAGTTGCATTTTCAAGTATTTGCATGAACCCCTGAGAATAAGTTTAAAAGATCATTATAAAGAGTTTGAATATCAGCATTATCATCTTCATTGGATCATATATTCAGTAGTAACAGCATCTTCGTTTTGATTCTATCATTCATGTCCACTTAGACCAACATCCGTTGCATCTTCAGTTTGATCACCATCATAATGTACTTCCCCCCAACAATAGAATATACTCCCATGTTGGAGTAGAAAGCAAACTGTTGTACGTGCTTTAGTTGGGTTGATTCGGATGTGGACTATTTGTTAGCACGAAACAAACATGTATGATTATCGGGGGTTTATTACGTGTTTTAGAGAGGATTTGTATGATGATCTTGATGATCTTAATGATGAACAGTAAGAACACAAAGATGTAGCTTCTTGGAGAAGCTAAAGCTTTAGAAGCTTGGGAGTATTTATTGCTTAGGGTAGGGTGATTTGGTGGAATATGAAAACTTATGTCTTACAATGAGCCATTTAGGCATTATATAGTGATTTTTAGGGGCTGCCCGCCCTTTACACGTGGCACGCCCTTACTGGACCTGTCTTCTGCCCGAAAAGGTGATGGGATGGCGCATTTAATGCTAAACCGCCTCTGGTGGTCGTCCTCGGCGAGATGCCGATGAGCTGAGCCACGGTGGTCGCCAGAGGACTTGGTCGTCGGGGAAGGTGGTCGCCACGCTCCCTGCTGTCTCCCAAGGCTTCAACACTTGTCTTCTCTTGGCTATATATAAACATGTGCTCGCCCACATTTGGGCGAGCAGCTAACTAAAACATGTGCTCGCCAACATCTTTGGGCGAGCACTTAAATATATTAAATACATTAAACCTATTACATTTTCTTCATCTTGTTGACTAGTCGTCGCACAACTTTGTTGACTGGTCCTCGCCACGCAAGCTGGTGACTAGGATTGACTTGTCAAAGATTGACTTCTTTGACTAGGTATAACATTTGCCCCCTGGTCGCCTTTCTTCGTATTCGTAGAATGGTAAGGAGAGCAGTCTGATCGTCTTCTTGGAAGGTGGATTTGTCTTTCGACAAACAAATCGATTTTGAAATTTTGATGACGTGAGTTGGAGGCGGTCGCCTCGTTTCTTACGTCGAGCACGCTTTTCGAAGCGACTTTAATGATGACTGATGTGACATATGTCAGGCGCGTGATCGGCGCCCAAAATTTGAATTGCGCGCGTGGGCGCGTGGCGACCTCAATGGTCGCGCGTGAGTCCACTTTCCCACCTCGATTTCGGGAAAGAGCCCAAATTTTTGGGGAATTTGCAAATTTGACCCCATTTTTTGCACATTGATCCCTGAACATACTTGCCTATAAATATGACCTCATACCTCTTCAAATCACTTTCTTCACTTTGCGAATTTCGAATTTCTCGAGTCTCCTTCCAAGCAACTTCTTCAAGCTTTTCCGGCGACTTTTTGGGTGGTTTCCGATCGATAACAAGGTAAAACTTACATTTCTTTCGTTAAAAATCTTATTTTCCCCCATTTCTTAAGAAAAAATGGAGGTTGGTGGTGGCTCCGGTGGTGGTCCGCCGCCGTTGGATGGTGGCGCCGCAAGTCCCGGCGAGGTTGATCGATTAACCTTAACCTTAGTGGAGAGGACAGCATCTTCGGACTCTAGGATCCACTCCCCCGAACCCATAAATGTTGGAGTCCGCAATGTTAGAATGGCGGCGGTCGTCGACGTAGATGGGATCGACGAATCCGATAGGGATGATGCCGGCAATGAAGCCGATGAGGATGATGCCGAGGAGGATGGTAGTGAGACTGACTCAGATCTACGTGACCAAGGTTTGGACCGAGGGGTGGGCGAACAGATAGATCCTGCTCAAGTCGAGGAGACTTTGACGAGCAGTCTTCGCAAGGACTTTGAGGATGTTGTTCGCTATGCGGCGAGCATAAAGGATATTTTGAGTGGGCGAGACAACTTGGATGGCAATGAGCTCTCGAGGGAGGCTTACTATAAGTATTTCTGCGATTACCTTCCTAGAGATGTTCCTCGCCCGTATCGAGAAGCTTCTGTATCGAGTTACGAAGCAAGTAAGTACGCGAGCAGTGTCTCCTCGCCCCAACTGGAAAATTCCCGGAAGAAATATCAACTGTCGGCCGACGTCTGCTTCTTTGTTCCTCGCCAAGATGAGAGGGCCGACCAGCCGCCAGAAGGGATGGTCGCCGTCAATATCGGCATGATGGAGGCAGGGCTGAGGTTCCCCCTGCACCCCGAAATTTCAAATTTCTTACATTTTCTAGGGGTGGCCCCTTCTCAAATATTGCCGAGCAAGTGGTCGAACAGAGGGTCTCTCCGAGGAGATCTCCAGCGAGGGATAACTCGCCTCCCCCTGCACAGATCGTATCCCCTCCTCGCAGAAACACTCGGTCGCGAGAAGCTGCTCCGAGCTCGTCGGCCGAGCAGAGGGCCCCCAGGGACAACACTCTTCTCGGCTGGGACGCCGTAAGGGTTGCCAAGTAAGTTTACTAAAAGAACAATTTTAGAATATTTTCAAGTACCTTTTCTAATTCTCCCTTGTTTTTATTAGGGTTGCCGAACACCCGGTCGTCGAACCTTTCAACGAGAACCTCGCCGGCTATTACCGCTCGTGGGATCCGGCCAGCCAAGAGCCTCTGGATCCGATCACACTTAGGGCCATGAGGAACCTGCCCCGATCGTTAACGACAACGCTGGTCGACGAGGTGAACAACCAGAACTCTCTGGAGAATGCGAGACTGGTCGGCATTGAGCTCAGCCGCGCAACTTTCACTGTCGAGAAGCTTGCCAGCCAGATCTGCGAGAGTCACAAAATCAGCGAGGATAGGAGCGCGAAGCTCGCCCAGATGGCTAGGGCAAAAGCCGGCGTTGAGAGGCAGCTGGCCGCTTCTGCGGAGAAAGTGGCGACCTTGAGACCAAGTTGGCCGATTCTGAGGCCCAACTTGAAGTTGTTCGGAAAAAAGATCTGGAAGATCTTCAAGAGATCGAGAATCTCCGTGCTCGCCTCAAAACTGTCGAGGACGAGCTAATAGTGAAAACTGCCGAGGTAAACACTCTTCAGAATAAAATTACAACTGTTGAGGAAGATTTGGCCACTCTTCGGCGAGAGTTGGTCGCCGTGATGGATGAGCGAGATGAAAGTAATGACATCGCAGGAAGCGTGGCCATTTTAACAGTGGCGCTCACTGCCAACGGGTTCGTTCATAAACTTAGAGAAGTTCATCCGGACGTGGACGTAACTCTGCTCGACGGGTTTATAGACGACCTCCTTATGGGGGAAAATCCTCAACCGGAAACAAAACTCCCCCTACTCCCTCTGATGAAAATGGGACTCCAGTTCCCTCGTCTTTTGGTTGTTCCGGTGTATTTTGAGGACCCACCAGAAGACTCCCCACCTCGTCAGGGCGAACAGAGTGCTCCTGCCGAGGTGGCAGCCGTGAACGAGGAGGAGGTTGCCGGCGAGCAGGATGCTCATGCCGAGGGGAATGCTGTAGAGACTTAGTTTCTTTCCTTTTCTTTATTTTGTTTTAGGACTGCTCGGCCACTAGGGCCTTTTTGTAACTTTAGCCTTTTAAGGCTTTTTAATGAATGGAAACTTTTTGCTTATGATGTGTTTGTTTACTTTGAGTGATCGTCCTCGTCACTGCTTTTCAATTTATGTAATGATTATTTTTTGCAAGCATCTTTTAATAAATACTTGTCTTTTGAATTTGCCTTTCATTTGTTTGCGTTCGTATGCTTTAGATAGTGATCGTCGTCGCCACTACCTTGCGAGCATCTTTAAGAAAGAGTGCTCGTCTTTCCTTGCGAGCATCTTTAAGAGAGAGTGCTCGTCTTTCCTTGCGAGCATCTTTAAGAGAGAGTGCTCGTCTTTCCTTGCGAGCATCTTTAAGAAAGAGTGCTCGTCTTTCCTTGCGAGCATCTTTAAGAAAGAGTGCTCGTCTTTCCTTGCGAGCATTTTTAAGAAAGAGTGCTCGTCTTTTAGAGTTAACCATTCGTCGGTTGAACTCTTTTGTTTCTCAGGTAGTGATCGTCGTCGTCACTACCTTGCGAGCATCTTTAAGAAAGAGTGCTCGTCTTTTAAAGTTAACCATTCGTCGGTTGAACTCTTTGTTACTTAGTTGGCTGCGCAGAGCCATATCTAAAACTTCTAAAACTTGATGAACTTTAAACTTTGACATGTATTGAAATGATGACTAGATACAAATTATACAAATATAAAGAATTTTTAAAAACTTACTGATAAAACTTCTTCAGCTTGACCGCGTTCCATGGGTACTTGCTCGGCTTGCCCTCGAGATCTTCTAGCTCGTACGATCCGTTCAGGAGTGTGCGCGTTATTCGGTACGGACCCTCCCAAGTCGGGCCAAGTATGCCAATGGACTGTTCCGTCGCCCTCCGAAGTACGAGCTAGCCGATAGTGAATTGGCGAGCACGTACTTTGGTGTTGTAGTAGCGTTCTGACCTTTGCTTGTAAACCACATTCTTCTCGTCCGCTGTTAACCTTCGCTCTTCTAGGAAGTCCAAGTCGGAGAGCTGTGCATCGTTATTCAACTGCTCGTCATAATTTGCCACTCGAAAAGTGGGGACCTGCCCTTCTGCTGGTATGACAGCTTTGGTTCCGAACACGAGCGCGAACGGGGTCTCACCTGTGGAATTCCTCGTGGTCGTCCGATATGCCCACAGAACCATGTGCAGCTCGTCCGCCCATTTGCCCTTCAATCCATCTAGCTTAGCTTTCAAGGTGTGCTTGATGATTTTGTTGATTGCTTCTACTTGACCATTTGATTGTGGATGATAGGGTGTTGAAATTTTTTTCTTGATGTTCCACTCTGAGTAGAAATCCAGCATGTCTTGACTTGTGAATTGACGTCCGTTGTCGGTCACTATTGCTCGTGGTAGGCCGAACCTGCAAATTATGTTTTTCCATATGAAGCTTGTCATCTGAGCCGTTGTGATGGTCTTTAATGCCTTTGCTTCCGTCCACTTGGTGAAGTAATCGACTGCTACGACTACAAAAGTTACCCCCCCGACGCCAGGCGGGAAAGGTCCGATGATGTCGATGCCCCACTTCGCGAAGGGCCAAGAGCTATAGAAGGAGATGAGCTCGTCTGGAGATGAGTGAATAGCGGGTGCAAAAGCTTGACATCTCTTGCACGTCTGGGCGTAATGGATTGCATCCTTCTTCAATGTTGGCCAAAAGTAGCCTTGCCTCATGATCTTTAAAGCGAGCGCTTGCCCCCCCGTATGATTTCCACACGCTCCATCGTGGATTTCGTGCATGACGATCTTCGCTTCGTCTTTTCCGAGGTATTTCAATAAAGGCATTGAAAATCCCCGTTTGTACAGCTGGTCGCCAATTATAGTGTACCTTACGGACCTGAGTTGCAATCTGGTTGCTTTCACTTTGTCTACCGGGAGCTCGCCGGTCTTGATGTACCTGGTGATCGGCGACCTCCAGTCCTCGTCGCTGGTCGCTTCAACCTGCAAAATTTGACCTCTGTTCACCGATGTGGAAGAAATTTTAGTGATGGTCGCTTCTGAAAATATTGTCTCCCCCTCTGAAGTGGCCAGTCGAGCTAACGCATCTGCTTGCGTATTCGCCTCCCTAGGGATTTGCTCGATGTGGATTTGATCAAATTGCTCGAGTAATCCTTTCACTAGGTCCTGATACTTTATCATTTGATCGCCGCGAGCCTCGTACTCGCCCGTTATTTGACATACAACCAGCTGAGAGTTAGAAAAAAATTTCAGTTTTCTGGCGCCCACGACCATAGCCATCTTGATTCCTGTGACCAGAGCCTCGTACTCTGCTTCGTTGTTGGTCGCCCGATACTCAAACTCGATCGCCGAAGCAAACGTCTGTCTGGTTGGGCTGGTGAGGACGACTCTTGCCCCTGCTTTGGTGCTCGTCGACGAGCCATTGACGAACAGTGTCCAAGGAAGTTCAATTCCCTTGTCCAATTTCTCTGGGAAAGTGAGCTCTACAATGAATTCAGCCAACACTTGTCCCTTGATTGCCGTTCTGGGTGCGTAGGTGAGCTCGAATTGTCCGATTTCCACCGACCATTTCAATAGTCTTCCAGTGGTATCCGGACGATGCAGTGCTCGCCGAAGAGGAAAAGTCGTGAGGACGACCACCTCGTGGTCGAACAGGTATTGCCTTAGTTTTCTGACGCTCATGACTAGTGCGTACGCCAATTTTTCCATTGGAGTGTATCTCAACTCCGCATCTCTTAGTGATTGACTTACGTAGTAGATTGGCAGATGTGTGCTCCCCTCTGCTCGGACGAGCACTGAACTGATCGCACAGTCAGTGGCCGCCAAGTATAGATACAAAATTTCACCGGGGACTGGCTTAGATAGGACCTTCGGATCCGATAGACATTCCTTCAATTTCTCGAAAGCTTTCTCACACTTATCGGTCCATTCAAACCTCCTTTTTTTCAAAGCGTCGAAAAAAGGTTTGCAACGATCGCCCGTTCGTGCAATGAATCTGTTCAGCGATGCAAGGCATCCTATCAACCTTTGTACTTCTTTCACGTTCCTCGGGCTTTGCATATTGATGACTGCTTGAATTTTACTCGGATTCGCCTCGATGCCCCGCTAGCTAACCAAGTGCCCCAGAAATTTTCCTGAGCTAACTCCAAAACTGCATTTCTTTGGATTTAACTTCATGTTGTATTCTTTTAGAATATCGAATGTCATGGCAAGGTGGTGTAGGTGATCCTCTTTTCGCAAGCTTTTGACAACGATGTCGTCGATATAGACCTCCACCATCTCGCCGATGTGTTTTTCAAACATCTTATTTACCAGTCTTTGGTATGTTGCCCCCGCGTTTTTCGACTGCAGACATGAAAGCCGTATGTCGCTGGTCGTCAGGATGCATCGCAATCTGATGGTATCCTGCGAAAGCATCCGTGAAAGTTAACATCTCGTGCCCCGCTGTATTGTCTACTAGATGATCGATGTGGGGCATCGAAAAATGATCTTTCGGATAGGCATCGTTTAGATCTGTGAAGTCTATACACAATCTCCACGACCCGGTCGTCTTTCTGACGAGCATTGGATTAGCCAACCACTCGGGATCAGTTCCAGTTTTCTCGATTAATTTGTTGTCGATCAATTTCTTGACTTCGACCGCCAAAGACGCATATTTGTCAGGCCCAAATTTTCTTCGTTTTTGGGTGATGGGTCTCCTTGCTGGATCAATATTCAATCTATGGCAGGCATGGTTCGTGCTAATGCCCACCATATCCTCGTGCGACCAGGCGAATGCACCGATGTTCTCTTTCAAAAATGCGACCATATCTGACCGCAATTGTTCTGGTAAATTTGAACCAATGAATACCTCGAGTTCTGGACGAGCTTCGTTTAAATGGATGGTTTCGAGGTCCTCCGCTGGAGTTGCCCGCTCTTTAGGCTCCTTCCAACGAGGATCCTCAATTCCGAACTCTGGCTCAAAGCCTAACCTAGGCTCCAGATCTGGAATGTTTTCTGGAACCTGGTCGTCGGGGATCTGGTCGCCCGAATCTGTCTGCTCGTCGATTTCCATTGGGGTGTGGTCGTCCACTTCCATGGAGGCGTGCTCGTTCGCCTCCACTTGGTGGTCGTCGAAACGACGACTACACTTCCCAATTTTGATCTTTTGGTACTTGCTAGGAAGACCCTCCAAGTAGTTCATTTGTAGCTTTTGTTTTTGACACTCAATATACTGGCCAATCATAGGAGTTTCTTTAGAATGGCGTTTAGCAAAACGAACGAGACACTCCCTCGCCTGTGTCTGGTCGCCCTTGACGGTTATAACTCCCGCCGGGGTCAGAAACTTTACACAGTAGAAAAAAGTAGAAGCGGTCACCTTGAACTCGTTGAAGAAAGGTCGGCCGAGGAACACGTTGTAGGAAGATGGCATGTCTACGATCAGGAAATCGAGCTGTCGAGCATGATGCATTTCTGGCTCTTACGACGATGCCAACTCCAGGGATAGTCTGATTTTCCCAAGGGGAAGGTTGCGCGTGTCCCCGAACCCGACGATAATATCATCGCAAGGCTCAATGTATTCTGCATATCCACCGAGAGCATCCAAAGTATGCTTGAAGAGGACGTTGGTGTATGCCCCGGTGTCGACCATCATGCGATGGACATTGGTTCCCATTATTTTCCCTGTGATGACCAAAGCATCATTGTTTGGTTGCACCACGCCGTTCAGGCCGTCGTTTGTGAAAAGGACTTGATGGGCTAGAGGCTTCTCGGCAGCCGGAGCGACGCACACTTGATGCACGTTGTTGAGTGCTCGCATATCACTCTGTTGTCGGCGAACAGACAGAGCTTTCCCGGACTGAGTTCCCCCCAAGGGGCCTTCCAAAACCATACAGGCTCCGCCCACGTTGTCGATGTCGCCTCCTGGATTGTTTGGCATGGGAGGAGTCAGTTTTGGACGATTCAACTGTTGCCGCAGGTCGTCGCTGTCGTCGCTGTCGTCGCGACGTTTCTTTCCCATGTTGTCGCCATTTCCAAAGGGCTTGATGAATTGGGCGAGCTTGCCCTCATTGTACAGTTTAAAGAGATTTCTCACCAAGTCCCGGCAGCCATTAGTGTGGTGGCCGATAGAGTTGTGGTAGTCGCAGAATTTACTACCATCGAGGCTGTCCTCATTTGTGTGCATTGGCTTGGCATGGGGGAGCAGATTCTTTCCCCTGACTGCATTGAAAATGCCCCTCGGATCAAGAGAGAGAGATTCTCTGAACTGAATGATCTCTGGGGACTCCTCGAAAGGCCTGAAGTTCGTTGGGCGAGCACTACCAGCTTGAGTGGTCACCTTTTTTGGCTGGGACGACTCCCCAGTGTTGGAATTTTTCTTGGGCCAGACCCTCTTGGCCGCTTCAGGCTGCTCGTTAGCCTTGGCGGCATCCATGATTTCCTCCATCTGGATGAAGTTCCCAGCCCTCGTGCGGAAGTCCGCATAAGAAACTGGGAAAGTAGTATGCATAGATTCCCAAAGCTTGGAACCTATCCTTAGACCGGAAACAACCGAAATCAGCTTCGTCTCATCGTTTACGGCCTCCCCATCGATCACCAGCCTGTCGAAGCACTCGATGAAGTCCTTGCCAGATTCAGTCAGTGACTGGCGAACGTTTGCCAAACGTTGCTTTGAGGCTGGGCGAGCTGCAATAAACCCGAAGTAGGTCCGAAAATATTGTCCCAGCTCAAGGAATGAGGTGATAGATCCGGCACCCAATGTTGTGTACCAACGATGAGCCCGGTCTCCCAAGGTTAGGGAGAAGTTTCTACATTGTGTGGCGTCCGTTTCCCCGATTGAGGCCACGTAGTTTGAGTACTTGGACAAGTGTACTCTGGGGTCGGACATTCCATCGTATGCCGCCATGGAGGGCATCTGAATTTTTCTTTGGATGGGGGCGGTGAGGACCGCAACACTTAGTGGATGAGCGGGCAGAGTGATTGGTGGGGTGGTCCCTTGCTTTGAGGCGACCACCTCTGCTCGCAAGGCCTCCATCTCTAGCTTCATCAACTTTTGGGTTTCGAGGAACTGGGCGATTTGCCCCTCCTCGGCGGTCGGGGGACGACGCCCTCATCGCGTCGGCTCCCGTGAGATGCGGCCGGGTGATCACCATGATGTGATCGCCTAGGAGAATGTCTCTCCGAACGGTGGCTGCGATAACTCTTCACCGGAGCTCGCGAGCCCTGTCTTGGCCCTACTCGATCGAGGGCGGAGATCCTGTCTCCCTGACCTCTCTTGTCAGCCCGATCTCTGTGGTCGGCTTTGTCTGGTCGGCCTCCCAGGTCGAATGGCACACGGCGAGGAGCCCTCCCGTCTTTATCATTCATTCCACTAAAAACAGAATTTCGGCCTCCTCGGGAGTCTCCCGTATGGCTGTTGTGGGATTGCTCTGCGGCTTTGTTTTTTCCTCTGTCTTGGGGGCGCACAGAATATGTATGATAGGAGCGGTCGTCCTCATCATTTCCCCTGGCCTTTGCCTTTTCTTTTTGGGCTTTGTCGAAGGCCTGATCCTTGGCCTTCTCAAGCTCTTCTTTCTCGTTTTGCCTCCTCTTCTCAAGGAGGTAGTCGGAGAGGTCTTTCAAGTGCTGGGGATCTTTCAAAATGTCCCCCATATTTAGATTTGCGAAAGGATTTGCCGGCGGCGGAGGGGGATCGTTCCCTCCGGGAGCTACAAATTCGTCTTGAGGAGTATGATGAGACATCGTTTAAAGAGTGTCTCCTGGGGATTATTACAAAGATATGACTGTCCTTTAAGCTTTCGACGCTTAAAAACGAAAGATTTGAGTTCTTACGCAGAAGAACGTGCTATTACAACTACTTTCCAAGCAAAGTAACAACAAAAGAAACTCAAAAACAAAGTTACAAGGAGATCAAACTCCAAAATATGTCTTGAATACCGCAAATATTCAAGAACACGAAGAACACTAAAATACGTAAATAAAGCTTTAAACGGTGGAACTACCGATTAAAACCTAAAAAATGAAGTTTGCAAACCGATCGCTCGATGATCGGTCGAAACTGAGATGATGAACACGTAAAAGGATCCCCTCCTTCTAGCGCCAAATGTTGTACGTGCATTAGTTGGGTTGATTCGGATGTGGACTATTTGTTAGCACGAAACAAACATGTATGATTATCGGGGGTTTATTACGTGTTTTAGAGAGGATTTGTATGATGATCTTGATGATCTTAATGATGAACAGTAAGAACACAAAGATGTAGCTTCTTGGAGAAGCTAAAGCTTTAGAAGCTTGGGAGTATTTATTGCTTAGGGTAGGGTGATGTGGTGGAATATGAAAACTTATGTCTTACAATGAGCCATTTAGGCATTATATAGTGATTTTTAGGGGCTGCCTGCCCTTTACATGTGGCACGCCCTTACTGGGCCTGTCTTCTGCCCGAAAAGGTGATGGGATGGCGCATTTAATGCTAAACGCCTCTAGTGGTCGTCCTCGGCGAGATGCCGATGAGCTGAGCCACGGTGGTCGCCAGAGGACTTGGTCGTCGGGGAAGGTGGTCGCCACGCTCCCTGCTGTCTCCCAAGGCTTCAACACTTGTCTTCTCTTGGCTATATATAAACATGTGCTCGCCCACATTTGGGCGAGCAGCTAACTAAAACATGTGCTCGCCAACATCTTTGGGCAAGCACTTAAATATATTAAATACATTAAACCTATTACATTTTCTTCATCTTGTTGACTAGTCGTCGCACGACTTTGTTGACTGGTCCTCGCCACGCAAGCTGGTGACTAGGATTGACTTGTCAAAGATTGACTTCTTTGACTAGGTATAACACAAACCTTTCCGAAATGGTTTATGTAATATCAAATCTTCAACAATACTCTGCAAATTAATATTGTACCTTGAAGAATGTCAATTTTTTATACTCCCTCTGTTCCATGATTTCTTTCACATGTGAAATGACACACAAAATAAGAAAAGTGAATTTAATGGGAATTTTGAAGGGTAATTTTGTAAATTTTTATGTATAAAGTAAAGGAATGGGTTAACTTTTATGTATGTGTTGAGAAAATGTAATGACATTTGTGTAAAATTTAGGATATTGTGAAGATGAATTTATAAAAGGTTGTTGTCGGGAATGTTGCCAGAGGAACACTCTAAGTAGAGGTTGAGTAGAAAATTGTATATCGTAAACTCTTGAACCTGTTCTTAACACATATCTCTAGGATCGAAAGTTTCAGGAATGAGGTTTGAGTTTCCGACAGTGGAGTTTTCGATCTCAACATTGAAAGGAGAAATTGGTGCACTAACCTAAGGAAGTCGAAGATGTTCTAGCCTTTCCAGCAGCATTGGGTGAAATAGTCGTTGGTTTTGAGTTTTCAGAAAGAGAGTTTTTAAACGGGCTATACAAATGGACGGTGGAATTGGTCCTCCGAATTAGTAGATCTTTGGATCGAATAACGTGTCATTAAAAAAAAAGTATTGGAGTATATCTTCTGTCATCAAATATTCGGCAGTATATATGATATTAATTAGCAGCGTATCTAATATTTGATTATTCAAAAATTTAGTTTCCTTGATTAAATATTCTGTTTCTTTATTCAGCATTGGCCCATAATTGAAAAGGCCCATTCTTATGTATATATACTCTGCCCCACACGACAGTATTCAATTAATCATAAATACCTTTTCTTTTCATGTATACACTTGTAAATATTATCATGGTACCAGAGCCGACTTCTTGGTGAAGACATCCAAGATTTCGATTCTTGTTGTGGCCTGACATCAATATGGCTGGTACACTGCTGCCATTTTCATCCCAATCTTGGGTAATTGACTCGGGTGCAACAGAACACATCGCTTGTCAATCTGCAGGGCTGCTCGATATGACTAGGGCTCACTCTGAATCATCGGTGCGAATACCGAATGGGGAAGACGTCCCTGTTCGTGGGATTGGACGAGCTGATTTGGGAAACGACTTGAATCTTAGTCGTGTTCTCTATATACCTGAATTTCGTTGCAATCTTTTATCCGTTAGTTGTATTACCAAAGATTTGAATTGTGTATTCACGTTCTTTGCGGATTTTTGTATCTTGCAGGCTTTACCCTCGAGGAAGCTAATTGGAGTGGGTAAACATCGTGATGGTCTATATTACATGGAACCTTCGAAGACTGAGGGGGCTGTGTTAGCAGTGATTGGGAATTCAGAAAATTGGCATCGTCGTTTGGGACATGCTCCTGATGGCAAGTTACGAAATATTGGTTGCTTGAAGGGTTTTAAGAATGATACGGTATTTTGTGATTCTTGTATTCGAGCTAAACAAACTCGTTTACCTTTTTCCTGTTAACACAACTGTTACTTCTCATTGTTTTGAATTATTACATTATGACATTTGGGGTCCTTATAAATGTGACACGTTTAGTGGTGCTCGATATATTTTATCAATTGTTGATGATCACAGCAGAGGTGTTTAGGTTTATCTTGTACGTAGAAAATCTGATGTTGCAACCTCTTTCATTAAATTTCTAAACATGGTTCGAACTCAATTTGGCCAATCAGTCAAACGAGTGCGCTCGAATAATGGCTTCGAGTTTCAAACGTCGATTTTACTTGATTATTATGCAGCTAATGGGATTTTATTGGAGACTTCTTGCACAGACACACCACAACAAAATGGCGTTGTCGAGCGCAAACATCGCCACATACTAGAGGTTGCTCGAGCACTTAGATTTGAGTCAGGACTGCCAATTGAATTTTAGGGAGAATGTATCCTTACCACAGTTTACATTATCAATCGACTACCTTCTCCTATTGTTGATAACAAATCGCCATACGAGGTTTTGTTCGGTAAACCGCCATCATATGATCATTTCCGGGTGTTTGGTTGCTTAGTATATGCACATGAGAATCGACGCAAGGATAAGTTTGGAGAAAGGGGGAGTGCATGCATTTTCATTGGTTATCATGTTGGCCAAAAGGCATATCGAGTGTTTGATCTACATACTCATAAATTTTTCAGCTCACGAGATGTCACCTTCGTTGAGAACCTATTTCTGTTTAAAGGGGGCGACAACCTGGACTTTGTAGATGCCCTACGAACAACCCAAAATTTTGTTCGAGACCCAGCCCCTAGTCTCAATCGTGTTCAGCCCACAACTCGCCCTTATATTCGACGAGCCTCGTTAAGTGATGATCAAGCACTCGAATTATCGAGCATTCGTTCTCCACCAAACAGTGGGACCATGGTGCCCGATGTTGCACCTTCTATCGATGCACCTACCGTCGATCTTACACCTTCTGTCGATGCACCTACCGTCGATGTTATTGCACCGCCTGCACCATTGATTGAAACTCGGGTTAGACTCCGTCCCAAGAAACGTCCCAAGCACTTGGACGCTTACGAGACTTCCTTGCCCCCCTCAGTAGACCATTCACGATCCACTACCAATTCAGTCGACTCGACGGTATATCCTCTTTCCCATTTCATTACATACAATAAATTTTCTCCTATTCATAAGGCTTTCCTAGCGACGTGATGAGCCAAAATATTTCTCTCAGGCTGTTAAAGACCCCTTATGGCGTGAGTCTATGGCAAAGGAAATTCATGCCTTAGAGGTGAATGGTACGTGGATCTTAACCGATTTGCCACCCAGAAAGAAAGTCATCGGATCGAAATGGGTATATAAAATAAAATACAAACCAAATGGTTATGTAGAGTGTTACAAGGCTCGTTTGGTCACAAAGGGATTCACGCAAATCGAGGGTGTTGACTTTCAAGAAACATTTGCCTCTGTGGCAAAGCTTGTCATTGTTCGTTGCATGTTAAGCATTGATGCACGACGAAATTGGGAAGTGCATCAGTTAGATGTCAACAATGCTTTTCTTCACGGAGATCTACGTGAGAACGTATATATGCGGATTATATTCCGCAAGAATTTGCAAAAGAAGGTGAAACACTGAAACACGTGTTTGCAAACTACAAAAATCTCTTTATGGGCTTAGACAAGCTTCTCGAAACTGGTATGAAAAGTTCACCCATGCTCTTCTCTTGATCGGATTTCATCAGTCACGAGTCGATCACTCTCTTTTCATCTTTCGAAAAGGTACCACTTACGTTTCCGCACTTATATATGTTGATGATGTGCTTTTGGCCGGCAATGATCCCGATCACATAAATTATGTTAAACGATACTTGGATGACAAGTTTAGCATTAAAGACTTGGGTATGTTGAAATATTTTTTGGGAATTGAGGTTGCTCGCTCCCCTGAAGGCTTCGTGTTAAGCCAACGCAAGTATGCAGTTGATATATTGGAGGAAAGTGGATTGCAAGGTTCTCGACCTAGTGCATTCCCCATGGAACAAAACCTTAAGCTAAGCCCTGATGACGATACGCCTCTTGTCGATGCAACTCAATACAGACGCTTGGTTGGTCGTCTCTTATATCTCACCGTAACTCGTCACGACATCGTCTTCCCAGTGAGCCAATTAACCCAATTTTTTAGTCAACCACGTCAAAGTCACCTCACTACAGTCTATCGTATTTTACGCTATTTGAAACAAACACCTGGGCAAGGCATATTTCTTTCGGCCCATGGAAATTTTGATCTCCAAGGACATTGCGACGCAGATTGGGCGGGGTGTCCCTTTACTAGGTGATCATCCACAGGGTATTTCATCACTCTTGGGGGCTCTCCCATTTCGTGGCGCACGAAGAAACAATCAGTTGTATCTCGATCATCCGCCGAGGCGGAATATAGAGCAATGACCACTACAGTGTGTAAAATTATTTGGTTACGCTGGCTATTGGAGGATTTTGGGGTTCGTCAAACTGGTCCTACGCCACTCTATTGCGATAATCAAGCGGCTCGTCACATTGCCGTTAATCCAGTTTTTCATGAACGTACGAAACACATTGAGATGGACTGTTATTTTGTTCGAGAAAGGGTTGCTAATGGCGATATTAAACCATGCATGGTCCATACAACAAATCAAGTGGCAGACATTTTTACTAAAGCCCTTGGTGCCGATCGTTTTCATTTTCTTCGTGGCAAGTTGGGTGTTCGAGATTTACACACTCCAACTTGAGGGGGAGTATTGGAGTATATCTTCTGTCATCAAATAATCGGCAGTATATATGATATTAATTAGCAGCATATCTAATATTTGATTATTCAAATATTTAGTTTCCTAGATTAAATATTCTGTTTCTTTATTCAACATTGTCCCATAGTTGAAAAGGCACATTCTTATGTATATATACTCTGCCCCACACGGCAGTATTCAATTTTTTTTGAAGTCTCGGGTATCCGGTTCAAGGCCGACTAATCTCGGGGGACCAATCCCACCGCTCACTTGCGGGGGTCTTGTTTAAAGCCAGAGTTTTGCGCTCTGTATGGACATGGCCCCATAGAAATTGTTTGCACCTTAGGGTTTCGAACCTGAGACCTAGAAATTGTTTGCACCTTAGCAGTATTCAATTAATCAGAAATACTTTTTCTTTTCATGTATACACTTGCAAATATTATCAAAAAGAGTTTGACGATGAGTCTCTTGTTTTTTTACATGCTTTTAAATCAAATAAAATAATTAACACAAGTAAAAAAAATTAAAGAATTAAAAAAATAAAAACGAACAATAGAGTATGAGATATTAAGAAGTACTCCATTATGGATTTGTGGACTATATAATGAGTTGTTGATTTATTAATATTGAATAAATTGATTTCATATTTGTTTTATTTTATTATAAATGATTTGTTTATTGATTAATAATTTCTTAAAGGCATCTTCACATGATAAACAATTGAAGAAAAAAAAAATACATCAACTATATGGAAAATTGAATTTCATTATTTTGTGTTCGATTTTACTATAATTCGAATTTGATTCAATTTTTTGTATATTTTTTTCTCTCCGTCGTCGAGAGCCTTAGAAACCCTAGTTCTTGGTTGCTTTGCCTTTGATCTATTGACGTATTGCTATGGAACCTGTTATGGAAAACTTGAGAATCAACACGGATGAGGATAACGATCTTTTTGTGGAACCCGAAACTGCTGACAGAGGGGTGGCAAACATTGATCTATGTTTGGTGGGGAGGTTTCTTGCAAACCAAGAAGCGAATTTCAATATCATTTGGAGTCGTATGGCTAGTACTTAGAAGACGAACCGTAGGGTCACGATCACGGAAATTGGCGAGGGTCGGATGATGTTTTAGTTCTATCATGCCTTGGATCTGAAGCGTGTCGTTGAGGGAGGCGGTAACCACCACCTGGTTATCCATAAACTCCAGATCGGGGAGACACCCTTGACCATGCCATTGAACTCACTAGCCTTTTGGGTTCAGATCTACAATATCCCCATGGGATACTTTACGGAGAAGATTGGGATCATGTTGGGGAATTTTATTGGGGAATTCATGGAGTATGATGTATCGAATAGTGGGGCGGGTTGGAAACCTTACATGCGTGTTCGGGTGAATGTGGATACCGCCAGACCATTGAAACGCTGAAAGAACATCAAACTGGGTACTGGAGATTCGGTCTCGGTGTCATTCAAATATGAAAGACTCCTTGCTTTCTGCTTCTACTATGGGAAGATCAACCACACGGAGAGCCGTTGTGACCTTCTATTTGATGCAGATGAAGGAACCCTAGAGAAAGGATGGGGACCGGACCTAAAAGCCCCGGATAGACGTGGTAAGCCGCTTGTGGGAGATTGTTGGCTGAGGCAAGGGGGGAGAAACATGGATGACCGTGGGGAGAGAAGGCCACGTGGGGCGGCGGAATTCAAACTCCCACCCGACAGATTCGACCCCCACTGACTTTGGTTCGAGAGTTCCAAAAAATGCTGGGAAAGGAAACTTATCTTAAGACATGACTATTAATCCATTGTTTGACTATGATGAGACGGATCAGGATGACATGGAAGCCCTCACGGAAGCGAAGAAACGCAAAAGATTTGGTGGGATTACTATTAATGCCAGTCCTTCCACACTGGAGGACGGTAGCTCCTCAGTTTACATAGACGAAGAGAACCATTTTTTAGCGGTAGGCCCCGGTGGTGGGGCCCGTCAGGAATAATGATCATCATTAGTTGGAATTGCAGGGGGCTTGGCAACCCCCCTGCAATTCGTGCTTTATGCGATCTCGTTAGATATCGCAGGCCGAATGTAATTTTTCTCTTTGAAACTCTTTCTAGTTCTAATAAAATTGAGGACACTCGCATGCGTTTGGGTTACGATTGTGCTTTTTCTGTGGATTGTATTGGGAGGAGTGGGGGTTTGGCGGTGTTTTGGAATAATTTTTCGAATTGCCAATTACTCTTATTAAACTACTCACATAACCATATTGATTTACTTATCACGGATGACGGAGGGGATTGGAGGCTTACGGGGTATTATGGACATCTCGAGCGGCATAAAAGACACCAGTCTTGGGGTTTACTTAGACAACTTTCAGGAATTAATTCCTTGCCTTGGCTCTGTGTGGGGGATTACAACGACCTACTTTCAGTGGAGGATAAAAGAGAGGCAGTGGCCCACCCAAATTGGTTATTTCAGGGCTTTCGGGAGGCTATACTTGACTGCAATCTCATTGATATCCCCCTAGAAGACCATCAGTTCACCTGGAGCAGAGCTAGGAACACAGCCAGTTTGGTGGAGGAGAGACTAGATAGGGCAACGGGCACTCAGGGGTGGCCCGAAAAATTCTCGACATCATGTTTGTTTAACTTGGTTGTACCCGTATCGGATCACGATCCGATAATGGTGGATACGAAACCGGTAGTTAGGGTGAGGAAGCACAAAAGATTCCATTTTGAAAACAAATGGTTCCAAGAACCAGATGTCAGGAACGTAGTGGAAAGAAGCTGGAGGGGATTCCGCGATTTCGGGGTGCTCAAGAGGCTGGGTGTCACGGCTGAGACGTTAAGTACATGTGGGAAGCACATCTCATCGGTTTGGTTTGAGAATAAGCGGGAGATCGAACAACAGATTGACATACTCTAGAAGTGTACTGATCAGGCCTCTCTCGAGTGGTTACGGGAGGCAAAAACCGAACTAAATTCACTACTGCTGAAGGAGGAAACCCATTGGAAACAGAGATCAGAGGTTTTTTGGCTTAGAGATGGTGACCTGAACACACGTTTCTTCCATCAAACTGTTATAGCAAGGAAGAAAGTTAATCGGATCAAAGGTTTGTTCAATGCCGAAAATATGTGGGTGGCAGATCAGGGGGTTATTGAGGTGGTGGTCAGAGATTACTATTCGGACCTGTTCACGACATACGAGAGTATTTCAGACGTTGAGCAGTTTACGCAGGCAATCCGACAAAGCATCACGATCGACGAGGGGCAATCGGTTTTTATAGCGGGGAGATCGATTCAAGATAATGTGGTGATTGCATTTGAGACATTGCATGCAATGAAAAACAGACGAAAGGGGAAATTTGGTGAGGTGGCTCTGAAGATTGATATTAGGAAAGCCTATGATCGTGTCGATTGGAGATTTTTGGAGAAGGTATTGAGCAAAATGGGATTTTGTGACAAGTGGATCGGGTGGATGCAGATGTGTGTATGATCTGTCTCGTACAACTTCGTAGTAAATGATGGAATGGTGGGGCTGATCCGTCCGGGGAAGAGGCTTCGCCAGGGCGACCCACTCTCCCCGTATTTGTTTATTATATGTGTGTAGGGGCTGTCCAGCTTACTTCATAGGGAGAATCGTCGAGGGCTTATCCATTGCAGCAAGATATGTCGGGCGACACCAACCGTTTCGCATTTGTTATTCGCAGACGATAGCCTGTTGTTTTGTTGTGCTACAATGGAGGAGTGTACTACGATGAAAAATACTCTTAACCTATTCGAGAGGGCGTCAGGACAAGCGATCAACTATGATAAGTCAGGCATTTTCTTCAGTAAAATCGTGGATGCAAGTAAGAGAACTGAACTTCGTGATATTTTGGGTGTCTATGGATTGCTAAATATTGGAAGGTATCTTGGGATGCCATTACTCCCGGGGAAGAAAAAAGTGGAAATTTTCCGGCATCTGCGGGATCGATTATGGGGGAAATTGTAAGGCTAGAGGGGTAAGAAATTATCCAAAGGGGTGAAGGAAGTCCTGATCAAAGCGACAGCGCAAGCAATCCCGACTTATTGTATGAACACGTTCATTTTACCCACCACATTGGTGGACGAACTCCAAAGGATGATGAATTCTTTTTGGTGGGGACATGAAACGGACCTAAAGAAAGGAATAAAATAGGGAAGATGGGGGGCTCTTTGTGCCACAAAAGAAGCAGGTATTTGAACTTCCAGAATATGCACCTCGTTAATGTCGCGCTCGTGGGTAAGCTGTGCAGGCAACTGATCGACAAGCCAAACTTACTGATGAGTCGCATACTAAAGGCAAGGTATTACCCAAGATCAGATTTCCTCGAGGCAGGTTTAGGTGCTAATCCGAGCTTTGTTTGGCGAGGGATTCATGAAGCTAGAGGACTTGTAAAGCAAGGTTTGAGGTGGAAAATTGAAATTGAATTTTAGTGCGGATATGGGGAGATGCATGGCTTAATCGTGATAATAACTTTCGAATCTCCACGCCGGCTGTCCCCACTTTTGAGGATATGGTGGTGGGGGATCTGTTTGAACTTGGGACACGAGCATGGAGTGTGGACCTTATTCGTGAAGTTTTTTGCGAAGAGGATTGCAAGGAAATATTGCGCACAACTCCGGCATAAGAAGGTTTTGGTGATCAACTGATTTGGCACCACTCGCCAAATGAGAGATACTCCATAAAGAGCGTGTATAAGCTGGCGACTAAATTGGTAGGCCTTGCTGGAAGGGAGGAGGGGATGCATGGGTGGATATCTGGAAGGTGGCAGTCCCCCCAAAGATGAAAATATTCTTTTGGAGGTTGTGTAAAGGGTGGTTTGCTGTTAAATAAAATGAAGGCGGGGTTTGGAGGTCTCGTCGGATTGTCCCAGTTGTGTGGAATCAGATGAAACTTTCTGGCACTTGTTTGTGATGTGTGGTTTTGCGAAAAGAAGTTGGGAATGTTTGGGTTAAACAGGGCTTTTGAAGATGAACTGGAGCATGTGGAAGGCCATAAGGAAGTTGGATGAGTCAGGAAGGGAACGACTCCTAATGGGGGCGTGGCAGATATGGCAGCATCGAAACGGTATGGTGTGGAAGGTTGAAGACTGCACAGCTGTTGTGTCAATTTTTCGAGCCATGTAGTATATTTTGGATTGGAAATGGGTGAAACTACCGGCCTCCAGGTCTCATACAGAAACACGATGTCATAGCTGGCACAAACCAAGGCGAGGGTGGACTAAGATAAATGTTGACGCGGGCTTCTTCGAGGCCACGATGGAGAGGTGAGTAGGGATTATTGCTCGAAACACGGATGGGGCTTACATTGCAGGAAGGACAGTGTCGCGGCATGGTTTAATGGAAGTGGATGAAGGAGAGGCATGGGGTGTTGTCGAGACAATAAGATGGGCGATTGAGATGGGCGTCGACAGGGCTGTGGTCGAAATGGATGCAACACGTGTGTTTGACGCTATTAAGGATGGACGAAATATTCATTCGACTTTTGGAAATTATGTGGAAATGGTTAGAGGTTTACTTTCGAACCGTCCGTTGTGGGACATTAGTGTGGTTAGACGTAGCGCCAATGGAACAACACATTCTTTTGCTCGGAACTCTCGTTTTTTTTAGAGTCCTCATAGTTGGGATGAGCCTTCAGATTTTGTGGATGGTCTTCTCGATTCTTCTTGCTTATCTTGCGAATAAATGAAAGTTAGCTTGCTTTAAAAAAAAAATTAGGTATTCCAATTTTTTTGGTTCAATTCAGTTGGGGACCGATCTAAAATTTTAATATGTTTTTATTTGATAATTATGCTTCGTGTTTATTATGTATGTATAACGGAAATGATGTAGAGTTCACCAGTCCGTTTAGGTGGCATATCACGTCAATAAATTATTTTTTATTTATATTTAATTTGAACTTAATCTCATATTAATATTTTATTTTATACTTATTAAAATTATAAAAAAAAAAATCATTTAATTTAATATTATCTCTATTAAAACACGCTAATCTTTTCTCAAACTTTTCATCGCCATTAATTTTTTCTCCTCTCGTAAAATTTGATAACGAGCCATTAATTTTTTCTTAAATTTTTCCATCCCCATTATTTTTTTGCTCTTGTAAAATTTGATACTTGTTCATCTGTTCTTTGCCTACTGCCATCACAAAATTTTGTTATCCATTCTCTCTGCCATCACAAAATTAAAATTTTAGGATCATGAAATAGTTGTGTTAGCTTAAAAAAAATTGTTCATCCAGTACTTGTCGTCGAAGCTAATACGACCATAAAATGATGACAATGAAATGGCGTTAGTTAATGGTGATAAAAAAAATTTAAGCTAAATGAACAAATTTTGTATCTTATGTTCATATTTTTTAGTTTTTATATTTCCTCACTTTGTCGACATTTAGTTAATTTATTGAATGAGTTATTAAAACATTTAATAAGGCTGTGATGAATGAAGTTTTCATTTGATAATCTATATATACAATTGAAAGAGAAGATATTCTGAGAAAAAATTAATGGTGATGCAAATATTTGACAAAAGATTAATATAATAAAGATTTTTTAATTTTGATATAAATAAAATATTAATAAGAGGTTAAGTTCAAATTAAATATAAATAAAAAATAATTTATTTACGTGGACATGCCACTTAGACGGTGGGCACATAAATAGTTTTCACTAGTGGACTCTATATCATTTTTGTTGGACCACATGTCTACGTGTAAATTAAAAAAATAAAAATCAATCATTCGACTATGAATTTTCGACTTCTACGTTCTTAACTGTCATATGATATAATAATTGTACTATAGTATTGTTTATCCACATTCACATATCATCTAATTATTATGTTAGTGTTCATGCATAAATATTCTTATTTAACACTTTATGTACTTCTTCCATTCCACAAAGATAGTCACATTTCCTTTTTTGAATGTTCTAAATTATAGCCACATTTCTTCTTTTACTTAAATATTAAATGTTTTGTTGACAATTCTACCCTTAATTAAACTCACTCTATAATTACTTTTAAGACTCAACTGCTTTGAAATTTACACCAAATTTATGGAATATCAAGGGTTAAATAGACATATATACTTAGTTAAACTTGATCACATTTATTGATTTTTTTTTATTTTATGTGTGAAGTTAAATGTGGTTATATTTATGGGAGGGATGGAGTATTAATTAATTCATCTGAAATTTACATCTAACATTTTATTGGTTTTGAATCTAATGTTATATTTACCATCAACATATAAAAGTGTAATAAATATTTTATTATAATTGTACCAACTTAAAAATGTCACATTGAAGAATTCATATACTCTCTCTCTTCGTTCTACTCCAACTTTTCCACTTCTCTTATAAATAATTTAATTTGATTAATAAGGAAATTAGGTATATTTATTTTACTTTTCCACTTCTCTTATAAATAATTTAATTTGATTAATAAGGAAATTAAGTATATTATTTTATTAATTGTTACCATTATACGATGGAAAATGGCATTAGGCATGGATTGTTATGGTAAAAGTTAGAGTTGGTAATTTGAGCTGATTTAATAAACTTGAAGTTCAGTAAGGACTGAGTTCAAAAAGGGTGTGACTATATGCACCTCCATTTCGGAGAGATGCAATCCTCCGATAGATGCACCCTCCAAAATTTGTCAAAATAGAGACACCCCCTAATAAAATGTCATAAATACCCCTTTCTTCCATTTTTCTATAAAATACCCCATTACTACACCCACCCTCCCAAAGCCCTAATTCTATCTTCCTCCTCACACTTCATCTTCTTCCCCATTCCGCCGCCGCCGCCGCACCACCATTCGCCAGCAGCCTCCCTCGAGTTCGCTGGCGCGAGGACTCTCCTCTATTTTCTTCCCCGCCCACCCCGATCTGTAACAAAAAAAAAAAATGTCAGCGGCCGCGCGCGGCCGCCCCCTCCCCCGTCCATCCGACGCCTTCAGCCTCCCTTTCCCTCGAGGTCGTCGGCGCGAGGACTCCCCTCTATTTTCCCCGCCCAACCCGATCTGTAAAAAAAAAAAAAAGTTATGTCTCGATCATCCGTCCATCGGTCGTCCATCTGCCCCCGTCCATCGGCCGCCGTCAGCCCCAGCCGTCGCGGCCCGTCGTCGCACCTTTTTTTTTTATTTTTTCTATATTTTTTTTCGTTTTTTTTTCTGTCTCGATCACTCCCCTCCTCCGCCACCGAACCCGCCGCCTCCGCCACCGCACCCACCGTCCCGCACCAGTAAGTTTTTTTATTTTTTATTTTAAATTCGACCCTGTGTTGTCGACTATATACACTCCCGTCGACAACAGGGTGTTAACGAGAGTGTGTATGGTCAACAACACAGTGTCGATCGACTTTTGTTGGTCGACCATATATCCTTCCGTCGACAACATTTTGTCGACAGGAGGATATATGGTCGGCATTGGTTTGACGAAATTTTTAAAAAAAATTGTTAGTTTTTCTAAGTTTTGATAATGGTGTTTGTTAATGAGTTTGATAATGGTGTTTTAGGGAGAATATGTTTGATTTGTTGAAATTTTTGAATTTTTTTAATTTCTTGGTACCAGAAAAAATGTCAACGGCGGCCGGAAGCCGAAAGTTTGATTTAGGGAAAGAAGGGGGGTGCGTACAGTAGGAGGAGTGCATCTAGTACCCTTTATTTTATTGAAGGGTATTTTTGGTTTTTTACCCCATTATTTTATATTAAAAGGGGGAGTGCATCTCTCCGAAACGGAGGTGCATATAGTCAAACCCGTTCAAAAATTACAGGTCTATATAAAATTGAAGGGTCCGACTATTTACACCTCCATTTGCGTTGAGAACACTCCCCCTCTGGACGCACCCCCCCTAAAATCTGATGCACCCCCCCCCCCCCCTCAAATTGTCATAAATGCCCTTTGTATCATTTAATGTATTTTTACTAAACACACCATGGCTTATAGATGCACCCCCCCCTTTTTTGAAAAGTCCCTCTATCCCTCTCTCTTCCTCCCTCCCTTTTGCAAAAAACCATCGAGCAAAAATACCTCCCTCCCTTTTGCAAAAAACCATCGACCAAAAAAACCTCCCTCCATTCACGCAGAAGGCAACCTCCCTCCATTCCCCACTGATTTCGCACACTCTCCATTCACGCTCGAAACATCATGGACAAACAAGACGCAGGTATGTAATTTAAAAATTAATGTTCTTGAGTTTTAATGGGTTTAGGGTGATGGTGAACTTCTTTAGTTTTTTATGTTGCATTTGTTTGGTTTTTATGGTGTAATGGTGTAATGGTGTATGTATGGTGATTTAGGAATGAAATGGTTGATTTTGTAAGGGTTTATAGGCGAATGCGATTTAGGGTTTATGGTTTAGGTCGATTTGGTACGCGATTGGGTGTAAGGCTATGTATGTATGGTGATTTGGTACGCGATTTGTTGTCGTTTTTAGTTTTTTGCTCTGTTTAGTACTTTCTCCCCGTCGACTCTGGTTCGTCGCGGATGTGGCGTGCCGTCGACGTCGGGTGATCGACCAACAATATTGTTGGTCGACATCGGGTGACCGACCACCTGTTATTTGGTCGACATCGGGTGATCGACCAACAATATTGTTGGTCGATATCGGGTGACCGACGACCCATTTTTTGGTCGACATCGGGGGGTCGATCGAACTTGTTTTTGGTCGATTTCGGGGGGTCGACCACAACTGATTTGGGCAGTTGTTTCACTTGTTTGGATTGGTTCTTGAATTTTTGTGCTTTTTGGACATTTGAAGGAGAAACCCGCGATGGGCGTGCTCTGTTTAGTACTTTTCTCATTGGTTTAGGGGACATATCCTTATTGTATTATGTGATGTAATTTGTGTAGGTGTTTGGATTAAAAAAAAAAAGACTCTTTTTGTGGAGATGTTTAAATGTTTAATGGTGCATGCAATGTGTTTGATGAAATGCTTGTGTCCCTGTTTGTAGTTTACAAGAAGAGAGTAAGGCCAACCGCTTCTAACAGAAAAAAGAATGAGCAAATGGTTGAGCCTCCTCAAGGACAAAGTGCACCTCAACCACTTGTTGCCCCAGCCCCAGCTATAGGTGAAGAAATTGCACCTCCACCTCAAGAACAAAGTGCCTCCACACCACCGCAAGAACAAGGTACCTCCTCACCACCGCAAGAACAACAAATTTCCCCTGCGCTAGAACAACAAGAAGTTGCACCCCAACCACTAGTTGCCCCAGCTATAGGTGAGGTAGAATCTGAAGACGCGGATGAGGATGAGGTAGAATCCGAAGATATATTTGACGATGATGACGATGAGTTCGATGATAGACATGAGGTAGAAAATGAAGAAGAGGAAGCAAATGATGATGTGGCCAATCCACCACTGTTGACCACTTTCCAAACTCACGTGGCCAACTACATTTGGAAGGGGGAAGAGCGCGCCGTGCTCAAGTGCTGGTCGACCACTTAATGAGTTGGTCGACTTCTTCCCATCGACCAACAATGTGATGGTCGACTTCTTCCCAACGACCAACAATGATGTGGTCGACAATGGGCGATCGACCAAACCACATTGCATCGACGAACCAGAATCGAAATATATACACGCTAAACTCATATTTTTTAAACGCGCCAACATCCCAAAAATCCATTTTCTTCCAAATATATATCATAAACTACTCAAAACCAAGCAAGGAACAATATATTATGAATTAAACTAAGAAAACACCCTTATATATCCCTACATTACGAAAATAAAAAGTGTCAAAAAGCAAAACATTAAACTTACATATCTATAGAATCCTTCACGTGTTTCAACCATTTTGTTATCCTTCAAGGACCCCGAATATAAAGGAACGATTTTGTTAAAATGGTGTGGCCGAAATTGAAGAAATAAGAGTGGCCAAAATTTTTTTCGGTAACTTGAAAGTGAAGAAATGGTGAAGAAGGGGTTTAGTGTGGAAGGGGAAAGGCCAAAAATTAGGGGGGTGCGTCCAGTAAGTGGGGTGCATTTAGTATGTACCATTTTACTAATAGGGTATTTTTGGAATTTCACATGAATATTATAATATAAAACAAAGAAGGGGGAGTGTTCTCAACGCAAATGGAGGTGTAAATAGTCGGACCCAAAATTGAATCTACTGGGCCCGACCCACTGATCTGATGAGTCTCATGGGCTATGTTAAATGTTGTGGGCGGCCAGTTTGCTCCAAGCATGTTTTTTCTTTTTCTTTAGGCAGTTAAACATTTAAAAGCAGGTTTTTTCTTTTTCTTTGATTTTATTGTGTTTTTTATTTTATTTGAACTTATGAGTTAGTACTATTTATAATTCTATTTGAACCTATTATGTATGTATTTTGTAATGTTATATTGATTGGGTATGTTTATAAATTATGCATAATTAGTATATTAGTAATTAATGTATATATATTGTTAATTATAATTATTTGTATAAATAAATATTATGTGTGAGTATATGGCCAATAGTTAATCACAAAATTTTATATGAAATATTTCATTCATGAAATATAGAAAATTAAAGTAAATTTTGGGCAAAAATTTGTGGGTCAAACTCGGATCAACGCGGGTCAAACTTAATGAAAATATATTTTTTCGTTTTTAAGTGTTGTATTACTACATGACCAAAACTATGGTACTATATGACTAAAATATTGTCACTACACGGTCAAAAGTGTATTATACAGTTTCAAAAATATTTTGAACACTTAATTTTTTGGGCAAAATTTTTAAAATACTTTTTGACATGTAGTAGTACACTTTTGGTCCTGTAGTGATAATAGTTTGGTCTTGTAGTGATAATAGTTTGATCTTGCATTAACAATATATTGGTCATATAGTAAATTACATTTTTTTTTTTTTAACGACCCAGATCCAAACTTATAACTCGCGAATTTTTAAAAATTGACTTAATTAAACATATTACAAATATTTCACACAAGTGTTGTTCGTATTTAATATTGTTTATATATATAATATTTGCTAGGAAAAAACATTGTCATGGGTCGGGTCGGGCTGGTCCGCTAGATTAGTATGGACTAGATTGGACTTCCATTTTATAGGCCCAACTAATTCATGGGCCGACCCGACTGGACTTCCATTTTGTCTCTCTAGACATTGTTTGCGAATAATGAATTTCGGCAGACTTGGCGGCCCGAATTGTTGGTTGTAGTAAAAGTCGGCCTAGACGGCCTCTAACCGACTGAATTTTATCTCTCTAGGAGTATTTTTTTTTCAATTTTTTTCTGGTGTAGAAATTCAATTTGGATAATCATGCACACCTTTTCAAGAAGAAACGAGACTCTAAACAATACTCTTCGCTTTGTCATTATGTAGTGTTTTTTGATCAAATTATATCGTTTAAAGGGTGAAAAGTGCAATTATTGAAAAAAAATTGAAAAAATATTTAGACCTTAAATATTTGAAAAAATTACGGTGTGAAATGCTGAATACATTATACATGTGAAATCTACCTTGAAGTGTCAAGTCTAAAATGAATATTTTACTTTTGATTGGCTTTATATTATCGTGTTGCTAAAGACGAAGGATTATGTACTAGCTATCAAGTCTAAATATAAATCTTTCATTTACCTACTACTTCGGTAATTTGCAAATTAAGTACCCATGGTTAGAAGTATGAGATGTGCTGTCAAATCTTAATAATAAAGCTTCATTACTAATGCCATAAGATTGAAAATATCGATATTGGTGATAATATTTAGACCTTAAATTTGTGAAAAATATTGATAAATATATTGAATATCGATATAGTTAAATTTTAAAAATCGTAAAAATTTAATAACAAATTTTCAATACATAAATTTAATTAAACACATTACATCTGTGAAAATTTTATATAAAATATAACATACAATGTTATTTCATATGATACTTTTTTAAACTTATCCCTTTTTCTCGATTTTTTTTCCACATTTAGTCTCGATATTGTAATTGCATATTGGTATTTATCGATATTTTTTACTAATGTCGTGGAAATATCATTTCTATCCAATATTGATATAGGTGACCACGAAAATTGGATATATCGACAAAAATATCAAGTAATTTCCCTGATGTGTCCTCGATATATTCAATTTTGGGTAGATCTCCTATGGAATTGAGTTTATATAAGAAATTGAGTTTTTTGTTACACTTTTTAATGGTAGTGACTTGCACTTTTTAAAATAATATTTTAAGTTATACTGACATACACTTTTTAGTAATGTTATATTGCTCATTTTAGTTATATAGACGTGCACTTTTTAGTAATATTGTGTTGTACTTTTTAGTTATAATGACTTACATTTTTCATTAAAAACTGTGTTGCACTTTTTAATTATAGCGACTTACACTTTTTCAGTAATATTGTGTTGCACTTTTTAATTATAATGACTTACACTTTTCAACATACACATTTTCAAAAAAAAAAAAAAAACTGACTTTTGGTCAACTCGACTTAAACGTATAATCGGTATTGAACACAGGAATTGACATCTGATGTTCAACAGACGTCAAAGCCAGGTGCATGGAGCCCAGTTTATCGTCTCCGTACTTTCGGAGGAAGAGCATGAAGCTTCCCGCGTAACGACGGCCGAGGTGCCTACAGACCAAAGCATAGTTCCTATCCGATCGGGACCCGAAGATAGGAATCTGGTTGAGAACACGAGATCACAGTAGAACAGATAAGGGAGATAGGGTAGTTGCTCTATTCCTTTATATATGACATGGATTCATTGATTCAACAACATATTACTATGAGTGACTTACCTACTTTCGAGGGAATGGGAAACAACGCATTAGCATGATTGGTCTGCGGGCATACTACCTCTTTCTGGGGACATTGATCCAAAAGGTTCAACATTACATATGAAAATAGTGGAGTCGAGAAACGGAGAATGAACCCACTCGCCCAACCCTGAAGCTTAATACAAAGATTGAGTAGCCCAAACCATTAGGGGTCCACTTAGAGCAAACTAAATGAGATAGACATCTATATCTCCTATTAAAAAAAGATTTGATCGTGTTTCGTATCATGGCCCACCGAGCGCACACGTACTCTACCTTTTTTCAATATGCTCTGTCCCTGCAAGAAGTATGTTTATCTTACTGTAACACCCTGAAAAATCTCAAATTAGTTATTTTATATATAAATTTAAATCTTCTTATCAATTTTAGAAGAATACATTTTTAAGCATAAAATTCACTAATTTGAATATTACTATTCTATTTTTCTAACTATAAAAATAATAATAATCATTTACTTTGAATTTTTCCGAAAAAGATGCACGATATCTATTTTCTTATTTAAAAATCTCAAATGCCATCAATTGATTTCAAAACCAATCTTAAATTAATTTGTCGTCACTTTTCTTCTTTTTATTATAAAATTCTATATTTCCTTATTTAATTATTCTTAGGCAGCAAGATATATTAAGAGATATTTATTAAAAATTTCCATTAATAACTATAAGAGATATTTTAAGTAAATCAAATCTCAGTTTTATGGTTAATTTAAATCTCTAACTTTTCTTGCAAGAAAATTTATTTTCTCCCCTATAAATAGAGTTCCATATTTACAAAGCAAAAACACACATCATAATATTTTCACACAAAACCCTAGATTTATTTATTCTACTCACGGTTCATGGAAGTCGACTCCAAAAGGATTAAGGTTATTTTGATTGCATCAATTGCATCCACGACATTTATTTCAGGTGTGGTTTCTTTGCCTTTATTAACTGCTTCATATGAATAGACTGTTTATGTGCATTATGGGATGACTTAAATGTAATTGAATATTTAATGTAAAAGTTTATGAAAGGCCAGGGGCTTAAAAGAGGCCCGGGACTGAAAAGAGGTCCTCGGTGAACCCAGGATTGAAGAGAGATCTTTGGGGGATCCGCCGTGCACAAGAAAAGAACTCGGGACTGAAAAGAGGTCTTTGAGGGGGACCCAGTGGGATTTAAAAGAGATCCTTGGGATAACCGTGAAACGTAATTATTAATTAATCAAAAGTACGATGAAAAAGTGCTTATGTGAGATGAAAGGTGCTTATGTGATTTTTTGTGAATTACCTGATTTTATGTGGCTATACATTTTATTTGTATGTCGTATTTAATATTGTCAAAGCGACTTCACTGAGCTAGTGGTTTTGCTCATACCATACATTTAACATTTCAGATTGACGAGTTGACGGCGAGGAGAGGCGGTGGATGACAAATTATTGCATCTTCTCTGAGTAAAACATATTTGAACTAGTTTATTTATATATCAAGAAATCAATTGTTAGACTTTTGTTACGAGATAATCAAGACTTGTACTATTGGTATTTTAAATTTGAGATATTGTAATTCTTCCGCTGTTAATCATTTAAATCTATATTTAAATAAGTTCATAAGTCTCGTTTATTTAAGTTAAAATTTAAGTTCATGCCCCTTTATTTTAAAATTGTTAAGTATTTTCGCAAAATCTACTTTTATGAAAATTGGGGCGTGACAGAGTGGTATCAGAGCAGGTCTACGTTCTTGTAGACTTGTTTTTAAAAAAAAAAAAATTAAAAGTCAAAATTATTTAATGAGAATTTTTTTAAATTAAAGGTCATTCATTACCGCCTCCCGCTTCAACTGTCGAGGTACGTACAAGACATATTTTATTTTATTTTACGATGCAAGATTATGATTTGATTATGTTTCATGTGCATGCATATTTTATTGAGCAAATTCTGATTTTCGAGGACGAAAATATTTTAAGGGAGGAAGGATGTAACACCCTAAAAAAATCTCAAATTAGTTATTTTATATATAAATTTAAATCTTCTTATCAATTTTAGAAGAATACATTTTTAAGCATAAAATTCACTAATTTGAATATTACTATTCTATTTTTATAAAAATAATAATAATCATTTACTTTGAATTTTTCCGAAAAAGATGCACGATATCTATTTTCTTATTTAAAAATCTCAAATGCCATCAATTGATTTCAAAACCAATCTTAAATTAATTTGTCGTCACTTTTCTTCTTTTTATTATAAAATTCTATATTTCCTTATTTAATTATTCTTAGGCAGCAAGATATATTAAGAGATATTTATTAAAAATTTCCATTAATAACTATAAGAGATATTTTAAGTAAATCAAATCTCAGTTTTATGGTTAATTTAAATCTCTAACTTTTCTTGCAAGAAAATCTATTTTCTCCCCTATAAATAGAGTTCCATATTTACAAAGCAAAAACACACACAAAACCCTAGATTTATTTATTCTACTCACGGTTCATGGAAGTCGACTCCAAAAGGATTAAGGTTATTTTGATTGCATCAATTGCATCCACGACATTTATTTCAGGTGTGGTTTCTTTGCCTTTATTAACTGCTTCATATGAATAGACTGTTTATGTGCATTATGGGATGACTTAAATGTAATTGAATATTTAATGTAAAAGTTTATGAAAGGCCAGGGGCTTAAAAGAGGCCCGGGACTGAAAAGAGGTCCTCGGTGAACCCAGGATTGAAGAGAGATCTTTGGGGGATCCGCCGTGCACAAGAAAAGAACTCGGGACTGAAAAGAGGTCTTTGAGGGGGACCCAGTGGAATTTAAAAGAGATCCTTGGGATAACCGTGAAACGTAATTATTAATTAATCAAAAGTACGATGAAAAAGTGCTTATGTGAGATGAAAGGTGCTTATGTGATTTTTTGTGAATTACCTGATTTTATGTGGCTATACATTTTATTTGTATGTCGTATTTAATATTGTCAAAGCGACTTCACTGAGCTAGTGGTTTTGCTCATACCATACATTTAACATTTCAGATTGACGAGTTGACGGCGAGGAGAGGCGGTGGATGACAAATTATTGCATCTTCTCTGAGTAAAACATATTTGAACTAGTTTATTTATATATCAAGAAATCAATTGTTAGACTTTTGTTACGAGATAATCAAGACTTGTACTATTGGTATTTTAAATTTGAGATATTGTGATTCTTCCGCTGTTAATCATTTAAATCTATATTTAAATAAGTTCATAAGTCTCGTTTATTTAAGTTAAAATTTAAGTTCATGCCCCTTTATTTTAAAATTGTTAAGTATTTTCGCAAAATCTACTTTTATGAAAATTGGGGCGTGACAGAGTGGTATCAGAGCAGGTCTACGTTCTTGTAGACTTGTTTTTAAAAAAAAAAAAATTAAAAGTCAAAATTATTTAATGAGTTTTATTTAATGAGAATTTTTTTAAATTAAAGGTCATTCATTACCGCCTCCCGCTTCAACTGTCGAGGTACGTACAAGACATATTTTATTTTATTTTACGATGCAAGATTATGATTTGATTATGTTTCATGTGCATGCATATTTTATTGAGCAAATTCTGATTTTCGAGGACGAAAATATTTTAAGGGAGGAAGGATGTAACACCCTAAAAAATCTCAAATTAGTTATTTTATATATAAATTTAAATCTTCTTATCAATTTTAGAAGAATACATTTTTAAGCATAAAATTCACTAATTTGAATATTACTATTCTATTTTTCTAACTATGAAAATAATAATAATCATTTACTTTGAATTTTTCCGAAAAAGATGCACGGTATCTATTTTCTTATTTAAAAATCTCAAATGCCATCAATTGATTTCAAAACCAATCTTAAATTAATTTGTCGTCACTTTTCTTCTTTTTATTATAAAATTCTATATTTCCTTCCATTAATAACTATAAGAGATATTTTAAGTAAATCAAATCTCAGTTTTATGGTTAATTTAAATCTCTAACTTTTCTTGCAAGAAAATCTATTTTCTCCCCTATAAATAGAGTTCCATATTTACAAAGCAAAAACACACATCATAATATTTTCACACAAAACCCTAGATTTATTTATTCTACTCACGGTTCATGGAAGTCGACTCCAAAAGGATTAAGGTTATTTTGATTGCATCAATTGCATCCACGATATTTATTTCAGGTGTGGTTTCTTTGCCTTTATTAACTGCTTCATATGAATACACTGTTTATGTGCATTATGGGATGACTTAAATGTAATTGAATATTTAATGTAAAAGTTTATGAAAGGCCAGGGGCTTAAAAGAGGCCCGGGACTGAAAAGAGGTCCTCGGTGAACCCAGGATTGAAGAGAGATCTTTGGGGGATCCGCCGTGCACAAGAAAAGAACTCGGGACTGAAAAGAGGTCTTTGAGGGGGACTCAGTGGGATTTAAAAGAGATCCTTGGGATAACCGTGAAACGTAATTATTAATTAATCAAAAGTACGATGAAAAAGTGCTTATGTGAGATGAAAGGTGCTTATGTGATTTTTTGTGAATTACCTGATTTTATGTGGCTATACATTTTATTTGTATGTCGTATTTAATATTGTCAAAGCGACTTCACTGAGCTAGTGGTTTTGCTCATACCATACATTTAACATTTCAGATTGACGAGTTGACGGCGAGGAGAGGCGGTGGATGACAAATTATTGCATCTTCTCTGAGTAAAACATATTTGAACTAGTTTATTTATATATCAAGAAATCAATTGTTAGACTTTTGTTACGAGATAATCAAGACTTGTACTATTGGTATTTTAAATTTGAGATATTGTGATTCTTCCGCTATTAATCATTTAAATCTATATTTAAATAAGTTCATAAGTCTCGTTTATTTAAGTTAAAATTTAAGTTCATGCCCCTTTATTTTAAAATTGTTAAGTATTTCCGCAAAATCTACTTTTATGAAAATTGGGGCGTGACACTTACTGAGTCCAATTGGTTGTTTTGTTTCAAGCCGATTCCTTCGATCATAAGTGAGGAAGCTACTTATTTAATAGTCGTGACGAATTAGTGAACTCCTCTTTGTAAGTGAATTGAAAAGATTGTTGGGAATAAAATGAGTTATGTTTTGATTGAATACCAAAACCCCCTGAGACATGCCTAAGTCATGATTGAATATGTTCTAAAAATGTTAGAACATATAGTATAAAGGCTAGATGAGGAGCTAATATGTTAGGTAGCTCTTAGATGATTAGATGCACAATTTGAGGGGAAACACATGCTTTGAAGTCCATCAAGAACAAGTCCCCTCAAGGCTCAAATTCTGGATACAACACTAAGTCTTTTGGAAGACCAACTATGCTGATCAGGAGAGTTGTCCAGAGGAGTTGTCTCTGTACAAGAAATCAAGACCAAGTGCTCTGAAAGAAGTATGGTCAACTATGCTGAAGAAATAGAGACAAATACACCCTAAAGAACTACAAATCAACATGCTAAGATCACCTTGAAGTGAAACAAAGGGTATGAGCCAAGTCATCTGAAGAAGAGCAAGCCAACCTTGCTGATAAGCAAGACTGCTGATAGTGATAAGGAGAGTTGTCCAAATGATGAGGAATGTTGTCCTATCAATGGAACAACCTTCAGAAGCCATGTCCAAGTCTTAACAAGAGAATCTGAAAGTCAGACATTGGGAAGAGTGCTGCAGAATGAAGACAAAGTCTTAACAGCCGTTTATTTCCCAAATGAGGACATGTCACTATCAAGATTCTGTCTTCTAAGTTGAAGAACTGAAAGAAGACATTTATGGACATTTGGGGCTGCCTCTCCAACGGGCAAATCCTTCATTTGTCTATAAATACAAGAAGTGTGAAGACCATTTGAAAGCATCCAACTAGAACCTCAACAGAATCCAACTACACAAGAATTCTGAAGCTCTTAGAACTAACATAGCTTTCAAAGACTATCTTAGTCTTCAAACACTTCTTCTAAGCTGAACTACATTGTATATCCATACACAAGCTTAGAGAGATATTCTATCCTTATACACTGATCTTCATTGTAAAGGATATCTCATTAGTTGGAACCTTACTTCAATCCTCATATCTTTCAAGAGTGAAAGTGAGAAGGTTGTAGTAGTAGAAGTGGTAGGAGCTGACTGTTGAGAGAAGAACAGTTCAGTTCTGAGTTGAGAAGAGGGTACTAGGACTCTAGACATCCTAGGGATCAATTCACCAAGGAGTGGTGTTATTGATCAAGTGCACCTTGGCACTATAAAACAAGTTAATTCCAAGAGTGAAGGAATTATCCTGTTAAATCAGGGAAAGTGGATGTAGGAGCTTGAGTCTCTGAACCACTATAAACTCTTGTGTTGATTTACATTTCAAGTACTTTCATACATTCAACACTGCACACAAAACTGATCTTTCAAAGGATAAACATTCAAAGACTTTGCAAAACTGATTTGGACAAGTTCCCTGAAACTGGACTGTATTGAATTGACTAAGTGATTTCAGAATCTGAAGGAGTCTAAACTAAAAGGGCCAACCACTATTCCGCACATATAACTCCCCTAGATAGTTATTCAACTAAGTACTCAATAGTACTTAGTAGATTGATTATCTTAGAAGAGTTAATCATCTTCAGCAGAGTTGTCCAAGACAACCTTGCTGAGCTCTGGTTTGATCAATTTAGAAAAGAATTTGCATACAAGTGTATTCCCCCCCCCCCATACACTTGTTATATACTCCTTTCAGGACCAACAAGTGGTATCAGAGCAGGGGTTCAAAGACCACTGCTTCTGAAAAGCCATCTTGGTTTTCAAAAATCACATATTTGGTGTGGTCACTGAACTGATCTATCTGAAATCCTATCAATTGTTGACTAACTATGTGCACTTGAGATATGGCTAACAACAATGCTGCTGTTCCACCTCCTGCTGTCCAAGGATTGGACAACATGGCCACAAATCCAGTCAACCACATTTCACATCACAAATTGCCCATGTTCTCAATAGACAATTATGATTTCTGGAAAATCAGAATGAGGGCTCATCTTGCATCTTTGCATACTGATATGTTAAGAGTGATCACAAGAGGTCCTTTTGTGTTCACCTTTGTCAATCCCAGAGTCACTGAGGCTCAAAGAGCAGATATAAGGGAATTGATTCCCAAAGATGAAGATGACTTCACTGCTGATGAAAAGAGGAAAGATAATTTGAATTATCTTGCCATGAACACCCTCTACCAAACAATTCCAGATGCAATTATGGGAAGGATCTACCACTGCACAACTGCCAAAGAAATTTGGGATACTCTTGCAGAAATGTGTGAGGGTACTGAAAAGATCAAGGAGAATAAGCTCCAGGTGGCAGTGCAGAAATTTGAACAGTTTGCAATGGAGTCTGAGGAGTCCATTGATAAGTTTGCTGGTAGATTCACTGATGTGATGAATGAGATCAACTCATTGGGCAAGGTCTACACCAAGAGAGAAGTTGGATTGAAGATCTTGAGGAGTCTCACTCAAAAGTGGGATGTCTATGCTGTAATGATGCAAAATACCAAAGATCTTTCCACCATGCCCATGCAACAAATCTTCTCAGAACTCAAAGCTTATGAGTTCGACCTCAATAGAAGAAAGCCTGTTGAGGAACCTTCAAATCCTACTAAGGGAGTGGCATTCAAAGCCAAAGCTGCTGAACCAGAAATGTAGTCCACTCCAAGATCATCAAAGTCAATCTCCAAGACTGAAATGAAGGAGGAACTAGCCTTGATGGCTAGAAGGTTTGAAAAGCTAAATTCAAGGTTTGGTAGATACAAGAAATTCTACCAGGACAACAAATTCAGGAGAAGGTACAACTCTCCTGAAGATCAGGCTGAAGCCAAAAAGCCTGAAGAGAAGAGATCAGAGGACAAGTACTCTGATAGGAGAAGGTCCAGTAGAGCTGAACCTTCATCATCAAAAAGAAGAGAAGAATCAAAGAAAGAAGATGATGAAGATCTGTGCTATAACTGCAAGAAGAAAGGGCACTTCCAGTATGATTGCCCTGAATTAAGCTCTAAGGAGAGAAGAGAGAGACAAGCTAAAAGAGACAGAAAATTCACCAATAGAAAGGCCATGATGGCTGGTGAAGAATCTGATAGTGCTGAAAGCTTCAGCTCTTCTGATGGACTGTTCTCCAACAGTGATGATGATGATGATGTCTGTAACATGGCTCTTGATGATGATGAGGTATCCTCTACATCTAGTTCACCATCATTTATCTCACAAAACAATAGTGAGGTCAACTTGAAGCTTTCCCTTGGAAAGTTGATGGAAGATTTCACTATGCTACAAGAATTTCATGATAATTGTGTGAGAGAAAATGAAAGATTGGCTATTGAACTTGCCAAAAACTCTGAGGCAGTTGTTGATGTCAAGTCTACTGAGTTGTATCAACAAGTCTTGAGAGAGCTTGAGGAAGCAAATCTCAGGATAGTTGACCAACAAAAGGAGATTGATGATCAACTTCTCTCTCAGAAGAGAAAAGATTTTGAACTTAAAATTCTAAATGCCAAGTTTGAAAACCTCTCACATGAATATGACATTCTTAAATCAAGTGAAGAGAGCCTGAAATTAAAGATGTCTGCTCTGAAGAAATCCTCTAGAGCAATAGAGGAAATTCAGAGTTATCAAAGACCTATGGCTCAAAGAAGTGGATTAGGTTTTGATCCATTTGAATCTTCACCTTGTCTTAGTGTTGCTTCTGTGAGTAACACTAAGAGAATCTTTGTTAAGTCAGTGGCACAAACTGAAAATGAAGTAATTCAGCCACTGAACAAAGGAAAGGGCAAAATGGATGATCTGCCTACTCAAGTGCTTCAGGAAATTAGGCCAAAACTTAAGGAAATGGCCAAAGCTCCTGAACATAAGAGGAATATTGGTCAGCAGAGTAGACCCAATGGAAGGGCAACTCTCCTGAACAATGTTCAGAGGAATTATCCAAGGTATAATCAGCCTAAGCCAACTCTTCTGAGAAAGCCTCAGCTGACTAGACCTAAGGACAATTATCCTCAAAGGGAAAATAAAATGAGACAACCAAAACCCTTCATGCCAAAGGGTAATGGTCATAAGAAAGCCTTTCCTCAAAGATTCCCTCAAGTAGCACAAAGAACTCAAAAGTTCAGGAGATTTGACAACTCTCCTGAAACTTACAGAGTTAACACATTCACACACACTTTCCCAAAGGCATTTAAGGGAAAGACAGTGTATGTAGATGCTAGAGGAAGACAACTTAGCCACCTTGAATCAATCAGGGTTATTAGGCAAGTTTGGGTTCCTAAAGGTACAGCTAACCTCTCAGGACCCAAAACTCAAAGGGTACCTAAACCTATCTAATTGCAGGTACCTTTGGGCCACAAGAAGAGGAGCATGAGCAAAAAGTCAGCATGGTACCTTGACAGTGGATGTTCAAGGCACATGACTGGAAACAAGGAACTCCTCACTGATTTTATTGAAAAAGAAGGCCCAAATGTCACATTTGGAGACAGTTCACAAGCAACTACAAAAGGCTATGGTACTTTGATGATTGGTAACATCAAAGTATCCAATGTATCTTATGTGGCTGGTCTCAAATATAATCTCCTAAGTATCAGTCAATTCTGTGATAAAGATTTCAATGTTGAGTTTTCTAGTGGAAAATGCTTAATTAAAGATAAGACTCAACAAACTCTATTGACTGGAACTAGGAAAGGAAATGTGTACTTTGCAGACTGGGACAAGTCTACTGATGCTGCATGCTTCATTGCTAAAAGTTCTAGTGAACAAAGTTGGTTATGGCATAAAAGATTAAACCACTTGAACTTCAAAACAATGAACAAAATTGCTAGAAATGCATTAGTTAAAGGACTACCTAATGAGGTCTTCATTAAGGAGCATGTTTGTAAACCATGCTAAGAAGGAAAACAGATCAAAGCCTCATTTAAGGGAAAACCAGTCATCTCTACTGAAAGGGTGCTTGAACTCCTACACATGGACCTATTTGGACCAATTACCCCCGCAAGCATAAAAGGTATAAAATACACATTGGTTGTAGTAGATGACTTCTCTAGGTTCACATGGGTAGTATTTATCCTCAATAAGAAGGAAACTCAAGTCAAACTGCCTGAACTGTTAAAGAGATTGTCAAATGAGAAAAGCCTTAGCATTATCAAGATAAGATCTGATAAAGGCACTGAGTTCATTAATTCATACATCAATGAGTATTGCACATCTAATGGAATAGCTCATGAAACCGCAGCAGCTAGAACTCCTCAACAAAATGGAGTTGCTGAAAGAAGAAATAGAACTTTAAAAGAAGCTGCTAGAACTTTAATTGTTGATTCTAACCTACCTAAGAGGTTTTGGGCTGAAGCTATAAACACTGCATGTCATACTCAAAATAGATGTTTGATCACTAAGGGGCAAGGCAAAACCCCCTATGAACTCTGGAAAGGAAGATTGCCTAAAGTGTCATACTTTCACATCTTTGGTTGCAAGTGTTTTATTCACAATAATGGGAAAGATCAGCTGAAAGCCTTTGATAGCAAAGCTGATGAAGGAGTATTCCTTGGATACTCTCAAATCAGTAGAGCTTTTAGGGTCTACAACAAGAAAACTCTTATTGTGGAGGAAACACCTCATGTTGTGTTTGATGAATCTATTCATGAGTTCAGGAATGAGAACTTGGAATCAGAAGAAATCACACAGAGGACAACCAGACTGAGCCTAAAAGACAAAGACACTGAATTCATAGAAGTTGTCCAAACCAACCTACCTGAAAACCTCACTTTGGACAACAACCCTGAAGGCAACCTTCCTGAGGCAAATCCCACTGAAAGGAATGGTGAACTGAATGATCCAATCCCAGTTCACATCCAGGTAACAACTACCAATGAAGAAGCAGTTCCTGCTGAGGTAGTTAATGGATTAAATAATCAAGGGGGAACTCAAAATGTTGAAAATGCCAATGTCCCTGACATTGAGGACAACGCCCCTGATTATGATCCTGAATTAGATCCTGCATTAAACTTTCCTGAATTTTATGATCTAAATGACTCAACTTCAGTAGAGGACAACTCTACTGAAGAGATCAGAAAAAGAAGGACTTGGTTGTCTGACCATCCTACTGATCTAATACTTGGTGACCCAAGTATAGGAGTCAAAACAAGGAGATTTCATGGTGAAAGTGCTCTTTTCTGTTGTTTCTTGTCAGAGCAAGAACCAAGTGACATTGAGGAAGCACTTCAAGATGCCAATTGGATCACAGCCATGCAAGAAGAACTGAATCAATTCACCAGAAATGAAGTATGGGAGCTGGTGGATAGACCTTCACATCAAGATGTTATTGGAACAAAGTGGGTGTTCAAGAACAAGAAGAATGAAAATGATGTGATTGTCAGAAACAAAGCAAGACTTGTGGCAAAAGGCTATTGCCAACATGAAGGCATTGACTATGATGATACATTTGCACCTGTGGCAAGACTAGAAGCAATAAGGCTCTTTCTAGCCTATGCAGCCCACAAGAGGTTCAAAGTGTACCAAATGGATGTCAAGAGTGCCTTTCTGAATGGAGTCTTGAAGGAAGAAGTCTATGTGGAGCAACCACCAGGATTTGAGATTGGAGATCAAGTCTACAGATTAAAGAAGGCTCTATATGGACTCAAGCAAGCCCCTAGGGCTTGGTATGATACACTGTCACAATTCCTCTTGGATCATGGATTCACCAAGGGAACTGTGGACAGAACTCTCTTCAGAATCTCTGAAGGAGAGGACATCTTGCTTGTCCAAATTTATGTGGATGACATAATTTTTGGATCTCCAAATGAAAAGCTGTGTGTGAAGTTCTCCAAGCTTATGCAAAGCAAGTTTGAGATGTCCATGATGGGGTTGATGAACTTCTTTTTGGGTCTACAAGTCAAGCAATCAAAAGAAGGAATCTTCATCAACCAAGCTAAGTACACCAGAGAAATGATCAAGAAGTTTGGGTGTGCTACTAGCAAGCCAGTAAGGATCCCAATGAACACAAATTGGAAGATGGATCCTGATGAGAGTGGTGTGTCAACCAATTCCACTGAGTATAGAGGAATCATTGGTTCACTCCTCTATCTCACTGCCAGCAGACCTGACATCACCTTTGCAGTAGGTGTGTGTGCAAGGTTCCAAGCAAATCCTAAGAAAAGTCATCTTGAGGCTGCAAAGAGGATTTTGAGGTATCTCAAAGGCACTGAGAATCTAGGCCTTTGGTATCCTGCTGATGACAACATTGAGTTAACTGGCTACTCAGATGCTGATTATGGAGGTTGCAGAATTGATAGAAAGTCCACCTCAGGGACTTGTCAATTCTTAGGCAACAAGCTCATATCTTGGTTCTCCAAGAAGCAGAACACAGTGGCAACTTCCACCACTGAAGCTGAATATGTTGCAGCTGGAAGTTGTTGTGCTCAGATCCTATGGTTGAGACAACAACTAAGAGACTACAAAGTCAACTCTACTGAAGTGCCAATATTTTGTGATAACAATAGTGCCATTGCTATTTCACAAAATCCTGTCTTGCATACAAGATGCAAACATGTGGACATCAAGCATCACTTCATTAGAGATCATGTGGAGAAGAAGGACATAAAGTTGGTCAAGATCCATACAGATCATCAAAAAGCTGATATCCTAACAAAGCCACTTGCAGAGGCAAGATTTCTGGAGCTATCAGCAGAGTTGGGTTTACTTGATCCAGGGAAGTTGGACAAGTAAAACTCATTGGAGTTAATGGGAGTAAAAGAGCTGAATTGATATTCAGTAGACTTGGACAAGTCTACTGAAGTGCAGAAGAGATGATCACAATTACTCAGGACACTTGTCCATTGATATTCATGACTCTTGTCCACATCTCTTCAGGACACTTGTCCTTGTAGGGTCAGATAAGTTGTCTTGGCTATCAAACTATTTTCTTGGTTTGATAAGCACCTATTTTGGGTAATCATTGTCTACCTTGATATATGTCCCAATTACAGATATCATCTCTGTGGGATTTAATTTGTCCCCCACCCAAAAGGTCACTTTCCATGCATTAAATGCCAAGATTTAACTCTTGTTTGCATTACACTTTTCAAGCCATGATCTATCTCGAAAACTCCCCAACCATTAACTAATATTAAATACCTTCCATGTTTTGAATAAAACCAACAAGTCACTGTTACATTGGTTTTTAACCATTGGATCAAAACTGGCCAACTCCCCTGAAATTCATCCTGGTCGTCCAAGTGTGTTTTCCATTTTTGACAACCGTTGAAAATACACAAATCTCACCAACTCATTGACAAACATTCTTTTTAGAATATTCTCAAGTCTTAAGAACTCCCCACACACTCTTCTTCCCCAAGCATTCGAAACCCTAGATCATTTTCTTCAAACTCTCTCAACACTCTCTCAACTTCATCTCTGTAATTTTTCAATGGCTCCCAAAGTTAGACCAGAGATGATCATAGATTTCTCCAACAAGGCTCTAGACCTTGATTTTGGATACTTGAGCAATAAGAACAGTCTTCACTTTGAGCCAATAGTATCATTTACAAGTGAAGATCCTGAAATCACTCCAACCCTGAGATGGTTGAGAAGGGCTGGTCTTCAAAAGTTTATGGAAGAAAAGCCAAGCTCTTGTCTGGAAAGCTACATGGCTGAGTTCTTTGCCTTTCTTAAATGGAGAGGTAAGCCAGAAGATGGTGAAGTCTCCACCAGACTGTCATATATTGCAGAGGGTGAGGAGGAAGAGAGATTTCATAGAGTGAAATTCTCTTCAGAAGATCTTGAAGGAGCTTTTGGATTGCCTTCAGAGGGAAGGAATCCAGAATTTTATGGTGCTGATCATGAAGAGGAGATAGCACAAGAATGGCTCATAGTTCCAGGTCCCATCTCTTCAACACAAAACAAGAAGACTCTCAAGCCAGAATTTCTCAACCTCTTTGAGGTAGTTGCTAAGAGTTTCTTGAGCAATACTGGAAGTTTGGAGCAAGTCAGTCATCCAAGAATCAGAATCATGGCTGCAATTATTGATGCTAGTGACAAAGGCATCAAGTTTGATTGGAGGACGTTCATCATATATGAGATGTTGAAGGAAAAGGCCAAGTTTAAAGTGAGAGCCCACAACAAGGTTGTGCTAGATGGGAAACTCAAGTATTGCACCAGGGCAAGCTTGTTGATTGAGAAATTCTCCCATTATTCACAAATGCAAACCTTTGCAAAGCCCCTCCCAGCCCAAAAGATTCTGTTCAGAAAGCTCAGCAAGAAAACTGAGCAAAGGAGGATGCTAATGGCCAAACCTGCTGAAGAGAAGGTGGAGGAGAAGCCAAAGTTGAAGAAGAGGACAAAGGCCAGAATGGTGAAAACAAGGAAAATGTCTCAAATCCCCTTAGAGGAGAAATCAGATGCTTCAACTGAAATTGAAGAAGTTGCTGAAGAGGGAGTGAGTGTGCCTTCTGATCATTCAGAAGAGTTGAGACAGAAATACAATGAGACTAGACAAAAGTCTAAGGGTGATAAAAGGATCAGGGAGGTTGTCCCTGAGAAGGATGGTGAAGGAAGTGGGAGCAGTAGGGCTAGCAAGAGAAGGGCCAAGCCTACTGAAAAGGTGTTGGAGCTCCAAGAGGAAAGGTCTCTACAACTTGCTCTTAGAGAGAGCAGAGCTGAAAGCAGGACCAAATCCAAGTCAAGGACCAACTCATCTGGTTCTGGTACTCCAGAATCCAAGGTCCCTGAAGGTCAACCAATAGAGGCCAACAACCCTGAAATCCAGAACCCTGAGCCCAACTCCCCTGAAACTCATATAACTCCAACCAATCAACCTATCACCCCCATTAATCTTACAAAGAGATACTCTCCTGAAGGGAGTGTGTAAAGAAGTGGGATAGATGTGCTAGCAGATATAGCAGTTGATGAGACAAGATTGAACTCTCCCCTTGACTCATCTATGCTCAATTATTCAAAGCAATTAGAAGCTGCACTCTTTGAGCCAACCCCCCTGAGCAAAGCCCCTTCAGATCCATTGCTCTTAAAAGCAACTGAAGCACCTTCTATTGCACCCAACCCTTCTGAAGCCAACATTCCTGAACTAAACCTTCCTGAAGCCACTTTAAGGGAACCCATAGCCAACTCCCCTATAACCCAAAGTCCCCATTCAAGTGGAGATGAGGAGGAGTATACTTATGAAAGTATGCTCAGAGGAGGAGCCAAGGCTACTGTGGACAGTCTGTACCCACAACTTGCTGAATTCCTAAGAATTCAGAAGACATTTCATGATCTAAGGATGCTTGTTGATGTAAAAGACAAATCTATGATGGAGATATCACAAGTCATCCAAGATAAGGGTGCAAACTGGTGGCAAGTGGAGGAGAACAGATTGTTACACTTTGCTGGAGTTTCAAAGATAAGATTTCTCATTGATGAGGAAGTATTTGCAAAGCTGGTAGCTGATAAGATTAATGAGGAGAGGGAAAGAAAAGCTAAGGGCATCAAACACCCTGATAGTAGCTCCAATGATGATAATTCCCCTGATGATCCCTCTAACCCCTCAAAACCCAACCCTCTTGAAACCCCTCAAGCTAATCTCCCTAAGCCTTCTGTATCTGAAAGACTTTCCAACCCTCCTAGAACCTATCATAGGAAAGGCTTTGTATCTTCAGAGGTGTTGACCAAGGGTGGTAACACAACCAAAGACACATCTGCCAATGAAGGTTCTTCTGAACCCAAGGCACAGCCTAAAGATGTGGAGGTTCCTGTATTAGAGGCTGGTTTGGTTAAGGCCTATTCAGTGTCAGATGAGTTGGACACTGATCAGCCCTTAATCATTCAGGATGACTCAGTGGCTGTTGATGTAAGCACTGTGATCTCCCCACAACTGCCATCTTTGAACCTTGTTGAAGGTGGAGATGCTGCAGGTTTAGGTGATGGAGTTGAAAAGGAGCTGTTAGTGGCAAAACCAGAGGGAGTAGTGGATGATAGAGAGGTGGTGATCACTAGGATAGTGAGTGTACCACCAAATGAGGGTGATATAAGTGAGGAAGGACAAGCTATTCTTGAAGTCAAATCTGAACTTCAGGAATCCCTTGATGAGAGGAGGCCTGTACCTTTAAGTGAGGAAATCATTGATGAAGGGAGAAAAGAAATAGTTGAAAATGAGGAGAAGACTGCTGATGTATCAGAGTGTTATGAAAAAGAAATTGAGGGAGGCAATTGTGTGTTTACTGACTCATTTGATTTGTCTGATATTGCAGGTATAACCTTTGATCAAATTTTTGCAGATGAACTCTTAACAGATGCACCCATTCAAGTTGATAGTGGTTCAGCACAAGCCTTACTTGGGATGCAATCAGAGAAATTGGATTCCTTGGATCATCAAGTCCAAACAGCTCATGCAGAAACTTCTGGAGCTTTGGATGAGCATGGAAGAACCTTGGCATCTGTAGAAATGAGGCTAACTGGCTCAGAAGATGTGGTGTTACCTACCTTGGAAGCAAGGATCAGTGGAGTTGAGACTGGTCTGCAAACCATCTCCACTGAAGTTATCAAAGCTAAAAACACCATGAGGTCAGTTTCAAAGGATGTAAAGAAAGAGCAATCTTTGCTAAGAATCAACCACAATAGGAATGTGAAGACATTGAGGTCAGTGGTGAAGAAAGCTCTTGGAAGAAAGACTGCCCTGCAAAGACAAAGAGCTGAAGAGCAAAGGCTTGCTATGGTGAAAGCAGCCTCAGAAAAATTTTCTCAAGAAGTATTGGCCAACATTGCTGAAGGTGCAGTGGCCAACCTCACTGAGCTTCTTAAGGCCCAACTAGATGCATCTCTAAAAGCAACCATGGAGGAGGTTGTTCAACAGAAAATGAAGCCTGTTCTAGCTTTCCTTAGCTTGAGCAGTGATAGGATGCAAAATATACATGATGAGAATGTATATCTGTTGGAGGAAATGAAGTCTCTCACCCAAGCCCAGTCCTTATTGGCATCTACTATGAGTGAATTGAAACCTGAATGTTTTGATGCTGCCAAAAAGGGGGAAAGTGTAACACCCTCAAATTTCAAACACGGTAAGTAATTAAAAGGCATAAGATTTATATATTAGGTATATGCATATAGATATATATTTTATTAAAATGTTTAAAATATATTAAAGAGTAGTATATATATTATATTTATAAATTTTATATGATTATCTATTTTAAAATATTATTATCAATTAGTATACGTGTATAAGTAGTTTCAATTAAGCATCATCCATTCCATATATTTATAATATATCAAATTCAATGGTTTGAGATCAAATGCGTTAGAATTTTATATAGATACTAATTGATGGATTGAATGTTAATTGGAAAATAGAACATGCCCCACTAATTTTGAAATTATTCCTTAAGTATCTCAATGCGGTTGGTAATTAGAATTCAAATTAGGAGATTAATTTCCTACGTGAATAATTCGCCTAATTCCAGATTTCTCTCTTAATTTCAGATTATTCTCCAAAATCCCAAATTATTCTCCACTAATTTATACCTCCTCTCTTATTATATTATACGTCTCTTATTATATCATATGATAGTCTTCTCTACAAATCCACATAAAGAACTCTCTCTACGGAAATCTTTCTAGCATAAACAACTTAAACGTACCTCTATTCATGATCGAGTCGTTATCATTCACATTTTGGAAGGAGCACGCATTCGATCCATTTAGTGTCTACCAAGAACGGTATCTATTTCTTCATTAACTCTAGTATTCAATACTTTTACTTTTCAACACACCTATAATGCGTTTTGAGGTAGGCATTATACTTAACTCAAATTAGTATACTGTATATGTATATAGTTTTAAATTTTAGGATTGGATGATGATTGATTGGCTAATGGTCCGAAAAATAATTTAATTATTTAATTCATTTTCTATTTTCAAATAAATCATCTTACATGGCCTGTTTTCAACTAAAACATCGAACAAGCTATATTTTGGAATTTCAAGGTTTCAAGATCAAACTATTATTATATATATATATATATATATATATATATATATATATATATATATTATTTTAGTATATATAGGTTTAGTTTCGAATGTATAGTTAGTTGTACAATTTTGGTTATTATTGCATATCTCTTAAAACCTTAAGTTTATCGTAATGTTTGGGTAGTGCCATCTAAGTTACAAAATTGGATAGTGTGGATTAGGTGAATTCCTTGATAATAATATTATTATTATATTTCAATGTTTTTCCTATTAATTAATTAGTTGTAGTATATGATTTTATAAACACCAAATTTCGGTACTATCAATCTATCATAGTTAAGTTCTGCTTATTTTTAGTAAGGTTTATTAATTAGTAATTATCAATTTAATGATAATATATATATAAGTTACCCATTAATCATGATAATTCTGATATATATATATATATATATTATTTAATTATCTAGATGATGTTTATAGTTATCGATTAAATGATTTAAACAATAGCTTAACATCTCATCCTCATTAATGTATTAATAATAATTCTAAGATAATATTTATTATAGGTGACGAGGATCTCTTGCATTAATTCAAGTTACGTATTTTCGAGACTACTCAAGTGTACTTTAAGGTGGGATTTTCTTGATTGACTATACTTTGTCATTTTTAAGTATTTCGTATGAGTGATTTTATTTCTTGCTGCATCTTACATCTTATGGTTGGTTTATCCAACAAACTTATGGTTAGTTTATCCAACAAACCTATGTTATTATGGTTGGTTTATCCAACAAACTTATGGTTGGTTTATCCAACAAGCCTATGTTATTATGGTTGGTTTATCCAACAAACTTATGGTTGGTTTATCCAACAAGCCTATGTTATTATGGTTGGCTTTGCCAACAAGCTTATGAAATTGTATGCATGTTTGTGAGTTATGATATTATTCATATGTTATATTTAACGGTGACAAAGTTAATCCCACTGAGCTAGTTGTTTTGCTCACCCCAATCTATTTAACACTTTACAGATTGACGGAGTTGCGGTGGAGGGACGGTGGATGTGTTTCATGTCATTAAAGAATGCCTTCATGCTATTTTATTTAATTATTTGCATTCAAAATTTAAACTACTCTCATTTTAAAATGTTCACATCCCTTTTTTTTGAACAAGTTTTGGTACGGATTAGTTGAAGTTACGTTTTAATATGAATTTCTTGAAAGTGTTTGAGTATTTATTTACCAAATTAATTCCGCTTCCAATTTTTATAAAAAAATATGCATCGTATAGTATTTTCATCTAGGCCCCTAAAATTGGGATGTGACAGAAAGGGAAAGAGCAAGGGCAAAAGGTGCCTTAGTAATTGGAAGCCCAGTCAAATGGGGAAAGGGTAAGGACATAGCTCCTGAAGGAAAGGGAAATGAGCCAGCAGTACTGAACTTGGATGAACTTGATGAAGAGGAGCAATTGGCACTTGCTTTGAAGAATTCAATGGCCTCAGCTCAAGAGGAAAGAGTGAGGTTACAGCAAAGGCCAGGTGGTGAGGTATCTGGTTTGGACAAAGATGCTGAAGGTGTCCAAACTAGAGGAAAGATCAAGAGGGTAAAAGGAAAGAAAAGACAAGTTGAAACATTCACTGACTTTCCCAACAGCCTTGATCTTCCACCTGAATTCAGAGTTGTTGATGATGAGCCTATCTCAAAGAAGGCCAAAACTGCTGAAGAGCCCAAGAATGCTGAAGAAGACAAGTCTTCTGAAAAAGAAAAGTCTACTGAGACTAAGTCCACTGGAGGTCCCAAAGCTTCTGAAGATGTAGAGGAGCTGTATGAAGAAGGCTTTGGACCAGGACCCAAGAAGAAGAAAGTGGTGGTGCTAAATGATCCATCAAAGCTGTTTCATGAAGGGTATGGCAAAGACCCTGAAACTCAACAGAAGCTGGCCATGATGAGGGCCCAAGAAAAGATGGAGTTGATGGATGAAGCACAAAGAGCAAGAGATAAGAGAAGAGCAGACTTCCAGAAGCCTAGAAGGAAGAGAGCAACATATAACAAAATGAAGCCACAGCTATTGATCCTAATGGACACCAAATATCCTCACTTGGATAAATGGGTACCAAAACAGCTGAATGACTCATGGGAGGAAGCAAAAATGGAGTTTGTCTATGATTACTATGTCATTGACAGATGGAATGGAAAGGATGCCAACTCCACTTTTGCTGAGTTCATGATAGAGTACTACAGAGAACTTTATCAACAATTGCTTGTAGCTGCTGACATTGCAAGATTTGAACTCACTGCTCCCAAGCCAATCATATACATGCCTCCAAAGCTTGAAGGATGGATTGATCAAGCAAAAATTCTGAGAGAATTCACTGAGATCCTCAAGCTAAACAAAATGGTTCTTGGACCTAAGGGAACAAACCAAGAAGCCATGGCTTTGAAGAGAAGAGTGTGGGCACAATATGGGATGTTGCCACCTCCTGAGGATGATCTTTGAAATGGCTAAGTCTTCTGACCTATCTTGATTGATCAACTATGCTGAAATATGGTCAAGAGTGCTGATGTGGTGTGCTGTGAAAATCTGTTTGCTCTGATATGCTTTGGATTGCTCTGATATAAGCATGATTCTCTGATATCTGATGTTTTGCTCTGATCCAAATACTACTAAGTGTTGTTAGTATTTGCTCTGATTCTAAAATTCTAGAAATATTTTGTATAGTGAAATGCTCAGATGTATTTAGTGTTAATGATTCATGCTCTCTGATATGTTAATTTCAACTATCAACATGCTTGTAGTGATTTTCTAATGAATGATAGTTGAATTTACTTTGAATCAAGAAACACTCATCTCTCTATGCCTATCTATAAAACCTATTTGCAACATGAATGGTGAATACACTAACACATTGCTTTTCAGGATAATTGACCTCAGTCATGTCTTCTGAAGATAAATGTAATAGGTGTAGCTAAGTCACTTTTGCACAAATTGTATAGGTTTTGGCATCATCAAAAAGGGGGAAATTGTTGGGAATAAAATGAGTTATGATTTGATTGAATACCAAAACCCCCTGAGACATGCCTAAGTCATGATTGAATATGTTCTAGAAATGTTAGAACATATAGTATAAAGGCTAGATGAGGAGCTAATATGTTAGGTAGCTCTTAGATGATTAGATGCACAATTTGAGGGGGAACACATGCTTTGAAGTCCATCAAGAACAAGTCCCCTCAAGGCTCAAATTCTGGATACAACACTAAGTCTTTTGGAAGACCAACTATGCTGATCAGGAGAGTTGTCCAGAGGAGTTGTCTCTGTACAAGAAATCAAGACCAAGTGCTCTGAAAGAAGTATGGTCAACTATGCTGAAGAAATAGAGACAAATACACCCTAAAGAACTACAAATCAACATGCTAAGATCACCTTGAAGTGAAACAAAGGGTATGAGCCAAGTCATCTGAAGAAGAGCAAGCCAACCTTGCTGATAAGCAAGACTGCTGATAGTGATAAGGAGAGTTGTCCAAATGATGAGGAATGTTGTCCTATCAATGGAACAACCTTCAGAAGCCATGTCCAAGTCTTAACAAGAGAATCTGAAAGTCAGACATTGGGAAGAGTGCTGCAGAATGAAGACAAAGTCTTAACAGCCGTTTATTTCCCAAATGAGGACATGTCACTATCAAGATTCTGTCTTCTAAGTTGAAGAACTGAAAGAAGACATTTATGGACATTTGGGGCTGCCTCTCCAACGGGCAAATCCTTCATTTGTCTATAAATACAAGAAGTGTGAAGACCATTTGAAAGCATCCAACTAGAACCTCAACAGAATCCAACTACACAAGAATTCTGAAGCTCTTAGAACTTACATAGCTTTCAAAGACTATCTTAGTCTTCAAACACTTCTTCTAAGCTGAACTACATTGTATATCCATACACAAGCTTAGAGAGATATCCTATCCTTATACACTGATCTTCATTGTAAAGGATATCTCATTAGTTGGAACCTTACTTCAATTCTCATATCTTTCAAGAGTGAAAGTGAGAAGGTTGTAGTAGTAGAAGTGGTAGGAGCTGACTGTTGAGAGAAGAACAGTTCAGTTCTGAGTTGAGAAGAGGGTACTAGGACTCTAGACATCCTAGGGATCAATTCACCAAGGAGTGGTGTTATTGATCAAGTGCACCTTGGCACTATAAAACAAGTTAATTCCAAGAGTGAAGGAATTATCCTGTTAAATCAGGGAAAGTGGATGTAGGAGCTTGAGTCTCTGAACCACTATAAACTCTTGTGTTGATTTACATTTAAAGTACTTTCATACATTCAACACTGCACACAAAACTGATCTTTCAAAGGATAAACATTCAAAGACTGTGCAAAACTAATTTGGACAAGTTCCCTGAAACTGGACTGTATTGAATTGACTAAGTGATTTCAGAATCTAAAGGAGTCTAAACTAAAAGGGCCAACCACTATTCCGCACATATAACTCCCCTAGATAGTTATTCAACTAAGTACTCAATAGTACTTAGTAGATTGATTATCTTAGAAGAGTTAATCATCTTCAGCAGAGTTGTCCAAGACAACCTTGCTGAGCTCTGGTTTGATCAATTTAGAAAAGAATTTGCATACAAGTGTATTCCCCCCCCCCCATACACTTGTTATATACTCCTTTCAGGACCAACAAAGATATTGATTGATTCAATTGTCCAGGTGTCTTGACTACCTAGTGGTTTGGGCTGAACTGATCAGTCATCATATCATATGGTCACTATGGCTATCAAAACCCACAGAGAAAGTGAAAGCGAAACAAGTAGAAGATTGAAAGGAGGGAAGGGAGGGGTTGACTCCCACATTTTTGCAGATCTTATCATACGTTCATACTTCCTTTCGAAATCAAAGAAGGAAGAGAGTAGGGAAAATCCCAGATTCGAATTATTCTTCTCATACTAGACTATATTTCCAAAGATTGGATGAACTTCAGTCAATTCCTTAACTACCATCCTTGAACGAAGTGTTCACTCCTTAGCTTAAGAGCTTTTTTAAGAGTCTGCTGAAGATACAAAAACAAAGAGATAAGGAATATCATAGCATGTTGTTACCGAAGCGAAGATAGGAATCTGGTTGAGAACACGAGATCACAGTAGAACAGATAAGGTATCTACGAGAGACCTGGGGCTGCCTTATAAGGAATCGAGTCTATACAAGACCTTGGTTTCAATTTTTATTGTCGCCAATATCAATATTGGGATGAAGGATATTTCATAAGTTTTTTTGAAAAATCAATAAATATCAATATCCATTAATAATATCGAGTCTAATATCGATAAAGTATCGAGAGAATATTGGAATTTTTTTTCTTGAAAAAATGTCGATAAATATCATATGAGATAACATTGTATATTATTATGTACTTTATGTAAATTTATCATGTAAAATTTGTTCAAATTGTTTTGTTAAATTTATGTATTAAAAATTTGTTATTAAATTTTCATAATTTGTTAATCAACATTTTCATAAATTTATGTTCTCAATATTTTCAACTATACATATATTTTCAACCTTGGAAAAAACAAATGTAAAGTAATAATTTTTAATTGTGTGAGACCAAACCTGCAAATATGTTAAAATTTATTTTTCGAATCCTATGGAACCAAGTCCGCAATGTGATTAAAAATAATAATTAATGAAATTTATATTAAAAGGGTAGGATAGTAATTTTTTATAAATTAAAAAATTTATTTATATTAAAGAAGGGTAGTATAGTAAATAATAAAATACAATTTAAAAAATAATTTAATTAATTTAAATATGTATAACAGGTAGCAAATTCATACTACGGACAATTAAATATACTGATTACGGTAGTCAATTTGTATAATTTAACTAATCCTACAAACAAATAAAAAAAATTATGTAAAAAAGTAAAAGAAAGGATTTGGCCGAATAAAAGGAGGTTGGTTGAAGAAAGTCATAAGCGGTTCAGCATTGATATGGTTTCCTTAGATTGGAAAAAAAAAAAAGGAAAAATGGGGTGGTTATGCTCCAGAAAATGGAATTGCAGGAGAAATTGATGGAAGCAAAGAATGAACAGAAGGAGAAATTGAGAAAGAGGTTAATTTGGTCATTTAATTCAAATTTAAACAATTTCCAAGACCAACATATTAAATTTATTTGCAACCACTTTAATTGTACCAAACATATGACTAATTATCTCATGTGGTGTAAACATGAATTTCTGTGGTTTATTTAACGGCGATCATTGATCATTTGAAAAAGGTAAAGTTTAATATGCACTCGAGTGCATGTAATGCATCCTAGTCCATGTTGCATTTTTGAATTTTACTGACTTACACTTTTTGATAAATGGTGTTGCACTTTTCAATTATTACTAAAAATATTATTATACAGTTTAATAATTGAAAAGTTCAAAAAGTGTAAGTCAGTAAAACTGAAGTGCAACATGAATGAATTAGGGTGCATAACATGCACTCGAATCTATAGCAGACCAACCCTTAAAAAAATCACCGGTGGAATGCTAAAGCTGAATACACGTGAAATCCACCCTTGAATTGTCAAATCTAAAGAGAATATTTTACTTTTGAGACGGTAAATTTGGCTTTTTATTATCCTGCAGGCTGCATCACACTGCTAAAGATTACTCCGTACTAGCTGTCAAATATAAATCTTCATTTACAGCCTCGGTAATTTGCAAAATTACCTACAGGGGCCTGGGGATTCAGCCATCCAGGTAGAAGTACGAGCTATGCTGTCAAATCTAAACATAAAGCTTCATTTACCAGTGCCTCGGTAAATTTGCAAATGGCAAAATTACGACACTGATTTTTTTAATTGAATTCTTTTATTTTTAATCTGCAATAAAACTTTATTTGGATGTAATTTGGCAACTAATCCCTCCATCTATCTATAAATTTTTCATTAATTTTGGGTACAAAGAAATATGATTAAATTATAGATATAGTATAAATGATAGTGATTGAGAGAGAAAATGAAATAGTAAAAAAATAACATATAAAGTGAATTGTAAATATAAAATAATAAAAAATATTTACCGAAAATGGTACGACGGACATACCAAAATGACAACTTATAGGCGAACAGAGGAAGTAATTTGCAAAGATGAAAAATATCGATATCGGTGGAAATATTGGTACCCTAAATTTACGGATATATCGATGAAAATATTGATATCTGTCAAATTTAGAAAATCAATGAAAATTTTATTAAAATGATGGGAATGCTACATGAAATTAAAATACTCCCCCGTTCCGATTTAGATTGTGCATTTACCGTACATGCGTAGTTTAAGACAAAACTTGTTTATTGTTAAAGGAGATAAAGTATAGGGTATGAAAGTTTTTGAGTAAGAAAGTAAATAATAAAATATTGTGAGTGATAAAGTAATGACATGATGTAATTTTGAGATGTTTGAAGAGTGTAATTCAAAGTGAAAAAATGTTTTATTGTCAAATAAGAAAATGCACAATCTAAATTGGGTCGTCCATTTTTTGCAAATACACAATCTAAACTGGGTCAGAGAGAGTATAAGTGTATTCATGTTCTTTCTCCTATTTAAAATCATGTCACTTTAAATTAATACACAAGTATTATGAAAAATATTAACTTTTTATTACATTATTTTAGAATTATACATTAAATATTGAAGGTTATTACTATTTAAGATTTTTGTAATGAGTTTAAGAATATTGAAGGTGATTATTTAACATTGAAAAATTCAAAACAACATTTAAATAGTAAATAGTGTGAATAGTCAAAACGTCGTATAAGATATATAGTGTAATTATATGAATTTTAAGGTAAATTTCATTCAAATAAAATTTAATACCACTAGATTATAAATGTTCAAAGATACCTACTCCCCATCCAATGATTACTTGCACATTTTTTTTATTGGAAATTACTTACACACTTTTAATATGGAAATACCCCATAAAATTAATAACCTCACAACATCATTTTATTTTTAAATTTGTCACTCATTTTTTTCATACATTTCACTTTACGCATCATCAAATTCACTTTACACATCATCAAATTACCTAAAATACCCCTCTTTTATCTTACATCATCAACCACTAAATCCACTTTTCTTAAACAACGTGCCGGTCAAACTATGCAAGTAATTCTGGAACGGATGGAGTATTATTTTTCTTAAATAAAAAAAATAGAGTGAATTCAGAAATGTAGCAAACAAGAGTAAGTATATCTATCAAATTTATTTTCTTTTATTTAATTATAAATTTGAACAATTAATTATGATAAAGTTAATTATAAATTCATAAAAGAAAAATTCTGAATTATTATTTAAAAAATTAAAAAAAAAAACGATATTTCACCGATATTCACTGACATTTTACCGATATTTTCACAGAATATCTCGATATTTGATACATTTTGAATTACAACTCAACCGATATCAATAACAATACGGAGTATATCATAATATTTATCAATAATTCTCAATATTTTTGAAAAAATATCGTTCCAATGGATATTCATATTGGTACTTCCAAAATATAGAAATTTCGTCCTTGTTAATATGTACTCAGATTGTCTATTTTTTTTTTTTTCGATCTATTCCATATTATACTGTTCTTCCCTAAAATAGTAAAAAAATAATTTTAATTATTTTTAAATACCTTTTTCAAATATCTTAAAATTACAGTAAATGCTACTCTCCCGTTCTTTAAAAATTTTCATACTTTTTTTTTTCTTCTTCAAAAGTTTACATACCTAAAAAAAAAAAATCATAATCCTCACCTTCACAATATACACATGTTCACCCTTCATGTCATTAATTTTGGACCAGTATACACTCAACTCACCTACTTTATTTTCTTTATATATAAAAGTTTACAAAATTATTTATCAACACTCTCAACATTGCACTTTTTTCTTATATTATGTGTCCAAGATTCCTCGCAAACTTTTCAGGAATGGGGGAGTATTATTTTTTCTAATTCAAAATTATATGTTTTGTCTTATTCTTTAATCTTCTCAATTGATTAATAAACCGTCAATAAAATACTATTTATAAACACTTCTTATATTAAATTTTGTATTAAAATCAAATGGACAAACAATTAAGGGAGGATGGAGTATATATAATGATCGATTGTAGCCTTATTCTACAAGATACATTTCATTGTTCACCAATGAACACATATACGTACATTGCACCCTCGAAAGTCAAAATCTACTAAGAGAGGATTATTACAGACTTTTTTTTTCAATTCAATGGAAAACCATGCAAACGTAACGCAATGTAATTTACAAAGATTTTTTTTCAAAATCTATAATTTTAAAATCTAATATTGTATGGACGAACTATAATTTGTGATTCATTAATATTTTGATATGTTACGGTATGATTGGTACGATAGAATAATATTATAATTGAATAAAATGAATTCAAAAATGGAATGATGATGATAAATGAATGAAATAAGAATAATAATTCTTATGATTGGTATTGAGAAGTAATGAAAAAGATATTCCTTATAATCTCATGATTGGTACGTATACTACAATGAAATGTAAGGAATTTTTAAAATTTATCTTAAATGACTAAATTATTCTTGAACATGTATTATTTTTAAAAATATATAAATTAATTAAAAACTATATAAATTTTTAATAATTTCGCAAAACTTAAAATTCCTATAGAGTATTATTTTTTACATATTCTTTTATATAAATTATTTAATATTTTATTATAAAGTTATTTTTTAGCTTTAAATTATAATTAGTTTGTTGTTAAATTATTTCAATTAATAAGTGTACAATTTTTTTATGACAAGTAAAGTAAATCATTAAAATAATTAGGGTTGAGGATAATTATGTAAATTTAAAATTTGATGAATATAAATTAGTCAAAATAATTAAAAATATTCGTAAATAACCTTTCATCAAAAAATAAAATAGATAAAATTAGGGAGAGGGAGGGAATCAATATTCTAAATTTTTTGAAAATAATCATTACATATGGAATGAGTATTGAATACAATAAAACTTACCAATCATAGGATTAAGATTATAATTAAGAATGCATATTCCATTTCTACTTCATTCCTTCGTACCATCTTTAAGATTTTTAATTATTGAATTCACTATTTCAATCTTTCAATTAAAAGTTTAATTTCACATTTTTACTGCTTTGTGCATAACATATTGATTTAAATTTGCGTATTTGATTTATAAATTATACTCCTTTTTCATTCCATTATAATTTTCATAGATAGATAAACACGCATATTAAGAAAGTGTAATAATAAATGCGGTTTGGAGAATTAATTTTGTAAAACTTTATGTATGAAGTAAAAAATTGAGTTGACTTTTATGTATGTGTGGAAAAAAAAGTAATGACATTTGTGTAAAATTGAGCATATTGTGAGGGTGAAGTTTATAAAGTTTATAAATAATTTTTTTTTTTAAGTGTGTGAAAGTTATTGTGGGACGTCTTGAAAAAGAAAAGTGTGAAAGTTATCGTAGAATGGAAGGAGTACTATATTATAAATGACAAAAATATAAACAATATAATTTAAATACAAATTAGCAAATACTTGTGTGTACTAATTACATGTATGTAACTGTCACTGGTACCACTTGATCTAATTTTCTAAATGGATGAATATTACCCATGAGTTATGACAAATAGAATATGGTAATAGTTTAAATGCAATATAGTATTAGTTTATGTATTAAATATGAACAAGTTACATGTATCTAACTGTACACAAGAGTCCAACCTATACAAATTTTTTATAGAGAATTTTTATAAAAAAGGTCATTCATAGACATAACTTCTTAATAAAGGATCACGAATATAATCTTTTTAAATAAGGACAAAGACATATGTTAATAACCCTTTATACCCTTATATTTAAATATGAAGATTAATTTATTAATTTAATAATTAAATGATCAAGTCGTACTCTTCCTTAATTTTCGCCATCTATTCAACCACATTCCAATCCATAAAATTCCCTCAGTTTAATATCACTGTTATAGAAATAATAATTCGACCTTCCTTATTCGTATGCAATCTTCAGAATTGATAGAAATTTTCAAACGAATCGTAATTTTTCAAAAAGAACTCTAACCCAACACTTAATCTGTGACGATGACAACGAATTGGAGAGCCGCATCACTGCCGCAGCTTATGCAGTAGAAGATGTAATCGAAACCCGTATTGTGGATCAAATTCACGATGCTACATCTACAACTGACTTGTATAGAGATCTACAAAGAGTGATAGCAGATATGGGTTTGATCTAGAAAGAGGCCATAGAGATAATCATTAAACCCAAGAATAGGGGAGCCCAATTATGTAACAATCAACCCTCTGCATATTCCTTTGTTTCAAATGTTACAGCTTCGAGCAGCACCATGGTGGGGTTTGATGATGTCTTAGTCAATCAACTCTTGGATCAGCTCTCCGAACTCTTGCCCCATACGTTTCGGATTAGGATCAATGGATTACTGCGTTATACTAAAGATCGAGTTCGATCTTGTAGATTCGATTGCATTGTTAATTCATTGATGCCCTAAAAATTCTCTAATTATATCTGCATATATTTGCGAATCTCACGGATGGAGACTGATTTTTAATCGTTTCTACATGGCAGATCTTCCTTGTCGTCGTCGTTCACGATCGAACCCCCCACCCAATCTCATTCGCGGCGACGTGACAATACAAACACGGTGCAAGTGATTGGTTCAATTTTTGTTATTATTATAGGGTTTTCTGATAAATAGCAGATTATCAATCAATTGATTATTTCGTGATGCTCAAGATCGAATTCGATGGAAAAACCAAGTTGGTTCGTGTTAATCAATCTTCAACGTTTCTAGAAGTCTTGAATCAAGTGACTGGTATGTGGCCTACATTAATAGACGGATTTTATTATTGCAGATCAAGTTTGCATTAATTAAAGTCATTTTTCTGCATAATGATATTTGCATATGCACATAATTTACTGCACACTTTTGCATTATTAATATTCTTATGCAACTTTAGTTTTTTTTTTTCTGCATTATAATCAGAAATTTTTCTGCATAATCAAATTATAAAAACTCTGTGTGAAAAGACCTTATTGGTGAAATCCCCTTTAGTATGTACTCCCTTCCGTCCAATTTTTTTTTTCATTTGTTTATATTCATTCTTTAATTTTTTTTTAAAAATAATAGAGTATTATTTACACTTATTTTATGTTAATTCTTCCCCCATCTATTATTATTTTTAAATTGTCAGATTCTTTATAAAAAATATTTAATTAAAAGTGTACCACCCAATATTTTATATTCCATCATACTTTTAATTTATCCCATTTATATATAAAATGAATAATATTTGGGTAAAATGCAAATTTAGTCCCAAGAGAATATTTGAAAAGCAATTTTAATCTCATGTTTTTTTTTTGGTCCCCATTATTGCAAAAAGGGTCCCAACCGTTAAAATTTTAACACTTTCCGTTAAGTGCTAAGTAAAAATTATAAAAAACAATATATATAGAATTTGAATATTTTTTTTAAAACACAACAATTTGAATATAATTTAAAAATACCAAAAAAACAAATAAATGTAAATTCTGAAATTTAAATAATTTTAAATTAAAAATTTATATTAAAACTGAAATATATACAAATTAACTACTTTTAACCCATATTATCTGGATATAATTTAAAAATACAAAAAGTATAAAAAATTGACAAACTAAATTAATTTATGTAAAATCTGAAAACCAAATAATTATTTATAGGATTGAAATATAATTTAAAAATACTAAAAATATTTTTTTCAAACCAAATAATAATCTTAGGTAAAATATGAAATTACTCTAAATAATTTTTGAATAAAAATCTATATTAAAACTAAAAAAAAAAAAACATTTATATAAATTTTTTGTAAATATAATTTGAAGGTACAAAATATAATTAATACAAACCTGAATATTAAATGATTATCGAATGAAATTAAAAAATATTAATTACAAAAATTCAGAAATATCAAATAAAAAACAAATACTCCGTAATACAGTAAGTTAACAAAAACTGAAAAACTTGCGTATGTATATCACCTTCCCCACCCCTGTTCTTCTTCTCGTCGGCGAAACCCCATCGCAGCCGAAAATCGTCGCCAACACCGCCACTTTAGTCTATTCTCGTCACCGTCTTACCTCCACCACACCTCAACACCACCGCGCCACCATCGTTACCCCCGAATACTTCTAAAATTAATGAAAAATTCGAATACAAAATTCGATTTCGATCACAAAATTCACAAAGGCTACCCACTCTAGCCTTATCTCAATTCCAGGAATCAAAGCCCCTTATCAATTTCAAATTTTGATCATTCCTTCATCCCCAATTTTACGATTTCCCTTCATGATTATTGGCGATTTTTTACAATTTTCTTAAACTTGTTTTTCTGAAATTTTGTATTCCTGTTGATGTTTTGGAGTGGAGCCGGTGGCGTGACATTGGATGATGCTGCTGGCAACGGGTGTGGCGAGGGTGGTTGTGAAATTTAAGATTTTGGTTCAATGTTGGAGGAAAACAGGCTCGTGAGCTATTTTTTTTTTTCTCAGAACTTTTGGAATTTTCGATGAATAAAGTATGGGAATGAAGGGATTGGGAAAACGTATATGGGAGGAGCAATGGTTAATCGGGAAGTCGCGCCACAAGGGAGACTGGCCGGAAAATCGATGGGTGGAGCTGATTTTTTAATATTAAATTTTTTGTATTAAAATAATAAAATTTTGAATTGACTTTAATTTATAAAAAAAATTGTATAGTACTAGTAGTTAACAGTGCGTGAACTCACACACCATTTCTGTTAGCATTTTACGGAAGAATTTTTATGGGATCAAGAGTGATGAAAATGGGATCAAAATTGCATTTTACCCAATAATATTTATTAAAACTTCAATCATTATTCTTTTTGTATGTCCTCAAAAGTGAGTACAAATGCTTATGAGATGATTGATTATTTATTAATTAAAGGACTTTCATATTCTCAACTTTATTTTATTTGATATTAATAAATAATTTTCACATTAAAATATGTATAAACAAACGATAAATGATGAAATAAAAATAGGATGAAGGGAGTAATGAATTTGGTGCTTTTGACACTCTGCTAAATCGTTAACATGTGTCGCTCTTAATATTGTAGAACGTTGATATAATAAAATACTAAAATAATCCATCCTTGGTTCAGCATTACCATCTTTCATCATTTTGTTTCTCGACCACTCTTTACGTTACAATGTCAAACCCGAAATCGTCATCCAGTGGCAGCTCCTCTCAAGGGAAAGGAGGAGGGGTTGTCAATGTCTTCAGCTCAGATCAGGTGGTGACAATCCACGTTACTCAGGATCCTGCTGAAAATCTTCCATTGATAAGCACCTGTTTTTACTACATGGAAAGGGAAAACGAACCCTTCCAAGCTGCAGCTTACTTGTGCTCCATTTTGATTTGTTTCTTACCTGGTTTTATCAACCATGTCCGCGATGCCTTCACAGAACTAGGAGTCACCGCATCAATGGTGACCGCTTCTTCTGCGAGACAAATTTCAATGAAACCTGCGTTCACCGTTTCAGAATCTCTTGTCTTATTGGGCCAAGCTGTCCTTGTCCTTTATAAGAATGCCCAGGATGAACACTTTCATGATAAATTCATGAAACATCGTATAAAAACACTGAGAGACCTTTCTCGTGTCCCTAGTTGTGCTTCTGCGGATTCAATCAAGCGCATTTCATTTGCAAAGGCCAAGGACATAAGAAGCATATTCGGCAGCGTTGGCGGTCTGAAAAAGAGCTTGTTACAGATCCTGCTGGAAGCATCTGAAGGCACAAGCCGTTCCAACTTTGTTTGCAGGTACCTGTGTGATGCAATCGCCTGGTCTGGAATGGAAGCGATTGTGTACATCTATCACACCCTCGTTCTAAGGCTTTGGAACAACCGTGTTTAAAGGAGGAAGTGAAGAACCTCGAAGAAGCATTCAACAAAATTACAGCCGCTGCTCATCCTGAATACTTCACGATCCTTAATCCTCCTGACGAGACAAGGCTCATTGAAATGTACAGGTTCCCAACCATAGTTGAACTTGCCAAGCTTATAATTTCAAGCAGGCATGGTGGTGTTTACCTGCTTGAGGTAAGTCCGAAACTGAGTCAGCTCAGGAAAATTCATGATAAAAGTGTTAAGGATCAGATTGAAGTCAGCGCTCCGTCGCTGCAGGCAATGCAGTACAATGCGGAAATTGAAAGAGAATTTGTGGAAGAAGTGATGGCGTATGGATTGGCTGCTGGATTGCGGTGCTATCAAGATTTAGGAGAGTTGTTTGGTTTTGCTAATAACAGTCCTTAACTTTAATTTTTTATCTTTACTATTTTGCTAATCAGTATGATAGTAGTAGTCTGTGTGTGTTTCAACTAGTAGGGGATATTTGTTCTGCATCAGCTTCAGATATGGTCTCTGTTATTGTTAACTAGCTTATGTAATATTGCTGCTTTCAATTGTGTGTCTGCATATGTATCAACAAGTATGATCATGGTCTATGTGTTCCAACTCTCATCTTTCCTAATATTAATCCTACCTTCTTTATTTTACTGATGCTTTCTTTTTCTTAAAAGTAAGAAATTATGATGGAAAATTAGGTTACTTTGTAACTCACACGTTTTTTATCTAGAAATTTCTTGGCACGAAAGAAGATACTTAAAGATTAATTTCAAGATAATTCCTATTAAATGTAAAATGTTATAACATGCATTCCTGCTATCAATTCAGATTGGGATGAACTATTCCTATCAAATTCTGTGGAGGATTATTTGAATTCCGTGTTGAGGACGAACCATAAAAACTTGAACAGGGGAGTGGACTTAAGTGTTGATTTATTTTATTTTTTGAGAAAAGGGAAAATGCTCGCTTAGGCCATCTTCAACCACAAACTTTCAAATGAAGATCTCTAAACTTCAAAATACACTTTTTCACACTCTATTTTAAAAACCTTCTCCAACCATGAAACTCTATATCTTACTTTATTTATTATTTTAATCACTTTCAATATATTACAATCATTAAATAATATATTTATCTTCGTATTTAAATTAATTTATACAATTAAATATTCAATTAGTAAATTAAGTTATAAATTAAATATTATTAATTTTATCAAAATCATAAAATGTAAATAAATTTGTAGTTTTTCAACATTCCGCCGTACTAGTGTATCATTTTTTATTATGTGTATTTGTATTTCTTTTCAGTTTGTGTTCACTTATTTTAATATGTCGGTGTTATAGCTAGATAATGCATGTATGTCCGTTTTAATATGTAATGTATTTAATATATAATATACATTTTAATATGTAATGTATTTAATATTTAATATATAATATATGTTTTATTGTAATTTACGTTATTTTTTTTGTAGGTAATAATAATACACAAAAAGAAAATTAATTACACAATTAAAATTAAATTATAAATTAGTATAACAATATAATTGTAATTATATTTAACAAATTATTAATATAGAATTGTAATACAGAATTGTAAATATTAATAAAATAATAGATATGAAATATAGAGTTTTGAATAGTAAACTCCATATATAGAGTTTACTATTAAAAACTCTATTTCAAATCTTCAAAATAGAGTACGGTTGGAGGAAGCAAATAAATGGAGTTTAACTCCATTTATGAAGCACCGTTGGAGATGGTCTTACAATTGAAGGAATAAAGTATAATCCGAGGTATGAAAAATATTGAGAGTGATAAAGTAGAGTTATAAAGTAACGACATTTGATTGTAATTTCGAGATGTTTAAATAGTGAATGTGTTTTATTGTCAAAATAAGTAAATGTCCATTAATCTAAATTAGAACATCTATTTTTTTTTTTACAAAGTACCGTCTAAATTGAAAGGGAGGGAGTAGTAGTTTATTGATTTTAAATCTAATGGTAGTATTTTACCTTCAGCCTATAAAAGTGTAATAAATATTTTATTATAATTGTACCAACTTAAAACAAAAAAATGTGTAAATTATATACTTAAAAAAAAAAATACTCTCCTGGTTTGTTTCAAAAAATTGATAATTAAAAAAAAATTGTAATAAGTGGAGTGTTGAATAGAAATTTTGTAAAGTTAAAGGAATAAAGTAAGGAAAATTGTTGAAATGAGTGCAAAAGTAATGACATTTTATGTAAATATGTGAATATTATAATGATGAATTTATGAAGAAATTTTCTTTTAAAAATGTACAAACAATTATGAACGAACTAATAGAAAAATATTCAAAATAGTTTTGGAGTGGAGGGAGTACCACGCTTGAAATCTACCTTGAATTGTCAAATCTAAAATGAATACTCCCTTAAAAGATTACCTTTAAAAGTTAGTAGGTAAAATTATCCTGCACACTGCTAAAGATTACCTTTAAAAGTTAGTAGGTGTCAAGTCTAAATATAATCATCATTTACCTATGCTATGCCTCGGTAATTTTCAAATTAAGTACGAGCTGTGCTGTCAAACCTAAATAGTAAAGCTTCATTACCAATGCTTTTGTAATTTGCAAATTACGTAATGGCAAAATTAACACACCGATTTTTTTTTAATTGAATTCATTTTATCTTTAATCTCTAATAAAATACATTTTATTTAATTGAATATTAAAAGAACTACAATTAAAATAACTAACTGTAATTTAGAATTAATCAATCTAATACTCTTTCAGTTTCTCTGTAAGTTTTTTATTTCTTCTGGGTATTATAATTAAAAAATATGATAAAATAATAGATGTAGTACAAGTGATCTAATGGTGAAAGAGAAAATAATAAATGAGTATTAAATGAAGTATGATAAAATAATAAATCAAGTATAAACAATGTGATCGAGAGAAAAAAAATACTCCCTCTGTCCCGAAAGCTAGTGTTTGCACTACAAAGTGGGTACACTTATTAAGGAAAATGTGTAATGAATGGAGTGTTGGGGGGTAATTTTGTAAACTTATAGTATGAATAAAGTAAAGAGAGTGATTGAAATAAGTGTAAAAGTAATGACATTTTGTGTAAATATGTGAATTTTGTGAGGGTGAGGTTTATGAAAAAGTTTCCTTTTTAGGAAGTGCAAACAATTATGAGATGGACGAATAAGGAAATAGTTCAAACAATTATAGGACAGATGAAGTAATATGCTAAAAATGGAAAAAAAAATGAAAAATTTACTATGGAACCTCATTAAAAAAAGCGAAAATTTTATATTGGGACGGAGGGAGTAATTTTTATATGTAATGATTGTAGGTATTGTTGGTCCCAAAACGAGTATAGTGACAGTGTAGAGGGGGGGGGGGGGGTGAATAGACTGTCTAGATGTTCAATACTTTTTCGTGAGATAAGATCAGATGAGACGATCTGATGAGTTATATACTCAATCGCCTGAATGCAAATAAGATGTTCTGATCTGTAGAGTGCGGAAGTGTAATATAGTAGATTAAGATAACAACCTTACTGACAGCTGAATTCAGCTGGTCAGTTTGAGAGCTATCTCAAAAGTTATAAGTGCGGAAATGTGTAGGCCCTACGTGTTTAGACTCGTGGGTATTTTATGAAAACCTCTTTTAAAGAATGACTTTAAAATCTATGTATGTGATCATTTGATAATGTATCTACTGATTTTGTAAAGCAAACACTTAGTGGATTTTGACTATTTTGTAAAACAATGCCTTTATCAAATATATGCACAGTATGAATATGAATACATAATAGAAGAGTAAGCAATAAAAATACAAGTATTTATAGTGGTTTGGATTTCAATATCCTACGTCCACTCTTTCTAATCAGATAGAGAAATTCACTATCTTGCTGCTTTATAGTCCTAAGAGAAGATTTTCGATCAAGAACCTCAACTACAATATGAGGTTACGGATCTACTTGTTGGTTAGGTAACAAGTAACCTTTACAGGGGTTTATATAAAATATAAAAGTATGTGTATAACCAACTGGTTCTAAGCACTAAAGATTGAATTGTTTATGCAGGCTTAGGATCGAAAACTTAAAGCACTAAGGTTGGAAAACTTTTCAGGCTCTAAAGAACTCGATACTTAGGATATTTCTGAAACTGGTTGTTCTTGATATAAGCTGTATGAGTAGAGAGAGTTCTTCCCTTGTGAGGTTTCCGGTAACTTGTTCCAAAGAACAAGTGTTGTATTTATAGAGAGATTTGGGCTCCAGAAACTAGCCGTTGGTGAGAAGTAGCCGTTGCCCCAAATCTTCTAAGTATGGTCGATATCTTCATGGGAGAGTTGCTTGCAGATATTCTGGTACGACATTGCCTGAAAAGGTAATGTGCATTTAATGTTTTGTACTTCATCTGGCAGATCTCTGTATGACCTAGTACTTGGTCAACTTCATAGCTTCGTGTTGATATCTCATTGGTCCACATTAGTTTGGTAGTTGAACAACTGTCTTGTCTTCTGATTGAGCAATTCAGATCTAGTCCGACATTCTTTTTGTCTTCTTTTATTGTTGCCTCTATTTCTATTGACTTAGTTAATCATAAATGAACACTTGTGAAGGTGTTTCATTCATAAATGCCTACTGTCATTTGAATCTACAGATGAGCTTGACTTGAATGTTCATTGAGGCTTCTAAAGGCAAGATCAGACGAGTTCATATTTGCTGAAATGTCTTATGAAATTTGAATGCAGATTCTCTTATAGATCTTTAAGTGTATAAGGTATACAACAACGTTTAGATCTGACTTTACTATTGAGCTCTTGATGTCTTCTAGTCTTCTGTCTTCTTCTCTTTAAGTCTTGAGCAGAGTGCGCATTTACATACATATGAGTAATCAACTGATATCTATACAACTGATTCCTCAGACTAGACTTAGACATATTTAAATACTTCTAAACTTTATAACACAACTTAGGAAACTTAGTTCTAGATTACAAATTATTTATCTAACCTATACTCTACTGATCTGATTTTGGCCATCAAAACTTAAACTATAAATTGCAATCAGATTAGGGGCTGGATGAATATCCCAACAATTTTCCCCTTTTTGATTAAGCCAAAACTAACTAAGCTAAGTTATCAGATCAGTTAGCTAATAATTTGAAATCATCAAGGTTAGAAAAATAAAGTATCAGAGGTAATACACAATATTAGAGCATCTAATATGTATATCTAGTATCAGAGCATCACCAATACACAAGAGTATGTATCAGAGCTGTTCTATAATTAAGATAGCATGTATCAGAGCTTTAAACAAGTAAAAAGGTACATATGGCTTCTAAAGAAGACAATGAGTTGTTGTTTGAAGCTGAAAATGGTAAATACTTGTATTAATCAGAGCATAAGGAAATTCAGATTACAAATACAAAGTAAATTACTTCGGCTAGATAGATGATGTCTTCAATATTCTCCATATGCTTGATAGACACTTTTCTTCACTTCTTGAACAATCTGTTTGTCTCTGATTTTCTCATCCAGAACAATCTCGTCAATAATGCGATCAGCTTCTCTCATATCTTTCTTTCCTTTGACGGTTGAGGCAGCTGTCCATTCTAGAAAATCATGCAGGACGATGTTGATGTTCTTCTCAGCTGCTTCTTTGATGATGATACTCCGGAACTCTTCATCTTTTCCTGTGAGATAACTTTCGAAACAACTGAATTCAGTTTGTGGATCTTGATCTCCCCATATGTGAGTAAGATAATATATCTTCTGCCATTCTCTTTTCAGATTCAGCCACCTTAGATTGTGAATTGGATCAAGAAATTCATCAATCTGCTGATTTGTAGCTTCAGGGACTTCATCTTCAACATCCTCAGATTGTTTCTTCTTTTTCTGAATATTCTTCCTTCTTTTGAAGTTCGCATCAAATTGAGAAGCATTATTTCTTTTCAGCTCTAGCTGACGACGTTCCTCATCTGTTTGCCTCATGTCTTCGACCTCTCCTTAAGGCGATTGGAACATTGTCATCTTCATCCTCCATTTTGTTTGCAGGCACATCATATTTTTCAGGTTGATCTGGTTGCTTCTGAATGATGTTTTCTTTTATAGAAGCAGCAGCATCAGTCACCTGAACAAATCCAGAATCAGAAAGCATTAGAGTTGGTTGGAATTTAAGAAATTCCCCATTGAGATGAGCTTGCTTTCATTTGATTCTCATGGCTTCTGATTTTCTCCTCTGCATCTGCTAATCTCCTAGCCAGACCAGACTGTGTATCAGAAAATTTCTTCATTATTTAAACTGCATCTTCAGCTATGATTCAGGTGGAATCTACACGTTTTAGAGGCACATGTGAAGCGTATTTTGATGTGGATTTCATTGATTTATGCATTGAATATGATTGTTTTAGCCAAAATGAGAGAAAGGTAGTGTTTTATCGATTTTATAGGTAAAACGATGGAATTTGGGAGCAAAACACATACCAAGAGTGATCGGACCGGAAAGAGGAGTGCACCATTGGATCCGGCTCGAAAAATGGAGTGGAATAGCCAAAAGAATCGAGTCGATCGGAGGTCGGAAGCTCAAGAAACGGAGGGATTAAAGTTGGAGGACGAAAACGAAGGACGGAGCCAAAGTCGAAACTTTGGCCCGGCCGGGCCACATCACCCGCCCGGCCGGGCGGCCGAGCACATTATTGATGGCCAAAGTCGAAGGTTTGGCCCGGTCGGGTGGCATCACTCGCCCGACCGGGCGGTCGCGTGCCAAATCTGGGGCCAATTACGAAGATATGACCCGGCCGGGCGGCCGAATGCCCCCAAGACTCCCCCAACTTACGAACCTTTGGCCCGGCCGGGCCACATCACCCGCCCGGCCGGGCGAACTCCACCCTGTTTTTTTGTGTTGGTCGATTAACACTCCGCCCGGCCGGGCCACTTTCCCGCTCGGCCGGGCCACCTCAAATTCGGTGCCAAACTTGTATTTTCTCCATTTTCAAGGGACCAACTTGCAATTCTCACACCCAAACCCTACCCCAACACTATAAATACCTCACTTCTTGAATTCAATTTGATCTTACCTCTCCTTCAAGCATTCCTACACACAATCACACACACTTGGAGGTTTTCATCATCCACTTCTTCAATTCTCCATCAATTCATGCAAGGAGGCCACCATTAGCTTGGGAATTTGATTCCTCACCATACAATAGCCTAAGCTTTCTTTTCCTTTCACTTTTTATTGCTTTGATCTTAGTTTTCTTTGTAATTTGAGTATGTGGTTGATTGGCTAGAACACTTTTGGTTCTAGAGCCTTGTAAATACTTTTGATGATGTTTATGAATTAATGTTTTGCTTATTTGGTGTTTGTGTGGCTTAATTCTATTTGGATGCTTGGTTTATATTGCAAAACATGTCAATAGTGTACAATGGTGATGTGTTGATCATAGTTAATTGAATTAGGTTGAGAAATCTAGTTTGGTTGATTGATTGCAAGCATTTGACCTAATTTTATTGTGAGATTGAAAGATGATCAATGATTAGGAAGATGTGTGATGATCTTAGGAGCTTGATTGGGTTATATTGTGCAATTTAGGTAGAGATACTAAGTTGTGTGATGATCTTAGGAGCTGACTTGTATAGAACAGCTTAGACTAGTCTTGTGTGATCAACTGTATTGATATCAGCTGATCAGCACAGTCCTGGCTTACATGCCTATCCTCAAGATGAGAAGAGTAGAAGACATGAAGACTAGAAGATCCTTGAAGACCAGATAAGTTAAGGTGCTTGTATACCTACTTATCTGATGGAGTCCAAGATTGAAGATGGCCTAAAGCAGCACAAAGAATTGCCAGATCAGAAGAGTGTTACTCGACTGATATCAGAACACAGAAGACCTAAGGCCAGAAGAGTAGTCAGAAGACTAGTAGTTCAGATCAGAAGACTGTGTACTCTTCCAGGACTCGGCTGATTCCAAAGTCATCTTGCAATTCAAACGAAGACCTACCTTATTTAGAAGATTGACATGATCCCAGGATTGAAGCAATCAAGCGGCTGGAATCAAGTCATTATGGAAAGATTGCCCCAACGGCTAGTCAACTCCAACGGCTAGTTGCAAGCAATCACCACTATAAATACAAGAGGATGAGAAATCACAAGTACGAAGTCACAACGAGAGAATTCAACTAGCTAAGCAAGCAATCAAGAAAAAAGTCATACTGTTCTAAGAGTTCTCCAAGAGCCAGAAACCATTAGAATATTTGTAGCTCTTAAGTGATTTCTATCCAACCCATAAGAACCTGAAACCTGTTCATATTGTATATCTATTGTTTTAGGCATAGTGGTTAAACAATTTATAAGCTTGAACCATTAGTTGGATACTCTTCAAAAACCCCAAACCCTCACCGAAAGGTTAAAGTTTTTGAACCCCTCAAAGTGCAAGTGCTTACAATCACTTGTGGAGACCGTAGCTGTTAGGACGGCTCAGATCTCAAAGTCCTATCCTTGGGACTATAAAGGACAAGCCCCTTGTAATTTTTGGTAAATTAAAGGGATTAAACATCACGTTAGGACGTGAGAGTGGACGTAGGAACGTATATCCGAACCACTATAAACCTGGTGTTATTTACCTTTCTGCACTTTACATTTCTGTCTTTCCATATATTTTTATATAGTGCATACTGTGTTTTCAACATTCTTCAACTCAGGCCATAACACTTTCATAAGAACTAAAAGAACGAGTCTAAACAAGGCCTACCATAATTCCGCATAAAACCTCTTCAGTCAGATCACTATAGTCATCTAGACCAGCAGACTTGTAGTCCAGTTGACATAGCAATCAGAAGAGGTTCCCAACTCTCTTGAAAAAGTTTTAAAGTCTATTCACCCCTCCCCTCTAGACTTTAATCCCATTCACTACTCGTTCAGGGACCAACAAGTGGTATCAGAGCAGTGGTTCTAACGGACTACTGTCTCTAGATTATCAGAAGACTTGAGGGAGTCTTTCTGTAGTCCTCTTGAACAGATCTATTCCTTTTGAAAAACTTGTTTTTGAAAACTCATACAGCATGAGTGCTAATATGCGAAAGTTGCCTAAGTTTTCAGTTGAGGATTATGATTACTAGAAGATCAGGATGAAGAAGAATCTCACATCAGTCCACTACAAGATGTGGTCTGTAATCACAGAAGGTCCAATCACCATCATGACAATCAACACTGCAAATGGTGATCCAGAAGTTCCAGTTGGAGAACTTTCTCCCAAGCCCATGAAGGATCTCACACCAGAAGAGATGAAGCAGTCAAACCTTGACAACATTGCTCAAGATTACATCATGCAAACTCTCCCAAATGAGTACATTGCAAAGGTAATCCACTGTGAGTCAGCCAGAGAAATGTGGGAGGCATTGGCACTCCTCTGTGAAGGAACTGAGCTGATCAAGGAAAGCAAATTGTCAACAACAGTCAAGAAGTTTGAGCACCTCAAGATGCAGCCAGAAGAAACTATTGATCAGCTGGACAATAGATGTACAAAGATCATAAATGAGATTGAATCTCTAGGCAAGAAGTATACAAATAGAGAGAAAAACTTGAAGATCTTGGACTCTTTACCCAAGAGATGGAAACTCAAGAAGACCATCATCAAAGATACTCAAGATATCAAGAAGTGGTCTACTCAAACTCTATTTCAGAACCTAAAAGCTCGTGAATATGACATTGACAGAAAAGAAAACTCAGGAAGTGATGAGCCAACTGCAGCCCCATCTACCTCCAAGACTGTAGCCTTCAAGGCAGCCAATACAAAAGCTGCAAGTACCTCATCTGGCAAGACCTCACTGAAAACAGAAGACTTTGAAGGATCAGACATGAGTCTGAAAGAGCAAATGGCTCTTATGATCAAGAGATTCGAAAGGATGAACACTCTCAACAGCAAATATAGAAAATTCTATAGGAACTACAAAGATAGGAGAGCCAGTTCACCATCCAGAGGTTCCAGAGAAAGAACACCAGAAAGACATCCTAGAAAGGATGTGGAGTCATCTAACAGCCGAGGATCTAGAAGAAGAGATGCCACTCCTCCAAGGAAAGACAACTCAAATCAGAAATCTGGATCATGCTTCAATTGTGGCAAACCAGGACATTATGTCTATGAATGCCCTGAGCTGGATTTGGATGACAAAGAAGAAAGAAGGCCAAGAGGAGACAGAAGAAATTCAGATAAGAAAGCTATGGTGACTGAAGAATCTGAATATCATAGTGATGAACTTCCTACATCACTAGACTGTCAAATCTTCTCAGATGATTCAGATGATCCAGCTATGATGGCCATAGGAGAAAATGAGGTAAATTCCTATACTACTACTTTCCATTCACCTATTTTTTCACAAACAGATGAGATAAACTCATCTGAAGGCGAATCAGAAGACACCTATTATCAATCGTTAAGAAAGGTAAAAGGTGATCTGGATATTGCCACTAGAGCTTTTATAGAAGTGGAAGAGGAGAACAAGGATCTAAGGAAAGAAATTGCTAAGTTGAAAAAGACTAAGTTTGATAACACCCCTGAGTTGGTCACAATGAATGAAAGATTGACCAGAGAAGTGGAACTTCTTAAGGAAGAAAATACCACAATAACTCAGTTGTATGAGGGGATGTTAGAAACTCAAGCTTTAGAAACTAAGGAATTTCGTTCACTACAATCCAAATTCGATGACCTCTTCCAAGCACACAAGCTCTTAGAAAAGGAGAAGGAATGCCTAAATCAAAAGATATCAGAGTTCAATAAAGCTTCTACTACTATTGAAAGTATATCTGAATATTATAGATCAAATGGCAATAAGATGGGTTTTGGCTATGAACTTAATCCATCTACATCCTCTCCAGCTGGGGGTAGTACACCTAACAAGTGCACTACTCAGACACATGAAAATGGTGAGTGTTCTAAACACAATGAACCTAATATGAACCAAAAGGCATCTGTACCAGTTAAGGCTAACTATCCCAACACCAAAAAGGGTAAAAGACAAGTTAACCACAAGCCTGTACAGAGGAACAACAAACAGCCTAGACCATCTCGATTGAGACAGTCTCAGCTGTATGCTGCTCCAGCCTAGAAGAAGAAGTCTTCTTCAAACAAATCTGTTCTCTTTGCACCCCCTATCTCTTATGATATTGTGAGAACAGAAGAGTATGGTCCATATAATCGTGTGCATCGTCCAGCTAATGCACCCAGGCCGAATGTAACTAGTCAAAAGATAATGTATGTACACTCCTATAAAGGGAAACCATTTGACTACTACTTAGCTGACACAAGTAACAAATCAGACCAGTCCAAGGTGCTAACTGGTAAGATTTGGTTCTGTGATGCCCGAGGGAAACAACTCAAGTGCTCAAGGTTGTTCAAACGACCAATGTATATGTGGGTTCCCAAGGGTAGTACTAACACCCAAGGACCCAAGACAAAATGGGTACCTAAGACTTAACCTTTCTTGTAGGAAAGGAGGGACCTATACAGAAGAGGAGGTCTAGCAGGAGAAACATGGTACATAGATAGTGGATGCTCAACTCACATGACAGGAACCAAAGCCCTGCTGACCAACTACATAGAGAAGAAAGGTCCAAAAGTCTTCTTTGGTGATAACGCGCACAGTAACACAAAAGGATATGGCACCCTTAAAAATGGTGACATTGAGGTACATGATGTATCATATGTAGAAGGTTTAAAGTTTAATTTATTATCTGTTTCTCATTTTTGTGACACTGGTTACTCAGTAAAATTTTCTAAAGATGAGTGTCTCATAAGTGATAAAAGAACAAAACAAAACCTTCTAACAGGATCTAGAAAGGGAAGTATGTATCTTGCAAATTGGAACAGCTGTCCTAAGGATACATGTCTGCTTGTGAAAAGCCCTAAAGATGTCAGCTGGCTATGGCACAAACGTCTTAGTCATCTGAACTTTAAGACTATGAACAAGTTAGCAAGGGAATCCTTAGTTGATGGTCTGTCTAATGAACTCTACTGTAAAGATCAGGTATGTGATGCATGTCAACAAGGAAAGCAGACAAAGGTCTCCTTCAAGACCAAGAAGACAGCATCAACCAGCAGAGTTCTTGAATTGCTTCACATGGATCTCTTTGGACCAATCACTCCAACCACATTAACAGGGAGAAAGTACACTCTCGTTGTTGTAGATGACTACTCCAAGTTTACTTGGGTTATCTTCTTATACAAGAAGAGTGAAACTCAGCAGAAGCTACCTGAACTATTGAAGAGAATCCAAGTAGAGAAAGGAGAACCAATTGTGAAAATTAGAAGTGACAAAGGCACTGAATTTATTAACTCTTATATTATTGCCTATTGTACCTCTAATGGTATTCAACATGAGACAAGTTCAGCAAGAACACCTCAACAGAATGGTGTAGCTGAAACAAGAGTCAGAACACTCAAAGAAGCTGCAAGAACACTCCTTGCTGAATTCTCAACTCCTAAGAAGCTATGGGCAGAAGCTATCAACACAGCTTGTCACACTCAAAACAGGTCAGGTATTCACAAAATTCATGAGAAAACCCCATATGAACTGTGGAAAGGAAGAAAACCTAGAGTATCTTACTTTCATATATTTGGTTGTAAGTGTTTCATTCACAACAATGGGAAGAGTAAGTTGAATGCTTTTGATGCCAAAGCAGATGAGGGGATATTCTTAGGATACTCCTCTACTAGCAAAGCATTTAGAGTACTCAACAAACGAACCCTTCTTGTGGAAGAAACACCTCATGTTGTTTTTGATGAATCTTGTGAAAAGAGTGCAGTAGAAACAAACTCAGCTGCAGATCAGATGAGACAGCTAGTGATCAAGTCCAGACCAGATGAGTTCATTGAAGTCAATGAACCTTTCCCTGAAGAACCAGAGGAAGATAAGCCTCATAGACCTGTCACTAGATCTCAAACTCAAGCAGAGCAAGCTGACCAGAATCAAGATGCACCAATCCCAAATGCAAGGGGGAATGATCTCTTTGACACACAAGATACAGATGATGATCGACCAAATCAAGTCAACCCTCCAGATGGCACAAGAACAGATGAGAATCCAAGCTCATCTAATGCAGACACTCCTGTGAGGCATACATGGAGAAACAATCATCCATCAAACCTCATCTTAGGAGGAGCAGACTCAGGTGTCAAGACCAGAAGCCAACTGAATCAGAACTCACAATCATCTATGTTCTGCTGGTGTGCTTTCTTGTCCAACATTGAACCAGCTGACATAGAAGAAGCAATGACAGATAGCAATTGGATCAGTGCTATGCAAGAAGAACTAAACCAATTCGAAAGAAATAAAGTTTGGGAATTGGTAGATCGTCTTGAAAACCACAATGTAGTAGGAACAAAGTGGGTATTCAAGAACAAAAAGGACAAAAATGATGTGATAACTAGAAATAAAGCAAGGCTAGTTGCAAAAGGATATTCACAATCTGAAGGAATTGACTATGATGAAACCTTTGCTCCAGTAGCCAGATTAGAAGCCATTCGACTGTTTCTAGCTTATGCATCATATATGGGCTTCAAAGTATACCAAATGGATGTCAAGAGTGCTTTTCTAAATGGTATTCTGGTAGAAAAAGTGTATGTAGAGCAGCCTCCAGGATTTGAAAAAGGAGATCAAGTATATCATCTGAAGAAGGCTCTCTATGGTCTAAAGCAAGCCCCTAGAGCTTGGTATGACACATTGTCACAATTCCTACTCGACAATGGTTACACAAAAGGCAAAGTTGATAGAACACTCTTCAGAATACAAGAAGGAGAAGACATTCTAATGGTGCAAATATATGTAGATGATATTATATTTGGATCACCCAATCAAGACATGTGCAAGAAGTTCTCTGAACTTATGCAAGGAAAGTTTGAAATGAGCATGATGGGTGAAATGAACTACTTCCTAGGACTTCAAGTCAAGCAGAGTCCAGAAGGGATCTTCATCAACCAGTCCAAGTATACCAAGAGCCTATTAGAAAGATTCAAAGCTCTACAAAGCAAGACTGCAAGAATTCCAATGATGACTTCCTTCAAAATGGAATCAGATGAGTCTGTAAAGGCAGTTGATCAAGCTGAATATAGAGCACTAATTGGATCTCTACTATACCTTACAGCCAGCAGACCAGACATAACATTTGCTGTAGGAGTATGTGCTAGGTTTCAAGCAAACCCAAAGCAAAGTCATCTAGAAGCAGCAAGGAAGATTCTCAAGTGCCTAAAAGGAACAATCAATCTAGGACTATGGTACCCTGCTGATGACAATCTATAATTGAGTGGTTATTCTGACTCAGACTATGGAGGATGTAGAATTGATAGGAAATCCACATCTGGAACCTGTCAATTTCTAGGCAACAAGTTGATATCATGGTTCTCAAAGAAGCAAACATCAGTTGCAACCTCCACCACTGAAGCAGAATATATGGCAGCTGGAAGTTGTTGTAGTCAGCTGCTCTGGCTAGTTCAACAACTCAAGGATTACAATGTAGAGGCAAGAGAAGTCCCTATCTATTGTGACAGCAGCAGTGCCATTGCCATCACTCAAAATCCATTCCTCCACACAAGGTGCAAGCATGTCGACATTCGACACCACTTCATAAGAGACCACCTTGAAAAGAAGGACATCAAGATGGAGAAAATTCACACAGATTTCCAAAGAGCAGACATCTTGACTAAGCCCCTAGCTGAAGAACGATTCAAGACCCTATGCTACAACTTAGGACTCCTGGATCCAAGCTCATGAAGAGCAAAAATCAGCTGAAGACCTCAGCTGATACAATTACAGCAGACTAGGAGCATCTGATGAGGTGAATAGACACCCTCATCTTCAGGTAAGTTCTTTCCCAATGAAGACAAATAAAGCTGAGGGAAAACATAGAGTCATCTAATCAAGGGGGAATCAATGATACCTTAAGAATTCTTGATGAAATACTCTAAAATCTGCATTGCACATATATATATATATATATACTTACATTCAGAAGACATGAACAAAGTTAATTGGTTTCTATACTTAAGCAATGTATGCATATGTATAATTATAAACTATTCTTCATAAAATACTTTATTTATATACATACATACAATATATCATTGAGTTATACTTGGTTGGATTAATACACCATCCTCACCGACTCAACAGTATACATGCACTGTACGGATTCCAAATAACACTTGTTCAAAATTTGTAATTTCTGCATTCCATAAGATAAAGTCTGAATATCTTTAAATGTGAACCCTTAGATCAAGAATCTCATTGTTGATCTTAAGAAGTAACTTTTCAGAAATTCAGACCTATCAACTCTATAGTTTTGTCATTTTTCACTCCACTACCTCATTTCTACCCCTATAAAAGGAGGAAGTTATGGGAATACCTTAGAACACAAATTACTAACTATTACTCTTGTTTCAAGTATGGAGAAAATCGAAAGAAGAGATGGAATGGAGATCATCCCTCAACCAAGGTCTTGGGTGAAGGAGATTAAGATTTGTCCTGAAGATGAAGATGATGCAGATCAACATACTTGGTTCAATCAACATAAGTATGCCTATGAAAACTAGAGGAAGGAGAGACGTTCTTGTTGAAAACTAGAGGAAGGAGAGATGCAGAGGACAAAGTAGCAAGCAAGCAGAGCTTCTTCTCCAGGGGGAAGTTCTACATGGAGAGCTTGTTATCATAGGCTACTATGTCAAAACAAATCAAGAAGACCAAGTCCATTGCTCTCTCTTCATACTCCATTGAAGCCTCTTCCAATCTTCCTAGCTTCCCTTTCAAGAGAAGCGAAGAAATTCAACAAGGACACATCAGATGCTACAACCCATCTGATGATGAGGAACATCAGATGGTGAGGGCAACCTGAACCAGTGGGATATCATCCAGGCTGATCATCAAATTGATTTGATTGTCCTACATGGTTCAGAGATAGAGCTGGAAGATCCATCAAACCAGGTTGGATCATCACTCACAATAAAGCTGGAAGATCCATCATCCAGGTTGGATCATCACAGCAAACATCAATCCTCTACTCAGCTGATCAGAAGACCAACTCAGCTGACCATAAGACTTTCAAGAAAAATCAGCTGACTTTTCAAGAAATCAGAAGACTTCACTCTGCTGATCAGATCACTTTATTTTAGAGTATAATGACTATCTTGTGACGTATATTCGATTTCCTTTTATCTGAAATAAATGGTTTTTCACATTATTGCATTCTTTGTGATTACTTGTATGTCTGCTTATCTTGCATTGTAGACGATGTGGTGGGTTTGTAGTCACACAGAAGATCACATTGCCAGTCCCTTGTAAGATATAAACAGTATTCACAACTGAGATAGTTATGGACAAAACTATTGGTTTAAGTTGTAGTATAAACTTGTTAGTGGTTTGTCTTGGCCATTAGTTTATACTAGTGCGCAGAGGCGTATTGAATGGATCACAGATAAGACATGTTCTTCTGTTCTGACTGTTATGAAGAACTAGAGGTCTTGGTGACTTTTATGATTCTTAACCCTAAGTGTGATATTTAGACGTGTGGGGTGCTTGTTCACTACTTTGATGTACCATAGGTGAGAATCTTGGTAGATTCTTCACGCTCCGTATTTTGGGTAGTGGCATCACTCGCATGATGTCTACTTATTGGCATTAGGGCACCGTGTCCTGTACATCCAGGCTGATGATGTCCCCTTGAGGAAACACATAAAGGATTGTCGTATTAAACCCTGCAGGTGGATTTAATCCGTACGACAACAAGGTTGAGTGGTACTACTCAAGGAATTATAGAAATTAATTATTTAAAGAAGTCAGAAGCTTTAATAATTAATGGACGTGCGATATCTTAAACACGGGGAATTATAAAGTCTAATAGAAGCCCTGATTCAGTTCGGGATAGGACGGGAGTGCAACATTAATTCTCTAGTGGAATGAATTAATGTTCTCGGGCCAAATTATATGTTCTGGGCTGAACATAAGAGTATTTGGGCTTGTAAGAAGCCCAAACCCTATACCTTCTAATGGATCCCTAGTCTGGCCCATGAACTTATGGAGATTATAAATAGGAGCCTCAAAATAGTTTTGAAACCCTAGTACACACGAAATTGAGAAAACGGCTAGGGTTTCTAGGAGACGAACTAAAGGCAGCCTTCTCCACGTTTGATAGCGCGCCGTCCACCCGGTGTTCGAACAAGGTTGGGAGTCAGACTAGAAGATCCGTAGATTGGAATCAACGCCTCGATCTTCAAAGGTAACAGATCTAAACTATGCTTTAGATGCATGCTGTTTATGTTTCAATTCGTTTTATACGTTTGGTACCCAACAACGAACCTGGTGACGGACCGCCTTCGCCGGCGTGTTCCAGCAATTGGTATCAGAGCCTGGATTCGTGGATTGTTGGCTCTGCCTGAAACGTATGATTGTATGATTCAATTTATTTTGTTTCATGTATGTATGCGTTTCTGTTGGATATGTTTTTTTTTCTTCTATCGCAACCCTAGTGTTATGTAATCGTTTTTCCCACCAGATAATAAGTGTGGGTAGTATAGGACTATTTCATAGATTACTGTAGTAGGGTTTTGCTCGTTTATATTGTAATTTTTGATCGTGAGAACGGGCAGTGTCGATGGAAGATCTGAAAACAGTAATCTGAGTTTTTCGGGTTATGGCTTGGACGGTGAAAATTGTTTTAGCCATAACTTTTGACTCGGGTGTCCGTTTTCAGCCCACAAGACCTTTTCGGAAACGTCTCGACGAGATCTACAGGAGTCACCGCTACGCCAAGACGACGAGTGGCGAGGCCTAATTCAAAAGCCTTGATGAAGTTTTCGGCCAGTTTTTGTCGGTGGACGAGAATTCGAGGTTTTTGCATTGCGTGAGAGGCCGATGCGAGGCATACGTCCGCACCACTGGTTTTATCATTGTAATAGCTTATAATAGGCTGTTTTTGATAGGTTTTCAAGGGGTTGCGATAGATGTGCATTTATTTATTTTTTGCCTATGTTTATCGCATCTTGTATTGTTATGGCATGCATGTGTTACTTTTTGTTAATTTGCTATGCCAATGAATAATCTTCATGTTAAAATGACTAAGTGAGACAATTGAATTTTAATTAATTTATAGGCCTCCACAATTGGTCTTTAAGTAAGGTGTATATTGCTCGTGGGACCTTGGGAGTCTTCCCCTAACGGGTGCAACATTCACGAGCTTACTAGTTAAGACTTCTAATAAAACTGTTTTAATCTTTAGATGAAGTGTGTGATCTTCCCTAACGGATGTGTCATCCATGAGTTCATCAGTAAAGAATAATTCAAGATAACTGTTGTTAAATTGTGGTCATCACTTAGATGTGAATTTGAATATAACCCCCCAACGGGGTCACTGTTCTAGTTCACATGGCCAGTTAATGTTCGACTGTTAATTTCATTCGTCATAAGGATAAGTTGACGTGATATTGAAATTAAAGACTGAATGTCTGGTCGATGAATACATGTGTAAACGACCACCCTAACGTGGCTTGCATATGTGTTTGTTGGGCTGTTGGAGGTTGTGTTGAATATTGGTTTTGAAGGTTTCCAATGTTTTATGCTTCAAACTTATGTGATTCATTGCTTGCATTTTATTTATTTCAGATACATTATGGTGACATTCAACCCACTTATGGTTATCTTAAATCAAAATAAGCTTATTGGTCAAAATTACTTGGATTGAAAAAGAAATCTGGACATTGTCCTTGTTGCAGATGAGTACAAGTTTGTGCTCGACACACCTGCTCCTGCCCCTTTGGGACCCGAATCTACTGAAGAGCAAAAGGAGGCTCATAAGAAGTGGCACAAGGCTGATGAGATGGCTCGTTGTTACATTTTGGCCTCGATGTCAAATGTTTTACAACAGCAGCATCAAACTATGCCTAGTGCCGCAGCTATGATGTTGAGCCTCAAAGAGCTTTTTGGTGAGAAAGATAGGGCTGCCCACTTTGAGGCTATGAGGAAGATCATGTCAACCTCTATGCCAGAGGGAGCATCCGTGAGGGACCACGGTCTCAAGATGATGGAATATCTGAATGAGATTGAGGTCCTCGGAGGGTTAATCGATAATGACACCAAGATCGATATGATCCTACACTCGCTCCCAAAGTCTTTTGAGAACTTCCGTGTAAACGCGATCATGAGTAAGAAGGATTATACTTTAACCGAGCTTCTTACGGAATTGGTCGCGGTGGAGGGTCTCATGGGTAAACGACCACAAGTCAATGTTACTGTCCAGGCTGGACCTTCTTCGTCTAATGGCAAGAAGAAGAAAAAGCCTTTACAGAAAAAGGGTGGTGGTGAAAGCAGTGGGAGCAAGAAACTAGCACCTTCTGGTGGCGTGAAAAAGCCTAAGGGAAAATGTTTCAAGTGCAACAAGACGGGACATTGGAAGTCTGATTGTCCTCTCCTAAAAAAGGACAACTCTGGTACGTCTCTCGCTTTAGTTGTTGAAACATGTTTTGCGGCTTGTTCTGCCTTTTCTTGGGTAGTAGATACAGGAGCCACTGACCATGTTTGTTACACCTTGCAGGGGTTTCTGCAGACAAGGGAACTGAGTGAGGGCGAGATTACTATTAGTTTGGGCAATGCTGCGATAGTATCAGTGGTTGCAGTGGGAGACGTGCACTTATGTTTTTCTAATTCTGTTTTAGTATTAAAGAACGTTTTATACGTGCCGAATTTTCGAAGAAATTTAATTTCTGTTTCGAAGTTATTTTTGGATGGATGCTCAGTTGTTTTTAATGACAATGTTGTTATTATGAGAAATGACTCTTTAATCTGTTCTGGCACGTTAGAAAACAATCTTTATACTATTACGTGTGCATATCATACTGTGACTGAAGCTCATTCATCATCATCATTAAATAAGAGAAAGGAACCTTCTAAGTTGAATCAAACATACCTTTGGCATCTAAGATTGGGTCATGTCAACCTAAGAAGGATTCAAAGACTAGTAAGTAGTGGATTTTTGGAGTCTCTCCAAGTGGAACCATTCTCAGTCTGCGAATCCTGTTTGGAAGGCAAGATGACCTCGAGGCCTTTTAAGGCCAAGGGTAATAGGGCTAATGATGTGTTGGAATTGATTCACTCTGATTTGTGTGGGCCTATGACTGTTCAAGCTAGAGGAGGCTTTGAGTACTTCGTCACTTTCATTGACGATTACTCAAGATATGGATACATCTACCTGATGCGCCACAAGTCTGAATGCTTTGGCAAGTTCAAAGAATTTAAGGCAGAAGTGGAGAACCGTCATGGTAAGAGTATCAAGTCACTGCGTTCTGATCGTGGTGGCGAGTACCTTAGCAATGAATTTAGGCAATACTTATTAGAGAACGGGATTAGATCCCAGCTCTCCGCGCCTGGTACTCCGCAACAGAATGGCGTGGCTGAGAGAAGGAATAGGACTCTATTAGATATGGTGAGATCGATGATGAGTTATGCTTCATTACCTACCTCTTTTTGGGGTTATGCCTTAGAAACAGCAGCGTACCTTCTAAATTATGTACCTTCTAAAGTGGTTCCAAAAACCCCGATGGAATTGTGGTCTGGGCGAAAGCCTAGTCTAAACCACATTCGGATTTGGGGTTGTCCAGCACATGTGCTGAACAAGGAAGCTGATAAGTTGGCACCTAGAACTGAAGTACGGTTGTTTGTAGGATACCCTAAGGGAACGAGAGGTGGTTATTTTTATAGTCCTAATGATCAGAGGGTGGTGGTGAGTACCAATGCCCGATTTTTAGAAGAAGACTATATGAATGAGCATAAGTCCAATACTGAGATCATTCTAAATGAGTTGAGAGGAGACAATGGCACACCGAGTGTGCAAGAGGAAATACCACAAGAGACTGCACAACGTGTGGACTCTGATGAACCTTTGTATACATTGCCTCGTCGTAGTGGGAGGGTTGTTCGCCAACCTGATCGTTTCATGTTTGTGGGAGAGTCTATTGACTTGATTCCAAGCGATGAACATGATGATAACGACCCCTGGACATACAAAGAGGCAATCAAAGACAAAGATGCAGAGTCTTGGCACAAGTCCATGGATTCAGAAATTGAATCTATGGATGCTATGGAAGTGTATGACCTAAGTGAACTTCCCCACGACAAGAAAGCCGTTGGGTGTAAGTGGGTCTACAGACGTAAGAGAGGGTCTGATGGGCAGATTACTGCTTTTAAGGCACGGTTGGTGGCAAAGGGTTTTACCCAGAAAGAAGGAATCGACTATGACGAGACCTTCTCACCAGTAGCCATGCTAAAATCGATCCGGATTCTCTTATCCATAGCTAATCACATGAACTATGAGATTTGGCAAATGGATGTCAAGACAGCTTTCCTTAATGGAAATTTGGATAAGGACATCTATATGCAGCAACCCGAGGGTTATGTGAAGAAAGGCCAAGAGCATCTAGTCTGGAAACTGAAAAAGTCTCTTTATGGGCTAAAACAAGCTTCCAGGTCTTGGAACATTCGTTTTGATGAGGTGATCAAATCTTTTGGATTTGAACAATGTCAAAATGAAAGTTGTGTGTACAAGAAGAGTGACAGAGACGTAGTGGTATTCTTAGTACTATACGTAGATGATATTCTTCTTATTGGCAACAATGTGAAAGTATTATCAGACGTAAAGGTGTGGCTTTCAGAACAGTTTCAAATGAAGGATATGGGAGAAGCATCGTACATTCTTGGTATTAAGGTCACTCGTGATAAAAAAAAGAGAATGTTGTGTTTATCTCAAGCGTCTTACATTGATACCGTGATTGCTCGTTTTGGCATGCAGAATTCCAAGAAGGGTGTACTACCTTTCAGACATGGAGTCCCTCTATCTAAAGATATGTGTCCTAAGATACAGAAGGAGATAGAGGAGATGGCTAAGGTTCCTTATGCTTCGGCTGTAGGAAGCCTTATGTATGCGATGCTGTGTACGAGGCCTGATATTTGCTATGCAGTCGGCATGGTAGCAAGATATCAGTCTAACCCTGGTCAAGGACACTGGACTGCTGTTAAGCATATTCTCAAGTACTTGAAAAAGACTCGAGATTATATGCTAGTATACCAGTCAAATAGTTTGATTCCTTTGGGTTATACCGATTCAGATTTCCAAGCTGATCGAGATGAACGGAAGTCAACCTCGGGTTATGTGTTTATGCTGGGAGGCGCAGCCATATCTTGGAGAAGTGTGAAGCAGAAATGCATCGCGGACTCCACTATGGAAGCCGAGTACGTAGCTGCCTCAGAGGCCGCAAAGGAGGCTGTCTGGCTGCATAATTTCTTTATGGAATTAGGGGTATCTCAGAGTATGCCGATGTGTATCACTGTTTATTGTGATAACGAAGGTGCAGTGGCAAACTCGAAAGAACCTAGAGCCCACAGAGCAAGTAAACACATAGAGCGAAAGTACCACATTATACGAGATATCGTAAATCGAGGAGACGTGGCTGTAGCTAAGATTGCGTCGTTGGATAACTTGGCTGATTCTTTCACAAAGACGCTGGCAATAAAAGTCTTTGAGAAACATATAGAGGATCTTGGTTTACGATGTATTACAAGCTAGACTTTAAGTATAAGTGAGAGAAATGTTGATGTCTTTATGTGTATACTAAAAGTTAAGCTTTAGTATAAGTGGGAGATTGTTGGTGTATACTGTAAAGCACACTTTTAGTGGGCTTTTGTGACGTATATTCGATTTCCTTTTATCTGAAATAAATGGTTTTTCACATTATTGCATTCTTTGTGATTACTTGTATGTCTGCTTATCTTGCATTGTAGACGATGTGGTGGGTTTGTAGTCACACAGAAGATCACATTGTCAGTCCCTTGTAAGATATAAACAGTATTCACAACTGAGATAGTTATGGACAAAACTATTGGTTTAAGTTGTACTATAAACTTGTTAGTGGTTTGTCTTGGCCATTAGTTTATACTAGTGCGCAGAGGCGTATTGAATGGATCACAGATAAGACATGTTCTTCTGTTCTGACTGTTATGAAGAACTAGAGGTCTTGGTGACTTTTATGATTCTTAACCCTAAGTGTGATATTTAGACGTGTGGGGTGCTTGTTCACTACTTTGATGTACCATAGGTGAGAATCTTGGTAGATTCTTCACGCTCCGTATTTTGGGTAGTGGCATCACTCGCATGATGTCTACTTATTGGCATTAGGGCACCGTGTCCTGTACATCCAGGCTGATGATGTCCCCTTGAGGAAACTCATAAAGGATTGTCGTATTAAACCCTGCAGGTGGATTTAATCCGTACGACAACAAGGTTGAGTGGTACTACTCAAGGAATTATAGAAATTAATTATTTAAAGAAGTCAGAAGCTTTAATAATTAATGGACGTGCGATATCTTAAACACGGGGAATTATAAAGTCTAATAAAAGCCCTGATTCAGTTCGGGATAGGACGGGAGTGCAACATTAATTCTCTAGTGGAATGAATTAATGTTCTCGGGCCAAATTATATGTTCTGGGCTAAACATAAGATTATTTGGGCTTGTAAGAAGCCCAAACCCTATACCTTCTAATGGATCCCTAGTCTGGCCCATGAACTTATGGAGATTATAAATAGGAGCCTCAAAATAGTTTTGAAACCCTAGTACACACGAAATTGAGAAAACGGCTAGGGTTTCTAGGAGACGAACTAAAGGCAGCCTTCTCCACGTTTGATAGCGCGCCGTCCACCCGGTGTTCGAACAAGGTTGGGAGACAGACTAGAAGATCCATAGATTGGAATCAACGCCTCGATCTTCAAAGGTAACAGATCTAAACTATGCTTTAGATGCATGCTGTTTATGTTTCAATTCGTTTTATACGTTTGGTACCCAACAACGAACCTGGTGACGGACCGCCTTCGCCGGCGTGTTCCAGCAGATACAACCAAGTGGTCTAGGGAAGGAAAGATTTTCACAGAGAATGCTCTGTTTTTCAAGGGCAAACATACAGCTGCAAACAAGGAGATCCTTCTTCGCTGCATCAACCTCAACCTTCGTGATTTTCTGGAAGCAGCACCAACAAACGTCTATGAACAAGATGTGCTGATCTTCTACTCAAACGCAGTGATGAAGGGAGCTCATGTTGAAAGTGTCATGGGTGGACACAGAGTTAAGATCTCAAGAGAGATTCTTCAGGAATTGTTCGGTTTATCAAGGGGGGAAATAAACATCTCTACTTACATAATGGGAAGAGAAAAGGAGTATATGGAGATGTTTACCAGTGGAAGAGTCAAGGCTGAGAATGCCTCTGGACTGAAGAAATCACAACTTGACCCCAAGTTCCAAACCCTGATGGACATTGCAGGCAAGATGTTGCTTGGTAACACTTTTAGCCATGATGCTGTTACCACTTTGAAGGTTAGAGTTATGGCTGCAATCTGGGATCAGATTGATGGATAATGGCAAGGGCTATTTTTGCATAGGATTGCCCTTGAGGCAAAGAAAGTTACTTTGGACTTACAGTCAAGAGAATGGAAGGTAACAGCTACAGTCACCTTTGTCAACAAGCTGAGCATCATCCTTCCAGATATTCTCCCAAAGAAGTACAAGATGGGACCTCATAAGACCTTCCACACATCCAAGTATTATTAGAGGAAGGAAGCTCTTATTGAGGCAGCAAGTTTGAAAGAAGAGAAAAGGAAGTTGTTGGCTGAAGCATCTTCCAAAGATGTTCTGGAGAAGGCAGAAGAGTCTGTTCATGACTCTGCTGAAGAAGAAGAGGAGCCATCCAAAGAAGAGGCTCAAAAGAAGGCTGCTGAGGATGATGATGATGACAATCAGACCTTAGCACAAAGACGATTTCTAATCAGATCAGGGCTCATCTCCCCATCTGATTCAGATGCCACTCCCACTGCCTCTCCTTTGAAGAAGGCAGGTACTTCTAACCCCTCTCTCACTATCACACCTTCCAAACTGTCAAAGGGTCAGAAGAGAAAGAAGAACAATTCCTCTTTCACCAAGAAAACCAAGAAATCCAGGCTCCCTACTCCCATGAGCATAGCCCCTATTACATCCTTCAACCCTTATGATGATTCCAACCCATCTGAACCTTCAAACACTGATACCCAGATCCCTGCTGATACTCACACAGCAGAGGAACAAGCCCAGCCTCAATCAACCCTTGAACCACAATTGCCTACCCCTACTGATGCTCAAACAGCAGACAACCAAACACAGATCACCTCCACTCCCCCTGCTGATGATCAAACTCAGATCACATCCTCACCCCCTGCTGATATTCAAACAGCAGATGTCCAAGATCATCAAGCTCAACCATCTACTGATCTTCAAGTAGAAATAGAACCAGACCAACAGACTCAAAACCCTGCTGATGAACAACCCACTGAAGATCAATCTCAACTTCCTACCCAACAAGAAGATATCACTTCCCAATCCCTGTTGATACTCACACAGCAGAGGAAAATATTCCATCCACTCAGTACCCTATCCTCACTGCCCCATCCGCTCCAGAAGACTTGGCACCAGCAGACCTGGATGAAGCTGGCCCCTCTCAATCTCACTACAGCATGGTGCACTATCCTATGTGCACAAGGGAGAAGAGAATGAGGATAAAGATAGCCAATCTGCTCAAGTCTACTACTCCTGGTATTGATGAGGAATCAATCCAATTTGAACAAGTACTTAGGATATGTACTTGGATTGAGCTCAGAAGAGATGATGTGGATGACCTTCTTGAGGTCATGGAAGGAATGGGAGGAAAGGAAAACTTCCTCGACTGGGAAATGGAGCAAAAGGAAGTTGCTCAGGTTCAATCCTTTGCTCAGCTGCTATCAGCAGAGGTCCTAACCGCAGTTTGCAACAGGATTCTAGGAATCCCCACTGATGATATCTCTGTCCCAGAAGGCTCATCAGATCAGCAGACAGCTGAAAAAGCAAAGGTGGATGACTCAGCTGCACCAACCTTGGCAGACGACTCAGCTGCAACAGCCTTGGTGGAAGACTCAGTTGCAACAGCCCCCGCAGAAGACTCAGCTGAACCAGCTGACAAAGTAGATGTTGGTCCCTGAACGAGTAGTGAATGGGTTTAAAGTCTAGAGGGGAGGGGTGAATAGACTTTAAAAATTTTTCAAACAGAGTTGGGAACCTCTTCTGATTGCTATGTCAACTGGACTGCAAGTCTGCTGGTCCAGATGACTATAGTGATCTGACTGAGGAGGTTATATGCGGAATTATGGTGGCCCTGGTTTAGACTCGTTCTTGTAACTTGTTTTACTTAATGAAAATACTCAGCTGATGCTGGTTTGAAAGTTATGGCCTTGTTTTGAAGAGTGTTGAAATCACAGTATGCACTATATAATAATGAATGTAAAGGCAGAAATGTAAAGTGCAGAAAGTAAATAACAGCGGATTTATAGTGGTTCGGATATACGTTCCTACGTCCACTCTCACGTCCTAACGTGATGTTTAATCCCTTTAATTTCCACAAATTACAAGGGTCTTGACCTTTATAGTCCCAAGGTTAGGACTTTGAGATCTGAGCCGTCCTAACAGCTACGGTCTCCACAAGTGATTGTAAGCACTTGCACTTTAAGGGGTTTCAAAAACTTTAACCTTTCGGTGAGGGTTTGGGGTTTTTGAGGTGTATCCAACTAATGGTTCAAGCTTATAATTTGCTTAACCACTATGCCTAAAACAATTGATATACAATATGAACAGGTTTCAGGTTCTTAAGGGTTGGATAGAAATCACTTAAGAGCTATAGATAATCTAATGGTTTCTGGCTCTTTTGAGAATTCTTAGAACTGTATGACTTTAGCTTTGATTGCTTGCTTGGCTTGTTGAATTCTCTCTTGTGACTTTTTCTTGTGATTTCTCATCCTCTTGTATTTATACTGGAGATTGGTTGCAACTAGCCGTTGGAGTTGACTAGCCGTTTGAGCAATCTTTCCATAATAGCTTGATTCCTTGATTCCAGCCGCTTGATTGCTTCAATCCTGGGATCATGTCAATCTTCTAAATAAGGTAGGTCTTCGTTTGAATTGCAAGATGACTTGGGAATCAGCCGAGTCCTGGAAGAGCACATAGTCTTCTGATCTGTACTTCTAGTCTTCTGACTACTCTTCTGGCCTTAGGTCTTCTGTCTTCACTCTTCTGATCTGGAAATTCTTTGTACTGCTTTTAGGCCATCTTCAATCTGGGACTCCATCAGATAGGTAGGTATACAAGCACCTTAACTTATCTGGTCTTCAAGGATCTTCTAGTCTTCATGTCTTCTACTCTTCTCATCTTGAGGATAGGCATGTAAGCCAGGACTGTGCTGATCAGCTGATATCAATACAGTTGATCACACAAGACTAGTCTAAGCTGTTCTATACAAGTCAGCTGATCCTATTACATTTATAAACTCTAAGTGTTTTGGCCATCAAAACTATTCTAACATCAAGTGGGGCTTAGGATGAATTTATATCCCAACAATTTCCCCCTTTTTGATGAAGCCAAAACTATACTTGATAAGTGCTCTTAATGAATTAAGATAAGAGTTTATATCATGCTAAGACTTGAAGTATCTGATGAAGACAATGAGAGTTTGTCTTGTAAGCAAAAAGAACTAGAATTTGAATATAGATAGAACTTTTACAGATTACAAGTAATAGTTTCTTTAAACTTCTAAGCTAGTCTTCATCAGGTCTTCTGATCTTCAAATGCGGTAGGCAAGGTACAGACGAGCTCGAACTTCTTCCATGTGCTGTACATCTGTAACATTCTCCTCTTCATAGATCTTGTACAAAATCTTCTTGATTCCTATCATGTTGACTCTTCCTGAATCCAGAAGGGGTGCATCCCATTTGGGTTCTTCAGGAGTTAAGATTCTGCAGTTTTCAAGTCCTTTGGCTGTCTTGACAATTTCTTCCCAGAACACTGGATCTTCAATGTTCATGAACTGATTGAACTGGAAGAATTCATCTTCATAAGTTGGGAGAGGGCCAAATTTCCTTACTATGTGGTGTTGAATTTGCCACTTCTTCTTTAGGGGATACCATCTTGGTAGCTCATCTTGAAGGGCTAAGTAATCCACATAATTGCTATCAAACACCAGGACACTGTCTTCTTTTGCTCTGTCCTTCATCATTTTCCTGAGTTTGGCAATTCTTCTTTCAAATTTGGCTTTGACTGCCTTCGCATCATTCAGCTTCTTTTGCTTAAGCTCTTGAGCTTCAAGCAACTTCTTTTTCTTCAACTCTAGAGCCTCTTTCTGTTCTGCAGTAGGCTCTGCTGGAGTTGATTTCTTGCTGGTCTGAGCTGTCTGGGCTTGCTCATCTGCCTTTCTTTTCCTTGTCATTCTCTTTTCAGGGACTTGTTCTTCAGGAGCAGTGATCTGAAGAGTCTTGGCAGGAGCTTGAGTGGGTGCTTGAGTGTCTTCTTGAGCAATTTCTTTGCCTTTGCCTTTTTCTTGCTTGTTCTTGATTTTGCTCTTTAAACTACTCAAGGTTTCATTCAGCTCATCTTGAGATACTACCATTACAGCATGTTGTGCAGTAGATTTCTCAAGAGCTCTTATCAACATATCTTCCCCCTTTTTGGCTTCAGCAAGTGCAGCCGAAAAAGGCTTCATGGCATTCATGATTTCCACTTTCAGAGTTTGTTTCAATGCCATGGCATTGACCTTGTTGACAACAGTAATGTGGGATATACTGTGTTCCATGACATGAGAAAGAGAATTGGTGGAGGAGGCAGCTTCGAGCTTTTCTGCAAGTGCTTCCAACTTGGCTGCTGTTTCCTTCAGCTGAGTCTGCAGTTTCTCATTCTCCTCTGCAGCTGTTTTAAGAAGAGCTTGTCCTTCAGTGGCTCTTGCTTCAGCATCCTCAATTCTTGTCTTGTAGGTGGTCTCCATGCGGTGCATCTCATCAGTGTAAAGATCAGCAAACCTTTTGGAGGTGTCAGCTGACAACTTCTGATAGGTACACAAGTATTCTCCTATCTGCTGATGAAGTGCTTCACCAAACTTGTCTTCAATTTCAATAATTTGGTCATGAAGACGAGTCTTCTGATCCCTTGCAGCTTTCTCAACATATCTTCCTAGCTGCATGCCTAAACCTTTCTCAAAGTGCAAGTCTATTGCAGCCTTGACCTGGGAGCAGATGTCTGCTGTATGGTCAACAGATGGGGTAGAAGTAGAGGGTGTACCTTGAGGCTTTGGATGAACAATTACTGCTTTGCCTCTTTCTTCGGCTGATAGGTACTCCTCATTGAGGAAGCAGGTAGTGGCCTTGGTCAGATGGGTCATCATTCGTCTGCCTGGATCCTCTTGATTGGCAATGAAGTGAGTCAGTTCGTCTGAAGGTCTGAAGTGAGCTGGTATTCTGACTACTTCTCTGTCAATCTCTTCTTTGTCAGCTGGTGCAGCTGAGTCTTCAGCAGGGGCAGCTGAGTCTTCCACCAAGGCTGGTGCAGCTGATTCCTTCATCTTTGCTTGTTCAGCTGTCTGCTGATCTGATGAACCTACTGGGATAGGGACATCAGCAGTGGAGACTCATAGGATCCGGTTGCAGACTGCAGTTAGTGCCTCATCTGATAGCAGCTGAGCAAAGGATTGAACTTGAGCAACTTCCTTTTGCTCCATCTCCCAGTCGAGGAAGTTTTCCTTTCCTCCCATTCCTTCCATGACCTCAAGAAGGTCATCTACATCATCTCTTCTGAGCTCAATCCAAGTGCATACCCTAAGCACTTGTTCAAACTGGATTGAAGTCTCATCAACTCCAGGGATGGTGGTCTTGAGCAGGTTGGCTATCTTCATCCTCATTATCTTTTCTGTTTGGCACATGGGGTAGTGCACCATTCTGAACTGAGGTTGAGAAGGACCAGGTTGAACCAGGTCTTCTGGTGCCAAGTCTTCTGGAGGAGAAGGGACAATGATGGTAGGGGTTTGGGTAGTTGGGGCATTTTCCTCTGCTGTGTGAGTATCAGCAGGTATTTGGGAAGTGATTTCTTCTTGTTGGGTAGGAGGTTGGGATTGATCTTCAGTAATTTGTTCATCAGCAGGGTTATGGGTCTGCTGGTCTGGTTCAGTTTCTTCTTGAAGATCAGTAGGTGTTTGAGCTTGATGATCTTGGACATTTGCTGTTTGAATATCAACAAGGATTGTGGATATAATCTGAGTTTGATCATCAGCAGGTTGTGTGGAGGTGGTCTGAGGTTGGTTGTCTGCTGTTTGAACATCAGCAGGGTTAGGCTGGGCTTGTTCCTCTGCTGTGTGAGTATCAGCAGGGATTTGGGCATCAGAGTGTGAGGGTTCAGATGGGTTGGTATCATCAGAAGGGTTGAAGGATGAAATAGGGGCTATGCTCATTGGAGTAGGGAGCCTGGATTTCTTGGCTTGTTTGTGAAAGAAGAAGTGTTCTTCTTTCTCTTCTGACCCTTTGATAGTTTAGAAGGTGTGAAAGTGAGAGAGGGGTTAGAAGTACCTGCCTTTTTCAAAGGAGAGGCAGTGGGAGTGACATCTGAATCAGATGGGGAGATGAGCCCTGATCTGATCAGATATCTTCTTTGTGCTAAGGTCTGATTGTCATCATCATCCTCTTCAGCAACCTTCTTTTGAGCCTCTTCTTTCGATGGCTCCTCTTCTTCTTCAGCAGCAGAGTTATGAGTGGACTCTTCTGCCTTTTCAATAACATCTTTGGAAGATGCTTCAGCTAACAACTTCTTCCTCTCTTCTTTCAACCTTGCTGCCTCAGCAAGAGCGTCCTTCCTTAAGTAATATTTGGAGATGTGGAAGGTCTTGTGAGGTCCCATCTTGTACTTTCTTGGGAGTACTTCTGGAAGGATGATACTCAGCTTGTTGACAAAGCTGACAGTTGAGGTTACCTTCCATTCTCTTGATTGAAGGTCCAAAGTCACCTTCTTGGCTTCAAGAGCAATTCTGTCCAAGAAAAGCCCTTGCCAGTCTCCATCAATCTGATCCCAGATTGCAGCCATAACTCTAACCTTCAAGGTGGTAACAGCATCATGGCTGAAAGTGTTACCTAGCAGCATCTTGCCTGCTATATCCATCAGGATTTGAAACTTAGGTTCTAATTGGGATTTCTTGAGTCCAGAGGCATCAGCAGCCTTGATTCTCCCATCAGTGAACATCTCCATGTATTCTTTCTCCTTACCCATAATATAGTTGGAGATATTGATCTTCCCCCTTGATAAACCGAAAAGTTCCTGAAGGATTTCCCTTGTTACCTTGACCCTGTGTCCACCCATGACACTTTCGACATAAGATCCCTTCATCACAGCGTTTGCATAGAATGCCAGCACATCTTGTTCATAAACATTGGTGGGTGCTGCTTCCAGAAACTCTCGCAGTTTGAGGTTGATGCAGCGAAGAAGGATCTCCTTGTTTTCTGCTTTGTGTTTGCCCTTGAAAAACAGAGCATTCTCTGTGAACATCTTCCCTTCCTTGGACCACTTTGCAGCATCCAAGGTGCCAGTGCTCTTGGTCTTCTCGTCGTAAATTTCAATGATTGCCATAGTATATTTTGAGTGTTAGGTTTTGAGAGCTTGACAGAAATTTGCAGACCGAGAGAGTATCGAGAGCAATTGAGTAATGTGAGCGAAAGGGTTTGGAAGAGTTTTAAGGGTGTGTATATATACTCCAATAATTCTTGATCTAACGGTCAGATTTGGGTTTAATTGTGGAGTAGAGCCCAAGATTTTCCTTCTTTGATTTCGGGCCTTCCTTTAAATTTGCCGGCTGAATTTGCCATGTGGCAACAGTTGATTTGCTGGCAATTTGGTAATTGAGTATTAATGACATCATTACCAAAAATAGCCGTTGTGACTAATTTTGTGGCAAGAATTGATCATCAAGGCCGTTTTTTATAAGTGAATTGCATTCCTTATATAGGCCAATTTGCTTAATTACATTCAGGAATAATCTAGAATGAATTACATGATCAAAGATAGTCATTGAACTCTAAAATCAAATGATCTGGTCAGCAGAGTGAAGTCTTCTGATTTCTTCAAGAGGTCTGCTGATTTTCCTTGAAAGTCTTCTGGTCAGCTGAGTTGGTCTTCTGATCAGCTGAGTGGAGGATTGAGATTTGCTGAGTAAATCTTCTGGGTTTTGAAGGTCCAACCTGTCTTGGTGGATCCTTCGTTGTTGCTGTGATGATCCAACCTGGATGATGAATCTTCCAGCTTTATTGTGAGTGGTGATCCAACCTGATTTGATGGATCTTCCAGCTCGATCTCTGAACCATGTAGGACCATCAAATCAATATGATGATCAGCCTGGATGATATCCCACTGGTTCAGGTTGCCCTTACCATCTGATGTTCCTCATCATCAGATGGGTTGTAGCATCAAATGTGTCCTTTTTGAATTTCTTCGCTACTCTTGAAAGAGAAGGAAGATTGGAAGAGGCTTCAATGGAGTCTGAAGAGAGGGTCATGGACTTAGCCTTCATGTTCTGTTTAGACACAGTAGCTTTTGATAACACGCTCTCCATGTGGAACTTCCCCCTGGAGAAGAAGCTCTGCTTGCTTGCTACTTTGTCTTCCCCATCTCTCTTTCCTCTAGTTTTCAATAAGGACGTCTCTCTTTCCTCTAGTTTTCATAGGCATACTTGTGTTGAGTAAGCCAAGTGTGCTGATCTGCATCATCTTTATCTTCTGGACAAATCTTCATCTCCTTCACCCAAGACCTTGGTTGAAGGATGATCTCCATTCCATCTCTTCTTTCGATTGTCTCCATCCCTGAAACAGAAAATGATAGTTAGTGATTTGTGTTCTTAGGTGTTCTCATAACTTCCTCCTTTTATAGGGGTAGAAATGAGGTAGTGGAGTGAAAGATGACAAAACTATAGAGTTGATAGGTCTGAATTTCTGAAAAGTTACTTCTTAAGATCAACAATGGGATTCTTGATCTAAGGGTTCACATTTAAAGATATTCAGACTTTATCTTATGGAATGCAGAAATTATAAATTTTTGAGCAAGAGTTATTTGAAATCCGTACAGTGCATGCATACTTTTGAGTCGGTGAGGATGGTGTATTAATCCAACCAAGTATAACTCAATAGTATACTGTATGTATGTATATAAATAAAGTATTTTATGAAGAATAGTTTATTATTATACATAGTATACATTGCTTATAGTAGAGAACTCAAATAACTTTGTTCAAGTCTGCTGTATATATATATATATATATATATGATATGCAATGCAGATTTTAGAGTATTTCATCAAGGATTCTTAAGGTATCATTGATTCCCCCTTGATTAGATGACTCTAAGTTTTCCCTCAGCTTTATTTGTCTTCATTGGGAAAGAACTTACCTGAAGATGAGGGTGTCTATTCACCTCATCTGATCCTCCTAGTCTGTTGCACTTGGGTCAGCTGAGGTTTTCAGCTGATCTTTCCTTCTTCATGTGCTTGGGTCCAGGAGTCCTAAGCTGTAACATAGGGTTTTGAACCTTTCTTCAGCTAGGGGCTTAGTCAAGATGTCTGCTCTTTGGATATCTGTGTGAATTTTCTCCATCTTGATGTCCTTCTTTTCAAGGTGGTCTCTTATGAAGTGGTGTCGAATGTCGACATGCTTGCACCTTGTGTGGAGGACTGGATTTTGAGTGATGGCAATGGCACTGCTGCTATCACAATAAATAGGGACTTCTCTTGCCTCTACATTGTAATCCTTGAGTTGTTGAACTAGCCAGAGCAGCTGACTACAACAACTACCAGCTGCCATGTATTCTGCTTCAGTGGTGGAGGTTGCAACTGAGGTTTGCTTCTTAGAGAACCATGATATCAGCTTGTTGCCTAGAAATTGACAGGTTCCAGATGTGGATTTCCTATCAATTCTACATCCTCCATAGTCTGAGTCAGAATAGCCACTCAATTCTAGATTGTCATCAGCAGGGTACCATAGTCATAGGTTGACTGTTCCTTTTAGGTACTTGAGAATCTTCCTTGCTGCTTCTAGATGACTTTGCTTTGGGTTTGCTTGAAACCTAGCACATACTCCTACAGCAAATGTTATGTCTGGTCTGCTAGCTGTAAGATATAGTAGAGATCCAATCAGTGCTCTATATTCAGCTTGATCAACTGCCTTTCCAGACTCATCTGGTTCCATTTTGAAAGATGTCATCATTGGAATCCTTGCAGTCTTGCTTTGTAGGGCTTTGAATCTTTCTAATAGGCTCTTGGTATACTTGGACTGGTTGATGAAGATCCCTTCTGAACTCTGCTTGACTTGAAGTCCTAGAAAATAATTCATCTCACCCATCATGCTCATTTCAAACTTTCCTTGCATAAGTTCAGAGAACTTCTTGCACATCTCTTGATTGGGTGATCCAAATATAATATCATCTACATATATTTGCACCATTAGGATGTCTTCTCCTTCTTGTATTCTGAAAAGAGTTCTATCCACTTTGCCTTTTGTATATCCATTGTCAAGTAGGAATTGTGACAATGTGTCATACCAAGCTCTAGGGACTTGTTTTAGACCATAGAGAGCCTTCTTCAGTCGATATACTTGATCACCTTTTTCAAAACCTGGAGGCTGCTCTACATATACTTCTTCTACCAGAATACCATTTAGAAAAGCACTCTTGACATCCATTTGATATACCTTGAAGCCCATATATGATGCATAAGCTAGAAATAGTCGTATGGCTTCTAATCTGGCTACTGGAGCAAAGGTTTCATCCTAGTCAATCCCTTCAGATTGAGAGTATCCTTTTGCAACTAGCCTAGCCTTATTTCTAGTTATCACATCATTTTCGTCCTTCTTGTTCTTGAATACCCACTTTGTTCCTACTACATTGTGGTTTTCAGGACGATCTACCAATTCCCAGACTTCATTTCTTTCGAATTGGTTTAGTTCTTCTTGCATAGCAGTGATCCAATTGCTATCTGTCATTGCTTCTTCTATATCAGCTGGTTCAATGTTGGAAAGGAAAGCACACCAGCAGAACATAGATGATTGTGAGTTCTGATTCAGTTGTCTTCTTGTCTTGACACCTGAGTTAGCTCCTCCTAAGATGAGGTTTGATGGATGGTTGTTTCTCCATGTATGCCTCACAGGAGTATCTGCATTGGATGAGCTTGGATTCTCATCTAATCTAGTGCCATCAGGAGGGTTGACTTGATTAGGTCGATCATCATCTGTATCTTGTGTGTCAAAGAGATCATTCCCCCTGGCATTTGGGATTGGTGCATCTTGATTCTGGTCAGCTTGTCCTGCTTGAGTTTGAGATCTAGTGACAGGTCTATGAGGCTTATCTTCCTCTGGTTCTTCAGGGAAAGGTTCATTGACTTCAATGAACTCATCTGGTTTGGACTTGATCACTAGATGTCTCATCTGATCTGCAGCTGAGTTTGTTTCTACTGCATTCTTTTCACAAGATTCATCAAAAACAACATGAGGTGTTTCTTCCACAAGAAGGGTTCGTTTGTTGAGTACTCTAAATGCTTTGCTAGTTGAGGAGTATCCTAAAAATATCCCCTCATCTGCTTTGGCATCAAAAGCATTCAACTTACTCTTCCCATTGTTGTGAATGAAACACTTACAACCAAATATATGAAAGTAAGATACTCTAGGTTTTCTTCCTTTCCATAGTTCATATGGGGTTTTCTCATGTATTTTATGAATACCTGACCTGTTTTGAGTGTGACAAGCTGTGTTGATGGCTTCTGCCCATAGCTTATTGGGAGTGGAGAATTCAGCAAGGAGTGTTCTGGCAGCTTCTTTTAGTGTTCTGACTCTTCTTTCAGCTACACCATTCTGTTGTGGTGTTCTTGCTGCACTTGTCTCATGCTGAATACCATTAGAAGTACAATAGGCAATAATATTAATGAATTCAGTGCCTTTGTCACTTCTAATTTTCACAATTGGTTCTCCTTTCTCTACTTGGATCCTCTTCAATAGTTCAGGGAGCTTCTGCTGTGTTTCACTCTTCTTGTATAAGAAGATAACCCAAGTAAACTTGGAATAATCATCTACAACAATAAGAGTGTACTTCCTCCCTGTTAGAGTGGTTGGAGTGATTGGTCCAAAGAGATCCATGTGAAGCAGTTCAAGAACTCTGCTGGTTGATGCTGTCTTCTTGGTCTTGAAGGAGACCTTTGTTTGCTTTCCTTGTTGACATGCATCACACACCTGATCTTTACAGTAGAGTTCATTAGGCAGACCATCAACTAAGGATTCCCTTGCTAACTTGTTCATAGTCTTAAAGTTCAGATGACTAAGACGTTTGTGCCATAGCCAGCTGACATCTTTAGGGCTCTTCAAAAGCAGACATGTATCCTTAGGACAGCTGTTCCAATTTGCAAGATACATACTTCCCTTTATAGATCCTGTTAGAAGGTTTTGTTTTGTCCTCTTATCACTTATGAGACACTCATCTTTAGAGAATTTGACTGAGTAACCAGTGTCACAAAAGTGAGAAACAGATAATAAATTAAACTTAAGACCTTCTACATATGATACATCATGTACCTCAATGTCACCATTTTTAAGGGTGCCATATCCTTTTGTGTTACCATGCGCGTTATCACCAAAGAAGACTTTTGGACCTTTCTTTTCTATGTAGTTGGTCAGCAGGGCTTTGGTTCCTGTCATGTGAGTTGAGCATCCACTATCTATGTACCAAGTTTCTCCTGCTAGACCTCCTCTTCTGTATAGGTCCCTCCTTTCCTGCAAGAAAAGTTAAGTCTTAGGTACCCATTTTGTTTTGGGTCCTTGGGTGTTAGTACTACCCTTGGGAACCCACATATACATTGGTCGTTTGAACAACCTTGAGCACTTGAGTTATTTCCCTCGGGCATCACAGAACCAAATCTTACCAGTCAGCACCTTGGACTGATCTGATTTGTCCTTAGTGTCAGCTAAGTAATAGTCAAATGGTTTCCCTTTATAGGAGTGTACATACATGATCTTTTGACTAGTTACATTCGGCCTGGGTGCATTAGCTGGTCGATGCACACGATTATATGGACCATACTCTTTTGTTCTCACAATATCATAAGAGATAGGGGGTGCAAAGAGAACAGATTTGTTTGAAGAAGACTTCTTCTTCTTTGCTGGAGCAGCATACAGCTGAGACTGTCTCAGCCGAGATGGTCTAGGCTGTTTGCTGTTCCTCTGTACAGGCTTGGGGTTAGCTTGTCCTTTACCATTTTTTGTTTTGGGATAGTTAGCCTTAGCTGGTACAGATGCCTTTTGGTTCATATTAGGTTCATTGTGTTTAGAACACTCACCCTTTTCATGTGTCTGAGTAGTGCACTTGTTAGGTGTACTACCCCCAGCTGGAGAGGATGTAGATGGGTTGAGTTCATAGCCAAAACCCATCTTATTGCCATTTGATCTATAATACTCAGAGATACTTTCAATAGTAGTAGAGGCTTTATTGAACTCTGATATCTTTTGATTTAGGCATTCCTTCTCCTTTTCTAAGAGCTTGTGTGTTTGGAAGAGGTCATCGAATTTGGATTGTAGTGAACGAAGTTCCTTAGTTTCTAAAGCTTGAGTTTGTAACATCCCCTCATACAACTGAGTTATTGTGGTATTTTCTTCCTTAAGAAGCTCCACTTCTCTGGTCAATCTTTCATTCATTGTGGCCAGCTCAGGGATGTTATCAAACTTAACCTTTTTCAACTTAGCAATTTCTTTCCTTAGATCCTTATTCTCCTCTTCCACTTCTATAAAAGCTCTAGTGGCAATATCCAGATCACCTTTTACTTTTCTTAAAGATTGATAATAGGTGTCTTCTGATTCGCCTTCAGATGAGTTTATCTCATCTGATTGTGAAAAAATAGGTGAATGGAAAGTAGTAGTATAGGAGTTTACCTCATTTTCACCTATGGCCATCATAACTAGGTCATCTGAATCATCTGAGAAGATTTGGCAGTCTGGTGATGTAGGGAGTTCATCACTTTGATATTCAGATTCTTCAGTCACCATAGCTTTCTTGTCTGAAGTTCTTCTTGGCCTTCTTTCTTCTTTGTCATCCAAATCCAGCTCAGGACATTCATAGACATAGTGTCCTGGTTTGCGACAGTTGAAGCATGATCCAGGTTTCTGATTTGAGTTGCCTTTCCTTGGAGGAGTGGCATCTCTTCTTCTAGATCCTCGGCTGTCAGATGACTCCACATCCTTTCTAGGATGTCTTTCTGGTGTTCTTTCTCTGGAACCTCTGGAGGGTGAACTTGCTCTTCTATCTTTGTAGTTTCTATATAATTTTCTATATTTGCTGTTGAGAGTGTTCATCCTTTCGAATCTCTTGATCATAAGAGCCATTTGTTCCTTCAGACTCATGTCTGATCCTTCACAGTCTTCTGTTTTCAGATAGGCCTTGCCAGATGAGGTACTTGCAGCTTTTGTATTGGCTGCCTTGAAGGCTACAGTCTTGGAGGTAGATGGGGCTGCAGTTGACTCATCACTTCCTGAGTTTTCTTCTCTGTCAAGGTCATATTCATGAGCTTTTAGGTTCTGAAATAGAGTTTGAGTAGACCACTTCTTGATATCTTGAGTATCTTTGATGATGGTCTTCTTGAGTTTCCATCTCTTGGGTAAAGAGTCCAAGATCTTCAAGTTTTTCTCTCTATTTGTATACTTCTTGCCTAGAGATTCAATCTCATTTATGATCTTTGTACATCTATGTTCCAGCTGATCAATAGTTTCTCCTGGATGCATCTTGAGGTGTTCAAACTTCTTGACTGCTGTCGACAATTTGCTTTCCTTGATCAGCTCAGTTCCTTCACCGAGGAGTGCCAATGCCTCCCACATCTCTCTGGCTGACTCACAGTGGATGACCTTTGCAATGTACTCATTTGGAAGAGTTTGCATTATGTAATCTTGAGCAATGCTATCAAGGTTTGATTGCTTCATCTCTTCTGGTGTGAGATCCCTCATGGGCTTGGGAACCAGTTCTCCAACTGGGACTTCTGGATCACCATTTGCAGTGTTGACTTTCATGATGGTGATTGGGCCTTTAGTGATTACTGACCACATCTTGTAGTGGACTGATGTGAGATTCTTCCTCATCCTGATCTTCCAGTAATCATAATCCTCAACTGAAAACTTAGACAACTTACGCATGTTAGCACTCATGCTGTATGAGTTTTCAAAAACAAGTTTTCCAAAAAGATCTGTTCAAGAGGACTACAGAAAGACTCCCTCAAGTCTTCTGATAATCTAGAGACAGTAGTCCGTTAGAACCACTGCTCTGATACCACTTGTTGGTCCCTGAACGAGTAGTGAATGGGTTTAAAGTCTAGAGGGGAGGGGTGAATAGACTTTAAAACTTTTTCAAACAGAGTTGGGAACCTCTTCTGATTGCTATGTCAACTGGACTGCAAGTCTGCTGGTCCAGATGACTATAGTGATCTGACTGAGGAGGTTATATGCGGAATTATGGTGGCCCTGGTTTAGACTCGTTCTTGTAACTTGTTTTACTTAATGAAAATACTCAGCTGATGCTGGTTTGAAAGTTATGGCCTTGTTTTGAAGAGTGTTGAAATCACAGTATGCACTATATAATAATGAATGTAAAGGCAGAAATGTAAAGTGCAGAAAGTAAATAACAGCGGATTTATAGTGGTTCGGATATACGTTCCTACGTCCACTCTCACGTCCTAACGTGATGTTTAATCCCTTTAATTTCCACAAATTACAAGGGTCTTGACCTTTATAGTCCCAAGGTTAGGACTTTGAGATCTGAGCCGTCCTAACAGCTACGGTCTCCACAAGTGATTGTAAGCACTTGCACTTTAAGGGGTTTCAAAAACTTTAACCTTTCGGTGAGGGTTTGGGGTTTTTGAGGTGTATCCAACTAATGGTTCAAGCTTATAATTTGCTTAACCACTATGCCTAAAATAATTGATATACAATATGAACAGGTTTCAGGTTCTTAAGGGTTGGATAGAAATCACTTAAGAGCTATAAATAATCTAATGGTTTCTGGCTCTTTTGAGAATTCTTAGAACTGTATGGCTTTAGCTTTGATTGCTTGCTTGGCTTGTTGAATTCTCTCTTGTGACTTCTTCTTGTGATTTCTCATCCTCTTGTATTTATAATGGAGATTGGTTGCAACTAGCCGTTGGAGTTGACTAGCCGTTTGAGCAATCTTTCCATAATAGCTTGATTCCTTGATTCCAGCCGCTTGATTGCTTCAATCCTGGGATCATGTCAATCTTCTAAATAAGGTAGGTCTTCGTTTGAATTGCAAGATGACTTGGGAATCAGCCGAGTCCTGGAAGAGCACATAGTCTTCTGATCTGTACTTCTAGTCTTCTGACTACTCTTCTGGCCTTAGGTCTTCTGTCTTCACTCTTCTGATCTGGAAATTCTTTGTACTGCTTTTAGGCCATCTTCAATCTGGGACTCCATCAGATAGGTAGGTATACAAGCACCTTAACTTATCTGGTCTTCAAGGATCTTCTAGTCTTCATGTCTTCTACTCTTCTCATCTTGAGGATAGGCATGTAAGCCAGGACTGTGCTGATCAGCTGATATCAATACAGTTGATCACACAAGACTAGTCTAAGCTGTTCTATACAAGTCAGCTGATCCTATTACATTTATAAACTCTAAGTGTTTTGGCCATCAAAACTATTCTAACATCAAGTGGGGCTTAGGATGAATTTATATCCCAACAGTAGAGATTGAAAGAGAAGTAGTTTGAGTACCAGCTCACTTCAAGCCTTTAGAAAATCTGACTCACTTCATTGACCAACCAGAGGATGCAGGCAGAAGAATCATGACCCATCTGACTAAGGCCACTACCTGCTTCCTCAATGAAGATTATCTAACAGCTGAAGAAAGAGGCAAAGCACTGATTGTTCATCCAAAGCCTCAAGGATCTACCTCAACTCCTACCCCATTTGTTGACTATACAGCAGACATCTGCTCACAGGTCAAAGCTGCAATAGACTTGCACTTTGAGAAAGGTTTAGGCCTACAGCTTGGAAGATATGTTGAAAAAGCTGTTAAGGAGCAGAGGACTCGTCTTCATGACCAGATTATTGACATTGAAGACAAGTTTGGAGAGTCACTTCACCACCAGATAGGTGAATACTTAAGCACCATTCAGAAGAGAGCAGGTGACACCTCCAACATGTTTGCTGATCTCTATACCAATGAGGTATCTCGCATGGAGACAATTTACAAGAAAAGAATTGAGGATGCTGAAGCAAGAGCCACTGAAGGACAAGCTCTTCTTAAATCAGCTGTAGAGGAGAATGTGAAATTGCAGACTCAGTTGAAGGAGACAGCAGCCAGATTGGAAGCACTTTCAGGAAAGCTCGAAGCTGCCTCCTCCACCAATTCTCTTGCACATGTCATGGAGCACAGCATCTTTCACATAACTGTTGTCAACAAGGTTAATGCCATGGCCCTCAAGCAAACCTTGCATGTGGAAATTTTAAATGCCATGAAGCCTTTTGCTGCTGCACTTGCTGAAGCCAAAAAGGGGGGAGATATGTTGATAAGAGCTCTGGAGAAGTCCACTGCTCAGCAAGCAGTAATGGTTGTATCACAAGATGAGCTGAATGAAACCTTGGGTGGTTTAAAAAGCAAAATCAAGAACAGGCAAGGCAAAGACAAAGAAATTGCTCAAGAAGACACCCAAGCTCCCACTCAAGCTCCTGCCAAGAGTCTACAGATCAATGCTCCTGTAGAACAAGTTCCTAAGAAGAGAATGACAAGGAAAAGAAAGGCAGATGAGCAAGCTCAGTCAAGCAAGAAGTCAGCTCCAGCAGAGCCTACTGCAGAAGAGAAGGAGGCTTTAGAGCTGAAAAAGAGAAAGTTGCTTGAAGCTCAAGAGCTTAAGCAAAAGAAGCTAAATGATGCGAAGGCAGTCAAAGCCAAATTTGAAAGGAAAATAGCCAAACTCAGGAAAACACTCAAGGACAAGGCAAAAGAAGACAATGTCCTGGTGTTTGATAGCAATTATGTGGATTATTTAGCCCTTCAAGATGAGCTACCAAGATGGTATCCCCTAAAGAAGAAGTGGCAAATTTAACACCACATAGTAAGGAAATTTGGCCCTCTCCCTACTTATGAAGATGAATTCTTCCAGTTCAACCAGTTCATGACCATTGAAGATCCAGAGTTCTGGGAAGAAATTGTCAAGACACCCAAAGAACTTGACAACTGCAGAATCCTAACACCTGAAGAACCCAAATGGGATGCACCCATTCTGGACTCCGGAAGAACAAACATGATTGAAGTCAAAAGGATTCTGTATAAGATCTATGAAGAGGATAATGTTACAGACGTGCAGCACATGGAAGAAGTTCGAGTTCGTCTGTACCTTGCTTACCGCATCTGAAGAAATCAGAAGACCTGATGAAGACTACTTTAGAAGTTTAAAGAAACTATTACTTGTAATCTGTAAAAGCTCTATATATGTTCAAGTTCTAGTTCTTTTTGCTTACAAGAAAAACTCTCATGGTCTTCATCAGATACTTCAGTTTTAAGAATTTTATAAACTCTTATCTTATTTCATTAAGAGCATTTATCAAGTATAGTTTTGGCTTCATCAAAAAGGGGGAAATTGTTGGGATATAAATTCACCCTAAGCCCCACTTGATGTTAGAATAGTTTTGATGGCCAAAACACTTAGAGTTTATAAATGTAATAGGATCAACTGACTTGTATAGAACAGCTTAGACTAGTCTTGTGTGATCAATTGTATTGATATCAGCTGATCAGCACAGTCCTGTCTTACATGCCTATCCTCAAGATGAGAAGAGTAGAAGACATGAAGACTAGAAGATCCTTGAACACCAGATAAGTTAAGGTGCTTGTATACCTACTTATCTGATGGAGTCCAAGATTGAAGATGGCCTAAAGCAGCACAAAGAATTGCCAGATCGGAAGAGTGTTACTCGACTGATATCAGAAGACAGAAGACCTGTTGGGATATAAATTCACCCTAAGCCCCACTTGATGTTAGAATAGTTTTGATGGCCAAAACACTTAGAGTTTATAAATGTAATAGGATCAGCTGACTTGTATAGAACAGCTTAGACTAGTCTTGTGTGATCAACTGTATTGATATCAGCTGATCAGCACAGTCCTGGCTTACATGCCTATCCTCAAGATGAGAAGAGTAGAAGACTAGAAGATCCTTGAAGACCAGACAAGTTAAGGTGCTTGTATACCTACTTATCTGATGGAGTCCAAATTGAAGATGGCCTAAAGCAGTACAAAGAATTACCAGATCAGAAGAGTGTTACTCTGCTGATATCAGAAGACAGAAGACCTAAGGCCAGAAGAGTAGTCAGAAGACTAGTAGTATAGATCAGAAGACTATGTGATCTTCCAGGACTCGGCTGATTCCAAAGTCATCTTGCAATTCAAACGAAGACCTACCTTATTTAGAAGATTGACATGATCCCAGGATTGAAGCAATCAAGCGGCTGGAATCATGGAATCAAGCCATTATGGAAAGATTGCTCAAACGGCTAGTCAACTCCAACGGCTAGTTGCAACCAATCTCCATTATAAATACAAGAGGATGAGAAATCACGAAGAACAAGTCACAAGAGAGAATTCAACAAGCCAAGCAAGCAATCAAAGCTAAAGCCATACTGTTCTAAGAATTCTCAAAAGAGCCAGAAACCATTAGATTATCTATAGCTCTTAAGTGATTTCTATCCAACCCCTAAGAACCTAAAACCTGTTCATATTGTATAATCATTGTTTTAGGCATAGTGGTTAAGCAAATTATAAGCTTGAACCATTAGTTGGATACACTTCAAAAACCCCAAACCCTCACCGAAAGGTTAAAGTTTTTGAACCCCTTAAAGTGCAAGTGCTTACAATCACTTGTGGAGACCGTAGCTGTTAGGACGACTCAGATCTCAAAGTCCTAACCTTGGGACTATAAAGGTCAATACCCTTGTAATTTGTGGTAAATTAAAGGGATTAAATATCACGTGTGGACGTGAGAGTGGACGTAGGAACGTATATCCGAACCACTATAAATCTGGTGTCATTTACCTTCTGCACTTTACATTTCTGCCTTTACATATATCTTTATATAGTGCATACTGTATTTTCAACTGTCTTCAAAACAAGGCCATAACTTTCAAACCAGCATCAGCTGAGTACTTTCATAAAACAAAGTTAACACTTAAAGAACGAGTCTAAACAAGGCCTACCATAATTCCGCATATAACCTCTTCAATCAGATCACTATAGTCATCTGGACCAGCGGACTAGTAGTCCAGTTGACATAGCAATCAGAAGAGGTTCCCAACTCTATTGAAAAAGTTTTAAAGTCTATTCACCCCTCCCCTCTAGACTTTAATCCCATTCACTACTCGTTCAGGGACCAACAAGTGGTATCAGAGCCGTGGTTCTAACGGACTACTGTCTCTAGATTATCAGAAGACTTGAGGGAGTCTTTCTGTAGTCCTCTTGAACAGATCTTTTTTTGAAAAACCTGTTTTTGAAAACTCATACAGCATGAGTGCTAATATGCGAAAGTTGCCTAAGTTTTCAGTTGAGGATTATGATTACTGGAAGATCAGGATGAGGAAGAATCTCACATCAGTCCACTACAAGATGTGGTCAGTAATCACTGAAGGCCCAATCACCATCATGGCAGTCAACACTGCAAATGGTGATCCAGAAATTCCAGTTGGAGAGCTTGCCCCCAAGCCTATGAAGGACCTCACTCCAGAAGAGATGAAGCAATCCAATCTTGACAGCATTGCTCAAGATTACATAATGCAAACTCTTCCAAATGAGTACATTGCAAAGGTAATCCACTGTGACTCAGCCAAAGAGATGTGGGATGCATTGGCCCTTCTCTGTGAAGGAACTGAGCTGATCAAGGAGAGCAAGTTGTCAACAGCAGTCAAGAAGTTTGAACACTTCAAGATGCAACCAGAAGAGTCTATTGATCAACTAGACAATAGATTTACCAAGATCATCAATGAGATAGAATCTCTGGGCAAGAAATATACAAATAGAGAGAAAAATGTAAAGATCTTAGACTCTCTAACCAAGAAATGGAGACTCAAGAAGACCATCATCAAACATACTCAAGATATCAAGAAGTGGTCTGCACAGAATCTATTTCAGAACCTAAAAGCTCATGAATATGATCTTGAAAGAGAAGAAAACTCAGGAAGTGATGAGCCAAATGCAACACCATCCACTTCCAAGACTGTAGCCTTCAAAGCAGCCAATACAAAAGCTGCAAGTACCTCATCTGGCAAGACCTCACTGAAAACAGAAGACTGTGAAGGATCAGACATGAGTCTGAAAGAGCAAATGGCTCTTATGATCAAGAGATTCGAAAGGATGAACACTCTCAACAGCAAATATAGAAAATTCTATAGAAACTACAAAGATAGAAGAGCAAGTTCACCATCCAGAAGTTCTAGAGAAAGAACACCAGAAAGACATCCTAGAAAGGATGTGGAGTCATCTGACAGCCGAGGATCTAGAAGAAGAGATGCCACTCCTCCAAGGAAAGGCAACTCAAATTAGAAATCTGGATCATGCTTCAATTGTCGTAAACCAGGACACTATGTATATGAATGTCCTGAACCGAATCTAGATGACAAAGAAGAAAGAAGGCCAAGAAGAACTTCAGACAAGAAAGCTATGGTGACTGAAGAATTTGAATACCACAGTGATGAACTCCCCACATCACCAGACTGCCAAATCTTCTCAGATGATTCAGATGACCTAGCTATGATGGCCATAGGTGAAAATGAGGTAAATTCCTATACTACTACTTTCCATTCACCTATATTTTCACAATCTGATGAGATAAACTCATCTGAAGGCGAATTAGAAGACACCTATTATCAATCTTTAAGAAAGGTAAAAGGTGATCTGGATATTGCCACTAGAGATTTTATAGAAGTGGAAGAGGAGAACAAGGGTCTAAGGAAAGAAATTACTAAGTTGAAAAAGACTAAGTTTGATAACACCCCTGAGTTGGTCACAATGAATGAAAGATTGACCAGAGAAGTGGAGCTTCTTAAGGAAGAAAATACCACAATAACTCAGTTGTATGAGGGGATGTTACAAACTCAAGCTTTAGAAACTAAGGAACTTCGTTCACTACAATCCAAGTTCGATGACCTCTTCCAAGCACACAAGCTCTTAGAAAAGGAAAAGGAATGCCTAAATCAAAAGATATCAGAGTTCAATAAAGCTTCTACTACTATTGAAAGTATCTCTGAGTATTATAGATCAAATGGCAATAAGATGGGCTTTGGCTATGAACTTAATCCATCTACATCCTCTCCAGCTGGGGGTAGTACACCTAACAAGTGCACTACTCAGACACATGAAAAGGGTGAGTGTTCTAAACACAATGAACCTAATATGAACCAAAAGGCATCTGTACCAACTAAGGCTAACTATCCCAAAACCAAAAAGGGTAAAGGACAAGCTAACCCCAAGCCTGTACAGAGGAACAACAAACAGCCTAGACCATCTCGTTTGAGACAGTCTCAGCTGTATGCTGCCCCAGCCAAGAAGAAGAGGTCTTCTTCAAACAAATCTGTTCTCTTTGCACCCCCTATCTCTTATGATATTGTGAGAACAGAAGAGTATGGTCCATATAATCGTGTGCATCGACCAGCTAATGCACCCAGGCCGAATGTAACTAGTCAAAAGATCATGTATGTACACTCCTATAAAGGGAAACCATTTGACTATTACTTAGCTGACACAAAGAACAAATCAGATCAGTCTAAGGTGCTAACTGGTAAGATTTGGTTCTGTGATGCCCGAGGGAAACAACTCAAGTGCTCAAGGTTGTTCAAACGACCAATGTATATGTGGGTTCCCAAGGGTAGTACTAACACCCAAGGACCCAAAACAAAATGGGTACCTAAGACTTAACCTTTCTTGCAGGAAAGGAGGGACCTATACAGAAGAGGAGGTCTAGCGGGAGAAACATGGTACATAGATAGTGGATGCTCAACTCACATGACAGGAACCAAAGCCCTGCTGACCAACTACATAGAGAAGAAAGGTCCAAAAGTCTTCTTTGGTGATAACGCGCATGGTAACACAAAAGGATATGGCACCCTTAAAAATGGTGACATTGAGGTACCTGATGTATCATATGTAGAAGGTCTTAAGTTTAATTTATTATCTGTTTCTCATTTTTGTGACACTGGTTACTCAGTCAAATTCTCTAAAGATGAGTGTCTCATAAGTGATAAAAGAACAAAACAAAACCTTCTAACAGGATCTAGAAAGGGAAGTATGTATCTTGCAAATTGGAACAACTGTTCTAAGGATACATGTCTGCTTGTGAAGAGCCCTAAAGATGTCAGCTGGCTATGGCACAAACGCCTTAGTCATCTGAACTTTAAGACTATGAACAAGCTAGCAAGGGAATCCTTAGTTGATGGTCTGCCTAATGAACTCTACTGTAAAGATCAGGTATGTGATGCATATCAACAAGGAAAGCAAACAAAGGTCTCCTTCAAAACCAAGAAGACAGCATCAACCAGCAGAGTTCTTGAATTGCTTCACATGGATCTCTGTGGACCAATCACTCCAACCACACTAACAGGGAGGAAGTACACTCTTATTGTTGTAGATGACTATTCCAAGTTTACTTGGGTTATCTTCTTATATAAGAAGAGTGAAACACAGCAGAAGCTCCCTGAACTATTGAAGAGAATCCAAGTAGAGAAAGGAGAACCAATTGTGAAAATTAGAAGTGACAAAGGCACTGAATTTATCAACTCCTATATTATTGCCTATTGTACTTCTAATGGTATTCAGCATGAAACAAGTGCAGCAAGAACACCACAGCAGAATGGTGTAGCTGAAAGAAGGGTCAGAACACTCAAAGAAGCTGCCAGAACACTCCTTGCTGAATTCTCCACTCCTAAGAAGCTATGGGCAGAAGCCATCAACACAGCTTGTCACGCTCAAAATAGGTCAGGTATTCACAAAATTCATGAGAAAACCCCATATGAACTGTGGAAAGGAAGAAAACCTAGAGTATCTTACTTTCATATATTTGGTTATAAGTGTTTCATTCACAACAATGGGAAGAGTAAGTTGAATGCTTTTGATGCCAAAGCAGATGAGGGGATATTCTTAGGATACTCCTCTACTAGCAAAGCATTTAGAGTACTCAACAAACGAACCCTTATTGTGGAAGAAACACCTCATGTTGTTTTTGATGAGTCTTGTGAAAAGAGTGCAGTAGAAACAAACTCAGCTGCAGATCAGATGAGACATCTACTGATCAAGTCCAAACCAGATGAGTTCATTGAAGTCAATGAACCTTTCCGTGAAGAACCAGAGGAGGATAAGCCTCATAGACCTGTCACTAGATCTCAAACTCAAGCAGGACAAGCTGACCAGAATCAAGATGCAACAATCCCAAATGCCAGGGGGAATGATCTCTTTGACACACAAGATACAGATGATGATCGACCTAATCAAGTCAACCCTCCTGATGGCACTAGATCAGATGAGAATCCAAGCTCATCCAATGCAAATACTCCTGTGAGGCATACATGGAGAAACAATCATCCATCAAACCTCATCTTAGGAGGAGGAGACTCAGGTGTCAAGACCAGAAGACAACTGAATCAGAACTCACAATCATCTATGTTCTGCTGGTGTGCCTTCCTATCCAACATTGAACCAGCTGACATAGAAGAAGCAATGACAGATAGCAATTGGATCACTGCTATGCAAGAAGAACTAAACCAATTCGAAAGAAATGAAGTCTAGGAATTGGTAGATCGTCCTGAAAACCACAATGTAGTAGGAACAAAGTGGGTATTCAAGAACAAAAAGGACGAAAATGATGTGATAACTAGAAATAAAGCAAGGCTAGTTGCAAAAGGATATTCACAATCTGAAGGGATTGACTATGATGAAACCTTTGCTCCAGTAGCCAGACTAGAAGCTATTCGACTATTTCTAGCTTATGCATCATATATGGGCTTCAAAGTATACCAAATGGATGTTAAGAGTGCCTTTGTTGGGATATAAATTCATCCTAAGCCCCACTTGATGTTAGAATAGTTTTGATGGCCAAAACACTTAGAGTTTATAAATGTAATAGGATCAGCTGACTTGTATAGAACAGCTTAGACTAGTCTTGTGTGATCAACTGTATTGATATCAGCTGATCAGCACAGTCCTGGCTTACATGCCTATCCTCAAGATGAGAAGAGTAGAAGACATGAAGACTAGAAGATCCTTGAAGACCAGATAAGTTAAGGTGCTTGTATACCTACCTATCTGATGGAGTCCCAGATTGAAGATGGCCTAAAAGCAGTACAAAGAATTTCCAGATCAGAAGAGTGAAGACAGAAGACCTAAGGCCAGAAAGAAGAGTCAGAACACTCAAAGAAGCTGCCAGAACACTCCTTGCTGAATTCTCCACTCCCAAGAAGCTATGGGCAGAAGCCATCAACACAGCTTGTCACACTCAAAACAGGTCAGGTATTCATAAAATACATGAGAAAACCCCATATGAACTATGGAAAGGAAGAAAACCTAGAGTATCTTACTTTCATATATTTGGTTGTAAGTGTTTCATTCACAACAATGGGAAGAGTAAGTTGAATGCTTTTGATGCCAAAGCAGATGAGGGGATATTTTTAGGATACTCCTCAACTAGCAAAGCATTTAGAGTACTCAACAAACGAACCCTTCTTGTGGAAGAAACACCTCATGTTGTTTTTGATGAATCCTGTGAAAAGAATGCAGTAGAAACAAACTCAGCTGCAGATCAGATGAGACATCTAGTGATCAAGTCCAAACCAGATGAGTTCATTGAAGTCAATGAACCTTTCCCTGAAGAACCAGAGGAGGATAAGCCTCATAGACCTGTCACTAGATCTCAAACTCAAGCAGGACAAGCTGACCAGAATCAAGATGCACCAATCCCAAATGCCAGGGGGAATGATCTCTTTGACACTCAAGATACAGATGATGATCGACCTAATCAAGTCAACCCTCCTGATGGCACTAGATCAGATGAGAATCCAAGCTCATCCAATGCAGATACTCCTGTGAGGCATACATGGAGAAACAACCATCCATCAAACCTCATCTTAGGAGGAGCTGACTCAGGTGTCAAGAAAATGATGTGATAACTAGAAATAAGGCTAGGCTAGTTGCAAAAGGATACTCTCAATCTGAAGGGATTGACTATGATGAAACCTTTGCTCCAGTAGCCAGATTAGAAGCCATACGACTGTTTCTAGCTTATGCATCATATATGGGCTTCAAGGTATATCAAATGGATGTCAAGAGTGCTTTTCTAAATGGTATTCTGGTAGAAGAAGTATATGTAGAGCAGCCTCCAGGTTTTGAAAAAGGTGATCAAGTATATCGACTGAAGAAGGCTCTCTATGGTCTAAAACAAGTCCCTAGAGCTTGGTATGACACATTGTCACAATTCCTACTTGACAATGGATATACAAAAGGCAAAGTGGATAGAACTCTTTTCAGAATACAAGAAGGAGAAGACATCCTAATGGTGCAAATATATGTAGATGATATTATATTTGGATCACCCAATCAAGAGATGTGCAAGAAGTTCTCTGAACTTATGCAAGGAAAGTTTGAAATGAGCATGATGGGTGAGATGAATTATTTTCTAGGACTTCAAGTCAAGCAGAGTTCAGAAGGGATCTTCATCAACCAGTCCAAGTATACCAAGAGCCTATTAGAAAGATTCAAAGCCCTACAAAGCAAGACTGCAAAGATTCCAATGATGACATCTTTAAAAATGGAACCAGATGAGTCTGGAAAGGCAGTTGATCAAGCTGAATATAGAGCACTGATTGGATCTGTACTATATCTTACAGCTAGCAGACCAGACATAACATTTGCTGTAGGAGTATGTGCTAGGTTTCAAGCAAACCCAAAGCAAAGTCATCTAGAAGCAGCAAGGAAGATTCTCAAGTACCTAAAAGGAACAGTCAACCTAGGACTATGGTACCCTGCTGATGACAATCTAGAATTGAGTGGCTATTCTGACTCAGACTATGGAGGATGTAGAATTGATAGGAAATCCACATCTGGAACCTGTCAATTTCTAGGCAACAAGCTGATATCATGGTTCTCTAAGAAGCAAACCTCAGTTGCAACCTCCACCACTGAAGCAGAATACATGGCAGCTGGTAGTTGTTGTAGTCAGCTGCTCTGGCTAGTTCAACAACTCAAGGATTACAATGTAGAGGCAAGAGAAGTCCCTATTTATTGTGATAGCAGCAGTGCCATTGCCATCACTCAAAATCCAGTCCTCCACACAAGGTGCAAGCATGTCGACATTCGACACCACTTCATAAGAGACCACCTTGAAAAGAAGGACATCAAGATGGAGAAAATTCACACAGATATCCAAAGAGCAGACATCTTGACTAAGCCCCTAGCTGAAGAAAGGTTCAAAACCCTATGTTACAGCTTAGGACTCCTGGACCCAAGCACATGAAGAAGGAAAGATCAGCTGAAAACCTCAGCTGACCCAAGTGCAGCAGACTAGGAGGATCAGATGAGGTGAATAGACACCCTCATCTTCAGGTAAGTTCTTTCCCAATGAAGACAAATAAAGCTGAGGGAAAACTTAGAGTCATCTAATCAAGGGGGAATCAATGATACCTTAAGAATCCTTGATGAAATACTCTAAAATTTGCATTGCATATCATATCATATATATATACAGCAGACTTGAACAAAGTTATTTGATCTCTTTATTCCCAGCAATGTATACTATGTATAATAATAAACTATTCTTCATAAAATACTTTATTTATATACATAAATACAGTGTACTATTGAGTTATACTTGGTTGGATTAATACACCACCGACTCAACAGTATGCATGCACAGTACGGATTTCAAATAACTCTTGCTCAAAATTTATAAATTCTGCATTCCATAAGATAAAGTCTGAATATCTTTAAATGTGAACCCTTAGATCAAGAATCTCATTGTTGATCTTAAGAAGTAACTTTTCAGAAATACAGACCTATCAACTCTATAGTTTTGTCATCTTTCACTCCACTACCTCATTTCTACCCCTATAAAAGGAGGAAGTTATGAGAACACCTAAGAACACAAATCACCAACTACAATTTTTGTTTCAGGTATGGAGAAGATTGAAAGAAAAGATGGAATGGAGATCATTCTTCAACCAAAGTCTTGGGTGAAGGAGATGAAGATTTGTCCAGAAGATGAAGATGATGCAGATCAGCATACTTGGTTTAACCAACATAAGTATGTCTATGAAAACTAGAGGAAAGAGAGAAGTCCTTATTGAAAACTAGAGGAAAGAGAGATGCAGAGGACATAGTAGCAAACAAGCAGAGCTTCTTCTCCAGGGGGAAGTTCTACATGGAGAGCTTGTTATCAAAAGCTATTGTGTCTTGTTGGTCCCTGAGACGAGTGTAAGATCAGCTGACTTGATGTCTGCTGATTGTGTGGAAAATAAACTAACTCTTCAAAGTAACTAGTCCGCTGATTTCACTAGGGGCCTAGGACTAGTTAGTCGACTGATTAATTACTTATCGGAGTTAAGTGCGGAATTGTAGTGTGCCCATAAATATTATACTCGTCTATTTAATAAATACAGTGTGAAAAACATTTTATGCACAAATATGTATGAAAAGACTTGAAATGTAAAGTGCAGAAATGTAAATAACACAGTAATTTATAGTGGTTCGGATATACGTTCCTACGTCCACTCTCACGTCCACACGTGATGTTTAATCCCTTTAATTTACCACAAATTACAAGGGCCTTGTCCTTTATAGTCCCAAGGGTAGGACTTTGAGATCTGAGCCAGTTCCCTTAACTGCTACGGTCTCCACAAGTGATTGTAAGCACTTGCACTTGAACTCCACAAGTGATTATAGAGCACTTGGACTCTTTACAGTGATAAACACTCAACTTGACTTCTAAGGTTTTATGGTAGAAGGTGGGTTTTGTGTATATGAACTAGGTGAGAATTTCCCTTACAATCTGTTTTAGCCTCATGCTAGTATTGGGAAATTCTCTCTAAGCTATGGATATATATGAGTGGTTGCACTGGCTTAGATGGTATGAGTTCACTCACTGGGGATGAGGTGATGCGTGTTGAATCTTCATGAATGATCTTCTTGAGCTCTTCTTATTTCTGGAGTTTATGACCTTTGCTCGACCTTTGCATCTCACACCTATTCTCACACTCCCAATGATGTATGAGCTCATTTATATAGTGTTGATGTTTGAATGTTACCGTTGGATGATAGCAATTCAAATCTCCACTAACTGAGGAATTGACAATCTCTTAATTTGATATGATTGAATATTACCATTGTCATGTAATTTCAATCATATCTTCGACTTTCCTTTCTTGTGCATATATCTTGTCAATCCTTGATTTCAGCTGTGATTGGTCTTCCTTTAATCGTGTAAGAAGACTTCTACTCTGCTGGTAAGAAGACTTCACTCTGCTGGTAAGAAGACTTCTACTCTGCTGGTAAGAAGACTTCACTCTGCTGGTAAGAAGACTTCACTCTGCTGTCTTTACTCAGCTGTCTTTACACAGCTGCTGTTTCTTCTCAGCTGCTGTCTTTACTCTGTTGTCTTTACTCAGCTGGCTTTACACAGCTGCTGTTTCTTCTCAGCTGCTGTCTTTACTCTGCTGTCTTTACTCAGCTGGCTTTACACAGCTGCTGTTTCTTCTCAGCTGCTGTCTTTACTCTGCTGTCTTTACTCAGCTGGTTGTAAGATGACTTCTACTCAGCTGATGTAAGACGACTTCTACTCAGCTGATGTAAGATGACTTCTGGTCTTGGTCTTCTCTTCTCTTCTTGAGCATTGACATGTCTTCTCTTCTAACCAGAGTCCTATCTATTACAAGATGTATAATAAAGTTGTCTATACAATACAACTTATCCTATTACATGATTGATTTGGTTTATCAAAACTAAACTAAGGATATTCATATCCCAACATGTCTAAACAGAACATGAAGGCTGAGTCCATGGCCCTCTCTTCGACTCCATTGAAGCCTCTTCCAATCTTCCTTCTCTTTCAAGAGTAGCGAAGAGATTCAATTAGGACACATTTGATGCTACAACCCATCTGATGATGAGGAACATCAGATGGTAAGGGCAACCTGAACCAGTGGGATATCATCCAGGCTGATCATCATATTGATTTGATGGTCCTACATGGTTCAGAGATCGAGCTGGAAGATCCATCAAACCAGGTTGGATCACCACTCACAATAAAGCTGGAAGATTCATCATCCAGGTTGGATCATCACAGCAACAACGAAGGATCCACCAAGACAGGTTGGACCTTCAAAACCCAGAAGATTTACTCAGCAAATCTCAATCCTCCACTCAGCTGATCAGAAGACCAACTCAGCTGACCAGAAGACTTTCAAGGAAAATCAGCAGACCTCTTGAAGAAATCAGAAGACTTCACTCTGCTGACCAGATCATTTGATTTTAGAGTTCAATGACTATCTTTGATCATGTAATTCATTCTAGATTATTCCTGAATGTAATTAAGCAAATTGGCCTATATAAGGAATGCAATTCACTTATAAAAAACGGCCTTGATGATCAATTCTTGCCACAAAATTAGTCACAACGGCTATTTTTGGTAATGATGTCATTAATACTCAATTACCAAATTGCCAGCAAATCAACTGTTGCCACATGGCAAATTTAGCCGACAAATTTAAAGAAAGGCCCGAAATCAAAGAAGGAAAATCTTGGGCTCTACTCCACAATTAAACCCAAATCTGACCGTTAGATCAAGAATTATTGGAGTATATATATACACCCTTAAAACTCTTCCAAACCCTTTCGCTCACATTACTCAATTGCTCTCGATACTCTCTCGTTCTGCAAATTTCTTTCAAGCTCTCAAAACCTAACACTCAAAATATACTATGGCAATCATTGAAATTTACGACGAGAAGACCAAGAGCACTGGCACCTTGGATGCTGCAAAGTGGTCCAAGGAAGGGAAGATGTTCACAGAGAATGCTCTGTTTTTCAAGGGCAAACACAAAGCAGAAAACAAGGAGATCCTTCTTCGCTGCATCAACCTCAAACTGCGAGAGTTTCTGGAAGCAGCACCCACCAATGTTTATGAACAAGATGTGTTGGCTTTCTATGCAAACGCTGTGATGAAGGGATCTTATGTCGAAAGTGTCATGGGTGGACACAGGGTCAAGGTAACAAGGGAAATCCTTCAGGAACTTTTCGGTTTATCAAGGGGGAAGATCAATATCTCCAACTATATTATGGGTAAGGAGAAAGAATACATGGAGATGTTCACTGATGGGAGAATCAAGGCTGCTGATGCCTCTGGACTCAAGAAATCCCAATTAGAACCTAAGTTTCAAACCCTGATGGATATAGCAGGCAAGATGCTGCTAGGTAACACTTTCAGCCATGATGCTGTTACCACCTTGAAGGTTAGAGTTATGGCTGCAATCTGGGATCAGATTGATGGAGACTGGCAAGGGCTTTTCTTGGACAGAATTGCTCTTGAAGCCAAGAAGGTGACTTTGGACCTTCAATCAAGAGAATGGAAGGTAACCTCAACTGTCAGCTTTGTCAACAAGCTGAGTATCATCCTTCCAGAAGTACTCCCAAGAAAGTACAAGATGGGACCTCACAAGACCTTCCACATCTCCAAATATTATTTAAGGAAGGACGCTCTTGCTGAGGCAGCAAGGTTGAAAGAAGAGAGGAAGAAGCTGTTAGCTGAAGCATCTTCCAAAGATGTTATTGAAAAGGCAGAAGAGTCCACTCATAACTCTGCTGCTGAAGAAGAAGAGGAGCCATCGAAAGAAGAGGCTCAAAAGAAGGTTGCTGAAGAGGATGATGATGACAATCAGACCTTAGCACAAAGAAGATATCTGATCAGATCAGGGCTCATCTCCCCATCTGATTCAGATGTCACTCCCACTGCCTCTCCTTAAAAAAGGCAGGTACTTCTAACCCCTCTCTCACTTTCTGCTTCTAAACTATCAAAGGGTCAGAAGAGAAAGAAGAACACTTCTTCTTTCACAAAGAAAGCCAAGAAATCCAGGCTCCCTACTCCAATGAGCATAGCCCCTATTTCATCCTTCAACCCTTCTGATGATACCAACCCATCTGAACCCTCACACACTGATGCCCAAATCCCTGCTGATACTCACACAGCAGAGGAACAAGCCCAGCCTAACCCTGCTGATGTTCAAACAGCAGACAACCAACCTCAGACCACCTCCACACAACCTGCTGATGATCAAACTCAGATTATATCCACAATCCTTGCTGATATTCAAACAGCAAATGTCCAAGATCATCAAGCTCAAACACCTACTGATCTTCAAGAAGAAACTGAACCAGACCAGCAGACCCATAACCCTGCTGATGAACAAATTACTGAAGATCAATCCCAACCTCCTACCCAACAAGAAGAAATCACTTCCCAAATCCCTGCTGATACTCACACAGCAGAGGAAAATGCCCCAACTACCCAAACCCCTACCATCATTGTCCCTTCTGCTCCAGAAGACTTGGCACCAGAAGACCTGGTTCAACCTGGTCCTTCTCAACCTCAGTTCAGAATGGTGCACTACCCCATGTGCCAAACAGAAAAGATAATGAGGATGAAGATAGCCAACCTGCTCAAGACCACCATCCCTGGAGTTGATGAGACTTCAATCCAGTTTGAACAAGTGCTTAGGGTATGCACTTGGATTGAGCTCAGAAGAGATGATGTAGATGACCTTCTTGAGGTCATGGAAGGAATGGGAGGAAAGGAAAACTTCCTCGACTGCGAGATGGAGCAAAAGGAAGTTGCTCAAGTTCAATCCTTTGCTCAGCTGCTATCAGATAAGGCACTAACTGCAGTCTGCAACCGGATCCTAGGAGTCTCTACTGCTGATGTCCCTATCCCAATAGGCTCATCGGATCAGTAGACAGCTGAACAAGCAAAGATGAAGGAATCAGCTGCACCAGCCTTGGTGGAAGACTCAGCTGCCCCTGCTGAAGACTCAGCTGCACCAGCTGACAAAGAAGAGATTGAAAGAGAAGTAGTCAGAATACCAGCTCACTTCAGACCTTCAGACGAACTGACTCACTTCATTGCCAATCAAGAGGATCCAGGCAGACGAATGATGACCCATCTGACCAAGGCCACTACCTGCTTCCTCAATGAGGAGTACCTATCAGCCGAAGAAAGAGGCAAAGCAGTAATTGTTCATCCAAAGCCTCAAGGTACACCCTCTACTTCTACCCCATATGTTGACCATACAGCAGACATCTGCTCCCAGGTCAAAGCTGCAATAGACTTGCACTTTGAGAAAGGTTTAGGCATGCAGCTAGGAAGATATGTTGAGAAAGCTGCAAGGGATCAGAAGACTCGTCTTCATGACCAAATTATTGAAATTGAAGACAAGTTTGGTGAAGCACTTCATCAGCAGATAGGAGAATACTTGAGTACCTATCAGAAGTTGTCAGCCGACACCTCCAAAAGGTTTGCTGATCTTTACACTGATGAGATGCACCGCATGGAGACCACCTACAAGACAAGAATTGAGGATGCTGAAGCAAGAGCCACTGAAGGACAAGCTCTTCTTAAAACAGCTGCAGAGGAGAATGAGAAACTGCAGACTCAGCTGAAGGAAACAGCAGCCAAGTTGGAAGCACTTGCAGAAAAGCTCGAAGCTGCCTCCTCCACCAATTCTCTTTCTCATGTCATGGAACACAGTATATCCCACATTACTGCTGTCAACAAGGTCAATGCCGTGGCATTGAAACAAACTCTGAAAGTGGAAATCATGAATGCCATGAAGCCTTTTTCGGCTGCACTTGCTGAAGCCAAAAAGGGGGAAGATATGTTGATAAGAGCTCTTGAGAAATCTACTGCACAACATGCTGTAATGGTAGTATCTCAAGATGAGCTGAATGAAACCTTGAGTAGTTTAAAGAGCAAAATCAAGAACAAGCAAGAAAAAGGCAAAGGCAAAGAAATTGCTCAAGAAGACACTCAAGCACCCACTCAAGCTCCTGCCAAGACTCTTCAGATCACTGCTCTTGAAGAACAAGTCCCTGAAAAGAGAATGACAAGGAAAAGAAAGGCAGATGAGCAAGCCCAGACAGCTCAGACCAGCAAGAAATCAACTCCAGCAGAGCCTACTGCAGAACAGAAAGAGGCTCTAGAGTTGAAGAAAAAGAAGTTGCTTGAAGCTCAAGAGCTTAAGCAAAAGAAGCTGAATGATGCGAAGGCAGTCAAAGCCAAATTTGAAAGAAGAATTGCCAAACTCAGGAAAATGATGAAGGACAGAGCAAAAGAAGACAGTGTCCTGGTGTTTGATAGCAATTATGTGGATTACTTAGCCCTTCAAGATGAGCTACCAAGATGGTATCCCCTAAAGAAGAAGTGGCAAATTCAACACCACATAGTAAGGAAATTTGGCCCTCTCCCAACTTATGAAGATGAATTCTTCCAGTTCAATCAGTTTATGAACATTGAAGATCCAGTGTTCTGGGAAGAAATTGTCAAGACAGCCAAAGGACTTGAAAACTGCAGAATCTTAACTCCTGAAGAACCCAAATGGGATGCACCCCTTCTGGATTCAGGAAGAGTCAACATGATAGGAATCAAGAAGATTTTGTACAAGATCTATGAAGAGGAGAATGTTACAGATGTACAGCACATGGAAGAAGTTCGAGCTCGTCTATACCTTGCCTACCGCATTTGAAGATCAGAAGACCTGATGAAGACTAGCTTAGAAGTTTAAAGAAACTATTACTTGTAATCTGTAAAAGTTCTATCAATATTCAAGTTCTAGTTCTTTTTGCTTACAAGACAAACTCTCATTGTCTTCATCAGATACTTCAAGTCTTAGCATGATATAAACTCTTATCTTAATTCATTAAGAGCACTTATCAAGTATAGTTTTGGCTTCATCAAAAAGGGGGAAATTGTTGGGATATAAATTCATCCTAAGCCCCACTTGATGTTAGAATAGTTTTGATGGCCAAAACACTTAGAGTTTATAAATGTAATAGGATCAGCTGACTTGTATAGAACAGCTTAGACTAGTCTTGTGTGATCAACTGTATTGATATCAGTTGATCAGCACAGTCCTGGCTTACATGCCTATCCTCAAGATGAGAAGAGTAGAAGACATGAAGACTAGAAGATCCTTGAAGACCAGATAAGTTAAGGTGCTTGTATACCTACCTATCTGATGGAGTCCCAGATTGAAGATGGCCTAAAAGCAGTACAAAGAATTTCCAGATCAGAAGAGTGAAGACAGAAGACCTAAGGCCAGAAGAGTAGTCAGAAGACTAGAAGTACAGATCAGAAGACTATGTGCTCTTCCAGGACTCGGCTGATTCCCAAGTCATCTTGCAATTCAAACGAAGACCTACCTTATTTAGAAGATTGACATGATCCCAGGATTGAAGCAATCAAGCGGCTGGAATCAAGGAATCAAGCTATTATGGAAAGATTGCTCAAACGGCTAGTTGCAACCAATCTCCATTATAAATACAAGAGGATGAGAAATCACAAAAAGAAGAAGTCACAAGAGAGAATTCAACAAGCCAAGCAAGCAATCAAAGCTAAAGCCATACAGTTCTAAGAATTCTCAAAAGAGCCAGAAACCATTAGATTATCTATAGCTCTTAAGTGATTTCTATCCAACCCTTAAGAACCTGAAACCTGTTCATATTGTATATCAATTGTTTTAGGCATAGTGGTTAAGCAAATTATAAGCTTGAACCATTAGTTGGATACACCTCAAAAACCCCAAACCCTCACCGAAAGGTTAAAGTTTTTGAAACCCCTTAAAGTGCAAGTGCTTACAATCACTTGTGGAGACCGTAGCTGTTAGGACGGCTCAGATCTCAAAGTCCTAACCTTGGGACTATAAAGGTCAAGACCCTTGTAATTTGTGGAAATTAAAGGGATTAAACATCACGTTAGGACGTGAGAGTGGACGTAGGAACGTATATCCGAACCACTATAAATCCGGTGTTATTTACTTTCTGCACTTTACATTTCTGCCTTTACATTCATTATTATATAGTGCATACTGTGATTTCAACACTCTTCAAAACAAGGCCATAACTTTCAAACCAGCATCAGCTAAGTATTTTCATTAAGTAAAACAAGTTACAAGAACGAGTCTAAACCAGGGCCACCATAATTCCGCATATAACCTCCTCAGTCAGATCACTATAGTCATCTGGACCAACAGACTTGCAGTCCAGTTGACATAGCAATCAGAAGAGGTTCCCAACTCTGTTTGAAAAAGTTTTAAAGTCTATTCACCCCTCCCCTCTAGACTTTAAACCCATTCACTACTCGTTCAGGGACCAACAACCTTTCTAAATGGTATTCTGGTAGAAGAAGTATATGTAGAGTAGCCTCCAGGATTTGAAAAAGGTGACCAAGTATATCGACTGAAGAAGGCTCTCTATGGTCTAAAACAAGCCCCTAGAGCTTGGTATGACACATTGTCACAATTCCTACTTGACAATGGATATACAAAAGGAAAAGTTGATAGAACTCTTTTCAGAATACAAGAAGGATAAGACATTCTAATGGTGCAAATATATGTAGATGATATTATATTTGGATCACCCAATCAAGAGATGTGCAAGAAGTTCTCTGAACTTATGCAAGGAAAATTTGAAATGAGCATGATGGGTGAAATGAATTACTTTCTAGGACTTCAAGTCAAGCAGAGTCCAGAAGGGATCTTCATCAACCAGTCCAAGTATACCAAGAGCCTATTAGAAAGATTCAAAGCTCTACAAAGCAAGACTGCAAGGATTCCAATGATGACATCCTTCAAAATGGAACCAGATGAGTCTGGAAAGGCAGTTGATCAAGCTGAATATAGAGCACTGATTGGATCTCTACTATACCTTACAGCTAGCAGACCAGACATAACATTTGCTGTAGGAGTATGTGCTAGGTTTCAAGCAAACCCAAAGCAAAGTCATCTAGAAGCAGCAAGGAAGATTCTCAAGTACCTAAAAGGAACAGTCAACCTAGGACTATGGTACCCTGCTGATGACAATCTAGAATTGAGTGGCTATTCTGACTCAGACTATGGAGGATGTAGAATTGATAGGAAATCCACATCTGGAACCTGTCAATTTCTAGGCAACAAGCTGATATCATGGTTCTCTAAGAAGCAAACCTCAGTTGCAACCTCCACCACTGAAGCAGAATACATGGCAGCTGGTAGTTGTTGTAGTCAGCTGCTCTGGTTAGTTCAACAACTCAAGGATTACAATGTAGAGGCAAGAGAAGTCCCTATCTATTGTGATAGCAGCAGTGCCATTGCCATCACTCAAAATCCTGTCCTCTACACAAGGTGCAAGCATGTCGACATTCGACACCACTTCATAAGAGACCACCTTGAAAAGAAGGACATCAAGATGGAGAAAATTCACACAGATATCCAAAGAGCAGACATCTTGACTAAGCCCCTAGCTGAAGAAAGATTCAAGACCCTATGCTACAGCTTAGGACTCCTGGATCCAAGCACATGAAGAGCAAAGATCAGCTGAAAACCTCAGCTGATACAATTGCAGAAGACTAGGAGGATCAGATGAGGTGAATAGACACCCTCATCTTCAGGTAAGTTCTTTCCCAATGAAGACAAATAAAGCTGAGGGAAAACTTAGAGTCGTCTAATCAAGGGGGAATCAATGATACCTTAAGAATCCTTGATGAAATACTCTACAATCTGCATTGCATATTCATACATATATATATATCCAGCAGACTTGAACAAAGTTATTTGACATTTTTACTCTAAGCAATGTATAACTATGTATATTAATAAACTATTCTTCATAAAATACTTTATTCATATACATATATACAGTATACTATTGAGTTATACTTGGTTGGATTAATACACCATCCTCACCGACTCAACAGTATGCATGCAATGTACGGATTTCAAATAACTCTTGCTCAAAATTTATAATTTCTGCATTCCATAAGATAAAGTCTGAATATCTTTAAATGTGAACCCTTGGATCAAGAATCTCATTGTTGATCTTAAGAAATAACTTTTCAGAAATTCAGACCTATCAACTCTATGGTTTTGTCATCTTTCACTCCACTACCTCATTTCTACCCCTATAAAAGGAGGAAGTTATGAGAACACCTAAGAACACAAATCACTAACTATTATTTTTGTTTCAGGTATGGAGACAATCGAGAGAAGAGATGGAATGGAGATCATCCTTCAACCAATATCTTGGGTGAAGGAGATGAAGATTTGTCCAGAAGATGAAGATGATGCAGATCAGCACACTTGGCTTACTCAACATGAGTATGCCTATGAAAACTAGAGGAAAGAGAGACGTCCTTATTGAAAACTAGAGGAAAGAGAGATGCAAAGGACAAAGTAGCAAGCAAGCACAGCTTCTTCTCCAGGGGGAAGTTCTACCTGGAGAGCCTGTTATCAAAAGCTACTGTGTCTAAACAGAACATGAAGACCAAGTCCATGGCCCTCTCTTCGACTCCATTGAAGCCTCTTCCAATCTTCCTTCTCCTTTAAGAGAAGCGAAGAAATTCAAAAAGGACACTTCAGATGCTACAACCCATCTGATGATGAGGAACATCAGATGGTAAGGGCAATCTGAACCAGTGGGATATCATCCAGGCTGATCAACATATTGATTTGATGGACCTACATGGTTCAGAGATAGTGCTGGAAGATCCATCAAACCAGGTTGGATCACCACTCACAATAAAGCTGGAAGATCCACACGTGATGTTTAATCCCTTTAATTTACCACAAATTACAAGGGTCTTGACCTTTATAGTCCCAAGGTTAGGACTTTGAGATCTGAGCCGTCCTAACAGCTACGGTCTCCACAAGTGATTGTAAGCACTTACACTTTAAGGGGTTCAAAAACTTTAACCTTTCGGTGAGGGTTTGGGGTTTTTGAGGTGTATCCAACTAATGGTTCAAGCTTATAATTTGCTTAACCACTATGCCTAAAACAACTGATATACAATATGAACAGGTTTCAGGTTCTTAGGGGTTGGATAGAAATCACTTAAGAGCTATAGATAATCTAATGGTTTCTGGCTCTTTTGAGAATTCTTAGAATAGTATGGCTTTAGCTTTGTTTGCTTGCTTGGCTTGTTGAATTCTCTCTTGTGACTTGTTTTGTGATTTCTCATCCTCTTGTATTTATAATGGAGATTGGTTGTAACTAGCCGTTGGAGTTGACTAGCCGTTTGAGCAATCTTTCCATAATAGCTTGATTCCTTGATTCCAGCCGCTTGATTGCTTCAATCCTGGGATCATGTCAATCTTCTAAATAAGGTAGGTCTTCGTTTGAATTGCAAGATGACTTAGGAATCAGCCGAGTCCTGGAAGAGCACATAGTCTTCTGATCTGTACTTCTAGTCTTCTGACTACTCTTCTGGCCTTAGGTCTTCTGTCTTCTGATATCAGTAGAGTAACACTCTTCTGATCTGGAAATTCTTTGTACTGCTTTAGGCCATCTTCAATCTGGGACTCCATCAGATAAGTAGGTATACAAGCACCTTAACTTATCTGGTCTTCAAGGATCTTCTAGTCTTCATGTCTTCTACTCTTCTCATCTTGAGGATAGGCATGTAAGCCAGGACTGTGCTGATCAGCTGATATCAATACAGTTGATCACACAAGACTAGTCTAAGCTGTTCTATACAAGTCAGCTGATCCTATTACATTTATAGACTCTAAGTGTTTTGGCCATCAAAACTATTCTACCATCAAGTGGGGCTTAGGGTGAATTTATATCCTAACAATTTCCCCCTTTTTGATGAAGCCAAAACTATACTTGATAAGTGCTCTTAATGAATTAAGATAAGAGTTTATAACATGCTAATACTTGAAGTATTTGATGAAGACAATGAGAGTTTGTCTTGAAAGCAAAAAGAACTATAACTTGAATATATATAGAGCTTTTACAGATTACAAGTAATAGTTTCTTTAAACTTCTAAAGTAGTCTTCATCAGGTCTTCTGATCTTCAAACGCGGTAGGCAAGGTACAGACGAGCTCGAACTTCTTCCATGTGCTGTACGTCTTGAGATACTATTCAAGGTCTCATTCAAGGTCTCATTCAACTCATCTTGAGATACTACCATTACAGCTTATTGTGCAGCTGATTTCTCAAGAGACCTTATCAACATATTTTCCCCCTTTTTGGCTTCAGCAAGTGCAGCCGTAAAAGGCTTCATGGCATTCATGATTTCCACTTTCAGAGTTTGTTTCAGTGCCATGGCATTGACCTTGTTGACAGCAGTAATATGGGAGATACTGTGCTCCATGACATGAGATAGAGAACTGGTGGAGGAGGCAGCTTCGAGCTTTTCTGTAAGTGCTTCCAACTTGGCTGCTGTCTCCTTCAGCTGAGTCTGCAGTTTCTCATTCTCCTCTGCAGCTGCCTTAAGAAGGGCTTGACCTTCAGTGGCTCTTGCTTCAGCTTCTTCAATTCTCGACTTGTAGGTGGTCTCCATGCGGTGCATCTCATCAGTGTAAAGATCAGCAAACGTTTTGGAGGTGTCAGCTGACAACTTCTGATAGGTACTCAAGTATTCTCCTATCTGCTGATGAAGTGCTTCACCAAACTTGTCTTCAACGTCAAGAATCTGGTCATGAAGACGAGTCTTCTGTTCCCTTGCAGCTTTCTCAACATATCTTCCTAGCTGCAGGCCTAAACCTTTCTCAAAGTGCAAGTCTATTGCAGCTTTGACCTGGGAGCAGATGTCTGTTGTATGGTCAACAGATGGGGTAGAAGTAGAGGGTGTACCTTGAGGCTTTGGATGAACAATTATTGCTTTGCCTCTTTCTTCGGCTGATAGGTACTCCTCATTGAGGTAGCAGGTAGTGGCCTTAGTCAGATGGGTCATGATTCGTCTGCCTGCATCCTCTTGATCATCAATGAAGTGAGTCAGATTGTCCGAAGGTCTGAAGTGAGCTGGTACTCTGACTACTTCTCTGTCAATCTTTTCTTTGTCAGTTGATGCAGCTGAGTCTTCTGCGGGTGCAGGTGCAACTGAGTCTTCTGCAGGTGCAGCTGAGTCTTCCACCAAGACTGGTGCAGTTGATTCCTTCAACTTTGCTTGTTCAGCTGTCTGCTGATCCGATGAGCCTTCTGGGATAGAGACATCAGCAGTGGGGATTCCTAAAATCCGGTTGCAAACTGCAGTCAGTGCCTCATCTGATAGCAGCTGAGCAAAGGATCGAACTTGAGCAACTTCCTTTTGCTCCATCTCCCAGTCGAGGAAGTTTTCCTTTCCTCCCATTCCTTCCATGACCTCAAGAAGGTCATCTACATCATCTCTTCTGAGCTCAATCCAAGTGCATACCCTAAGCACTTGTTCAAACTGGATTGAATTCTCATCAACTCCAGGGGTAGTGGACTTGAGCAGGTTGGCTATCTTCATCCTCATTATCTTCTCTGTTTGGCACATGGGGTAGTGCACCATTCTGAACTGAGGTTGAGAAGGGCCATCTTGAACCAGGTCTTCTGGTGCCATGTCTTCTGGAGCAGAAGGGACAGTGATGGTAGGAGTTTGGGTAGCTGGGGCATTTTCCTCTGCTGTGTGAGTATCAGCAGGGATTTGGGAAGTGATTTCTTCTTGTTGGGTAGGAAGTTGAGATTGATCTTCAGTGATTTGTTCCTCAGCAGGGTGAGTATCAGCAGGGATTTGGATATCAGTGTTTAGAGGCTCAGATGGGTTGGACTCATCAGAAGGGTTGAAGGATGAAATAGGGGCTATGCTCATTGGAGTAGGGAGCCTGGATTTCTTGGTTTTCTTTGTGAAAGAAGAAGTGTTCTTCTTTCTCTTCTGACCCTTTGATAGCTTAGAAGGTGTGAAAGTGAGAGGGGGATTAGAAGTACCTGCCTTTTTCAAAGGAGAGGCAGTGGAAGTGGCATCTGAATCAGATGGGGAGATGAGCCCTGATCTGATCAGATATCTTCTTTGTGATAAGGTCTGATTGTCATCATCATCATCCTCATCAGCCTTCTTTTGAGCCTCTTCTTTGGATGGCTCCTCTTCTTCTTCAGCAGCAGAGTCATGAGCAGACTCTTCTGTCTCTTCAACAACGTCTTTGGAAGATGCTTCAGCTAACAACTTCCTCCTCTCTTCTTTCAACCTTGCTGCCTCAGCAAGAGCTTCCTTCCTTAAGTAATATTTGGAGATGTGAAAGGTCTTATGAGGTCCCATCTTGTACTTTCTGGGGAGTACTTCTGGAAGGATGATACTCAGCTTGTTGACAAAGCTGACTGTTGATGTCACCTTCCATTCTCTTGACTGTAAGTCCAAGGTCACTTTCTTGGCCTCAAGAGCAATTCTATCCAGAAATAGTCCTTGCCAATCTCCATCAATCTGATCCCAGATTGCAGCCATAACTTGAACTTTCAGAGTGGTAACAGCATCATGGCTGAAGGTGTTACCAAGCAGCATCTTTCCTGCTATATCCATCAGAGTTTGGAACTTAGGTTCAAGTTGGGATTTCTTGAGCCCAGTGGCATCAATAGCCTTTATTCTTCCATCAGTAAACATCTCCATGTACTCTTTTTCTCTACCCATGATGTAGGTGGAGATATTTACATTCCCCCTTGACAAGCCAAACAATTCCTGAAGAATTTCCCTTGTTACCTTGACCTTGTGTCCACCCATGACACTTTCGACATAAGATCCCTTCATCACAGCGTTTGCATAGAAAGCCAGCACATCTTGTTCGTAAAAATTGGTGGGTGCTGCTTCCAGAAAATCTCGCAGGTTGAGGTTGATGCAGCGAAGAAGGATCTCCTTGTTTTCTGCTTTGTGTTTGCCCTTGAAAAACAGAGCATTCTCTGTGAACATCTTCCCTTCCTTGGACCACTTTGCAGCATCCAAGGTGCCAGTGCTCTTGGTCTTCTCGTCGTAAATTTCAATGATTGCCATAGTATACTTTGAGTGTAATTGAGACGAGTGTAAGGTTTTGAGAGCTTGAAAGAAATTTGCAGAACGAGAGAGTATTGAGAGCAATTGAGTAATGTGAGCGAAAGGGTTTGGAAGAGTTTTAAGGGTGTGTATATATACTCCAACGATTCTTGATCTAACGGTCAGATTTGGGTTTAATTGTGGAGTAGAGCCCAAGATTTTCCTTCTTTGATTTCGGACCTTTCTTTAAATTTGTCGGCTGAATTTGCCATGTGGCAACAGTTGATTTGCTGGCAATTTGGTAATTGAGTATTAATGACATCATTACCAAAAATAGCCGTTGTGACTAATTTTGTGGCAAGAATTGATCATCAAGGCCGTTTTTTATAAGTGAATTGCATTCCTTATATAGGCCAATTTGTTTAATTACATTCAGGAATAAATCTAGAATGAATTACATGATCAAAGATAGTCATTAAACTCTAAAATCAAGTGATATGGTCAGCAGAGTGAAGTCTTCTGATTTCTTCAAGAGGTCTGCTGATTTTCCTTAAAAGTCTTCTGGTCAGCTGAGTTGGTCTTCTGATCAGCTGAGTGGAGGATTGAGATTTGCTGAGTAAATCTTTTGTGCTTTGAAGGTCCAACCTGGCTTGATGGATCCTTCGTTGTTGCTGTGATGATCCAACCTGGATGATGGATCTTCTAGCTTTATTGTGAGTGGTGATCCAACCTGGTTTGATGGATCTTCCAGCTCTATCTCTGAATCAAGTAGGACCATCAAATCAATATGATGATCAGCCTGGATGATATCCCACTGGTTCAGGTTGCCCTTACCATCTGATGTTCCTCATCGTCAGATGGGTTGTAGCATCAAATGTGTCCTTTTTGAATTTCTTCGCTTCTCTTGAAGGAGAAGGAAGATTGGAAGAGGCTTCAATGGAGTCTGAAGAGAGGGCCATGGACTTAGCCTTCTTGTTCTGTTTAGACACAATAGCTTTTGGTAACAAGCTCTCCATGTAGAACTTCCCCCTGGAGAAGAAGCTCTGCTTGCTTGCTACTTTGTCTTCTCCATCTCTCTTTCCTCTAGTTTTCAATAAGGACGTCTCTCTTTCCTCTAGTTTTCATAGGCAAACTCATGTTGAGTAAGCCAAGTGTGCTGATCTGCATCATCTTCATCTTCTGGACAAAGCTTCATCTCCTTCACCCAAGACCTTGGTTGAAGGATGATCTTCATTCCATCTCTTCTTTCGATTGTCTCCATTCCTGAAACAGAAAATAATAGTTAGTGATTTGTGTTCTTAGGTGTTCTCATAACTTCCTCCTTTTATAGGGGTAGAAATGAGGTAGTGGAGTGAAAGATGACAAAACTATAGAGTTGATAGGTCTGAATTTCTGAAAAGTTACTTCTTAAGATCAACAGTGAGATTCTTGATCTAAGGGTTCACATTTAAAGATATTCAGACTTTATCTTATGGAATGCAGAAATTATAAATTTTTGAGCAAGAGTTATTTGAAATCCGTATAGTGCATGCATACTGTTGAGTCGGTGAGGATGGTGTATTAATCCAACCAAGTATAACTCAATAGTATACTATATGTATGTATATAAATAAAGTATTTTATGAAGAATAGTTTATTATTATACATAGTATACATTGCTTAGAGTAAAGAAATCAAATAACTTTGTTCAAGTCTGCTGTATATATATATATATATATGATATGCAATGCAGATTTTAGAGTATTTCATCAAGGATTCTTAAGGTATCATTGATTCCCCCTTGATTAGATGACTCTAAGTTTTCCCTCAGCTTTATTTGTCTTCATTGGGAAAGAACTTACCTGAAGATGAGGGTGTCTATTCACCTCATCTGATCCTCCTAGTCTGCTGCACTGGGATCAACTGAGGTTTTTAGCTGATCTTTCCTTCTTCATGTGCTTGGGTCCAGGAGTCCTAAGCTGTAACATAGGGTCTTGAACCTTTCTTCAGCTAGGGGCTTAGTCAAGATGTCTGCTCTTTGGATATCTGTGTGAATTTTCTCCATCTTGATGTCCTTCTTTTCAAGGTGGTCTCTTATGAAGTGGTGTCGAATGTCGACATGCTTGCACCTTGTGTGGAGGACTGGATTTTGAGTGATGGCAATGGCACTGCTGCTATCACAATAAATAGGGACTTCTCTTGCCTCTACATTGTAATCCTTGAGTTGTTGAACTAGCCAGAGCAACTGACTACAACAACTACCAGCTGCCATATATTCTACTTCAGTGGTGGAGGTTGCAACTGAGGTTTGCTTCTTAGAGAACCATGATATCAGCTTGTTGCCTAGAAATTGACAGGTTCCAGATGTGGATTTCCTATCAATTCTACATCCTCCATAGTCTGAGTCAGAATAGCCACTCAATTCTAGATTGTCATCAGCAGGGTACCATAGTCCTAGGTTGACTGTTCCTTTTAGGTACTTGAGAATCTTCCTTGCTGCTTCTAGATGACTTTGCTTTGGGTTTGCTTGAAACCTAGCACATACTCCTACAGCAAATGTTATGTCTGGTCTGCTAGTTGTAAGGTATAGTAGAGATCCAATCAGTGCTCTACATTCAGCTTGATCAACTGCCTTTCCAGACTCATCTGGTTCCATTTTGAAAGATGTCATCATTGGAATCCTTGCAGTCTTACTTTGTAGAGCTTTGAATCTTTCTAATAGGCTCTTGGTATACTTGGATTGGTTGATGAAAATCCCTTCTGAACTCTGCTTGACTTGAAGTCCTAGGAAATAATTCATCTCACCCATCATGCTCATTTCAAACTTTCCTTGCATAAGTTCAGAGAACTTCTTGCACATCTCTTGATTGGGTGATCCAAATATAATATCATCTACATATATTTGCACCATTAGGATGTCTTCTCCTTCTTGTATTCTGAAAAGAGTTCTATCCACTTTGCCTTTTGTATATCCATTGTCAAGTAGGAATTGTGACAATGTGTCATACCAAGCTCTAGGGGCTTGTTTTAGACCATAGAGAGCCTTCTTCAGTCGATATACTTGATCACCTTTTTCAAATCCTGGAGGCTGCTCTACATATACTTCTTCTACCAGAATACCATTTAGAAAAGCACTCTTGACATCCATTTGATATACCTTGAAGCCCATATATGATGCATAAGCTAGAAACAGTCGAATGGCTTCTAATCTGGCTACTGGAGCAAAAGTTTCATCATAGTCAATCCCTTCAGATTGTGAATATCCTTTTGCAACTAGCCTTGCCTTATTTCTAGTTATCACATCATTTTCGTCCTTCTTGTTCTTGAATACCCACTTTGTTCCTACTACATTGTGGTTTTCAGGACGATCTACCAATTCCCAGACTTCATTTCTCTCGAATTGGTTTAGTTCTTCTTGCATAGCAGTGATCCAATTGCTATCTGTCATTGCTTCTTCTATGTCAGCTGGTTCAATGTTGGATAGGAAAGCACACCAGCAGAACATAGATGATTGTGAGTTCTGATTCAGTTGTCTTCTGGTCTTGACACCTGAGTCAGCTCCTCCTAAGATGAGGTTTGATGGATGGTTGTTCCTCCATGTATGCCTCACAGGAGTATCTGCATTGGATGAGCTTGGATTCTCATCTGATCTAGTGCCATCAGGAGGGTTGGCTTGATTAGGTCGATCATCATCTGTATCTTGTGTGTCAAAGAGATCATTCCCCCTGGCATTTGGGATTGGTGCATCTTGATTCTGGTCAGCTTGTCCTGCTTGAGTTTGAGATCTAGTGATAGGTCTATGAGGCTTATCTTTCTCTGGTTCTTCAGGAAAAGGTTCATTTACTTCAATGAACTCATCTAGTTTGGGCTTGATCACTAGATGTCTCATCTGATCTGCAGCTGAGTTTGTTTCTACTGCATTCTTTTCACAAGATTCATCAAAAACAACATGAGGTGTTTCTTCCACAAGAAGGGTTCGTTTGTTGAGTACTCTAAATGCTTTGCTAGTAGAGGAGTATCCTAAGAATATCCCCTCATCTGCTTTGGCATCAAAAGCATTCAACTTACTCTTCCCATTGTTGTGAATGAAACACTTACAACCAAATATATGAAAGTAAGATACTCTAGGTTTTCTTCCTTTCCACAGTTCATATGGGGTTTTCTCATGAATTTTGTGAATACCTGACCTGTTTTTTGTGTGACAAGCTGTGTTGATGGCTTCTGCCCATAGCTTCTTAGGAGTGGAGAATTCAGCAAGGAGTGTTCTGGCAGCTTCCTTGAGTGTTCTGACTCTTCTTTCAGCTACACCATTCTGCTGTGGTGTTCTTGCTGCACTTGTCTCATGCTGAATACCATTAGAAGTACAATTGGCAATAATATAAGAGTTAATGAATTCAGTGCCTTTGTCACTTCTAATTTTCACAATTGGTTCTCCTTTCTCTACTTGGATCCTCTTCAATAGTTCAGGAAGCTTCTGCTGTGTTTCACTCTTCTTGTATAAGAAGATAACCCAAGTAAACTTGGAATAATCATCTACAACAATAAGAGTGTACTTCCTCCCTGTTAGAGTGGTTGGAGTGATTGGTCCAAAGAGATCCATGTGAAGCAATTCAAGAACTCTGCTGGTTGATGCTGTCTTCTTGGTCTTGAAGGAGACCTTTGTTTGCTTTCCTTGTTGACATGCATCACATACCTGATCTTTACAGTAGAGTTCATTAGGCAGACCATCAACTAAGGATTCCCTTGCTAACTTGTTCATAGTCTTAAAGTTCAGATGACTAAGACGTTTGTGCCATAGCCAGCTGACATCTTTAGGGCTCTTCACAAGCAGACATGTATCCTTAGGACAGCTGTTCCAATTTGCAAGATACATACTTCCCTTTCTAGATCCTGTTAGAAGGTTTTGTTTTGTTCTTTTATCACTTATGAGACACTCATCTTTAGAGAATTTGACTGAGTAACCAGTGTCACAAAAATGAGAAACAAATAATAAATTAAACTTAAGACCTTCTACATATGATACATCATGTACCTCAATGTCACCATTTTTAAGGGTGTCATATCCTTTTGTGTTACCATGCGCGTTATCACCAAAGAAGACTTTTGGACCTTTCTTCTCTATGTAGTTGGTCAGCAGGGCTTTGGTTCCTGTCATGTGAGTTGAGCATCCACTATCTATTTACCAATTTTCTCCTGCTAGACCTCCTCTTCTGTATAGGTCCCTCCTTTCCTGCAAGAAAAGTTAAGTCTTAGGTACCCATTTTGTTTTGGGTCCTTGGGTGTTAGTACTACCCTTGGGAACCCACATATACATTGGTCGTTTGAACAACCTTGATCACTTGAGTTGTTTCCCTCGGGCATCACAGAACCAAATCTTACCAGTCAGCACCTTGGACTGATCTGATTTGTTCTTAGTGTCAGCTAAGTAATAGTCAAATGGTTTCCCTTTATAGGAGTGTACATACATGATCTTTTGACTAGTTACATTCGGCCTGGGTGCATTAGCTGGTCGATGCACACGATTATATGGACCATACTCTTCTGTTCTCACAATATCATAAGAGATAGGGGGTGCAAAGAGAACAGATTTGTTTGAAGAAGACCTCTTCTTCTTGGCTGGGGCAGCATACAGCTGAGACTATCTCAAACGAGATGGTCTAGGCTGTTTGTTGTTCCTCTGTACAGGCTTGGGGTTAGCTTGTCCTTTACCCTTTTTGGTTTTGGGATAGTTAGCCTTAGTTGGTACAGATGCCTTTTGGTTCATATTAGGTTCATTGTGTTTAGAACACTCACCCTTTTCATGTGTCTGAGTAGTGCACTTGTTAGGTGTACTACCCCCAGCTGGAGAGGATGTAGATGGATTAAGTTCATAGCCAAAGCCCATCTTATTGCCATTTGATCTATAATACTCAGAGATACTTTCAATAGTAGTAGAAGCTTTATTGAACTCTGATATCTTTTGATTTAGGCATTCCTTCTCCTTTTCTAAGAGCTTGTGTGCTTGGAAGAGGTCATCGAACTTGGATTGTAGTGAACGAAGTTCCTTAGTTTCTAAAGCTTGAGTTTGTAACATCCCCTCATACAACTGAGTTATTGTGGTATTTTCTTCCTTAAGAAGCTCCACTTCTCTGGTCAATCTTTCATTCATTGTGACCAACTCAGGGGTGTTATCAAACTTAGTCTTTTTCAACTTAGTAATTTCTTTCCTTAGACCCTTGTTCTCCTCTTCCACTTCTATAAAAGCTCTAGTGGCAATATCCAGATCACCTTTTACCTTTCTTAAAGATTGATAATAGGTGTCTTCTGATTCGCCTTCAGATGAGTTTATCTCATCAGATTGTGAAAAAATAGGTGAATGGAAAGTAGTAGTATAGGAGTTTACGTCATTTTCACCTATGGCCATCATAGCTAGGTCATCTAAATCATCTGAGAAGATTTGACAGTCTGGTGATGTAGGGAGTTCATCACTTTGATATTCAGATTCTTCAGTCACCATAGCTTTCTTGTATGAATTTCTCCTTGGCCTTCTTTCTTCTTTGTCATCCAAATCCAGCTCAGGACATTCATAGACATAGTGTCCTGGTTTGCGACAATTAAAGCATGATCCAAATTTCTGATTTGAGTTGCCTTTCCTTGGAGGAGTGGCATCTCTTCTTCTAGATCCTCGGCTGTCAGATGACTCCACATCCTTTCTAGGATGTTTTTCTGGTGTTCTTTCTCAGGAACCTCTGGAGGGTGAACTTGTTCTTCTATCTTTGTAGTTTCTATAGAATTTTCTATATTTGCTGTTGAGAGTGTTCATCCTTTCGAATCTCTTGATCATAAGAGCCATTTGTTCCTTCAGACTCATGTCTGATCCTTCACAGTCTTCTGTTTTCAGAGAGGTCTTGCCAGATGAGGTACTTGCAGTTTTTGTATTGGCTGCCTTGAAGGCTACAGTCTTGGAGGTAGATGGGGTTGCAGTTGGCTCATCACTTCCTGAGTTTTCTTCTCTTTCCAGATCATATTCATGAGCTTTTAGGTTCTGAAATAGAGTTTGAGCAGACCACTTCTTGATATCTTGAGTATCCTTGATGATGGTCTTCTTGAGTCTCCATTTCTTGGTTAGAGAGTCTAAGATCTTTAGATTTTTCACTCTATTTGTATATTTCTTGCCCAGAGATTCTATCTCATTGATGATCTTGGTAAATCTATTGTCTAGCTGATCAATAGACTCTTCTGGTTGCATCTTGAAGTGTTCGAACTTCTTGACTGCTGTAGACAACTTGGATTCCTTGATCAGCTCAGTTCCTTCACAGAGAAGTGCCAATGCCTCCCACATCTCTCTGGCTGACTCACAGTGGATTACCTTTGCAATGTACTCATTTGGAAGAGTTTGCATTATGTAATCTTGAGCAATGCTATCAAGATTTGATTGCTTCATCTCTTCTGGTGTGAGATCCTTCATGGGCTTGGGAACCAGTTGCAGTGTTGACTGTCATGATGGTGATTGGGCCTTCTGTGATTACTGACCACATCTTGTAGTGGACTGATGTGAGATTCTTCCTCATCCTGATCTTCCAGTAATCATAATCCTCTACTGAAAACTTAGGCAACTTTCGCATATTAGCACTCATGCTGTATGAGTTTTCAAAAACAAGTTTTCCAAAAAGATCTGTTCAAGAGGACTACAGAAAGACTCCCTCAAGTCTTCTGATAATCTAGAGACAGTAGTCCGTTAGAACCACTGCTCTGATACCACTTGTTGGTCCCTGAACGAGTAGTGAATGGGATTAAAGTCTAGAGGGGAGGGGTGAATAGACTTTAAAACTTTTTCAAACAGAGTTGAGAACCTCTTCTGATTGCTATGTCAACTGGACTGCAAGTCTGCTGGTCCAGATGACTATAGTGATCTGACTGAGGAGGTTATATGCGGAATTATGGTGGCCCTGGTTTAGACTCGTTCTTGTAATTCTTATGAAAGTGTTCAACTTGTTTTGCTTAATGAAAATACTCAGCTGATGATGGTTTGAAAGTTATGGCCTTGTTTTGAAGAATGTTGAAATCACAGTATGCACTATATAATAATGTATGTAAAGACAGAAATGTAAAGTGCAGAAAGTAAATGACACCGGATTTATAGTGGTTCGGATATACGTTCCTACGTCCACTCTCACGTCCACACGTGATGTTTAATCCCTTTAATTTACCACAAATTACAAGGGTCTTGACCTTTATAGTCCCAAGGTTAGGACTTTGAGATCTGAGCCGTCCTAACAGCTACGGTCTCCACAAGTGATTGTAAGCACTTGCACTTTAAGGGGTTCAAAAACTTTAACCTTTCGGTGAGGGTTTGGGGTTTTTGAGGTGTATCCAACTAATGGTTCAAGCTTATAATTTGCTTAACCACTATGCCTAAAACAATTGATATACAATATGAACAGGTTTCAGGTTCTTAGGCGTTGGATAGAAATCACTTAAGAGCTATAGATAATCTAATGGTTTCTGGCTCTTTTGAGAATTCTTAGAATAGTATGGCTTTAGCTTTGATTGCTTGCTTGGCTTGTTGAATTCTCTCTTGTGACTTGTTTTGTGATTTCTCATCCTCTTGTATTTATAATGGAGATTAATTGGTTGCAACTAGCCGTTGGAGTTGACTAGCCGTTTGAGCAATCTTTCCACAATATCTTGATTCCTTGATTCCAGCCGCTTGATTGCTTCAATCCTGGGATCATGTCAATCTTCTAAATAAGGTAGGTCTTCGTTTGAATTGCAAGATGACTTAGGAATCAGCCGAGTCCTGGAAGAGCACATAGTCTTCTGTTCTGTACTTCTAGTCTTCTGACTACTCTTCTGGCCTTAGGTCTTCTGTCTTCTGATATCAGTAGAGTAACACTCTTCTGATCTGGAAATTCTTTGTACTGCTTTAGGCCATCTTCAATCTGGGACTCCATCAGATAAGTAGGTATACAAGCACCTTAACTTATCTGGTCTTCAAGGATCTTCTAGTCTTCATGTCTTCTACTCTTCTCATCTTGAGGATAGGCATGTAAGCCAAGACTGTGCTGATCAACTGATATCAATACAGTTGATCACACAAGACTAGTCTAAGCTGTTCTATACAAGTCAGCTGATCATATTACATTTATAGAATCTAAGTGTTTTGGCCATCAAAACTATTCTAACATCAAGTGGGGCTTAGGGTGAATTTATATCCCAAGTGATCCATCAAACCAGGTTGGACCTTCAAAGCACAGAAGATTTACTCAGCAAATCTCAATCCTCCACTCAGCTGATCAGAAGACCAACTCAGCTGACCAGAAGACTTTCAAGGAAAATCAGCAGACTTTTTGAAGAAATCAGAAGACCTTACTCTGCTGATCAGATCACTTGATTTTAGAGTTTAATGACTACCTTTGATCATGTAATTCATTCTAGATTCATTCCTGAATGTAATTAAGGAAATTGGCCTATATAAGGAATGAAATTCACTTATAGAAAACGGCCTTGATGATCAATTCTTGCCACAAAATTAGTCACAACGGCTATTTTTGGTAATGATGTCATTAATACTCAATTACCATATTGCCAGCAAATCAACAATTGCCACATGGCAAATTCAGCCGGCAAATTTAAAGAAAGGCCCGAAATCAAAGAAGGAAATCTTGGGCTCTACTCCACAACTAAACCCAAATCTTACCGTTAGATCAAGAATTGTTGGAGTATATATATACACACCCTTAAACCTCTTCCAAACCCTTTCGCTCACATTACACAATTGCTCTCAATACTCTCTCGTTCTGCAAATTTCTTTCAAGCTCTCAAAACCTAACACTCAAAATCTATTATGGCAATCATTGAAATTTACGACGAGAAGACCAAGAGCACTGGCACCTTGGATGCTGCAAAGTGGTCCAAGGAAGGGAAGATGTTCACAGAGAATGCTCTGTTTTTCAAGGGCAAACACAAAGCAGAAAACAAGGAGATCCTTCTTCGCTGCATCAACCTCAACCTGCGAGATTTTCTGGAAGCAGCACCCACCAATGTTTATGAACAAGATGTGCTGGCTTTCTATGCAAACGCTGTGATGAAGGGATCTTATGTCGAAAGTGTCATGGGTGGACACAAGGTCAAGGTAACAAGGGAAATTCTTCAGGAATTGTTTGGCTTGTCAAGGGGGAAAATAAATATCTCCAACTACATCATGGGTAGAGAAAAGGAGTATATGGAGATGTTTAATGATGGAAGAATAAAGGCTATTGATGCCACTGGGCTCAAGAAATCCCAACTTGAACCTAAGTTTCAAACCCTGATGGATATAGCAGGCAAGATGCTACTAGGTAACACATTCAGTCATGATGTTGTTACTACTCTAAAGGTTAGAGTTATGGCTGCAATCTGGGATCAGATTGATGGAGACTGGCAAGGGTTGTTCTTGGATAGAATCGCCCTTGAAGCCAAGAAGGTAACTTTGGACTTACAATCAAGAGAATGGAAGGTAACAGCTACAGTCAGCTTTGTCAACAAGCTGAGTATCATCCTTCCAGATATTCTACCAAAGAAGTACAAGATGGGACCTCATAAGACCTTCCACATCTCCAAATATTACTTAAGGAAGGAAGCTCTTGCTGAGGCAGCAAGGTTGAAAGAAGAGAGGAGGAAGCTGTTAGCTGAAGCATCTTCCAAAGATGTTGTTGAAGAGGCAGAAGAGTCTGCTCATGACTCTGCTGCTGAAGAAGAAGAGGAGCCATCCAAAGTAGAGGCTCAAAAGAAGATTGCTGAGGATGATGATGACAATCAGACCCTAGCACAAAGAAGATATCTGATCAGACCAGGGCTCATCTCCCCATCTGATTCAGATGCCACTCCCACTGCCTCTCCTTTGAAAAAGGCAGGTACTTCTAATCCCTCTCTCACTTTCACACCTTCTAAACTATCAAAGGGTCAGAAGAGAAAGAAGAACACCTCTTCTTTCACAAAGAAAGCCAAGAAATCCAGGCTCCCTACTCTAATGAGCATAGCCCCTATTTCATCCTTCAACCCTTCTGATGAGTCCAACCCATCTGAACCTCTAAATACTGATACCCAAATCCCTGCTGATACTCACACAGCAGAGGAACAAACTCAGCCTCAACTAACCCTTGAACCACAATTGCCTACCCCTACTGATGATCAAACTCAGATTACATCCACAACCCCTGCTGACATTCAAACAGCAGATGCTCAAGATCATCAAGCTCAATCATCCACTGATCTTCAAGCAGAAACTGAACCAGACCAGCAGACCCAAAACCCTGCTGATGAACAAATCACTGAAGATCAATCTCAACCTCCTATCCAACAAGAGGATATCACTTCCCAAATCCCTGCTGATACTCACACAGCAGAGGAAAACACCCCAGCTACCCAATCCCCTATCCTCTCTGACCCATCTGCTCCAGAAGACATGGCACCAGCAGACCTGGATCAAGCTGGCCCTTCTCAACCTCAGTTCAGAATGGTGCACTACCCTATGTGCACAAAAGAGAAGATAATGAGGATGAAGATAGCCAATCTGCTCAAATCTACTATGCCTGGAGTTGATGAGGGATCAATCTAGTTTGAACAAGTGCTTAGGATATGCACTTGGATTGAGCTCAGAAGAGATGATGTAGATGACCTTCTTGAGGTCATGGAAGGAATGGGAGGAAAGGAAAACTTCCTCGACTGGGAAATGGAGCAAAAGGAAGTTGCTCAAGTTCGATCTTTTGCTCAGCTGCTATCAGATGAGGCACTAACTGCAGTCTGCAACCGGATTCTAGGAATCCCTACTGCTGATGTCTCTATCCCAGAAGGCTCATCGGATCAGCAGACAGCTGAACAAGCAAAGATGAAGGAATCAGCTGCACCAGCCTTGGTGGAAGACTTAGCTGCCCCTGCAGAAGACTCAGCTGCACCTGCAGAAGACTCAGCTGCATCAGCTGACAAAGAAGAGATTGAAAGAGAAGTAGTCAGAGTACCAGCTCACTTCAAACCTTCAGACAATCTGACTCACTTCATTGACAATCAAGAGGATGCAGGCAGACACATCATGACCCATCTGACTAAGGCCACTACCTGCTACCTCAATGAGGAGTACCTATCAGCTGAAGAGAGAGGCAAAGCAATAATTGTTCATCCAAAGCCTCAAAGTACACCCTCTACTTCTACCCCATCTGTTGACCTTACAGCAGACATCTGCTCCCAGGTCAAAGCTGCAATAGACTTGCACTTTGAGAAAGGTTTAGGCCTGCAGCTAGGAAGATATGTTGAGAAAGCTGCAAGGGAACAGAAGACTCGTCTTCATGACCAGATTCTTGACATTGAAGACAAGTTTGGTGAAGCACTTCATCAGCAGATAGGAGAATACTTGAGTACCTATCAGAAATTGTCAGGTGACACCTCCAAAATGTTTGCTGATCTTTACACTGATGAGATGCACCGCATGGAGACCACCTACAAGTCAAAAATTGAAGAAGCTGAAGCAAGAGCCTCTGAAGGTCAAGCCCTTCTTAAGGCAGCTGTAGAGGAGAATGAGAAACTGCAGACTCAGCTGAAGGAGACAGCAGCCAAGTTGGAAGCACTTACAGAAAAGCTCGAAGCTGCCTCCTTCACCAATTCTCTTGCTCATGTCATGGAACACAGCGTATCCCACATGACTACTGTCAACAAGGTCAATGCCATGGCACTGAAACAAACTCTGAAAGTGGAAATCATGAATGCCATGAAGCCTTTTGCGGCTGCACTTGCTGAAGCCAAAAAGGGGGAAGATATGTTGATAAGAGCTCTTGAGAAATCAGCTGCACAACAAGCTGTAATGGTAGTAGCTCAAGATAAGCTGAATGAAACCTTGGGTGGTTTAAAGAGCAAAATCAAGAACAGGCAAGAAAAAGGCAAAGGCAAAGAAATTGCTCAAGAAGGCACCCAAGCACCCACTCAAGCTCAAACTCCTGCCAAAACTCTTCAGATCACTGCCCCTGAAGAACAAGTTCCTGAAAAGAGAATGACAAGGAAAAGGAAGGCAGATGAGCAAGCTCAGTCAGCTCAGACCAGCAAGAAATCAGCTCCAGCAGAGCCTACTGCAGAAGAGAAAGAGGCTCTAGAATTGAAGAAAAAGAAGTTGATTGAAGCTCAAGAGCTTAAGCAAAAGAAGCTGAATGATGCGAAGGCAGTCAAAGCCAAATTTGAAAGAAGAATTGCCAAACTCAGGAAAGCAATCAAGGACAAAGCAAAAGAAGACAGTGTCCTGGTGTTTGATAGCAATTATGTGGATTATTTAGCCCTTCAAGACGAGCTACCAAGATGGTATCCCCTGAAGAAGAAGTGGCAAATTCAACACCACATAGTAAGGAAATTTGGCCCTCTCCCAACTTATGAAGATGAATTCTTCCAGTTCAATCAGTTCATGAACATTGAAGATCCAGTGTTCTGGGAAGTAATTGTCAAGACAGCCAAAGGACTTGACAACTGCAGAATTCTAACTCCTGAAGAACCCAAATGGGATGCACCCCTTTTGGATTCAGGAAGAGCCAACATGATTGAAATCAAAAAGATTCTGTACAAGATCTATGAAGAGGAGAATGTTACAGATGTGCAGCACATGGAAGAAGTTCGAGCTCGTCTGTACCTTACCTACCGCATTTGAAGATCAGAAGACCTGATGAAGACCACTTTAGAAGTACAAAGAAACTATTGCTTGTAATCTGTAAAAGCTTTATATATATTCAAGTTCTAGTTCTTTTTGCTTACAAGACAAATTCTCATTGTCTTCATCAGATGCTTCAGTCTTAGCATGTTATAAACTCTTATCTTATTTCATTAAGAGCATTTATCAAGTATAGTTTTGGCTTCATCAAAAAGGGGGAAATTGTTGGGATATAAATTCACCCTAAGCCCCACTTGATGTTAGAATAGTTTTGATGGCCAAAACACTTAGAGTTTATAAATGTAATAGGATCAGCTGACTTGTATAGAACAACTTAGACTAGTCTTGTGTGATCAACTGTATTGATATCAGCTGATCAGCACAGTCTTGGCTTACATGCCTATCCTCAAGATGAGAAGAGTAGAAGACATGAAGACTATAAGATCCTTGAAGACCAGACAAGTTAAGGTGCTTGTATACCTACTTATCTGATGGAGTCCAAATTGAAGATGGCCTAAAGCAGTACAAAGAATTACCAGATCAGAAGAGTGTTACTCTGCTGATATCAGAAGACAGAAGACCTAAGGCCAGAAGAGTAGTCAGAAGACTAGTAGTACAGATCAGAAGACTATGTGATCTTCCAGGACTCGTCTGATTCCAAAGTCATCTTGCAATTCAAACAAAGACCTACCTTATTTAGAAGATTGACATGATCCCAGGATTGAAGCAATCAAGCGGCTGGAATCATGGAATCAAGCCATTATGGAAAGATTGCTCAAACGGCTAGTCAACTCCAACGACTAGTTGCAACCAATCTCCATTATAAATACAAGAGGATGAGAAATCACGAAGAACAAGTCACAAGAGAGAATTCAACAAGCCAAGCAAGCAATCAAAGCTAAAGCCATACTGTTCTAAAAATTCTCAAAAGAGCCAGAAACCATTAGATTATCTATAGCTCTTAAGTGATTTCTATCCAACCCCTAAGAACCTGAAACCTGTTCATATTGTATAATCATTGTTTTAGGCATAGTGGTTAAGCAAATTATAAGCTTGAACCATTAGTTGGATACACTTCAAAAACCCCAAACCCTCACCGAAAGGTTAAAGTTTTTGAACCCCTTAAAGTGCAAGTGCTTACAATCACTTGTGGAGACCGTAGTTGTTAGGACGGCTCAGATCTCAAAGTCCTAACCTTGGGACTATAAAGGTCAAGACCTTTGTAATTTGTGGTAAATTAAAGGGATTAAACATCACGTGTGGACGTGAGAGTGGACGTAGGAACGTATATCCGAACCACTATAAATCTGGTGTCATTTACCTTCTGCACTTTACATTTCTGCCTTTACATATATCTTTATATAGTGCATACTGTATTTTCAACTGTCTTCAAAACAAGGCCATAACTTTCAAACCAGCATCAGCTGAGTACTTTCATAAAACAACAAGTTAACACTTAAAGAACGAGTCTAAACAAGGCCTACCATAATTCCGCATATAACCTCTTCAATCAGATCACTATAGTCATCTGGACCAGCAGTCTAGTAGTCCATTTGACATAGCAATCAGAAGAGGTTCCCAACTCTATTGAAAAAGTTTTAAAGTCTATTCACCCCTCCCCTCTAGAGTTTAATCCCATTCACTACTCGTTCAGGGACCAACAAGACCTAAGGCCAGAAGAGTAGTCAGAAGACTAGTAGTTCAGATCAGAAGACTGTGTACTCTTCCAGGACTCGGCTGATTCCAAAGTCATCTTGCAATTCAAACGAAGACCTACCTTATTTAGAAGATTGACATGATCCCAGGATTGAAGCAATCAAGCGGCTGGAATCAAGGAATCAAGTCATTATGGAAAGATTGCCCCAACGGCTAGTCAACTCCAACGGCTAGTTGCAAGCAATCACCACTATAAATACAAGAGGATGAGAAATCACAAGTACGAAGTCACAACGAGAGAATTCAACTAGCTAAGCAAGCAATCAAGAAAAAAGTCATACTGTTCTAAGAGTTCTCCAAGAGCCAGAAACCATTAGAATATTTGTAGCTCCTAAGTGATTTCTATCCAACCCATAAGAACCTGAAACCTGTTCATATTGTATATCTATTGTTTTAGGCATAGTGGTTAAGCAATTTATAAGCTTGAACCATTAGTTGGATACTCTTCAAAAACCCCAAACCCTCACCGAAAGGTTAAAGTTTTTGAACCCCTCAAAGTGCAAGTGCTTACAATCACTTGTGGAGACCGTAGCTGTTAGGACGGCTCAGATCTCAAAGTCCTATCCTTGGGACTATAAAGGACAAGCCCCTTGTAATTTTTGGTAAATTAAAGGGATTAAACATCACGTTAGGACGTGAGAGTGGACGTAGGAACGTATATCCGAACCACTATAAACCTGGTGTTATTTACCTTTCTGCACTTTACATTTCTGTCTTTCCATATAATTTTATATAGTGCATACTGTGTTTTCAACATTCTTCAACTCAGGCCATAATTCTCAAACCAGCATCAGCTGAGTACTTTCATTAAGCAAAACAAGTTAACACTTTCATAAGAACTAAAAGAACGAGTCTAAACAAGGCCTACCATAATTCCGCATAAAACCTCTTCAGTCAGATCACTATAGTCATCTGGACCAGCAGACTTGTAGTCCAGTTGACATAGCAATCAGAAGAGGTTCCCAACTCTCTTGAAAAAGTTTTAAAGTCTATTCACCCCTCCCCTCTAGACTTTAATCCCATTCACTACTCGTTCAGGGACCAACACGGGTCGGGAACCTGTTGATGCACACAACTTTGAACTCAAGCCGGCCCTAATAGTCATGGTTCAAAATAACCAATTTGGTGGGCTCTCCAAGGAGAATCCTAACCTCCACTTGTCTCAATTCTTAGAGATAGGTGGAACGGTTAAGATCAACCGTGTACCCCAAGACTACATCCGCTTGCAACTCTTCCCCTTCTCACTCCGGGACCGAGCAAAGCAATGGTACCTCTCTCTTGACTTGAGGACCATTGAGAATTGGGCCGACCTTGTTGATGCCTTCCTAATTAAGTACTTTCCTCCAAGAAAGACGATCCAAATCCGAGGGGAGATATCCTCATTTAGGCAAGACGACGATGAGTCATTGGCCGAGGCTTGGGAGTGCTTTAAGGATCTCATAAGAAGTTGTCCTCAACACGGGTTTTTAAGGGATCAAATCATTTGTTATTTCTATAACGGGAGGGACCACCGTACGAGAGGGATGGTGGATGCCTCGGCCGGTGGAGGTTCTTTGTTGGGGAAGACAACGGAAGAGGGTTATGTGTTATTAGAAGAGATGGAAAAGAACGGGAACCAATGGCCATCCGAGAGAATCAGAGGATTTTGCTACTTTATCCAACAAGATGGATAAATTGACTTCGATGATGGCGGCCAAGTTATTAGTGGGACCGAGTGACGATCAATATGAAGAGGCCCACTATATGAATAATCAAATGGACCGTCATTTTCGAGAAAGAGGTTGGAATGAGAGGCAAAACCCTCCTAATCCGAATCATTACCATCCCGGGTTGAGCCAACATGAGAACTTCTCTTATGCAAATACAAGTAATGCCATCATACCACCTCCGAATTTCAATGTGAGAGATGGAGCAATTGTGGAGTCTTCATCGAAACCATCATTGGAAGACATGTTTGGTGCTTTCATGGGAGAAACAAAGATCTACATGGCCAAGACTTGGCAAAGGCTTGATGAACAAGGAGAGATGATAAAAGATGTGACCACCCACATAAAGGCCATGGAGAAACAAATGAGCCAACTCTCTAATGCCATTGGAAGTCAACATACACCGGGGAAATTTCCTTCAAGCACAGAGTTTAACCCCAAGGAGCATTGTAAGGCTATTAAAATAAGGAGTGGGACAAGCTACGAGGAGCCAAAGATGCCACAAGAGGAGGAAACGGTGAGTGCACCCATGGATGTTGACAAAGAAGAAGGACAAGAGAAAGAGAGGCAAGAAGAGATAGTGAGGGAAGAAGAGAAGAAGAGTGAGGAGGAAATCCCCCCTTAAGACAAGGGCAAGAATGTGGTACCTCTCCCATACCCTCAAAGGTTGAAGAAGAAGAGTTTGGACAACAAATTTGCCAAGTTTGTGGAAATGTTCAAGAAGATCCACATCAATATCCCCTTTGCCGAGGCTTTAGAACAAATGCCCCATTATTCCAAATTCTTGAAGGAAATCATGTCAAACAAGAGGAAGATGGTGGAGTTTGAAACGGTACACTTGACCGAGGAGTGTAGCTCTATAATCCAAGCAAAGCTACCTCAAAAGCTTAGAGACCCCGGATCATTCACCTTGCCATATGTTATTGGAGATGGAGGTATATTTAAAGCTTTGTGTGATTTGGGAGCAAGCATTAATCTTATGCCTTTGTCTATATTCAAATCTCTTGGTTTGGGAAAGCTTACACCAACCACAATGAGCCTTCAATTGGCGGATCGATCCATGACGTACCCCTTGGGTATAGTAGAGGATGTGTTGGTTAAAATCGACAAATTCATTTTCCCGGTTGACTTTGTGGTGTTGGATATGGAGGAGGATAAGTACATTCCACTAATCTTGGGGAGGCCATTCTTAGCAACCGGAGGGGCCATCATAAATGTGAGGAAAGGGGAGTTGGAGCTTCAAGTGAACAATGAGAAAGTCTTGTTCAACATCTACAAAGCTATCAAATTCCGGGATGATGAGGATGGGGTGTTTGAGTGCAACATGATCAATAGTGTGCAAGCTTGTGTGGATATGCACATGGAAAAGAGCAACTCAAAGGATCCACTTGACTTTTGCATAAGAAACTCTCTTACTTCATCCTCTTCTATTCCTTTTGATTTTAATTATGATGAACTTAATGATATAGAATTGTTTGAATACATGTGTTCTCTTGATGTTTTGAAGGAGCTCCCAATCAAGAAAGAAGATAAATTCATAGAGATACGACAAGAAGCCAAGTTTGGGGGGGGGGGGTTTACTTGAAGAGTGTCAAAGATTTCCTAACGAAAATCTTGACACTTGACCCTCATGTTACTCGTTGGAGGCACCAAAGGAGGAAGCTAAGGAGGAACCAAAAGCTCAAGAGAAAGGGAGGAAGCTCGACTTGAAACCACTTCTGGATCACTTGAGATATGCTTATCTTGAACAAGGTGACCTCTTTCCGGTTATTGTTTCTTCACACTTGCATAAGCTTGAACTAGAAAAATTGCTTAGGGTGCTTAGAACTTATAAATCGGCTATTGGTTGGGATATTTCCGATTTGAAGGGTATACCGGCTCATATTTGCATGCATAAAATTAGACTAGATGAGTCTATTAAGCCTAAAGCCCAAGGTCAAAGAAGATTGAATCCCATTATGCAAGAGGTAGTAAGAAAAGAGGTGTTGAAGTGGTTAGATAATGACATAATTTTTTCCATAAGTGATAGTGAGCCCAACACAAGTGGTACCTAAGAAGGGGGGCATGACCATTGTTACAACCGACACCTTAGAGGTAATTGCTTCTAGGACCATCGTGGGATGGAGAGTATGCATTGATTATCGTGTGTTGAATAATGCCACTTGGAAATATCATTTTCCTTTGCCTTTTATTGATCAAATGTTGGATAGGATGGCGGGATACGAGTATTATTGCTTTCTTGATGGTTACTCGGGATATAATCAAATTTTGATTGATCCTAAGGACCAAGAGAAATCAACTTTTACTTGCCCTTATGGTACTTTTGCTTTTAGGAGAATGCCATTTGGATTGTGCAATGCTCCCGCCACCTTCCAACGATGTATGATGGCTATTTTTCATGGCATGATTGAAAACATAATGGAGGTGTTTATGGATGATTTTTCCGTATTTGATTATTGTTTTGATACATGTCTACGTAACCTCTCTTGTGTTTTGCAAAGATGCATATATACTAACTTGGTGCTCAATTGGGAGAAATGCCACTACATGATGAAGGAAGGAATTGTGCTTGGGCACAAGGTGTCGGCTAAGGGGCTTGAGGTGGATAGAGCAAAGATTGTAGCCATTGAGAAGTTACCTCCACCAACCAATGAGAAAGCGGTGAGAAGTTTTCTTGGGCATGCCGGATTCTATAGGAGATTCATCAAAGATTTTTCCAAAATAACCAAGCCCATGTGTTCATTATTGGAGAAAGGGGCCACCTTCATCTTTAGTGACGAGTGTGTGAAGTCGTTTGAAATCTTGAAGGAGGCCTTGATCAAAGCTCCCGTGTTGGTCACACCCGATTGGAGTCAACCATTTGAGATCATGTGTGATGCTAGTGATTATGCCATTGGAGTAGCTTTGGTCCAAAAGAGAGACAAGCTCTTTCGTGTGATCTACTATGCAAGCAAAACCTTGAATCCGGCTCAAAAGAATTACACCACAACGGAGAAGGAGATGCTAGCCGTGATCTATAGCTTTGACAAGTTTAGAGCATACTTGGTGGGAGCTAAGACCATAGTGTACACGGATCACACGGCTCTCAAGTACTTGATTGAGAAGAAAGAGGCTAAACCAAGGTTGATACGATGGGTGCTCCTTTTGCAAGAATTTGACGTGGAGATTAGAGATAGAAAGGGGTGTGAGAATGTGGTGGCGGATCATCTCTCAAGACTTGAGAATGTGGAGGAAAGAGATATTCAAGTCCCTATCAAGGAGTGGTTCCCCGATGAGCAAATTCTTGCCATCAAAGAAGCATGTCCATGGTTTACCGACTTCGTGAATTACATAGCCACCGGAACACATCCACCAAACCTTTCATTTCATCAAAAGAAGAAGTTCTATATTGATGTCAAGTTCTATGTTTGGGAGGACCCATTCCTTTATAGATGGTGTTCGGATATGATCATGAGGAGGTGCTTAGCGGAAGATGAGTGGGAGAAAGTGATTGAGGAGTGCCATTCATCTCCTTATGGAGGGCACTTTGGAGCAAACCGGACGGCTCATAAAGTTCTTCAAAGTGGTTTCTATTGGCCATCCATTTTTAGAGATTGTGAAGTGTTTGTGAAGAAGTGTGACAAATGTCAAAGGATGGGAAACATCTCAAAAAGGCATGAGATGCCTATGAAGAATGTGATTGATGTGGAGCTCTTTGATGTGTGGAGAATAGACTTTATGGGGCCATTCCCCATTTCTCATGGATTTTCCTACATCCTTTTGGCCATTGATTATGTCTCTAGATGGATTGAGGCCATTCCAACCACTACAAATGATGCCAAGGTGGTCCTCAATTTTTTGAGGAATAACATTTTCAATCGTTTTGGCACTCAAAGAGCACTAGTGAGCGATGGTGGTTCACACTTTTGCAACCGATGGCTTGACCAACTTTTGACAAAGTATGGAGTGAAGCATAGGGTGACCACACCTTACCACCCTCAAGCTAATGGACAAACAGAGCTTGCTAATCAAGAAGTGAAGCAAATCTTGGAGAAGACCGTTGGGTTAAAGAGGAAAGATTGGGCCATCAAGTTAGATGATGTTCTTTGGGCATATCGAACCGCCTACAAGACACCTTTGGGCACATCTCCCTATCAACTTGTGTATGGCAAGTCTTGTCATTTACCCGTGGAAGTGGAGTTTAGAGCTCGTTGGGCTATTAACGAGTTGAATCTTGATCTTAAGGCATCCGGAGAAAGAAGGAAGATGATGCTTAATGAGCTTGATGAGTTTAGGAATGGAGCCTTTGAGAACTCCAAGATTCACAAAGAAAGGGCCAAGAGATTCCATGACAAGATGATTGAGAGGAGGGAATTCCAAGTTGGAGAACAAGTCTTATTGTTCAACTCAAGGTTGAGGCTATTTCCGGGCAAGTTGAAGTCAAAGTGGTCGGGACCCTTTGTGATTAAGAATGTGACGCCCATGGGAAATGTGGAGCTTGTTGGTAAAGATGGAGCAACCTTTGTGGTGAACGGTCAAAGAGTGAAGCACTACTTTGGAAACGAGCAACTTCGAATGGTGGAGTCGCTTCGCTTGGATGAGGCTTGAAAGAAGAAAGAAATCGTCCGGCATAGGACGTTAAAAATAGCGCTTCTTGGGAGGCAACCCAATGTTTTATTGCTTTGTATTTTTATTGCTTTGGTAGTGTTGATAGCTTAGTTTCTTTGTAGGTATGGATGAGGAGCATTGTGGACACCATATCTTGGAGAATGAGGAAAAAGCAAAGCCAACTTTGGAAAGAGAGAGCAAGTGGTGCAATGGTGATCTTTGAAGAGCATTGCATGTGCAATGAGGGAGGTAACAACTTGTAACCCCAAACTTAGAATTTTTACATAGTAAAATTCTAAGTTTGGGGGAGTTATTTTTCTTTTATTTTTCTACTAGTTGTTACCCTTGCACCGGTTCGTCATTCTACTTGTGTCACATTTTGCACCAGCGCACACTTGGCTTTCACATGCTTATATTGTTTAAGTTGGTTTTGATCATATGTTGGGTAGTGGATCTTTGGTGAAATGTGAGCATGAATAATCCTTGGAATCCATAGTTGAGTAGTTGTGGTGATGTCTATTTGCTTTGAATGTATGCATGATTGGTGTTGGAATATAGTATCATGTTGTGTTCATATTTGTGAGCTTTGTTAGCATGGATGCATGATGTGTTGTTGTTTGGGGACATTTGATGAATGTGAGAGTCCTATTGAATAAACCAGTGAGAATTGAGCCGTAAATCGAGCATGTAATCCGGTTTAGTTCATTTGAGAGTGGACTAGGTTATTGCTAGTGATCCTAGAACTTGCCCAAGTTCTTGTTTGAAAGCATGATTGTGTGAAACTTTGTGATGTGATATAGGTCATCTTGTTCTAAAAGAGTCACTTAGCCAAAATTTCCTAAAACCGAAGTAATTTTTTTCCGTAGTTAGCCCCTTTGAGCTTAATTCCTCATTTTCTTGGCAAACTACAATGTTAACCACTTAGCCTTTTTGAGCCTTTGATTCCTATATCTAGTGGGGGATGAAAGACAAAGTGGAAAAACATGTGCTTGAATGAATATCTTTGGTGGAAGGAGAAATTGGAAAAGTTGAAAGAAAAGAGAAAGATGAAAAGAAAATCAAGGGAAAAGAAAAGAGGGACAAAGAGCCCCAAAAGCTTGAAAAGAAAAAAAAATGGTTCATGTTGGGATATAAATTCACCCTAAGCCCCACTTGATGTTAGAATAGTTTTGATGGCCAAAACACTTAGAGTTTATAAATGAAATAGGATCAGCTGACTTGTATAGAACAGCTTAGACTAGTCTTGTGTGATCAACTGTATTGATATCAGCTGATCAGCACAGTCCTGACTTACATGCCTATCCTCAAGATGAGAAGAGTAGAAGACATGAAGACTAGAAGATCCTTGAAGACCAGATAAGTTAAGGTGCTTGTATACCTACTTATCTGATGGAGTCCCAGATTGAAGATGGCCTAAAGCAGTACAAAGAATTTCCAGATCAGAAGAGTGTTACTCTACTGATATCAGAAGACAGAAGACCTAAGGCCAGAAGAGTAGTCAGAAGACTAGAAGTACAGAACAGAAGACTATGTGCTCTTCCAGGACTCGGCTGATTCCTAAGTCATCTTGCAATTCAAACGAAGACCTACCTTATTTAGAAGATTGACATGATCCCAGGATTGAAGCAATCAAGCGGCTGGAATCAAGGAATCAAGCTATTATGGAAAGATTGCTCAAACGGCTAGTCAACTCCAACGGCTAGTTGCAACCAATTAATCTCCATTATAAATACAAGAGGATGAGAAATCACAAAAGAGGTCACAAGAGAGAATTCAACAAGCCAAGCAAGCAATCAAAGCTAAAGCCATACTATTCTAAGAATTCTCAAAAGAGCCAGAAACCATTAGATTATCTATAGCTCTTAAGTGATTTCTATCCAACCCCTAAGAACCTGAAACCTGTTCATATTGTATATCAATTGTTTTAGGCATAGTGGTTAAGCAAATTATAAGCTTGAACCATTAGTTGGATACACCTCAAAAACCCCAAACCCTCACCGAAAGGTTAAAGTTTTTGAACCTCTTAAAGTGCAAGTGCTTACAATCACTTGTGGAGACCGTAGCTGTTAGGACGGCTCAGATCTCAAAGTCCTAACCTTGGGACTATAAAGGTCAAGACCCTTGTAATTTGTGGTAAATTAAAAGGATTAAACATCACGTGTGGACGTGAGAGTGGACGTAGGAACGTATATCCGAACCACTATAAATCCGGTGTCGTTTACTTTCTGCACTTTACATTTCTGTCTTTACATACATTATTATATAGTGCATACTGTGATTTCAACATTCTTCAAAACAAGGCCATAACTTTCAAACCAGCATCAGCTGAGTATTTTCATTAAGCAAAACAAGTTGAACACTTTCATAAGAATTACAAGAACGAGTCTAAACCAGGGCCACCATAATTCCGCATATAACCTCCTCAGTCAAATCACTATAGTCATCTGGACCAGCAGACTTGCAGTCCAGTTGACATAGCAATCAGAAGAGGTTCTCAACTCTGTTTGAAAAAGTTTTAAAGTCTATTCACCCCTCCCCTCTAGACTTTAATCCCATTCACTACTCGTTCAGGGACCAACAAGTGGTATCAGAGCAGTGGTTCTAACGGACTACTGTCTCTAGATTATCAGAAGACTTGAGGGAGTCTTTCTGTAGTCCTCTTGAATAGATCTTTTTGGAAAACTTGTTTATGAAAACTCATACAGCATGAGTGCTAATATGCGAAAGTTGCCTAAGTTTTCAGTAGAGGATTATGATTACTGGAAGATCAGGATGAGGAAGAATCTCACATCAGTCCACTACAAGATGTGGTCAGTAATCACAGAAGGCCCAATCACCATCATGACAGTCAACACTGCAAATGGTGATCCAGAAGTCCCAGTTGGAGAACTGGTTCCCAAGCCCATGAAGGATCTCACACCAGAAGAGATGAAGCAATCAAATCTTGATAGCATTGCTCAAGATTACATAATGCAAACTCTTCCAAATGAGTACATTGCAAAGGTAATCCACTGTGAGTCAGCCAGAGAGATGTGGGAGGCATTGGCACTTCTCTGTGAAGGAACTGAGCTGATCAAGGAATCCAAGTTGTCTACAGCAGTCAAGAAGTTCGAACACTTCAAGATGCAACCAGAAGAGTCTATTGATCAGCTAGACAATAGATTTACCAAGATCATCAATGAGATAGAATCTCTGGGCAAGAAATATACAAATAGAGAGAAAAATCTAAAGATCTTAGACTCTCTAACCAAGAAATGGAGACTCAAGAAGACCATCATCAAGGATACTCAAGATATCAAGAAGTGGTCTGCTCAAACTCTATTTCAGAACCTAAAAGCTCATGAATATGATCTGGAAAGAGAAGAAAACTCAGGAAGTGATGAGCCAACTGCAACCCCATCTACCTCCAAGACTGTAGCCTTCAAGGCAGCCAATACAAAAACTGCAAGTACCTCATCTGGCAAGACCTCTCTGAAAACAGAAGACTGTGAAGGATCAGACATGAGTCTGAAGGAACAAATGGCTCTTATGATCAAGAGATTCGAAAGGATGAACACTCTCAACAGCAAATATAGAAAATTCTATAGAAACTACAAAGGTAGAAGAGCAAGTTCACCCTCCAGAGGTTCCAGAGAAAGAACACCAGAAAGACATCCTAGAAAGGATGTGGAGTCATCTGACAGCCGAGGATCTAGAAGAAGAGATGCCACTCCTCCAAGGAAAGGCAACTCAAATCAGAAATCTAGATCATGCTTTAATTGTCGCAAACCAGGACACTATGTCTATGAATGTCCTGAGCTGGATTTGGATGACAAAGAAGAAAGAAGGCCAAGGAGAAATTCAGACAAGAAAGCTATGGTGACTGAAGAATCTGAATATCAAAGTGATGAACTCCCTACATCACCAGACTGTCAAATCTTCTCAGATGATTCAGATGACCTAGCTATGATGGCCATAGGTGAAAATGAGGTAAACTCCTATACTACTACTTTCCATTCACCTATTTTTTCACAATCTGATGAGATAAACTCATCTGAAGGCGAATCAGAAGACACCTATTATCAATCTTTAAGAAAGGTAAAAGGTGATCTGGATATTGCCACTAGAGCTTTTATAGAAGTGGAAGAGGAGAACAAGGATCTAAGGAAAGAAATTACTAAGTTGAAAAAGACTAAGTTTGATAACACCCCTGAGTTGGTCACAATGAATGAAAGATTGACCAGAGAAGTGGAGCTTCTTAAGGAAGAAAATACCACAATAACTCAGTTGTATGAGGGGATGTTACAAACTCAAGCTTTAGAAACTAAGGAACTTCGTTCACTACAATCCAAGTTCGATGACCTCTTCCAAGCACACAAGCTCTTATAAAAGGAGAAGGAATGCCTAAATCAAAAGATATCAGAGTTCAACAAAGCTTCTACTACTATTGAAAGTATCTCTGAGTATTATAGATCAAATGGCAATAAGATGGGTTTTGGCTATGAACTTAATCCATCTACATCCTCTCTAGCTGGGGGTAGTACACCTAACAAGTGCACTACTCAGACACATGAAAAGGGTGAGTGTTCTAAACACAATGAACCTAATATGAACCAAAAGGCATTTGTACCAGCTAAGGCTAACTATCACAAAACCAAAAAGGGTAAAGGACAAGCTAACCCCAAGCCTGTACAGAGGAACAACAAACAGCCTAGACCATCTCGTTTGAGACAGTCTCAACTGTATGCTGCTCCAGCCAAGAAGAAGAGGTCATCTTCAAACAAATCTGTTCTCTTTGCACCCCCTATCTCTTATGATATTGTGAGAACAGAAGAGTATGGTCCATATAATCGTGTGCATCGACCAGCTAATGCACCCAGGCCGAATGTAACTAGTCAAAAGATCATGTATGTACACTCCTATAAAGGGAAACCATTTGACTATTACTTAGCTGACACTAAGAACAAATCAGATCAGTCCAAGGTGCTGACTGGTAAGATTTGGTTCTGTGATGCCCGAGGGAAACAACTCAAGTGTTCAAGGTTGTTCAAACGACCAATGTATATGTGGGTTCCCAAGGGTAGTACTAACACCCAAGGACCCAAAACAAAATGGGTACCTAAGACTTAACTTTTCTTGCAGGAAAGGAGGGACCTATACAGAAGAGGAGGTCTAGCAGGAGAAACTTGGTACATAGATAGTGGATGCTCAACTCACATGACAGGAACCAAAGCCCTCCTGACCAACTACATAGAGAAGAAAGGTCCAAAAGTCTTTTTTGGTGATAACGCGCATGGTAACACAAAAGGATATGGCACCCTTAAAAATGGTGACATTGAGGTACATGATGTATCATATGTAGAAGGTCTTAAGTTTAATTTATTATCTGTTTCTCATTTTTGTGACACTGGTTACTCAGTCAAATTCTCTAAAGATGAGTGTCTCATAAGTGATAAAAGAACAAAATAAAACCTTCTAACAGGATCTAGAAAGGGAAGTATGTATCTTGCAAATTGGAACAGCTGTCCTAAGGATACATGTCTGCTTGTGAAGAGCCCTAAAGATGTCAGCTGGCTATGGCACAAACGTCTTAGTCATCTGAACTTTAAGACTATGAACAAGTTAGCAAGGGAATCCTTAGTTGATGGTCTGCCTAATGAACTCTACTGTAAAGATCAGGTATGTGATGCATGTCAACAAGGAAAGCAAACAAAGGTCTCCTTCAAGACCAAGAAGACAGCATCAACCAGCAGAGTTCTTGAATTGCTTCACATGGATCTCTTTGGACCAATCACTCCAACCACTCTAACAGGGAGGAAGTACACTCTTATTGTTGTAGATGATTATTCCAAATTTACTTGGGTTATCTTCTTATACAAGAAGAGTGAAACACAGCAGAAAGCTTCCTGAACTATTGAAGAGGATCCAAGTAGAGAAAGGAGAACCAATTGTGAAAATTAGAAGTGACAAAGGCACTGAATTCATTAAATCTTATATTATTGTCTATTGTACTTCTAATGGTATTCAGCATGAGACAAGTGCAGCAAGAACACCACAGCAGAATGGTGTAGCTGAAAGAAGAGTCAGAACACTCAAGGAAGCTGCCAGAACACTCCTTGCTGAATTCTCCACTCCTAAGAAGCTATGGGCAGAAGCCATCAACACAGCTTGTCACACTCAAAACAGGTCAGGTATTCACAAAATTCATGAGAAAACCCCATATGAACTGTGGAAAGGAAGAAAACCTAGAGTATCTTACTTTCATATATTTGGTTGTAAGTGTTTCATTCACAACAATGGGAAGAGTAAGTTGAATGCTTTTGATGCCAAAGCAGATGAGGGGATATTCTTAGGATACTCCTCTACTAGCAAAGCATTTAGAGTACTCAACAAACGAACCCTTCTTGTGGAAGAAACACCTCATGTTGTTTTTGATGAATCTTGTGAAAAGAATGCAGTAGAAACAAACTCAGCTGCAGATCAGATGAGACATCTAGTGATCAAGCCCAAACCAGATGAGTTCATTGAAGTAAATGAACCTTTTCCTGAAGAACCAGAGAAAGATAAGCCTCATAGACCTATCACTAGATCTCAAACTCAAGCAGGACAAGCTGACCAGAATCAAGATGCACCAATCCCAAATGCCAGGGGGAATGATCTCTTTGACACACAAGATACAGATGATGATCGACCTAATCAAGCCAACCCTCCTGATGGCACTAGATCAGATGAGAATCCAAGCTCATCCAATGCAGATACTCCTGTGAGGCATACATGGAGGAACAACCATCCATCAAACCTCATCTTAGGAGGAGCTGACTCAGGTGTCAAGACCAGAAGACAACTGAATCAGAACTCACAATCATCTATGTTCTGCTGGTGTGCTTTCCTATCGGATAGCAATTGGATCACTGCTATGCAAGAAGAACTAAACCAATTCGAAATAAATGAAGTCTGGGAATTGGTAGATCGTCCTGAAAACCACAATGTAGTAGGAACAAAGTGGGTATTCAAGAACAAGAAGGACGAAAATGATGTGATAACTAGAAATAAGGCAAGGCTAGTTGCAAAAGGATATTCACAATCTGAAGGGATTGACTATGATGAAACTTTTGCTCCAGTAGCCAGACTAGAAACCATTCGACTGTTTCTAGCTTATGCATCATATATGGGCTTCAAGGTATATCAAATGGATGTCAAGAGTGCTTTTCTAAATGGTATTCTGGTAGAAGAAGTATATGTAGAGCAGCCTCCAGGATTTGAAAAAGGCGATCAAGTATATCGACTGAAGAAGGCTCTCTATGGTCTAAAACAAGCCCCTAGAGCTTGGTATGACACATTGTCACAATTCCTACTTGACAATGGATATACAAAAGGCAAAGTGGATAGAACTCTTTTCAGAATACAAGAAGGAGAAGACATCCTAATGGTGCAAATATATGTAGATGATATTATATTTGGATCACCCAATCAAGAGATGTGCAAGAAGTTCTCTGAACTTATGCAAGGAAAGTTTGAAATGAGCATGATGGGTGAGATGAATTATTTTCTAGGACTTCAAGTCAAGCAGAGTTCAGAAGGTATTTTCATCAACCAATCCAAGTATACCAAGAGCCTATTAGAAAGATTCAAAGCTCTACAAAGCAAGACTGCAAGGATTCCAATGATGACATCTTTCAAAATGGAACCAGATGAGTCTGGAAAGGCAGTTGATCAAGCTGAATATAGAGCACTGATTGGATCTCTACTATACCTTACAGCTAGCAGACCAGACATAACATTTGTTGTAGGAGTATGTGCTAGGTTTCAAGTAAACCCAAAGCAAAGTCATCTAGAAGAAGCAAGGAAGATTCTCAAGTACCTAAAAGGAACAGTCAACCTAGGACTATGGTACCCTGCTGATGACAATCTAGAATTGAGTGGCTATTCTGACTCAGACTATGGAGGATGTAGAATTGATAGGAAATCCACATCTGGAACCTGTCAATTTCTAGGCAACAAGCTGATATCATGGTTCTCTAAGAAGCAAACCTCAGTTGCAACCTCCACCACTGAAGCAGAATATATGGCAGCTGGTAGTTGTTGTAGTCAGCTGCTCTGGCTAGTTCAACAACTCAAGGATTACAATGTAGAGGCAAGAGAAGTCCCTATTTATTGTGATAGCAGCAGTGCCATTGCCATCACTCAAAATCCAGTCCTCCACACAAGGTGCAAGCATGTCGACATTCGACACCACTTCATAAGAGACCACCTTGAAAAGAAGGACATCAAGATGGAGAAAATTCACACAGATATCCAAAGAGCAGACATCTTGACTAAGCCCCTAGCTGAAGAAAGGTTCAAGACCCTATGTTACAGCTTAGGACTCCTGGACCCAAGCACATGAAGAAGGAAAGATCAGCTAAAAACCTCAGCTGATCCCAGTGCAGCAGACTAGGAGGATCAGATGAGGTGAATAGACACCCTCATCTTCAGGTAAGTTCTTTCCCAATGAAGACAAATAAAGCTGAGGGAAAACTTAGAGTCATCTAATCAAGGGGGAATCAATGATACCTTAAGAATCCTTGATGAAATACTCTAAAATCTGCATTGCATATCATATATATATATATATATACAGCAGACTTGAACAAAGTTATTTGATTTCTTTACTCTAAGCAATGTATACTATGTATAATAATAAATTATTCTTCATAAAATACTTTATTTATATACATACATACAGTATACAATTGAGTTATACTTGGTTGGATTAATACACCATCCTCACCGACTCAACAGTATGCATGCACTGTACGGATTTCAAATAACTCTTGCTCAAAAATTTATAATTTCTGCATTCCATAAGATAAAGTCTGAATATCTTTAAATGTGAACCCTTAGATCAAGAATCTCACTGTTGATCTTAAGAAGTAACTTTTCAGAAATTCAGACCTATCAACTCTATAGTTTTGTCATCTTTCACTCCACTACCTCATTTCTACCCCTATAAAAGGAGGAAGTTATGAGAACACCTAAGAACACAAATCACTAACTATTATTTTCTGTTTCAGGAATGGAGACAATCGAAAGAAGAGATGGAAAGGAGATCATCCTTCAACCAAGGTCTTGGGTGAAGGAGATGAAGCTTTGTCCAGAAGATGAAGATGATGCAGATCAGCACACTTGGCTTACTCAACATGAGTTTGCCTATGAAAACTAGAGGAAAGAGAGACGTCCTTATTGAAAACTAGAGGAAAGAGAGATGGAGAAGACAAAGTAGCAAGCAAGCAGAGCTTCTTCTCCAGGGGGAAGTTCTACATGGAGAGCTTGTTACCAAAAGCTATTGTGTCTAAACAGAACATGAAGGCTAAGTCCATGGCCCTCTCTTCAGACTCCATTGAAGCCTCTTCCAATCTTCCTTCTGCTTCAAGAGAAGCGAATAAATTCAAAAAGGACACATTTGATGCTACAACCCATCTGATGATGAGGAACATCAGATGGTAAGGGCAACCTGAACCAGTGGGATATCATCCAGGCTGATCATCATATTGATTTGATGGTCCTACTTGATTCAGAGATAGAGCTGGAAGATCCATCAAACCAGGTTGGATCACCACTCACAATAAAGCTGGAAGATCCATCATCCAGGTTGGATCATCACAGCAACAACGAAGGATCCATCAAGCCAGGTTGGACCTTCAAAGCACAAAAGATTTACTCAGTAAATCTCAATCCTCCACTCAGCTGATCAGAAGACCAACTCAGCTGACCAGAAGACTTTCAAGGAAAATCAGCAGACCTCTTGAAGAAATCAGAAGACTTCACTCTGCTGACCATATCACTTGATTTTAGAGTTTAATGACTATCTTTGATCATGTAATTCATTCTAGATTTATTCCTGAATGTAATTAAACAAATTGGCCTATATAAGGAATGCAATTCACAGATGTTCACAGAGAATACTCGGTTTTTCAAGGGCAAACACAAAGCAGAAAACAAGGAGATCCTTCTTCGCTGCATCAACCTCAACCTGCGAGATTTTCTGGAAGCAGCACCCACCAATGTTTACGAACAAGATGTGCTGGCTTTCTATGCAAACGCTGTGATGAAGGGATCTTATGTCGAAAGTGTCATGGGTGGACACAAGGTCAAGGTAACAAGGGAAATTCTTCAGGAATTGTTTGGCTTGTCAAGGGGATATGTAAATATCTCCACCTACATCATGGGTAGAGAAAAAGAGTACATGGAGATGTTTACTGATGGAAGAATAAAGGTTATTGATGCCACTGGGCTCAAGAAATCCCAACTTGAACCTAAGTTCCAAACTCTGATGGATATAGCAGGAAAGATGCTGCTTGGTAACACCTTCAGCCATGATGTTGTTACCACTCTGAAAGTTCGAGTTATGGCTGCAATCTGGGATCAGATTGATGGAGATTGGCAAGGACTATTTCTGGATAGAATTGCTCTTGAGGCCAAGAAAGTGACCTTGGACTTACAGTCAAGAGAATGGAAGGTGACATCAACAGTCAGCTTTGTCAGCAAGCTGAGTATCATCCTTCCAGAAGTACTCCCTAGAAAGTACAAGATGGGACCTCATAAGACCTTTCACATCTCCAAATATTACTTAAGGAAGGAAGCTCTTGCTGAGGCAGCAAGGTTGAAAGAAGAGAGGAGGAAGTTGTTAGCTGAAACATCTTCCAAAGACGTTGTTGAAGAGGCAGAAGAGTCTGCTCATGACTCTGCTGCTGAAGAAGAAGAGGAGCCATCCAAAGAAGAGGCTCAAAAGAAGGCTGTTGAGGATGATGATGATGGCAATCAGACCTTAGCACAAAGAAGATATCTGATCAGATCAGGGCTCATCTCCCCATCTGATTCAGATGCCACTCCCACTGCCTCTCCTTTGAAAAAGGCAGGTACTTCTAATCCCCCTCTCACTTTCACACCTTCTAAGCTATCAAAGGGTCAGAAGAGAAAGAAGAACACTTCTTCTTTCACAAAGAAAACCAAGAAATCCAGGCTCCCTACTCCAATTAGCATAGCCCCTATTTCATCCTTCAACCCTTCTGATGAGTCTAACCCATCTGAGCCTTTAAACACTGATATCCAAATCCCTGCTGATACTCACACAGCAGAGGAACAAACTCAGCCACAACTACCAATTGAACCCCAATTGCCTAACCCTGCTGATGCTCAACCAGCAGACAACCAAACTCAGACCATCTCCACACCCCCTACTGATGATCAAACTCAGATTATATCCACAATCCTTGTTGATATTCAAACAGCAGATGTCCAAGATCATCAAGCTCAAACATCTACTGATCTTCAAGTAGAAACTGAACCAGACCAGCAGACCCAAAACCCTGCTGAGGAACAAATCACTGAAGATCAATCTCAACTTCCTACCCAACAAGAAGAAATCACTTTCCAAATCCCTACTGATACTCACACAGCAGAGGAAAATGCCCCAGCTACCCAAACTCCTACCATCACTGTCCCTTCTGCTCCAGAAGACATGGCACCAGAAGACCTGGTTCAAGATGGCCCTTCTCAACCTCAGTTCAGAATGGTGCACTACCCCATGTGCCAAACAGAGAAGATAATGAGGATGAAGATAGCCAACCTGCTCAAGTCCACTACCCCTGGAGTTGATGAGAATTCAATCCAGTTTGAACAAGTGCTTAGGGTATGCACTTGGATAGAGCTCAGAAGAGATGATGTAGATGACCTTCTTGAGGTCATGGAAGGAATGGGAGGAAAGGAAAACTTCCTCGACTGGGAGATGGAGCAAAAGGAAGTTGCTCAAGTTCGATCCTTTGCTCAGCTGCTATCAGATGAGGCACTGACTGCAGTTTGCAACCGGATTTTAGGAATCCCCACTACTGATGTCTCTATCCCAGAAGGCTCATCGGATCAGCAGACAGCTGAACAAGCAAAGTTGAAGGAATCAGCTGCACCAGTCTTGGTGGAAGACTCAGCTGCACCTGCAGAAGACTCAGCTGCATCAGCTGACAAAGAAAAGATTGACAGAGAAGTAGTCAGAGTACCAGCTCACTTCAGACCTTCGGACAATCTGACTCACTTCATTGACGATCAAGAGGATGCAGGCAGACGAATCATGACCCATCTGACTAAGGCCACTACCTGCTACCTCAATGAGGAGTACCTATCAGCCGAAGAAAGAGGCAAAGCAATAATTGTTCATCCAAAGCCTCAAGGTACAACCTCTACTTCTACCCCATCTGTTGACCATACAGCAGACATCTGCTCCCAGGTCAAAGCTGCAATAGACTTGCACTTTGAGAAAGGTTTAGGCCTGCAGCTAGGAAGATATGTTGAGAAAGCTGCAAGGGAACAGAAGACTCGTCTTCATGACCAGATTCTTGACGTTGAAGACAAGTTTGGTGAAGCACTTCATCAGCAGATAGGAGAATACTTGAGTACCTATCAGAAGTTGTCAGCTGACACCTCCAAAAGGTTTGCTGATCTTTACACTGATGAGATGCATCGCATGGAGACCACCTACAAATCGAGAATTGAAGAAGCTGAAGCAAGAGCCACTGAAGGTCAAGCCCTTCTTAAGGCAGCTGCAGAGGAGAATGAGAAACTGCAGACTCAGCTGAAGGAGACAGCAGCCAAGTTGGAAGCACTTACAGAAAAGCTCGAAGCTGCCTCCTCCACCAGTTCTCTATCTCATGTCATGGAGCACAGTATCTCCCATATTACTGTTGTCAACAAGGTCAATGCCATGGCACTGAAACAAACTCTGAAAGTGGAAATCATGAATGCCATGAAGCCTTTTGCGGCTGCACTTGCTGAAGCCAAAAAGGGGGAAGATATGTTGATAAGGTCTCTTGAGAAATCAGCTGCACAACAAGCTGTAATGGTAGTATCTCAAGATGAGCTGAATGAGACCTTGAATGGTTTAAAGAGCAAAATCAAGAACAGGCAAGAAAAAGGCAAAGGCAAAGAAATTGCTCAAGAAGGCACCCAAGCTCTCACTCAAGCTCCTGCCAAGTCTCTTCAGATCACTGCCCCTGAAGAACAAGTTCCTGAAAAGAGAATGACAAGGAAAAGAAAGGCAGATGAGCAAGCTCAGTCAGCTCAGACCAGCAAGAAATCAGCTCCAGCTGAGCCTACTACAGAAGAGAAAGAGGCTCTAGAGTTGAAGAAAAAGAAATTGCTTGAAGCTCAAGAGCTTAAGAAAAAGAAGCTGAATGATGCGAAGGCAGTCAAAGCCAAATTTGAAAGAAGAATTGCCAAACTCAGGAAAGCAATGAAGGACAAAGCACAAGAAGACAGTGTCCTGGTGTTTGATAGCAATTATGTGGATTACTTAGCCCTTCAAGATGAGCTACCAAGATGGTATCCCCTGAAGAAGAAGAAGTGGCAAATTCAACACCACATAGTAAGGAAATTTGGCCCTCTCCCTTCTTATGAAGAAGAATTTCTTCAATTCTCCCAGTTCATGAACATTGAAGATCCAGAGTTCTGGGAAGAAATTGTCAAGACAGCCAAAGGACTTGACAACTGCAGAATCTTAACTCCTGAAGAACCCAAATGGGATGCACCCCTTCTGGATTCAGGAAGAGCCAACATGATAGAAATCAAGAAGATTCTGTACAAGATCTATGAAGAGGAGAATGTTACAGACGTACAGCACATGGAAGAAGTTCGAGCTCGTCTGTACCTTGCCTACCGCGTTTGAAGATCAGAAGACCTGATGAAGACTACTTTAGAAGTTTAAAGAAACTATTACTTGTAATCTGTAAAAGCTCTATATATATATTCAAGTTATAGTTCTTTTTGCTTTAAAGACAAACTCTCATTGTCTTCATCAGATACTTCAAGTCTTAGCATGTTATAAACTTTTATCTTAATTCATTAAGAGCACTTATCAAGTATAGTTTTGGCTTCATCAAAAAGGGGGAAATTGATGGGATATAAATTCACCCTAAGCCCCACTTGATGTTAGAATAGTTTTGATGGCCAAAACACTTAGAGTTTATAAATGTAATAGGATCAGCTGACTTGTATAGAACAGCTTAGACTAGTCTTGTGTGATCAACTGTATTGATATCAGCTGATCAGCACAGTCCTGGCTTACATGCCTATCCTCAAGATGAGAAGAGTAGAAGACATGAAGACTAGAAGATCCTTGAAGACCAGATAAGTTAAGGTGCTTGTATACCTACTTTTTGATGGAGTCCCAGATTGAAGATGGCCTAAAGCAGTACAAAGAATTTCCAGATCAGAAGAGTGTTACTCTACTGATATCAGAAGACAGAAGACCTAAGGCCAGAAGAGTAGTTAGAAGACTAGAAGTACAGAACAGAAGACTATGTGCTCTTCCAGGACTCGGCTGATTCCTAAGTCATCTTGCAATTCAAACGAAGACCTACCTTATTTAGAAGATTGACATGATCCCAGGATTGAAGCAATCAAGCGGCTGGAATCAAGGAATCAAGCTATTATGGAAAGATTGCTCAAACGGCTAGTCAACTCCAACGGCTAGTTGCAACCAATTAATCTCCATTATAAATACAAGAGGATGAGAAATCACAAAAGAGGTCACAAGAGAGAATTCAACAAGCCAAGCAAGCAATCAAAGCTAAAGCCATACTATTCTAAGAATTCTCAAAAGAGCCAGAAACCATTAGATTATCTATAGCTCTTAAGTGATTTCTATCCAACCCCTAAGAACCTGAAACCTGTTCATATTGTATATCAATTGTTTTAGGCATAGTGGTTAAGCAAATTATAAGCTTGAACCATTAGCTGGATACACCTCAAAAACCCCAAACCCTCACCGAAAGGTTAAAGTTTTTGAACCCCTTAAAGTGCAAGTGCTTACAATCACTTGTGGAGACCGTAGCTGTTAGGACGGCTCAGATCTCAAAGTCCTAACCTTGGGACTATAAAGGTCAAGACCCTTGTAATTTGTGGTAAATTAAAGGGATTAAACATCACGTGTGGACGTAGGAACGTATATCCGAACCACTATAAATCCGGTGTCATTTACTTTCTGCACTTTACATTTCTGTCTTTACATACATTATTATATAGTGCATACTGTGATTTCAACATTCTTCAAAACAAGGCCATAACTTTCAAACCAGCATCAGCTGAGTATTTTCATTAAGCAAAACAAGTTGAACACTTTCATAAGAATTACAAGAACGAGTCTAAACCAGGGCCACCATAATTCCGCATATAACCTCCTCAGTCAGATCACTATAGTCATCTGGACCAGCAGACTTGCAGTCCAGTTGACATAGCAATCAGAAGAGGTTCTCAACTCTGTTTGAAAAAGTTTTAAAGTCTATTCACCCCTCCCCTCTAGACTTTAATCCCATTCACTACTCGTTCAGGGACCAACAGTTCAAAAAGATGAGGTGATGAATGCTTGAAAAAGAAAAGAAAAGGAAAAGTGAGGATGAAGTTTGCAAAGTTTGAAAGTGAAAGCACAAATTGAAAAACAACAAGCTTTGTCCTCCACTAGAAGAGTCACAAATTCCCAAAATTCATCCCACCTTGTCCAAAGAGCCAATGTTACATCCTTGATTAAGTCCTATTGATCACATTGTTAAACATTTGAGTGTTGTAGAAAGTAGAAGTTGGGCAAGCATATGGTGATTGCATAGCATAACTTGGTTGATGAGTGCATTAATATCCTTAATTTGTTTGTGTGTTTGAGAGAAACACTCCATCATGTGAGTAGAGGACTTGAGCATTTGGATTATGTTTCCCATTCACAATGTGTTGTGTGTTTATGCATTCTTTGATTCATGAACGTGAATTGCAATAATGAGCCTATGATCTTCATTGAGAAATGCACTTTGAGAAAAAGATATCACTATACTCTACTTTGCATGTGTGATTTGCATTGAATATTCCATTGTGATCATTCCACCCTCATTGCTTTAAGTGCTTAGTTGTTTGAGGACAAACAACATTTTAAGTTTGGGGGGGTTTGATTCGGGTGGAATTTACACGTTTTAGAGCACATGTGAAGCGTATTTTGATGTGGATTTCATTGATTTATGCATTGAATATGATTGTTTTAGCCAAAATGAGAGAAAGGTAGTGTTTTGTCGATTTTATAGGTAAAACGATGGAATTTGGGAGCAAAACACATACCACAAGTGATCGGACCGGAAAGAGGAGTGCACCATTGGATCCGGCTCGAAAAATGGAGTGGAATAGCCAAAAGAATCGAGTCGATTGAAGGTCGGAAGCTCAAGAAACGGAGGGACGAAGTTGGAGGACGAAAACGAAGGACGGAGCCAAAGTCAAAAGTTTGGCCCGGCCGGGCCACATCACCCGCCCGGCTGGGCGGCCGAGCACATTATTGATGGCCAAAGTCGAAGGTTTGGCCCGGCCGGGTGGCATCACTCGCCCGACCGGGCGGTCGCGTGCCAAATCTGGGGCCAATTACGAAGATATGGCCCGGCCGGGCGGCCGAATGCCCCCAAGACTCCCCTAACTTACGAACCTTTGTCCTGGCCGGGCGAACTCCCCCCTGTTTTTTTGTGTTGGTCGATTAACACTCCGCCCGGCCGGGCCACTTTCCCGCCCGGCCGGGCCACCTCAAATTCGGTGCCAAACTTGTATTTTCTCCATTTTAAAGGGACCAACTTGCAATTCTCACACACAAACCCTACCCCAACACTATAAATACCTCACTTCTTGAATTCAATTCGATCTTATCTCTCCTTCAAGCATTTCTACACACAATCACACACACTTGGAGGTTTTCATCATCCACTTCTTCAATTCTCCATCAATTCATGCAAGGAGGCCACCATTAGCTTGGGAATTTGATTCCTCACCATAAAATAACCTAAGCTTTCTTTTTCTTTCACTTTTTATTGCTTTGATCTTAGTTTTCTTTGTAATTTGAGTATGTGGTTGATTGGTTAGAACACTTTTGGTTGATTGATTGCAAGCATTTGACCTAATTTTATTGTGAGATTGAAAGATGATCAATGATTAGGAAGATGTGTGATGATCTTAGGAGCTTGATTGGGTTATATTGTGCAATTTAGGTAGAGATACTAAGTTGTGTGATATTTCCTTTGAATTACTTGGATCGAAAGAACTTTTAATTCATTATTGTGTGATCAATCTTATAGACAATGCATGAACACCACTTAAGTAGATAGTTAATCATAGATGGATTCATTTGTATTACATGTGCTTTAGGACCTACCTTCTCTTAATTGAGTTTCATCTATTTCCATCTCGTTTCTTGATTTGCATCGTATTTTTAATCGATTTCTTTATTACTCTTTTAGTTGTTTACTAGTGACAATTTGGTAGGCACACCTAGGGGTAATTCACCATTCAATTTATCGATCGCGTCTATTTAGAACTCCGTTAACAAACTACATTTTTACGCTATACCTCCCTGTGGGATCGACCTCGTGCTTATCACGCTACGATAGACGCCGTACACTTGCAGTTGTTTATTCTAGTGTTGTATAACACGTGAATCAAGCTACTTTCTCCAGCTTCTCTGCTACCTGATCAGATAACTTACTCTGGCCTCTTCTTCCCTCTTTTTGGCTTCAGCAATATGGGAAGTGAGCGCTTGAGCAAGCTTCTTGAATTAATCCTCGTCGGCAAAGTTGGTATTATTCAGAACGGTAGTTGCCTTCTGTTCCATTCGTTCAGTTGCCTTTGTAGCAGTCTCTTCTACATTCTTGTCGACTTCAGTGGTAGTCGGAGTCATTTGAAGTCTTAACTTCAAGTCTTCAGTCGTCATAGTGAGTTGAGTCTTAGCCAGTTGGAGATTATTAATCTCGTCCTCAAGCTTTGCGTTGTGATCCTTGGCCAACTCTAGTTGTTTTGTCAATTCAGTTCTTTGTTCAGTTTTGACACTTTCACTAACTTAATGTACTTCTTCTGAAGATCAGAAGTAAATTGTCTTTCTCGTTCTTGACTTCTCTTCAGCTCCTGCTCTTTCAGATCATCAATTGTGGAAATCAGACGAGTGTTGTGATCAGTATCCATTGCTGCAATTCCTTTTGCGAAGTTATCAGCTGAAGTAGTCAAAATTTTGTTTACTGCTTTCAGAATTGATTCAGTCAGATCAGCATCAAAGTATTTCTTCATGTTGTCTCGGATCGCCTTGTAGATGTCATCATAAGTATCAGTGCGATTCTTTTCGATGCGGAGTGTTGAATCTCTGATCTTCGGTGCTAGTTCTTCATGGTTAAGCATTGCTAGCTCACAGACGACTTGACCAATTAGAGGAACATCAACCTCATTTGAACCCATCATCTTTAACTTGTACCAGATGATATCAGAAAGGTTCACCCGAGTTGTAACCGTTCCAGATGATGATTCACCAATCTGTTGGACATCTTTGTTCCTTCCAAGAGCTTGCATGAGTTCCTCAAATGATCGTTGAGGGAGGTTTAATGCAGGAATGTAAGTAACAATATTTTGAAGTTCCTTGTCATCATCATCACTGATTTCCATGATTTCAGCATCAACTTGATCAGTGTACGTGGTCAATTTTCAGTTCCTTATCAAGTTCATCAGTTACCTCTTCTTTCTTCTCCTCAACTGAATGAGCTGGTAACTTCTCCTCAGCTTCGAGAGCTTGTTGTTCAACACTTTTAGATCCCTGAATCTCTGAGACCGAAGGTTGTGAAGATTCAGCTAACACAATTTCTTGTGTTTGATCAGGATGAACATTGGACTGTACATTTTCAGAGCTGATTGTTTTCATCACCATATAAGCTACTGAGTTTAGTACTAATGCCTCAGAGTTCAAAGACTCGTCATGGGCAATGACTTCAGCTGTTTGCACAGCTTCAGTCTTAACTCCAGATTCGCAAAATCTGCTCGAAGAGTGCTGGATATTGTTTCAGTTCAGGAAAGTTTCTTCGAGTTCTCCTTCAATTTGTTGTCTGAAGAACTGCTCCTTTGGGCCAATGGGATAAGTAGAAAGAGAACACTATGCCAAATAAACTGGTAGACAGCGGTTATTAACCGCTGTCGTATCTATATACAACAACGTTTATTAACCATTGTTATTCCATCAAAACCGATGTGGTATGTGCTCAGTTTGAACCCCTTACAATATTTACGATAGCGGTTTTATTAGTTATGACAGCGGTTATGAACCGCTGCTGTTTGAATTTACTACAGCGGTTTTTAACCGCTGTTATTTATTAACAACCGTTGTTGTACTTGCTCTATAACAACAGTTGTATTAGCTATAACAACGGTTATTAGCCGTAGTTGTAAATATCCAATATTTTAAAAAAAATAATGAAATTTTCATTTGTTAAATTAATAAAAATAAAATAAAAAAGCTAAAAAAATTATGTATATATATAAATTCAACTAAACTATTACAATAAATTCATTAATTAGCAATCCCTCCAAACGCACGTGCCGACTCCGATTGTACTTCGTCAATTTGAGCTTTCAGATCAACCCCGTTAAACTCTTCATCTTTATTCTTATGTCCTTCAAGCCAATTTCAAGTCAAATGGTGGCTCTATCAATGTCGTTATCTCTGGTCATTAATGATTCCTTAATGATGAAGAGATCATCAATCATTAAAAACATTCCCCGCAGCATAATGCTTTGCTACTCAGCTCCTAAAGTCAAAAAAATGAAACTAGATACATGAGTGATGTTAATTATAAATATTATTCTTATGTACAATACAAGAATCTTACCTTGAATTTAGTAGAATTTAGTAGACAGTCGAATTATGACAAAGTCTCTCCAATCAAGACATCAATTCGTATGCCAACTTGCTTGATTGTTTCTGTGGTGTCGACTCTTTTGTAGACAAACTCTCTCGTGAGATAATTTTTGAACTTCCTCCACTTGGATCCCGCTGACATCAAACACCCTTTCTTCTTTTTATGGTGCCAACTAAAAGTATATACAATAAGCATATAAGATACTAACAAAAAAAGTAAATAAAGTTCATAAGCAACGTCCATAGTGCAAAGTTGGATATGTAATCTTAACTTTCCAACTTAGCACCATTATTCTCTATAGGTTGCGTCCTCACTACACCAATCCGTACTATTTTTTGGCAAATGTGACTTATAGTCATCATGATCTACCTTAATCTTTTTACGAGGTGCCATATGCACAAATTTATTCATCACAAAGAATATAATACATGGATAAGCACAAGCCCAACAAGGTGACTTTTTTAGGCATTGATTGAAGAATTAAAAAATAGAACTTTTAGATAGCATATAGATTTATTAATTTCTTTAAAATTATGTCCATCAATGAAAATTCATATAAATATTCAACGCATAAGGATTTTGGGTACTATGACATAAATAATTAGAACAAATTATAACAAAACAATTTTAATTCCAATTTAGAACATACATTTTCTTTAATTGGATTTATTGTCCACTATGGCCAATTCAATCTTGAATTGTGATTTCAGCCTATGATTCTATGTGAATGACACGTATAACAGATTTCATATAAAAATATGTCATTCCATTTCATTCAAAATGGGAACAATCCACATCATCCAACAACATATATATACTAAATAGGGGTGGGAATGGGCCAGGCTACCCGACAGGGGCCTACGGCTCGGCCTTCTAAAGCTCGGCTCGGCTCGGCTTGTTTAATAAACAAGCCAGGCTCAAGCTTTTTTTAAAGCCTTTTTAATTAAATAGGCCGGGCTTGAGCTTTTTCGTAAGCCTTTTAAGCCCAACAGGCCGGCCTATTTAACTCTATTTCTATATGTAAATATATAATATATAAAAATACAATAAATATATAATATAATATTCAATATATGATGAGATTATCGTGAAGAGCTTATATACTTTTTATTTTATTTTTCTTTGTAATAGTTAAAAATAATTGATATGAACATTTGCGAGTATAATTTTATGTACCTTTTGATTAATTTTTTATTGTTCTTATTTTTTCATTTTGAAATTTAAAAAGTTAGTTTTTATAATTTAATAGTGCGGTAAAAATTAATTTTGAATAATACTAAAAAGGCCTTTAAAAGGCTTTCGGGCCAGGCCTATTTACTAAAAAGGCCAGGCCTAGCCTCTTAAAAAAGCCTATAATAGGCCACAGGCCAGGCTTGGGCCCAAATATTATATACCAGGTCCAGGCTTTTTTTCTTAAGGCCTGGCCCGGCCTGGCCTATTCCCACCCCTAATACTAAAGCATTTATAACCAATATTGTCAAATGTAATATAAGCCATATTTGTTCAGTAAATAAAATTAACATACGGATTCAAAAACTAACGTGAAATTGAAACAAGCTGTTATTCTTAAAATCTATAAGCAAAAAAAAAAAAAAAAATGTGAGTGAGAGAGACCTGGAGAGCTTGGGTAGTGAAAGAATTTGCGGGTGGAGAAGAAGATGATGAGGGCGAGGGCGACGACGAACTGTACAACGTATTGCAACGAGGTGAAGAAGGGAACAATGCGGACAGTTGCGAGCGGCTGACGTATGTGAAATGAAGAAGGGAACCACGGCTGGAAAGGCATAGACGCGAGAGATTATGTGTCACAAGACATTCTTCTTCTGTGGTCAATGTACGGCGCTGAAATTTAGATTAAAAATGTACAGCGCGTAAATTTATATTTTAATTAACCGCACACTCTCACTTAACATATACCGGGGTGGTGGGACGGTTATTATATTATATAATATAATATCTACTTGATAACATTGATTAAATAACTAATTAAATTTATGATAAAGAGTGCACCAGTTACATACATGTCACTTGTTTCTATTTAATATTTGAACTAATAATATACAATATGTGAGCTAATACTATACTGTATTTAAACTAATATTATACTGTAATTGAACTAATATTATACAGTATTAGTCATAACTAATGAGTAACATTCATCCATTTAAGAAAATGTACTCCCTCCGTCCAATTTCATTATTCCCACTTTCCTTTTTTGGTTGTCCAATTTTATTATGTTCATACCCTTTTTGGAAATAATACTATTCATACTATTTTATCTCCACCCTCCTACTATCACTTATTTACCCACTTTGCCATTCACTTTATTCATAAACAATCATTTATTTATAAATGGACCACACAATACCCCATCATACCCTCCACTTATCTACTTTATAAATAAACTAATCAATATTCATTAAAATCCGTGCCCGGAGAAGTGGGCATAATAAAATTGGACGGAGGGAGTATTAAATAGGAACAAGTTACATGAATGTAATTGGTACACAAGTATTTGCCTATGATATATATAATATATATATATATATATATATATATATATATAACTTTGTATTGTACGTATTAGATACAAATCTTAAAAGACCAATAAAATTTTATATTTACATTAGAATAATAAAACCAAAAAATTATTTTAAATAAATATCAAATTTATTTTATAACTATATAATAATTAAAATATCAAATTTATTTTATAAGCATATAATAATTAAATATGGATTATTTTAAAACTTATCCGGGATTAAATAAATTTTAGGATTTAATGGTCTTTTTTAAGAAAAATTCATAAAAAAAAAGGAAAAAAAATGTTTGATATTTTTTATTGATTTATAAATATTTATCTTTATTTTATTTTTATTAATTTGATCATATATATAATTTTTATGCTAAATATTTATCTCAAATATATTTTTTTTTATTAATTTGATCAAAATAATTTCTTTTTCTTTTTAAGGTAAGGTGAATTAATGATATAGGTTGAAAGTCTTGTGCTTCCCAAGAGAGTCAAATTGAGGCATAATAATAGGCGTTAGAGAAAGAGAATGATTAGGGGATTTTTCATACATCTTTCTTTTTTATTTGTTTATGAACTGCCTTGATTTTGTTTCTAGATTTTTCCTATTCTTTAATTTATTTCTTATGTTTTTCTCTAACATTTTAGAACTACTCATTGATTTCATGAAATTTAAAAATCAATTTCCACGCCAACCAAAAAAAGAAGCAATGATTGATCAACGCGGGCAACGGTGGGTGCAATGCAGGTGAAAAATGTGTCTCTGACGGCAACGCCTCTCACAGAACGAGGGGCGCTTGGGAGAGATAAGAAGAAATATTAGATTTTCTTAATTTGTTTAATAAAAATATTATATATAGGACCTGGTATTTTATAGATTTTCTTGATTTTTTATTAATAATATAGTAGTAATATATAGGAACAAATATTTTTAAACTTATATCGTTGTTTAATCAAAATCGTATATTGTGTTAATCATTATATATTTCTTAATTGATAAAACTTAAAAAATAATTAAATTAAAAATAAAATAAAATTTTTATAAATCAATTAAATCTAAATAAAATATTAAATAATCAAATACAATTTTGAAGATTAATTACAAGATTTATTTTTTTAATTGATTTTTTTAATATATTTATTTTTGAGAATTTAATCTTATTTCATAAAAAATTTTAGTAATTTAAAAAATAAATTATCATATTTTTTTTATTTAATTATTTTTAAAGATTAATTTGATTATATTCCATAAGAGAAGCTATTACAGCGTATAACTAAAACATATTACAGCAGTTACGAAAAACCGCTGTCTATCAGCGCACAAATGGAACCTATGACAGCGGTTTTGAAAAAAGATGCATATGACAACGGTTTTTGATGTTTTAACAGCGGTTTTAAAAATTACCGCTGTTATTCAACTGCTGTAAAAAGCATAAATTAGCATAGTGGAAGGGTTGAAAGGTTTGGGAAGTTGATTTGAAGGAGTTGATGTGTCGACTGGATCTGGTCGAGTAGCATCAGAAGTGGATTCGATGTTGGTTGGGGAGGAAGAAGTAGAGACTTGTGCATAAGTCTTGGCAACTTAAGTTTTAGAGGATCAGCAGTTGAAATATCTTCTGTGGGTTGGATTTCAGAGCCTAAAGTAGGTTCTGAGGCTTGGCTGGTTGGATCGATGGGTACAATGGCTAAGGTATTATCAGCTGATGGGATCTCAGTTGATGTTGAGGTAGGTTTAGAAAGATTAGAAGGGGGTGAGTAGATGGATTTGTTTAGGGTTTCAGAAGGCTGGACATAAATAGGAATAGGTGCAAAAGGGTTAGAAGAAGAAAAATATAAGGCAAGTTTTCGATTTACCTTAGATCTGGGCTTGACTGTTGGATTAATTGGAGAGTCTTCAACAGTGTCTCCAGCAGTCTGGTCTTCAGCTGCCATGGTGTCCTCATCTGATTCTGTGGATTCAGATGATGACTCAGAAGGGTCGGCAGCTGGGACAAGTTTGACTATAAAAGACTTCAATTTCTGCTTCTTCTTGGGAGCTTCAACTCTGGAGGTTTTAGGTCTTTTCTTCCCCTTGGCTGCTTCAGCCTTTTCAGCTTTGGACTTAGTCAACATCCATTTGGTGCTTCTGAACACTGTTCTAGTGCCCCAATCCTTCTTGTTTGGCAATAGTTTCATCAGAATGTAACTAATTTTAGTTACATAGCTGATTTTTTAATCAGGCCAGAACACACCATCCTTCTTCTTCCTCAAGATCTTGGCCGCTTCTCCTGCGATTCTGGTCATGAAGTATCTTGGCCAGATGATCTTCGCCTTATCCAATATTGCTTTCATCACTCTAACTTTGAACTGAGTGACGCCATCTAGGGACGAATGATGTCCAATGATGATCTTGCACACTATGTCAAAGAGATCTCTGTATTTCTCTTTCAACATAGGCTTCTTCAAAGCACTGGATGCCACTTCCAAATACTTGGGGTCAATGAATTCTTCCCATAATTCAGCTTCTTCCCCATTTTTGTATTCTTCAGGATCCTCAATTCCTTCGTTCTTTAGTCCGAACAGTTCTTCAAACGTTTCTGTGGTGATTCGGACTTTGTTGTTTCCAACATAAGAAAAAATTGTTCAATCCTTCCTCAAAGCCAATAAGATGTAGAAGTCTGCTACATTTTCACCAAGAATGATCTTGGGATAAGCACTGAGAAGTTTCTTCAACCCAACATCGACGAGAGCTTTCGCCGTCCAGGCTTGTCCAGTGGTGTGAGGACCTTCAAAAGACACGCATCCTTCTGCTACCATGCGTTCTTTTGCCCATAGGTCTGGATGGTACGTTTCAGGAGTGACTTCAGAGAAATCTCTGCGGGTTTCAAGGGTGTGATGTCTGGATGAATACATTGATGAGATAAGAAAGCTTGAAGATTTAGAGATCAGTTTGCAGAGAGAATAAGAGTTCAAGAAATTTGAGAGCGTAAACTGAATAAAACTTCTAACACTTTCTTATATATGATTTGAAATTAGGCTTCAATGGTTTTGATTCAATCTTAAAAATGTAATGAATGGCTTAGATGAAGAGGTGTATTCATCTAGATTTGAAATATTAGGTTTTGCCGCTTCATATTCTTCATCGATTTCAAAATATATCAAAATTACGTTCTGAATTTTAACATATAAAATTTTCGGGTCCGCATTTAATACTAAGCAAGCTATTGGTTGGCAAATAAAGTAACTGTCCACTCAGCGCGTAAAATGAGGTCACATACTCATTACTAGAAGTGTAAAAACGTCTAGGAAAATTTTGCAATTCTATTTACCATTTCATATTAGATTTGTACTTAGCATGCTGAATTACAATAAATGAAAACATAACGCAATAAATGAGAACGAATCACATTAAATATGTCTTCTAATCAATCGAAGTAAATGAGTTAGGTGAGAAATAATGTTTATCTGTATCAACTGTGTATTGAGAACAACTGATTTTGGCTTCTGTTTGATCTTCTGATTTCGAATATCAGTTGAATACGTTTGCCCTTCAGCTGATATCTCTTTATAGACTTTCCTCTCGAGATGGTCATCTATCTTGGCCATCTGAATTTTGAGATAACCACTTGTTGTGAGAATCAGTTGTGTTCCTCCTTCAGCTGATAATCACTTGCTAGTTATCATTTGCACGTTCCGTCCGGTCTATACCAAGTGAATTGGCGTCCGACTAAAGGTAAGTCCACCAGCTTGCTTTTGGCCAGGAACTCGTTGAAGATTTCGATCTCTCTTTTGTCATTTTCATTCCCCTTTCCGATTCTCTCGTTACTGAGTTTGATGGAATTGAAGTCCCCTATCACACATAAACACTCCTCATCGACTTGTTCGGTTATTGTTGTAATCACATCCCAAAGCTCTCGTTTTGCCTCCAACGTCGTTGGCCCGTATACATTCAAAATTGAGCATTTTGTTCCGTCTTCCTTCATTATACCGTTGACCACTAGTACCCTTCTAGTATGCTAGAAGCTTCTATCTTGGAAGACAGCAGGGTTCCATATGAAAATTAGGCCTACTGATCTTCCTTTATAGCCTCTAGATACCCAACTAAAATTGTCGCCCCCTCCCCATAATCTTCTACACAGGCTTCGTTCCACTTTTTCTACTTTTGACTCTTGTACGCACAGAAAACCCACTCTTAGTTTGCTTCCCATCTCCTTGATTTCCCGTCTTTTTTCTATCCCCCCAACCCCTCTTGTGTTAAAGCTTAAAATGTTCATTTACTAACCTTGTTCGAACACCCCTTCCTATTTTCTTGATTTGTCCTGCGAGATTTTTCCTGGAGTATAACGCTTTGATTTTTTTTTTTTAAATATTAAAAAATGAATGGAATGTATCCACTATCTTATTAATATTAGAAAATGGATTTTGGAACACTAGTTCTTGACTTGTGCGAAAATTGTTTCTTTTTTAGAAGCAACAATATATATGTTGTACGTGCTTTTGTTGGGTTGACTCGGATGTGGACTATTTATTAGCACGGAACAAACATGTATTATGATCGGGGGTTATTACGTGTTTAGAGAGTATTTATATGATGATCTTGATGATCTTATGAAGAACAAAGCAAGAACAAATGAACAATGATGTAGCTTCTTGGAGAAGCTAAAAGTTTGAGAGCTTTGGGAGAGTATATAGCTTAGGGTAGGGTGATTTGGTGGAATGTGTAACTTGTGTTTACAAATGAGCCTTTTAGGCATTATATAGTGGTTTTTGGGGGCTGTCCGCCCTTTACACGTGGCACGCCCTTACTGGACCTGTCTTCTGCCCGAAAAGGTGATTTGATGGTGCATTTAATGCTAAACCGCCTCCGGTGGTCGTCCTCGCCGAGATGTCGAGGAGCTGGGCCACGGTGGTCGCCGGAGGACCTGATCGTCTAGGAAGGTGTGGTCGCCCAGACCTTCGAGGAGTGTGGTCGCCACGATCTATGCTGTCTCACAAGGCTTCAACACTTAACTTCTCTAGCTAAAATAGGCATGTGCTCGCCAACACATTTGGGCGAGCAGCTAACTAAGACATGTGCTCGCCAACATCTTTGGGCGAGCACTTAAATATATTAAATACATTAAATCTATTACAATTTCTTCATCTCGTTGACTAGTCGTCGCACGACTTTGTTGACTGGTACTCGCCACGTAAGCTGGTGACTAGAATTGACTTGTCAAAGATTGACTTCTTTGACTAGGTATAACATTTGCCCCCTGGTCGCCTTTCTTCGTATTCGTAGAATAGTAAGGCGAGCAGCATGGTCGTCTTCTTGGAAAGCGAATTTGCCTTCGACAAACAAAATCAACTTTGGAAACTTAATGACGTAAGTTGGAGGCGGTCGCCTCGTTTCCAGCGCCGAGCACGACTTTTGAGGTACTTTTTATTAATTGCGGATCTGACACGTGTCGGGCGCGTGAACGGCGCCCGAAATTTGAAATGCGCGCGTGGGGCACGTGCCGACCTCAAAGGTCGCGCGTGGGGGCCACTTTTCAAACTCGATTTCGGAAATGACCCCAAATTTTGGGAAAATTACGGGTTTTACCCCGTTTTCTTGCATATAGGTCCATGCACATATTTGCCTATAAATAGGACCTTCTTCTTCATAAAACCCTTTTCACTTCTGCAAATTTTCGAATTCTTCCTTGAGCTTCCTTCCAAGCTTCTTTCTTCAAGCTTTTCCGACGTGTTTTGGGTGGCTTTCGATCGACAAAAAAGGTAAAAACTTACATTTCTTTCTTTAAAACTTCTTTCTCCCCCATTTCTTAAGAAAAAATGGAGGTCGGTGGTGGCTCCGGTGGTGGTCCGCCGCCGTTGGTCGGTGACGCCGCAAGTTCCGGCGACGGAGATCGTTTGGCCTTGGCCTTACCGGAGAGGGCAGCCTCTTCGGATTCTAGGATTCACTCCCCCGAACCCATTATTGTTTGTCCTCCCGTCCTCCCAGATGACAGTTGGGAAGAAATGTTAGAAAGGGACGGCAAAGACGTTAATAATGAAACGGATGGGTCTGAAAGGGACGATGCCGGTAACGATGCCGAGGAGGGTGCCGAGGGGACTGGCTCAGATCTGGACGATCCGGATCTAAATATGAGAACGGGCGAGCATCTTGACCCGGCCCGAGTCGAGGAGACCTTGACGAGGAAGTTGTTCGCTACGCGGCGAGCATAAAGGATATTTTGAGTGGGCGAGACGAACTGGGTAGCGACGAGCTCTCGAGGAAGACATATTACAAGTATTTTTGCGATTACCTGCCTAGGGAGGTTCCTCGCCCATATCGAGTAGCACGTGAATCGAGGAATGAAGCCAGTAAGTACGCGAGCACTGTCTCCTCGCCCCAACTAGAAAATTCTCGGAAAAAGTATCAATTTCCAGCCGATCGATGTTTGCTTCTTTGTCCCTCGCGAAGATGAAAGGGCCGACCAGCCGCCAGAAGGGATGGTCGCCGTCAATATTGGCATGATGGAGGCAGGGCTGAGGTTCCCCCTGCGCCCCGGGATTTCAAATTTCTTACACTTTCTAGGGGTGGCCCAAACTCGCCCATATGACTAGATACAAACTATGTAAATGTAAAGAAATTAAAAACTTACTGATGAAATTTCTTCAGTTTGACCGCATTCCATGGGTACTTGCTCGGCTTGCCCTCGATATCTTCTAGCTCATACGATCCGTTCAGGAGTGTGCACGTTATTCGGTATGGACCCTCCCAAGTCGGGCCAAGTATGCCAATGGATTGTTCAGTCGCCCTCCGAAGTACGAGCTGGCCGATAGTGAAATGGCGAGCACGTACTTTGGTGTTGTAGTAGCGTTCTGACCTTTGCTTGTAGACCACATTCTTCTCGTCCGCTGTCAGTCTTCGCTCTTCTAGGAAGTCCAAATCGGAGAGCTGTGCATCGTTATTCAACTGCTCGTCATAGTTTGCCACTCGAAAAGTGGCGACCTGCCCCTCTGCTGGTATGACAGCTTCGGTTCCGAACGCGAGCGCGAACGGAGTTTCACCAGTAGAATTCCTCGTGGTCGTCCGATATGCCCACAGAACTATGTGCAGCTCGTCCGCCCACTTGCCCTTCAATCCATCTAGCTTAGCTTTCAAGGTGTGATTGATGATTTTGTTGATCGCCTCTACTTGACCATTTGATTGTGGATGATAGGGTGTTGAAAAAAGTTTCTTGATGTTCCACTCTGAGCAGAAATCCAGCATGTCTTGACTTGTGAATTGACGTCCGTTGTCGGTCACTATTGCTCGTGGTAAGCCGAACCTGCAGATTATGTTTTTCCATATGAAGTTTGTCATCTGGGCCGTTGTGATGGTCTTCAATGCCTTCGCTTCGGTCCACTTGATGAAGTAATCGACTGCTACGACTACGAAAGTTACCCCCCCCGACGCCAGGCGGGAAAGGTCCGATGATGTCGATGCCCCACTTCGCGAAGGGCCTAGACCTGTAGACGGAGATGAGCTCGTCTGGAGGTGAGTGAATAGCGGGAGCAAAAGCTTGACATCTCTTGCACGCCTGGGCGTAATGAATTGCATCCTTCTTCAGTGTTGGCCAAAAGTAGTCTTGCCTCATGATCTTTAAAGCGAGTGCTTGCCCCCCTGTATGATTTCCACATGCTCCATCGTGGATTTCGTGCATGACGATCTTCGCTTCGTCTTCTCCGAGGCATTTCAATAAAGGCATTGAAAAACCCCGTTTGTACAACTGGTCGCCAATTATCGTGTACCTTGCGGACCTGAGTTGCAATCTGGTTGCTTTCACTTTGTCTGTCGGGAGCTCGCCGGTCTTGATGTACTTGGTGATCGGCGACCTCCAGTCCTCGTCGCTGGTCGCTTCAACCTGCAAAATTTGACCTCTGTTCACCGATGGGGAAGAAATTTTAGTGATGGCGCTTCTGAAAATATTGCCTCCCCCTCTGAAGTGGCCAGCCGAGCTAACGCATGTGCTTGCGTATTCTCCTCCCTAGGGATTTGCTCGATGTGGAATTGATCAAATTGGTCGAGTAATCCTTTCACTAGGTCTTGATACTTTATCATTTGATCGCCGCGAGCCTCGTAATCGCCGCGAGCTGAGAGTTAGAAAAAAAATTCAGTTTTCTGGCGCCCACGGCCATAGCCATCTTGATTCCTGCGACCAGAGCCTCGTACTCTGATTCGTTGTTGGTCGCCCGATACTCGAACTCGATCGCTGAAGCAAACGTCTGTCCGGTTGGGCTGGTGAGGACGACTCCTGCCCCTGCTTTGGTGCTCGTCGACGAGCCATCGACGAACAGTGTCCAAGGAAGCTCGATTCCCTTGTCCAATTTCTCCGGGAAAGTGAGCTCTACAATGAATTCAGCCAACATTTGTCCCTTGATTGCCGTTCTGGGTGCATAGGTGAGCCCAAATTGCCCGATTTCCACCGACCATTTCAAAAGTCTTCCAGTGGTATCCGGACGATGCAGTGCTCGCCGAAGAGGAAAAGTCGTGAGGACGACCACCTCGTGGTCGAACAGATACTGCCTTAGTTTTCTAACGCTCATGACCAATGCGTATGCCAATTTTTCCATTGGAGTGTATCTCAACTCCGCATCTCTCAGTGATTGACTTACGTAGTAGATTGGCAGATGTGTGCTCCCCTCAGCTCGGACGAGCACTGAACTGATCGCACAGTCAGTGGCCGCCAAGTAAAGATACAAAATTTCGCCGGGGACTGGCTTAGATAGGACCTTCGGATCTGATAGATATTCCTTTAGCTTTCCGAAAGCTTTCTCACACTCATCGGTCCATTCGAACCTCCCTTTTTTCAAAGCATCGAAAAAAGGTTTGCAACGATCGCCCGTTCGTGCAACAAATCTGTTCAGCGATGCAAGGCATCCTGTCAACCTCTGGACTTCTTTCACATTCCTTGGGCTTTGCATGTTGATGATTGCTTGAATTTTACTCGGATTTGCCTTGATGCCCCGCTGGCTAACCAGATGCCCCAGAAATTTTCCTGAGCTAACTCCAAAACTGCATTTCTTTGGATTTAACTTCATGTTGTACTCTTTTAGGATGTCGAATGTCATGGCAAGGTGGTGTAGGTGATCCTCTTTCCGCAAGATTTTGACGACGATGTCGTCGATATAGACCTCCACCATATTGCCGATGTGTTTCTCAAACATTTTATTTACCAGTCTTTGGTACGTTGCCCCCGCGTTTTTCAAACCGAAAGGCATTCTCTTCCAGCTGTACATCTCGCCGGCAGTCATGAAGGCCGTATGTCGCTGGTCATCGGGATGCATCGCAATCTGATGGTAGCCTGCGAAAGCATCCATGAAAGTTAACATCTCGTGCCCCGATGTATTGTCTACTAGATGATCGATGTGGGGCATCGGAAAATGATCTTTCGGACAGGCATCGTTGAGATCCGTGAAGTCTATACACAATCTCCACGACCCGGTCGTTTTTCTGACGAGCACTGGATTTGCCAACCACTCGGGATCAGTTCCAGTTTTCTCGATTAATTTGTTGTCGATCAGTTTTTCGACTTCGACCGCCAAAGCCGCATATTTATCAGGCCCAAATTTCCTTCGTTTTTGGGTGATGGGTCTCCTTGTTGGATCAATATTCAGTCTGTGGCAAGCATGGTTCACGCTAATGCCCACCATATCCTCGTGCGACCAGGCGAATGCACCAATGTTTTCTTTCAAAAATGCGACCATATCTGACCGCAGTTGTACTGGTAAATTTGAACCAATGAATACCTCGAGTTCTGGACGAGCTTCGTTTAAATGGATGGTTTCAAGGTCCTCCGCTGGGGTTTCCCGATCTTTAGGCTCCTTCCAACGAGGGTCCTCGATTCCGAATTCTGGCTCAAAGCCTGACCTAGGCTCCAGATCTGGAATGTTTTCTGGAACCTGGTCGTCGGGGATCTGATCGCCCGAATCTTTCTGCTCGTCAATTTCCATTGGGGTGTGGTCGTCCACTTCCATGGAGGCGTGCTCGTTCGCCTCCACTTGGTGGTCGTCGAAACTCCGACTACACTCCCCAACTTCAATTTTTTGATACTTGCTAGGAAGTCCCTCCAAGTAGTTCATTTGTTGTTCCTGTTTTTGACACTCAATATACTGGCCAATCATAGTGGTTTCCTTAGAATGACGCTTTGCAAAACGGACGAGACACTCCCTCGCCCGCGTCTGATCGCCCTTGACGGTTATAACTCCCGCCGGGGTCGGAAACTTTACACAATAGAAATAAGTAGAAACGGCCGCCTTGAACTCGTTGAAGAAAGGTCGGCCGAGGAACACGTTGTAGGAAGATGGCATGTCGATGATCAAGAAGTCGAGCTGCCGAGCATGGTGCATTTCTGGCTCTTTCGACGATGCCAGTTCCAGAGACAGTCTAATTTTCCCAATGGGAAGGTTGCGTGTGTCCCCGAAACCTACGATTATATCATCGCAAGGCTCGATGTATTCTGCATATCCACCGAGAGCATCCAAAGTATGCTTGAAGAGGATGTTGGTGTATGCCCCAGTGTCGACCATCATGCGATGGACGTTGGTTCCCATTATTTTCCCTGTGATGACCAAAGCATCATTGTTTGGTTGCACCACGCCGTTCATGTCGTCGTCCGTGAAAAGGACTTGATGGGTCAGAGGCTTCTCGACAGCCGGAGCGACGCACACTTGATGTACGTTGTTGAGTGCTCGCATATCACTCTGTTGTCGGCGAACAGACTGAGCTTTCCCGGACTGAGTACCCCCCAAGGGGCCTTCTATCACAAAACAAGCCCCGCCCACATTGTCGATGTCGCCTCCTGGATTGTTTGGCATGGGAGGAGTTAGTTTTGGACGATTCAACTGTTGGCGCAGGTCGTCGCTGTCGTCGCGACGTTTCTTTCCCCTGTTGTCACCATTTCCAAGAGGCTTGATGAATTGGGCGAGCTTGCCCTCATTGTATAGCTTGAATAGATTTCTCACCAAGTCCCGGCACCCATTAGTGTGGTGGCCAATAGAGTTGTGGTAGTCACAAAATTTACTAGCATCGAGGCTGTCCTCATTTGTATGCATTGGCTTGGCATGGGGGAGCAGATTCTTTCCCCTGACTGCATTGAAAATACCCTTAGGATCAAGAGAGAGATATTCTCTGAACTAAATGATCTCTGGGGACTCCTCGAAAGGCCTGAAGTTCGCTGGGCGAGCACTGCCAGCTTGAGTGGTCGCCTTCTTTGGTTGGGACGACTCCCCAGTGTTGGTATTTTTCTTGGGCCAGGCCCTCTTGGTCGTATCAGGCTGCTCGTTAGCCTTAGCGGCGTCCATAATTTCCTCCATTTGAATGAAGTTCCCAGCCCTCATGCGGAAGTCCGCATAAGAAACTGGGAAAGTAGTATGCATAGATTCCCAAAGCTTGGAACCTATCCTTAGACCGGAAACAACCGAGATCAGCTTCGTCTCATCGTTTACGGCCTCCCCATCGATCACCAGCCTGTCGAAGCGCTCGATGAAGTCCTTGCCAGATTCAGTTAGGGACTGGCGAACGTTTGCCAAACGTTGCTTTGAGGCTGGGCGAGCAGCAATAGACCCGAAGTAGGTCAGAAAATATTGTCCCAGCTCAAGGAATGAGGTGATAGATCCGGCACCCAAAGTTGTGTACCAACGATGAGCCTGGTCTCCCAAAGTTAGGGAGAAGTTTCTGCACTGGGTGGCGTCCGTTGCCCCGATTGAGTACTTCGACAAGTGTACTCTGGGGTCGGACATCCCATCGTATGCCGCCATGGAGGGTATCTGGATCTTCCTTTGTATGGGGGCGGTAAGGATCGCAACACTTAGTGGAGGTGCGGGCAGAGTGATTGGTGGAGTAGTCCCTTGCTTTGAGGCGACCACCTCTGCTCGCAAGGTCTCCATTTCAAGCTTCATCAATTTCTGGGTTTCGAGGAACTGGGCGATTTGCCCCTCCTCGGCAGTCTGTGCTCGGGGGATGACGACCTCTTCGCGTCGGCTCCCGTGAGATGCGGCCGGGTGATCACCATGATGTGATCGCCTAGGAGAATGTCTCTCCGAACGGTGGCTGCGATAACTCTTCGCCGGAGCTCGCGAGCCCTGCCCCGGCCCCACTCGATCGAGGGAGGAGATCCTGTCTCCCTGACCTCTCTTGTCAGCGCGATCCCTGTGGTCGGACCTCTCTGGTCGGCCACCCAGGTTGAAAGGCACTCGGCGAGGAGCCCTTCCATCTCTATCATTCATGCGATTAAAGACCGAATCTCGGCCTCGCGAGTCTCCCGTATGGCTGTTGTGGGATTGATCTGCGGCCTTATTTTTTCCTCTGTCTTGGGGATGAACAGAATTTGAGTGATAGGAGCGGTCGTCATCCCCATCATTTCCTATGGCCTTCGCCTTTTCTTTCTGGGCTTTATCGAAGGCCTGATCTTTGGCTTTCTCAAGCTCTTCTTTCTCATTCTGCCTCCTCTTCTCTAGGAGGTAGTCAGAGGGGTCTTTTTAGTGCTAGGGATCTTTCAACATGTCCCCCATGTTCAAGTTTGCAAAAGGATTTACCGGCGGCGGAGGGGGATCGTTCCCTCCGGGAGCAACAAATCCGTCTTAAGGAGTATGATGAGACATCGTTTAAAGAGTGTCTCCTGGGTATTATTACAAAGATATGATTGTTCTTAAGCTTTCGACGCTTAAAAATGAAAGATTTGAGTTCTTACGCAGAAGAACGTGTTATTACAACTACTTTCGAAGCAAAGTAATAACAAAAGAAACTCAAAAACAAAGTTACAAGGAGATCAAACTCCAAAATATGTCTCGAATATCGCAAATATTCAAGAACACGAAGAACACTAAAATACGTAAATAAAGCTTTAAACGGTGGAACTACCGATTAAAACCTGAAAAACGGAGTTTGCAAACCGATCGCTCGATGATCGGTCGAAACTGAGAATGATGAACACGTAAAAGGACCCCTCCTTCTAGCGCCAAATGTTGTACGTGCTTTTGTTGGGTTGACTCGGATGTGGACTATTTATTAGCATGGAACAAACATGTATTATGATCGGGGGTTATTACATGTTTAGAGAGTATTTATATGATGATCTTGATGATCTTATGAAGAACAAAGCAAGAACAAATGAACAATGATGTAGCTTCTTGGAGAAGCTAAAAGCTTGAGAGCTTTGGGAGAGTATATAGCTTAGGGTAGGGTGATTTGGTGGAATGTGTAACTTGTGTTTACAAATGAGCCTTTTAGGCATTATATAGTGGTTTTTGGGGGCTGCCCGCCCTTTACACGTGGCACGCCCTTACTGGACCTGTCTTCTGCCCGAAAAGGTGATTTGATGGCGCATTTAATGCTAAACCGCCTCCGGTGGTCGTCCTCACCGAGATGCTGAGGAGCTGGGCCACGGTGGTCGCCGGAGGACCTGATCGTCTAGGAAGGTGGTCGCCCAGACCTTCGAGGAGTGTGGTCGCCACGATCTATGTTGTCTCCCAAGGCTTCAACACTTAACTTCTCTAGCTAAAATAGGCATGTGTTCGCCAACACATTTGGGCGAGCAGCTAACTAAAACATGTGCTCGCCAACATCTTTGGGCGAGCACTTAAATATATTAAATACATTAAATCTATTACAATTTATTCATCTCGTTGACTAGTCGTCGCACGACTTTGTTGACTGGTCCTCGCCACGTAAGCTGGTGACTAGGATTGACTTGTCAAAGATTGACTTCTTTGACTAGGTATAACAATATCACTTTGAGTCCTAAGTCTTTGACAATTGATTTTTTAATAATTTAATTTATCATTTGTCCAATTCTTACTACCCATGGGCCTCACTCATATGAATAACAAATCTTGTGTAGAAGGAATAACATAAATAGTGATTGATGATTGGTTTATTTTTTCTGAAAAAAAAGAATTGAAAATTAATTAATGTATTTCTATGGCCAAGTGACTAATTGTGTATTTAATTTGATAATAGTTAATGGATAATCGAGAAGCGTAGAAAAGGAAAATTATTAAGTCGCTCTTTACCAACTTCAAAAGGAAGGAACCTACGACAAGTGAAGATAATCTTACATCAAACCATGATGATGTTGCTCCGTCTCTTATTGTCCAACCTTTTCAATTTAAAGAATTGAAATTGACCTCAATTCACTTGAATGTGATGATCCGTTTAAACGTATCTCCATTTGTGAACATCCACACCAAAGAGATGAAATAAGACGAGCTTGCATAAAAATGAGTGCATTTCAATCCATTTTGGATGAATATGAGTCAACATTCGACAAATATCAAAATCGTCGATTTCAAAGCTCGTGGTTTCGCCAATTTCCTTGGCTAGAATGCTCACCCACAAATCATTCTGCATATATGTTGCTGTCCGTGCTTCTTATTTGATCATTTGAACAATAATCATTGTGCATTTACATCTGGTGGGTTTGATGGTTGGTAAAGAGTCAACAACGAGAAGAATTATTCATTTTTAAAACATGTGGGAGATTATGGACTATCGCAAAAGTTAGTCGAGACCAACAAGGCACAAGCGTTTGCTTTGATTACAAGATTGATTTACCTTGTTTTGACACTTCCTGTTACCACTGTCACGACCGAACGAACATTTTCAGTTATAAAACATGTCAAGAGTGTGCTTCGAAATAAAATGAAGAGTGATTATCTATCTGATTCTATGGTTGTTTATATTGAAAAATAATTATTTAAAGATATTGATCCTGATTCTATTATCGATAAATTCTATAGAATAAAGAATCATAGAACGCAACTTATATAAATAATTATTTTTTACTTTTATTTTTTTGTATTATATTATATTTATTTTAAGTTTCTAGTCCATCATAAATTTCCATCCTGCCTCTCCCTTGTACTTTAATGTCCAGTGTAGATACAATCGCTGATATTTTAATAAACACCCACAAAACATCAATACTTAAATTAAAAAAAAAAAAAAAAATTATTCTCTCCGTCCCGTAATTATTTACAAACTTTTTTTATTGGGACGTTCCAAAATTATTTGTAAACTCTTAATATGGAAATACCCAATAAAATTAATACCCTTCCAACATTATTTTATTTTTAAAATTGTCACTCTTTTTTTACATACATTTTACTTTACACCTCATCAAATTCACTTTACACCTCATCAAATCACTTAAAATATTCTACTTTATCTTAAATCATCAACCACTAAATTCACTTTTTTAAAAAAATATGCCGATCAAACTGTGCAAAAAATTCCGACATGGAGGGGAGGAAATATTTATTTTAGTCCTATAAGTTTGAGTTATTCCAAAATAAATTCTTTAAGTTTTTAACTTTACAAAATACATCCTATATCTTACAAGCTATTAATTTTTGTCCTTTTTTAAATCTATTTTAGTCCTTTAAGTTTAAAATCCAATTTTAATCATTTAAATATAATAAAATCTGAAAAAAAATATTGATTTTAATGTATATTTTTTTTAAAACATCATTAAAATATATGTTTTTTAAAATTAAATAAAAACATCATCAAAATCTTAATTATGCTCAAATTCTACCTAGCCATTTTTCCCTAATTAATTAAAAATATAAAAATCCGAAAAACAAAAAATATATATATATATACTAAAATCTAGAAATTTGAAAGAAAATTATAAATATGTATTAAAAAAAGGGATAATTGCAACTAACCCGGTCATATTCTCCAAATGTAAATTATTTGATTTATATAATAATTTATAATTTACATTTAGGGAATATGACACGGGTTTAGGATTTAAATTAATTTCGACTCGATTAAAGCTCGTTTGAGTTATACTCTTATAATTATCAAACAAGCTTAAATAAGAATTTCAAAACTTAATAAATGTGTGCATTAAATTAATTGGAATGCGTTTTTATATGATTTAATATTATGTTTATCACAGTAATTACTTATAGAGTTTAGATTTAATTATACTTGTGTTCAATTTAGTTCGGGAAATAATTTCTTGGATGGGAGGTCTACGGATACGTAAAATCTCGTATAATCTCGTTCAATTTATTATATAAATCATACTATAATTTACATTTGGGGAATATGACAGGGGTAGTTGGAGTTGTCCATTTTTTTAAACATATTTATAATTTTCTTTCAATTTTCTAGATTTTAGTATCTATTTTTATTTTCAAATTTTTATATTTTTTATTAATTAGAAAAAATGGCTAGGTAGAATTTGAGCATAATTAAGATTTTAATGATGTTTTTATTTAATTTTAAAAAATATATATTTTAATGATGTTTTAAAAAAATTATACATTAAAATCAGTATTTTTTTTAAAATTTTATTAAAGCTTTTAGATTTTATTATATTTAAATGATTAAAATTGGAGTTTAAACTTAAAGGATTAAAATAGATTTAAAAAAAGATAAAAATTAATAGTTGGTAAGATATAGGATGTATTTTGTAAAGTTAAAAATTTAAAGAATTTATTTTGAAATAACTCAAAGTTACGGGACTAAAACAAATATTTCCTCCATGAAAGGAGTAAAACATTAATATTTTGTTAAAGAAACCCGTGAAACGCTAAAGCTGAATACATTTCAAATCTACTTGTCAAATCTAAAATGAATATTATACTTTTGACAGGGTAAAATTGGCTTTTTTATTATCGTGCACACTGCGCGCTAAGCATGAATACACAGTCATATAGTATCATCATTTAAAAATGTAGTAGCTGTCAAGTCTAAATATAAATCTTTCATTTATGATTTACCTACTACTGCTTCGATAATTTGCAAATTACGTACTCATGGACTCATGGTAGAAGTACGAGCTGTGTTGTCAAATCTTACTCTCTCCTATTCAAATTTATGCCCACATATTATTCTTTACTATACTTCTAATTAACTGTGTAAATACACTGTATATTAAAAATTATTTTTATTTAAATTATAATTAATTAGTTTAAAAATATATTTTTTTTTAAAATGTAATTAATTTACATTATATAAATTTTAAAAAAAAATCAAAACGTTATACTCCACATTTTAAATAAGAGTGAGTAATAATAAAGCTTCATTACCAATGCCTCGGTAATTTGCAAATTATGGCAAAATTAAGACACCGTTTATTTTTTAAAATGAATTCATTTTATTTTTAATCTCTAATAAAATGCAGTCTTACTATAATTTTCTAATTTTTCTTTTCTTAACATCTGACAACAAGTTTTTATTTTTGACATGTTATTTTCTCTCTTTTAAAAATATCATTTAGAGTCTTGTAGTACTATATACTTCATCCGTCTACTAAAATGTTCAGTTCTTTTTTTGAGTTCACAAAAAATATGTTTATTCAATTTAAATAGTTCACTTTTGAATATTTTTTCTACTTTACTAACAATATTGAGTATCTACCAAATATATTATTTACTCGTTATCCAAAATATATTCTTTATAAATAAAATATGATTTTTTTTAAAAGCATGTATAAAAAAAAGTGAGCACATCATATTTCTTCCTTTTTATTATAATTTTAACACTTTTTTTTAAACGTCAATCAATAAATTTTTCATTTCATTTTTTGTATATTATTTTTTCTCTCTTAATCATATCACTTGTATTATATTTATTATTATATTTTATCCCATACTAATCTACTTCCTCCGTCCGTCTATAAATTTCTCATTTTACCATTTTATTACGTCTGTCCATAAGCTTTTCATACTCTTTTTGGTAAATACTTTTAATTTTTTATTCTTACATTTCACTTTATATCTTACTTTTTATTTATATTTATGTTCTAACAATCATATCACTTGTACTATATCTATTATTTAATCATTTTTCTTAATTTTTGTGCCAAAAAGTAACTGAAAGCTTATAGACGGATGGAGGGAGTATTATTTATTCTCTCTCAATCACTTTACCTGCATCTGTTATTTTTCATATTCTTTAATAAAATATATATATATATACATATTATTTTATCATTTTTAAATCAATACACGCAAAAGAAGTGAAAAACTTAGGTCTTGTTTGCTTGATGTATTGAGGGTTGAGTTTGGTGTTTTAACGTACCTATTTTCATGTTTGATACTCCCTCCGTTCCATAGGAACTTGCACATATGGGATGACACACAATTTAAGAAATGTGTAAAAAAATGTGTAATGAGTGATGTTTTGAGGGGTAGTTTTGTAAAATTTTATTAATAAAGTAAAGTAAAAAGTAGATTGAGTGTGAAAAAGTAATGACATATGGGTAAATAAGAGTATATTTTGAGGGTGTGGGTTATGAAGATATTTTCTTTTATGGGGTGTGCAAATTGGTACGAGACGGAGGGAGTAGCATTTAATTTTTATATTCATGTTTAAAAATTAAAAACAAATATTGAATGGGTTCACAAACATAAGGTTTACACGACTCAAAAAAAAAAAAAAGTTTACACAACAAGGGGCGTAAGTGAGTCGAGCTAACTCACGAGCTACTTGTACTCGACCCGAAAAAAGATCGAAATTGACTCGAAGTTAATTGAGCCGAGTCGAGTTTTGAACTACTCGATTAGCTATCGAGTTCGAGCTCATAAATACTCGACTCAAAAGGCTCGTGAGCTTATTCGAGCTTGATCAATATTTACTATTTTGTCATTTATATATAATATTTATATTTATAAACAAGTAATTGAGTCGAGCCGAGCTCGAGTTTATTTTGTCATTAATTATATTAGAAAAAATATGTTTTACAGTTAATTTTTAAAATTATACAGGTAATTAATCAAATCGAGTCGAGTCAACAAGCTCGAGTTTATCAAGTTTCTTATTAAGTCGACCTCAAGCTATAAAATTTTAGGTTCGATCGGATCAAATTTTGAGCTTCGAATATATATAGCAATCGAGTCGAGTTTGAAGCTCAAACAATCTTATTGAACTCAACTCGACTCATTTACATCACAACAATACACAATTTACCATATCGATCTAAGTATCTAACCCATCAAGTAAACAATGCATTGTAGTGGAACTGTAGAGGGAGTATTTTATTTGGACATTAAAAAGAACTAGTACAATATTATTAAGACAACTAATTATAATTTGAAATTAATCAATCTAATAATTGTAATTTGTAGGTACATTTCATACTAATTAAAATTTTCGCCCATTTTGATATTGTTAAAAAAAAAAGTCAAATCAGTGTTCATTCAGTGTTAACTAGCCGTTACAACCTAGTGGTCGCCCATTGAGTTTTTCACCACTAGGTCACGCTTTTATTTTTTTGACAAAGTGGGATAGCTCAAGTGGTTAGAGGGAAAAATGGGATGAGTATTTAACTTTCATAAAAAAAAAAAAAAAAAAAATGGATACACCTACGTTGCAACCTCGAGTTCCAGGATCGAGAGATGATTGCAAATTCGTCTTAATACAAATGAAAAACAATGTAAATCTACAACAAATTTAATAAAAAAAATTAATTTTTTTGGACTGAAACCATATTTTGTGATTCATTAATGCTTTTCGAGATATAAGATTCTTATTTATTGAATTCATTATTTAAATCTTTAAATTAAAATTTCAATTTAACTAATTAGTACATAATAGATTGATTTAAATTTGTATATTACTCCCTCGTCCACCAAAAGTGTGTCCATTTCTTTTTTTGGGTCTACAAAAAACGTGTTTATTCTATTTAAATAGTTAACTTTTAAATATTTTTTCAACTTTACTAACAAGATTGAGTATCTACCAAATATATTTTATACTCATCAAATTAAATATATTCTTTATAATTAAAATATGATTTTTTTTAAAATATATATAAAAAAAAGTGAGCACAATTTTGATGGACAGAGGAAGTAGTATTTATAAACTATACAAACGACATAAATATAAATATTAGATTTATAAACGGTATGAACAATAAAGCTAGTCATTTATCGATTAGGGGGTGTTTATTTTGAGATTATGTAGGACGAGGAAAATTTGGGTAGAAAAATTCTGGATGGAGAAATTATGATGAATATTGATTATATGTGTTTGTTTAGGGGTGTTTGTTTTGGGATTATGTAAGACTGGAGAAATCCGGATAGGGAAATTCTAGATGGATAAATTGTGATGAATATTAATTATGTGTGTTTGTTTAGGGATTTTGAGTAGGATATGATGTAACTTTATATCAAATCAATTGTGTAAGAGTGATTGATGTTGTATTATAATATTATACTTCCTCCGTCCAATTTCATTATTTTCACTTTCCTTTTTTGGTTGTCCAATTTTATTATGCACATACCTTTTTTTGAAACAATACTCCCTCCGTCCAATTTTATTATGCCCACTTCTCTGGGCACGAATTTTAATGAATATTGATTAGTTTATTCATAAAGTAGATAAGTTGAGGGTATGATGAGGTATTGTAGGGTCCATTTATAAATAAATGATTGTTTATGAATAAATTGAATGACAAAGTGGGTAAATAAGTGATGGTAGGAGGGTGGATATAAAGTAGTATGAATAGTATTGTTTCCAAAAAGGGTATGGGTATAATAAAATTGGACAACCAAAAAAGGAAAGTAGGAATAATGAAATTGGACGGAGGGAGTACTATTCATACTATTTTATCTCCACCCTCCTACCATCACTTATTTACCCACTTTGTCATTCACTTTATTCATAAACAATCATTTATTTACACATGGACCCCACAATACCCTCAACTTATCTACTTTATGAATAAACTAATTACTCTCTCCGTCCCGAAATAATTTGCATAGTTTGATCGGCACGTTGTTTAAGAAAAGTGGTTTTAGTGGTTGATGATGTAAGATAAAGGAGGGGTATTTTAAGTAATTTGATGATGTGTAAAGTGAAATGTATAAAAAAAATGAGTGACAAATTTGAAAATAAAATGATGTTGTGAGGTTATTAATTTTATGGGGTATTTCCATATTAAGAGTGTGTAAGTAATTTTGGGACGTTCCAATAAAGAAAGTGTGCAAGTAATCACGGGACAGAGGGAGTAATATTCATTAAAACCCGTGCCCGAAGAAGTGAGCATTTTAAAATTGGACAGAGGGAGTATAATGTAACTTATGTCAAATCAATTGTGTAAGCGTGGGTGATGTTGTATTATAATATTATATAATGTAACTTTATGTCAAATCAATTGTGTAAGAATGTATGATGTTGTATTACTATAATTGAGTAGTATAATATATATGTATTAGTATTAGGGATGGATGGAGTTGAATGGTGAAATTCGAATGTAAAATTTCGAACTAAAACAGACGTGTGAGTCCCAAAACAAACACCCCTTAGTGTCTGACTTAAAGTTATTTATTTAATTTTTTGATAACATTCTATTTTTTTTCTACCTTTCTCTTTTGTATTTTTACCCAACTTTTTTTTAATCCTCGTCTACTTTAACAATTGACTACATATATAGTCTCTATATTTCTTTTTTCTACATCTCTCTATCTTTTTTTATTTATATTTTTCTTTACATCAACAACTAACTACACATATAATATTCCTATATCAATCATTTAATTAATATACAAAAAATGAGTGGACAGCTTTTAAAGAAACAGAGAAATTATTTCTAATTAATGTGCAAAAAGTAAATTAATAAAGATGCATGAAGGGAGTATAATCTAAATTTAGATTTGTATTAAGAATATTGCAGCCAACGAGTCATATTTATCCGTTCTACAATTATTTGCACAACCTGTAAAAAAGACAATTTCTCCATAAACGTCACTCGCTCAATATTCACATGTTTAAATTAAAAAAAAAAACTTTTACATTACATTATATTAAATCAAATCAATTTTTTTCCTTTATTCACAAATGTTTACAAAATAATCCACAAATACTTTACTTATTACTCCCTCTGATTCGTTCCGGTGAAAGCTACATATGGACTTTGAGCACGGAGATTAAGAAATAATATATATATATATATAATTAATGCATGTATTAGAGGTGATATAATTAACAAAGAGAAGAATATAATAAAATGAGAGAGAGAGGGTTATCAAAAGAGAAATGTGTAGTTTTCATTGAGATGAACGAAAAAGAAAAGTTAAATAGTTTTCACTAGGATAGAGGGAGTACAATTATTTCTCAGTTTGTGTGAAAAAAAATCTGGTGCAAACAATTGTATGAGAGAGAAAGAGAAGAGTGTGGCTACACAACTCAAATATTTTTAGACAAAAATAGACATAAGTAAATTTACTAAGTAGTCATTTTAAACCCTTCAAAAAAATTATAAACCCACCTCAAATGTAAGCACACCCCATTCTTAAACTCCGTCTCCAACATTTTTACTTTTGTTCATCAATGTAAGTATATAGTATATTTAATTCTTTTTAATAGAGAACATTAATGTAAGTATATTTAATATTTTTTATACTTTTGTTAAAAAAAAAAATTACAATATATATATGGTGTATAATTTGTAGCAATTGTGTCACCATTCAACCGCAATCGTGGCCGAACATGTTAGCAGGCGTGCAACCCGTTTGGTCGAATATATTAGTAAATGTAGGATCAAATGTAGTTGAACACAGTTCATACAACAATAAAATTGTGCACATCACAGTAGAAACACACACATCACAACAAATTATGCATATTAAACTTAAATTTTTTTGGTCACCTATGTTCTTATGATATAATCGAACAACCGATGTGTTCGATCAAGAATCAACAAGTAGCTTCAACCTTTTTTTTTTTTTACTGATGATTTTTAGCAATAAATGGAAGGAGAGGAGAAAGAGGTTAGAAGAAAAAAATAAATAAGATGAAGTGTGTTTAAGTAATGAGCTTTTAAATTAAAAGTTGTAGGAAGTTGATAAATTGGGGGTGTGCTTAGTAATAAAAATTAACTTTTAAATTTTACATGTGTATTTACCTTTTGGAGTATGCATAATATTTTATTGGGTGTTAGTATCCCCTACGGAAGGAGAAAGTAATGTAACAATTTATTAGGGGTGTTTGTTTTGGAACTCATTCGTTCGGACGCGTCCCACGTCCTGTTCTACTTCGAAATTTAACATTCGTATTTTCCCATGCATCCAACTACATCTACCCTTAAAAATACATGTACATCCTACTATTACATCTCATTCAACTACTCTTACACAATTTGATTTGACATAACTCAAAATCTCAAAACGAACGCACACTATTCATCAGAATTTCCCCATCCATTTAAATTATCTACTCAAGAGACCTCTTACCCTTTATAATCCTGTCCACGAACGAGGGTGAGGGGTAGGGATTCTTTCACAATTCTTACCTTGGATACTCCTTAAATAATCCATCCTTGGTTCACCGTTCGACCTTTGTTCACAAGGTGTGCGCACCATGTCAAAGTCAAACTCTTCGACAATATCCACTAGTACCAGCTTGTCTGAACGGAAAGCTGGAGGGGTTGTCAATATCTTCAGCTCAGATCAGGTGGTGACAATCCACGTTCCTCAGGATCCTGCTGAAAATCTTCCATTGATAAGCACCTGCTTTTACTACATGGAAAGGGAAAACGAACCCTTTCAAGCCGCAGCTTACCTGTGCTCCATTTTGATCTGTTTCTTACCTGGTTTTCTCAACCATGTCCGCGATGCCTTCACAGATCTAGGAGTCACCGCTACAATGGTCACCACTGCATCTACCAGACAAATTTCAATGAAGCCTCCGTTTACCGTTTCAGAATCTCTTGTCTTGTTGGGGCAAGCTGTTGTTGTCCTTTATAAGAATGCCCAAGATAAAACCAGTTATGATAACTTTATGAAAGTGCGTATAAATACAATGAGAGCCCATTCTCGTGTCCCCAGTTGTGTTCCTGCGGATTCAATCAAGCGCATTTCATTTCAGCAGCAGCAGCGTCAGCGCCAGTCTCAAAAAGAGCTTGTTACAGATCCTGCTCCAAGCATCTCAAGGCACAAGCCGTTCCAACGTTATTTGCAGCTACCTGTGTGATGTACTCGCCTGGTCCGGAATGGAAGCAATTGTGTACATCTATCACACCTTCTGGCACCCTCGTTCTAAGGCTTTGAAACGATCCTCTTTAAAGGAGGAAGTGAAGAACCTTGAAGAAGCATTCCACAAAATTACGGCCTCTGCTTATCCGAAATACTTCAACATCCTTAATCCCCCTGATGAGACGAGGCTCATTGAAATGTGCAGATTCCCAACCATTGTTCAACTTGCCCAGTATATAATTCCAAGCAGATATTTTGTGTCAAATCCGAGACTGTTTCGACTCAAGAAAATTCATGAAAAAAGTGTTAAGAATCAGACACAAGTCAGGGCTCCGTCGCAGGCAATGCAGTACAGTATAGAGATTGAAGATGAGTTTGCGGAAGAAGTGAAGGCGTATGGACGCTATAATGAAATTTGAGACTAGTTTGATGATTTGGAGTTGGAGTTTCGTGGACTTTAATTGTTATTTATCATTCCTATTTACTATAGTATATAGTCTGTGTGTGTGTTTCAACTAGTAGGATATTTGCTCTGCATCCTTGAGATATCTTTGCTTTCAATTCTGTGTCTGTCTTCTGCATATGTATCAAGTATGATCATGTTCTATGTGTTCAACTCTCATCTTTCCTAATATTATTCCTTCTTTATTAGGCTTTCATGTATTTCCAATTCTTTATTTTCATTCTTACTAATTCTTCTTTTTTCTTATAAGTATGAAATTAAAATGGAAAATCATAAGTATATATGAAACTAATGACAATATCATGAAGAAGATAAACAATGAAATCCAAAAAATAAGCCTCAGGATTTTCTCTCTCCGAAAGAATTCTCCTGCCTTCCCAAAAAACTTTTCTTTTAAAACTTTCCGGCGACGCTTCGTTTTTCCAAAATTCATTTTGCCTTCCCCTCTCATTTCACCTTGTTTCTTGTGATTGGTTTCTCCACACTCTTTCTCCGAAATCATTTGCCTTGGAGAATGGAAATTCTATAATCATTAGATTTTGGAAGATATATTTCTGCAGAAAAGTGTTTCTCACTCGCGCGGCCATTGGGAGTGTGTGTGTGTGTCTGGGTTTTTCTGGGAGACAAAATATGAAGATGATGTTGTGGATTGGGCGAACAAAATTCGGGAGTTTTCCGAATTTTTTCCAATCACCGCTTGGTTTGCCTGGTTTTTTCAAAACCATGGTTTTGTACCACACATGGTTTTACAAATCTCACTCCTTTATATACTGGTGGGAGGGTTACTCTTCTTCACTCGTTTTTTCTCCTATTTCCCTCAAATCATTTCCTCTCTCAGAAACTATGGCTGAATCAATAAATATGATGATGCAAAATTTTCGCATTTCCTCTAGGGAGAATACACACATTGTGGCTCAAAGAGGTGAGTTAGCAATCCCAAAAAACTCTGTAGCAATGCGTTTTGTTGCTAAAAGGCCTTTTAACATTTCTGAGTTAAAGGGGGTACTAGGGATAACATGGCGGTTGAGAACCCCTCTTAGAATTGTGGCTATTGGCGAAGGTCTTCTCCTCCTCACGTTTGCTTCTGCTGCTGAGGTCAAAGATGTCCTTGATCATCAGCTTTGGAATCTTCGCCGATCACTGATTGCTTTGCAAGTTTTGCATGGTGATGAAAAGCTCAACCAAATCTCTCTCTGCATGGTTCCTTTTTGGATACAGGTTCATGGGCTCCAACTGTATGCAATGAGTAAAATTCTTGGTATGAAAATAGGAAGCATCGTTGGGGAAGTTCTAGAGGTTGATGCTAAAGAAGGTGAGGAAGCCTGGGGAGAATGCTTGAGAATCAGAGTTCTTATGGATGTTTCTAAACCACTGTGCCGTTTTTTCTATATTACTGTGGAGGATGAACCGGTGACTGCAGTGTTCAGGTATGAAAGGCTTTCTGGTTTTTGTTCTTTGTGTGGTATGTTAGACCATTTTGAACAAGATTGTCCACTGGCCTATGGTAAAGATGAGGACTGGTGCAAGCTCCATCGTATATTTCCGGCTTGGCTTCAAGCGGAAAAAAAGAAGAGTCCTACGGAAGAAGACCTTACTAATTTCTTTAATTTAATGAGGGCTTGTGAAGGGGAGCAGGTACGCATGCATGAGGATGATCAGGAGGAAATGCGCAGGAAAGAAAAGGGGAAGGAGATTGTTATGGAAGATGAGGAGGTGGAGACTCGACTGGCTATAGGTACTCACCCAAGAAAGGTTGTCAATCGTTTCGAGGAACTAATGCCTGAAAAAAATGTTATTGAAAATGGCCCAGCCCATGTTGCTTCCTCTGTTAAAGGGCGTTTTGATCCTCGCACAGGTACGTACTTGGCCCCTTTGTCATTTTCAGTTCCATCAGGCTTCCAACATTGCTTTGTGAAAGAACCGCTTTCGGGTGTGGATAATGGAAGAGATTATAGGGTTGTTCATTATGTTGGGAAAGATTTATCTACTTGTGACTTTGTGTCTTTTGAGGAGATCATTTATGTTGGTGAAAGCCCATATGTGCCGACTATTGAAAAGGATGATCAAATGGAACATGCAGCTCCAGAAGGGGCACAGTTGGGTGTTAATGAAGCTATGTCTGAGGAAGTTGTGTCCGTTCAAAGTAACCAGCTGCCTTTTAAAAAGCGACCAAGGCATGAAGACTCTGGTGAGATGATGGAATTTTGGGGAGGTGGAAGAGGATGGTCAGAAGGGGAGGTGGTTAGAGAGGCGGAAGGCATGTTTAAAAGAGCTCGAAGCATGTGTGAGCTGTTTGGTTCACCGCTTGTTTACTCAGACACGGCGGAGGCTGAGGTCACTCAGCCCCGCCGAAGGGAATGATTGCTATCAGTTGGAATGCTCGAGGTGTCCGTAGTGCTCTAGCATTCACATATCTTAGTAGGCTTACCTTTAATTATCGTCCTGATGTTTTGTTTATTTCAGAAACTAAGTGTTCTTCTGCTAGGGTTGAGTTTCTGAAAGTTAAACTATGTTTTCAATCTTGTTTTTGTGTTAATGCTACGGGATGTTCTGGTGGTTTGATGCTGCTTTGGAATAACATTTTGCTTGATGTCATTTCTTATTCGAGTGCACACATAGACTGTTCTATTTATTCCAATGATCATAGATGGAGATTTACAGGATTTCATGGTAATCCTAATTTGGATGATAGGAGGTTTTCATGGGAGCTTCTTAAGAGGCTTAATTCATACACTCAAATGGGCTGTAAAGCTTGGTTGATGGGGGGGGGGGGGGGATTTCAATGAAACACTATATCATTCTGAGAAAAAAGGGGGTGTTAGAAAGCCTTTGTCAAGATTGCTGAGTTTTCAAGATGCCCTTGATCACAACTGTTTGATTAATTTAAGAACTCAAGGCCCTAAATTTACATGGACAAATAGACGAAGGGGTAATGATTTCATTTCTGAAAAACTTGATCGTTTTGTTGCTAACGAAGAATGGGTGCAAATGTTTCCTTCTTATTTGGTTAAAACTTTGGACTTTATGGGCTCTGATCATAGACCTGCTATGATTTCGTGCAATTCACATCATGTTGGTGCTCCATTCTCGAACAGGAAGACCTTTCGTTTTGAAAACTATTGGATAAAGGAGCATGATTTTAAAGGTATAATCAAGAAAATTTGGATTGAAAAAGGAACAGGTTTAAATCTAAAGGAGTCCTTATCACATTGTGGTAAGGCATTAACACAATGGGCTTTGAAAAAGGGGGGAACATTGAAGAACCGTATTGTTCATACACAAAAGCAAATTCGAATGCAATTGGATAATGAAGTCATTACTCCAGATTTTGATTGTGTTAAAGCCAAGGAATGTGAATTAGAAAATCTTTATTCACAGGAAGAATGGTATTGGAAACAAAGATCCAGAGTCTCTTGGTTGAAGGAGGGTGATAGGAATACACGTTTTTTCATAATCGAGCAACTCAACGAAGAAGCAGAAATCATATTTCAAGAATTATGAAGGACACAGGGGAATGGATGCTCAATGAACAAGAGATTAAGAACACATTTGTCAGTTATTTTAATGCTCTCTTCACATCCAGTAATCCTAGCCAAGAATGTGTTAAGAAAGCAACGAATGTCATGTGCAAAAGAATCTCTGCTGATCAATTAAATTTGTTGGATATTCCTTTCTCGAAAGATGAGGTATTCAAAGCCATGAAGGATCTCAATCCATGGAAAGCTCCTGGTCCTGACGGTTTTCCGACTTCTTTTTACCAGAATAATTGGCACACAATAGGGAATGAAGTCACAAATCAAATTCTGGGGCATCTTAATGAGGGGAAATCTTTGTCAGCCTGGAATACCACCACAATTGCGCTTATTCCAAAAGTCAAGAATCCAGCAAATGTTACACAATTTCGTCCTATCAGCCTTTGTAATGTGTGTTATCGCATTCTCTCTCGGGTGATCACTAATCGGCTTAAAACGTTCATGGATGATATAGTTGACCCGTTCCAGAGTGCCTTCATCCCAGGACGACTCATATCTGATAATATTTTGATTGCATATGAATGTCTCCATTGGATTCGTTCTTCCAAAAGCAAACAAGGATATGCTGCGATTAAATTGGATATGAGCAAAGCTTACGATCGGGTGGAATGGTCTTTTCTGTATCAAGCAATGGCACAACTCGGTTTTTCTCCCAAATGGATTAAGCTTATCAGGGAATGTGTCTCTTCGGTTTCTTATAATATATGCATTAATGGGAAGCTTACTGATTCTTTTCAGCCTTCAAGAGGTCTACGACAAGGTGATCCTTTATCCCCATATCTTTTTGTGATTTGTGCTCAAAGTCTTTCGTCATTATTAATGAATGCACGAAATAGGGGGAATTTTTCTGGAATAAAGATTGCAAGAGAGGCACCTAGCATTTCCCATTTATTCTTTGCGGATGATAGTTTGGTTTTCTTGAAGGCATCGACTAAAGATTGCATGATTTTCAAAGATTGTCTTAAAATTTATTAAGATGCATCTGGTCAGTTCATAAATTTTGACAAATCTTCCATTACATTTAGCCCGAATACTTTGTGTGCTTACAAAGAAAATGCTATTGATATTTTGGGAATTCGATCTGCTAATGGTCATAATGTTTATTTGGGACTTCCCACTTTTTCGGCAAGAGGAAAAAAGCTCCAATTCAGTTATTTAGTTGATAGAGTTCGTCAAAGGATCAATTCATGGAGTCACAAGCACTTTTCTGAAGGAGGCAAGGAAGTGTTGATCAAATCTATTTTACAAGCAATACCTTTGTATGCAATGTCATGCTTTAGAATCCCAATTTCTATTTGCTCAGATATTGAGAGAATGATTTCCAGATTTTGGTGGGGTACTACTGCAGATAACAAAAGGGTTCATTGGAAGAAGTGGAATGATCTTTGTAAGCCAAAAAGTGAAGGGGGTCTCAATTTCAGAAAGATGGTCTTTTTTAACAAAGCTTTATTAGCAAAACAGGCATGGAGAATTCTTCAAAGACCAGAATCTCTTATCTCCAGGCTATTTAAAGCCCGATATTTTCGACAAACAGACATTCTTAATGCAGAATTGGGGTCTAATCCATCATTCATTTGGAGATCTTTACTATGGAGCCGAGATATTTTGGATTTGGGCATTCGATGGAGAATAGGAAATGGAAAATCCATATCAATATTCAAAGAAAGATGGGTTCCTGGATTAAAAGATGGTAGAATTGTTTCACGTATTGCAAGTGGATCCATAGTTGATCGGTTTATTCTGCAGAATGCTACATGGAATGAAGAGCTTGTTCGTAATGCTTTTTGGACATTTGAAGCTGAAGCCATATTAAGAGTACCTCTGATGAATGAGTCAAATGATGATGTGAGGTATTGGCCTGATAATTCTTCTGGTAATTATTCGGTAGCATCTGGCTATAGTCTAATTATGCAGGATAGTACGCGAAAGATGGAGAGATGTATGCCGTCCTCTTCTGGCAAAAACACATGCTCGATCATTTGGGATTACATTTGGAAGCTGAAGGTACCATCCAAAGTTCGTATTTTTGGCTGGAAGTTGCTCAATTCAACTTTAGCTACTGAAGGAAATCTGGTAACTCATCATATCCCTATTGATCCATTTTGTTTATGTTGTGGTGCTTTCTATGCCGACACAAAACATGTTTTATTTGAATGTGTCTTTGCTAAAAATGCTTGGAAGCAACAAGGAATTTGGATTCAAATCAAAGGTTTTGTTCATGGTTCGATTGCTCAGTTTTTCTTGGCACTTAAAGATCACTTTGATAAAGAATTTGCTTCATTTGTCTTGATTATTGGCTGGGCTATATGGAAAGAGAGGTGTAAATGGACACATTCTTCAGGAAAGGATAGAGTCATGCTTAAAATGCCTTTGACATTTGACACCAATTGGGCTGTGAATTATTGGAAAGATTTTAATTTTTCTGATCCCTTTTCACAAAATCAGAGTTTAAAGGAGAAAAAATATAAGGATTCAAGGAATAATGGTAAAAAAGGTTTCACCCTTGTTACGGATGCGGCGTTTAATCTTGCGGATAATTTTTTTGCCATTGGATATGCTATCCTAAATGATGATGATGAGTTGATCTTTGCTGGGGGTAGGCGTATTTGGAATCCTGGCTCGGTTGTTGCGGCTGAGCTTTCTGCTGCTAAATTTGGACTGGAAATGTGTGTTAAACGTAAGATGAAGATAGCTATGCTTCGTATGGATTCTATGATTTCGATTAATGCTATCTGTGCAAATTTCAATGTGGAAGGAATGGAGAAGATGCTTGTGCAGAAAATCAGATTGTATATGAAGAAGCTTCTCATTTGGGATTGTGATTACATTAGAAGAGACGATAATAGAATCGCACATGCTTTAGCTCAAGTGGCTAGAAATTTTTCAACACCTTACGATTGGGTTGAAAAGGATATTCCCGACTATGTTAGGAGTTGTTTTTGATGTAGTATTTCTATTCTCCTAATGTATCCTCAAAAAAAAAAAAAAAAAACAATGAAATCCAAATTAAAATGATCACACGATTTACGTGATTCGATTAATGTGATCTACATTCTTCTACCTTTTTACTTTTTAACTTATCTCGAACTTTTTTTTTCTTTCTACATTTTTTACAAGACTACAACTACACATTTTATACTCCCCCTCCATTTGTCTAATTTGATCATCCACAAAATTTAGTATCATACATTTTATAAAAACCATCATTTTATTTTCACCCTTCAACCATAATTTAATTACTCAGATTGTCATTCAACTTTACTCACAAACAATTATTTTATTCACATTGAGCTCCACAATACCCTTAGCTCCATTTGGGTGGAAGGATTTGATCTATGAATTTTAAATCCATCATCCAAATTCACTCAACTTGTTTGAATTATGAATGAATTTCAAATACTTGGATTTTTGCTCACACACTTTTTAATTAAAATTTAGAGGATTTTAAATTCTCACTAAAACCATGTCATTTGAAATTCATGTATTTTTAAATCCTTTCATTTGAAATACCTTCTCAAATCAAATCCCCTCATCCAAACACAATCTTACTTTATGTACTTATCTATTTTTTTTTTTGAAACATGTGCCACATTTCAATAAGACTAAATTTTGTGAATGGAGAAAGTACCATATTCTTTAATTTTCGTACAAAAGAAACAAAATTTATGACGGAATAGAGGTGTTACAAGATACAAGATATCTCATACTTTATTTTCTCTTTCAACTTTTTTCGAATGAAAAGGGATTTATCATTCTAATTCCAACGGTCTAACTTGAGTTATAGATACACTTATATTTTGGTGAGATCAATACAATTATAGGGAGTGCTCTACTACATGGATGCTTTTCAATTACAAATGAAAAAGGAAAATGATCTCATTCTAAGGCACCAGGATAATACCGAGTTACCGACATTGGGGTCCGGGAGAATCCATAGAATTTATCCTCAAGGTTGATGGAGCTTACAAAAAGTGACGAGAGGCGGTATGGAGTAGGGGTACTTCTACGCCAGAACAATGGAAATAGAGTGACCGATTTTGCTGAGACAATCCGTCCCCAAAGAGGAGCGCTTGGGGCGGAGATGATGGTAATTCTGAAAGGGATCAGGATCGCAAGGGCTTGGAATATGGGGAGTCTAGAGATTCGAACACACTCCCAACTGGCGGTATCCCTTTGCCTTCAGCACAGAAGAATAGTTGGTCCTGAGGAGTGTATCGTTAGTGAAGTGAGCTTAAAGAGGCACATTCTATGGCTCGCCGTGGAGCGCACTCTACCATTGTGCGTGATTAAAATGGAGTAGTTATTGGGTTGGTGATTAAAATGGAGTTGTCATTGGGTTGGAACAGGAGCACTTGATTTTCTCGATTTTGCACTATGACTCTCAGTAATCGATGTACACAACCCCCCAACCAAAAAAACAAGTATAGAGAGTAATAAACTAATTAACGGTTAAGTAGCAAATTTTAACAGAAAGAATTGTATGTGCTTAACTCTCCTGAATGAATGAACAACTCCACTGAACCTTGGTCAACTCGCCTGAACAGGTCAGTAAAAGAAACATCTGTTGTGTTCAACATTGATCCCAAGTTACCTAAATCACATCAACTATCCAAGTCACCTGAACGAATGAACAACTCCACTGAACCTTGGTCAACTCGCCTGAACATGTCAGTAAAAGAAACACCAATTGTGTTCAACAGTTGATCACCAAGTCACCTAAATTACATCAACTGTCCAAATCACCTGAACTCACTAGACTTTGTCATCAGTCTTATACCAACTCATTCGAACTTTTTATCTTCCGAATAAGTAGATAAACCCAAGGATGAAAATATTGATATCGGGGGTACCCTAAATTTACGGATATATCGATGGAAATATCGATATCGATATCGGTAAAAAATAAAAAATCGATGTAAATTTTATTAAAATGATGAAAGTTTTACATAAAATTAATATATAAGATTACAATGTATTCATGTACTTCTCCTATTTAAAATGCACGTCATTCTAAATCTGTTAGGATTAATGCAATATTGAAATGTCATTCGATGTTATCTATCAGAAGAGTAGCTAGTCTGCTGGTTTTGGGTCAATACAAGTTGAGTAAGGCTTACTCAACTGATAAGGTTTAGTCGTCTGTTATAGAAGTCAACTAATTTGAGAGGAGTAAGGACAACTCTGTTGAGTGCAAGTCGTCTGATCAGATCAGAAGAGTTGGGGTCTAAGTATGCTGAAGCCAAGTCAGCTGATAGGCATATTAGCTGATGTTTTCGGTTATTCTGTTATTCTGTTAGTTAGTTTGTTAGTGGCAGTTTCAAGTGACATTGTGCATCTATAAATACATCACTAAGTGCATAGATTGAGGTTGATAAAATTGTATGAGATCAATCTAAGTGAGATCGTATTCTTTGTGAGTTGAGCGAGTTAAAAAGTTTTTTAGTGATCATACTTGTTTTGTAAACACTTGTTCACATATTAGTAAAGAGAGCCTCTATCCTCCGTGGACGTAGATCATTTGATCGAACCACGTAAATCTCGTGTTCTTATCTTTGTTTCTTACTTGATTCAATTCATTACGTTTCTTATTGTCTTGTATTATCATTTGTGAGGAATTGCTAAGTGATAAATTTCATAACAAAATCCATGCACACATTATGAAAAATATTATATTTTTATTATATTCTATATTAGATATTGAAGGCTATTATTATTTGAGTTTTTTTTTTTAAATGAGTTTAAGGATATTGAAGGGTGGTTGATTAACATTAAGAAAATGAAAAGCAACTTTTAAATTGTAAGTAGTCAGAACATCATTTAATTTGAATGGAAAAATATAATGTGAGATAGTGTAATTATATAAATTTTGAGGTAAATTTTATTTAAATAAAATTTAATAGCACACAAAATTTTAAATGGTAATAATGTCATTATTTTCTATTATTTTTCTCAAATTAAAAAAATAGAGTGAGTCTAGAAATATAGCACACAAGAGTGAGTGTAAGTATATATATTTATCAAATTTATTTTCTTTTATTCAATTGTAAATTTGTATTAATTAATTATGAGAAAATGATTTATAAATTCATAAATGTTTTTATAATTTTTTTTCTAAATTAAATATTATTACACTCTACTCTTTATAATTTCAGAATTACTATATTTTTGATATTTCACCAATATTAACCCATATTTTCACGAAATATCTCAATATTTGGTACATTTTGAACTACAGTTCAACCAAAATCGATAACGATATATCTCAAAATTTATCGATATTTTCCGAAATATTCTGTTTTAGTGAATATCCATATCGGTACGGTACCTCTAAAAAATCAAAATTTCGCCAAAATATCGCAAAATTTTGGTCTTTGGATAAACCTCGCATATGACTTGTCTCAGCTGTTTATAATGCTATTAAAAAAGTTGAGCCTTAATTTTAATGTCCCGAAAACAATTGGGTCGATTAGACCCACTTTTTCTGAGATTTCTTTTTTATTTTTTTATTAATTAATCTAATTCTAATAATATCATCAAATAATATTACTTCTAAAATATCACCTTTATATGCTAATAGGGAATTTAATTTTGCCACATATCATATCATATAGTTAAATGTGATGATGTGTAATTAAACTATTTTTTTTTTTTTGTTACAATTTAATTACCATCCCTTTTTCCCTCCCCATGACTCGAACCCAGATCTAAGGCCTAGTTAATACATATGTTATTGATATTAAAATGGAAAGTCTTACCTAAATTAAAATTAAAATCAATTAATATCTTATTTTGATTAAATTCTCTTTTATATTTTTTTATCTAAAAATATATCTATACATTTTATAGAATATATCAATTTAATTAATTAATAAGATAAATTCATTTGTATATAATTTTATATATTATAAATTAATTGATAAAATAAATTTTATTATACTAATTATACCTAAAAAATTATATAATAAAATTTTAAATTACGAAAAGTAAATTTAACTATGAAATTTTATAAGTGTATCTTTTAAAATATGAGTTATACTATTTTGAATATTATTTCGTAACTTTTATCAATATACCGCGTAATACGCGGGGAGTCATCTAGTTGGTTTCTAATAAAAAGAATTACTAAAATAGGAGTATTAAACTTTAAAAAAAATAAAAAATTGATCATTTGTATAATGGAATTCCACTTGTAATGAATTAACTAGACAAAGTGGGATAGCTCAAGTGGTTAGAGCACCACTACCTAGGCCATAGGTCCTGGGTTCGAGTCATGGGGAGGGGAAAAAAGGATGGGGTATTTAACTTGTAATAAAAAAAAAAATGAATTAACTAACTAGTTCTTCGGTTCTTCCTACCAATGCTTTTCTTTTGCCAGATTTAGGTAAGTCTCGCGTGTCACAAAATGTATTATGTACTGACGATTTTTTTTTATATTTTCAAGTAAATTTTCAGGTATAAAAAAATAAAATTAGAAAGCATTAAAAAAAATGTTGTTTTGGTCCAATTAGGACCCGACTGGATCTCATATTTTCAGTCCTATTAGCAACTGGGTCAGCCCGACAGAAATGTGTTGCTCGTCGGACCGATGTCGGGCCAGCCCGGCCCATTTAACAGTCCTAGTTGTCTACCTCAGTTGAATAACTTCTCAGCTAAATCATATGTGCATATAGTATTACATTATCAATTCTTCACCCAAGTACAAGTGTTAATCTCTTCCTCTATACACCAACAAATCTTAGAACCAGGTTAATGAACATCCCAAACTTCAAGTTTCACCAATTGTGAACAATACTTGAATGTATTGCTAGGTAAGGCCTTTGTCATCATGTCAGCGGCATTGTCCTCAAATTCAATCTTCTTAACTGATACGGAGTATAATGTTTTTCTCCACCACATCTTTAACAAAATGCAACTTTACACTAATGTACTTTGATCTTTCACCAGATGAATAGTACTTTTTGACACAAAATATTGTTGCAGTCTTCATTTACTCAAAAGTCTTTAATATAATGATCCCTTTCAGCTACATTGCGTCTTTAACAATATACTCCCTCCGTTTCAGGATAACTTGCACAGCATGATCGACATATCTTTTAAGAAAAGAGGATTTAGTAGTTAGTGATGTAAATGAACATTTTAGATGATTTAGTGAGGTGTGAATGGTTTCTATTAGATCTCCATGAAAAAATGTTGTTTTCAAGATTTTAATTATTTAATGATACAATATTAAAAAAATATAATTAAAATTAAATATTACATAAAAGAAAAGAAAAGAAAAAATACAGGTGGACAATGACCGGTTGGGTGACCTCCTACTCCATGTCACAGGAGTAAAATTAAAATTTGTGTAAATTTATTGGACTAAAATAAAAAAAAAATTGAAAACATCTTGATCATTTTAAAAAAATATGGCAACATAAGACAAAAAAAAAAATTAATCCTTTGTTTTAATTTTTTTTGCAGTTAACTCTCCTGCACTCGTATGTCGAATTATCACCCCTATCATTTTTAAAAAAGAAATTCATCAAATAAATACGAAGTAATTTAAATGAGTCGAGTTGTTTTCAACAGAAATTGAAACCCGTAAGTAGACTTTAAGGTTCTGATACCCTGCAATTTTTTTGTTTCATTAAGGACATGTTTGTTTTAGAACTCACCCGTTAGGACGTGGGACGTCCCACGTCCTTGTTCTACTTCGGGATTTCACATCCGGATTTCCCCAACCAACTAAACTCATCCCTAAAAATACCTATACATTCTACTATTACATCCTACCATTACATCCCATCAAACTACTCTTACACAATTTGATTTGACATAAAGTTACATCTCATCCTACTTAAAATCTCAAAACAATCACACACAATTACTATTCATCAGAATTTCTCCATCCAAAATTTCCCTCCTACATAATCCCAAAACAAACATACCCTAAAAAACTTGTGAGTATATATCAATTCCTCCGTCTCTGTCTTCCTTTCTTCACTGGTCAGTTTTAAAGTAGGTGTCAAGTCTAAATAAAAATCATCATTTACCTATGCTATGCCTCGGTAATTTTCAAAGTAAGAACTCATGGTAGATGTACGAGCTGTGCCGCTGTCAAATCTAAATAATAAAGGTAATTTGCAAATTAATTAAGTCAGGCCAAACTTAAGACACCGATTATCTACTTAATTGAATTCATTTTATTTTTAATACTCCCTATGTAATAAAATGTTCTCTCGTCATATACTAATATACGTATTCATTTGTATGCATTTAAATTTAATATGTTCACTTTTATAAATAAATTTTTTTTTTTTAATATATTAATAAATAAGTTCACTTTTTAATTTATACATTTTTTTCAATTATGATGAAAGTTATCCATAAACCTTAGGCATAAAAGGACTACTAACAAATACTTCCTCCGTTTCAAAATTTTATGCACACTTTGATCGACACGAAAATTAAGAAAACTGAATAAAGTGATGTGTAAGATAAAATAAAGGAGGGGTATTATTGATAATTCATTGACTAAAGTGGGGAGATTTGACTAAAGGGAAGGGAAAGTAAAATAAATGAGGGGTATTATTGGTAAAAAAATATGTGAGTTGTTTACTTTTTTGGAGTGTGCAAAAAATATTGAGACGTTCCGTTAAGGAAAGTACATGAACGGAGGGATTAGTATATTATGTAAAACTGTGGATATTGTAAGAGTATAGTTTATAAAAAAATTTATATTTTAAGAATTAAAAGTATTGTAAAACATTTAGAAAAGAAAAGTGTGAAAGATATTGTTCATACGTTAAAATCCGTACAAACATTAAATATATCATTAACAATGGATATATTAACTTGTAATCAAAAAAAAAAATTAACAAGGGATATATTTATGATTCTTGCTTTGGATACTCCTTAAATAATCCATCCTTGGCAATTGCTGTTTCAAATTTGTTTCTCGACCACTATTACCATTTCCATCCGACCTTTGTTCACAAGGTGTGCGCACGGCGCACCATGTCAAACCCAAACTCGTCATCCGGTACCAGCTTCTCTCAACGGAGAGGAATTGTTACCAATCTCTTCAACCCAGATCAGGTCGTCACAATTCACATTCCTCAAGATCCTGCCGAAAATCTTCCATTGATAAGCACCTGTTTTTACTACATGGAAAGCGAAAATGAACCCTTTCAAGCTTCAGCTTACTTGTGCTCCATTTTGATCTCTTTCTTTCCTGATTTAATCAACCATGTCTGCGACGCCTTCACAGAGCTAGGAGTCACCGCTAAAATGGTGACCTCTGCTTCCTCCGCGAGACAAATTTCAATGAAACCTGCGTTTACCGTTTCAGAATCTCTTGTCTTGTTGGGCCAAGCTGTTCTTGTCCTTTACAAGAATGCCCAGGAAGAAACCAATTATGATAACTTCATGAAACAGCGCATAGATACACTGAGAGCCCATTCTGGTGTCCCCTGTTCTGTCTATACAAACAGACGCATTTCATTTGCAAAGGCCAAGGTCATAAGAAGCATTCTCAGCAGCAGCGTCGGACTGAAAAAGAGCCTCTTAGAGATCCTGATGGATGCATGTTTGCAGCTACCTCTGTGATGTGCTCGCCTGGTCCGGAATGACAGCAATAGTGTACATCTATCACACCCTCTGGAACCCTCGTTCACTGGCTTTGCAGCAACAGTCTCTACAGGTGGAAGTGAGGAACCTTGAAGAAGCTTTTCGACAAAATTACGGCCTCTCCTCATCCGAAATACTTCAAGATCCTTAATCCTCCTGATGAGACAAGGCTCATTGAAATGTACAGATTCCCAACCATAGTTCAACTTGCCAAGGTTTTGATTTCGGAGAGGGCAAGTTTTTGTTACATGTTTGAGGAAAATTCGGAACAGAATCGACTCAAGAAAATTCATGATAAAGGTGTTAAGGATCAGATTAAAGTCAGCACTCCGACGCAGGCGATGATGCAGTACAATACGGAGATTGAAGGTGAGTTTGTGGAAGAAGTGATGGCGTATGGATTGGCCGCTGGATTGCGGTGCTATAAAGATATTGAAGAGTGGGCTGATGATATCACGGACTCTCTTAATCTTCAACTTTAATTGTTTATCATTCCGGCCTATTTGCTAATCACAGTCTGTGTTTGATCCCTGAGATATGGTCTGTGTAACTTGTTTAATGCAGATATATTATCAGTTGTTTATCTATATTATTGATGCTTTCAATTGTGTGCATATGTATCAGTGTATCACTATCATGTATGATCATGGTCTCATCTTTGATATTAATCCTTCCAAGTTTGTGTGCAGTATTTTCTTTAATGAATATTTCCAATTGTTTTTCTTCATTCTTACTAATTCTTCTTTTTCTTACAAGTAAGAAATTAAAATGGAAAATTATGCTGCAATCTTTTCTTATATATTCATGTGCTACTAATTAAATTACATTTCAGCGTTCAGATGAAAAGAATATAGTTATCCAATGTAATACACCCAATAATACATACATTCTTTAATACACTAGATTCATTAAGGTGGTGCATTTGATTATTCTCCTTTTCATACAAATTTTATATGTATAATTTATTTTTATGAATTTTAAGGAATGTTAATTGTTTATGTATAGAGTAGAAATGTAAAATAAAAAAGTTATTGATGCATTAGTGTATTAAAATATATATATATATTTTTTTATTTATAAAAGTATGTCTATTAAGTTTGAATGAATAAAAAAATAATATTTTCTTCAAAAATATAAAATAATACTTATATATAAAGTTTGAAAAAAAAAACATTTAGCACAACGTTTAGACGGATGAAGTAATTTATAACATCGGCTAATAAAGCTCTTGTAATTTTATTTTATTTTCTATTTTTTAATTTTTTTGGGTTGGGAAAGCATAAAGCTCCTGCTTTGCATATTAACAACCCCACCAAAAATAGAATATTATTATAATTGATTGGTTACGCTTAATTTGTCGGTCTGCCACTGGTTAAAGGCGGGCTCTATAGAAAAAGACTTTCACTTGGGCTCAATTATCATCCATAATTGAAAATCACAATCCCACTTTACTAATTACTAGTATTAAATTGTCACTTGTGAGTTGTGACTAATGGTGTTTTGTTTTTTTAAATTCAAAATGAGTTAAGACTCTATTATTGGAAATGCACTGAGGCTAAGGTAGCCCAATCATAAAATTCGATGGGTCTACTCAAATAAAATTATTATCAAAACGACGAGATTTTCGTGCAAGGGTATGTGCCACTATATTAGCACAGATCGCCTCAGAAATTGCACTGTCACATTTTCAAATTGAGTTAAAAATATCACGCCCCGTAACAAATGTCGATTGTGTTTTATCCACTATACCAGGAAGGACGGCTTTTAATCTAATGCAAATTTGCAATGAACCTTGGAAATAATCTTGTAACCAACATTACAAAGAGAAATGGGATGAAGATCGCGCATGATTGGGGTTCATCTATCTTTGGAATAAGAACAATCGTCGTATTTTTAAGCCCCTGTGGGAACTCACTCCACTCTTTTCAGCAAATTCGTTTCTTCTTAAAAAATATCATCCCTTAAAATGGACCAGCAATGTTGGGAAAATGTCGGGTTAAATCCATCCAGTCCTGGGACTTTATCACCATGCATTTGACGAATTGCTCTCGTAAATTTATCCTTCGTAAAGGGTTGTTTTAAATCTAAGTTATGTTCTGCTGTTATGAGCGGATTAACTAGGTCAAAAAAACCCTGCACATTTGGATTATTGGGGTTAATCTGGAACATTGATTCAAAATACTCCCTTGTTATCGTGCACAACCCTTCTTGTGACTCGATCTACCCCCATCATCGGCATGTAGGCGAGTAATCTTGTTACCCCATTTTTTAGCCGAGGCAGCCTGGTGGAAGAATCTAGTATTAAGATCCCCTTCTCGCAACCAAAATAATTTTGCTCTTTGTTGCCAATAAATCTCCTCTTGGCACATAATCGATCCCAACTCTTTTCTAGCAGCACGATATCTGTCCCAACCAGCCCTACTCATGTCTCCCTGAGAAGCCTCAACTCGTTGTGTAAGATCCTTCTTAGCGGCCTGAAATTTAGAATCAGGCCTTCGACCTATTCACGAAGAATGTCTCATATTGCGGTAAGATGCGTGGATATATATCCCCATATCGCCAAACCCAGACCAACACCTACGTACCATTTCATTAAGACCAGACTCTAATAACCATCTATTCTCAAAACGGAAGCCTCGACTTCGGATACGAGTAACCACTAGGTTCGAATCCAAAACCAAAGGATTATGATCAGAAATTGGTGCCACAAAATTCAATAATTCATCTTGAGGAAACCGAGCATGTCAAGCTTGATTTCCCATTGCACGGTCCAGTCGCTCTTCTATGGCAGTCCACAAATCCCTTCCATGTCGCTGTTCACGTATTTCAAAACTCTAAAATACACGACCGCAAGTATACAATGTATATTGTAGCGAAGTAAGTACGAGGTCGATCCCACAGGGAGGGGGAGTGTAAAAGTGAAGTTTGTTGATTTAGTTCTAAATAGTCGTGATTGAAAGTTTTAAGTGTTTTGATTACCCCTAATTGTCTACCACATGTCACAAGTAAACAATAAACGAGTAATAAGAAAATCAATCAAATGGCTCATGCGAATCAAGAGAATACAAATAAAATGGATTAAACTCAATAAAGAGAAGAGAGGTTCCAAGGCATATGCAACACTAATGATTCAATTTATGATTAAAGACTCGCTTAAGTGGTATTGTGTATCTTCCTATAAGGTTGATCACTAAATAATGAGTTAGAAGTCTTTTCAATCTAATTAACTCAAGAGAAACATAATTCAACTTAGTATCTCTACCTAAATTGCACCATTTAACTCAATAAAGCTCCTAGGATCATCACACACCCTCCTCAATTGACCATCTCTCAATTTCACAATATATTAGGTTGAATATTTGCATTCCATTAATCAAAAGAGATTTCTCAATCCAATTTCAATTAACTAAGATCAAACACATCACTATGTACATTAATCACATGCTTTGCAATGAAACTCAAACATTCAAATATGATTAAACCACACAAATACAAGTAAATAAGAATTTAATTCATAAGCATCCTCAAAAGTGTATACATAGCCTTAGAACCAAAAGTGTTCTAGCCAATCACCAACATAATCAAAATTTAAAGATGAAAGGAAATAAAAAGTAAGGGAAAGAGGAAGCTTAGTCTAAAGGATGATGGGAGATAGCAATTCCAAGCTTTTGGCTCCAAATTCTACTCCAAATTGATGAGAATGGAAGAAGGGGATGATGAATACCTCCAAGTATGTGTGACTGTGTGAGAGTTTAATGTATAAAGGGGTGGTGAATGATGAAAATCTGATAAAAGGGTATTTATAGTGTTGGGGTAGGGTTTAAAATCGAGTTTTGCAAGTAGGGCCTCGAAAATAGGTGAAAATGCACAAAAACCGCTGAGACAGGGGTAACTCGGCCGAGTCATGACAGAAATTGGGTTGCAGGCCAGCTTGGGCTCGGCCGAGTCTGATCAACTCGGGCGTGGCACTTTTGTTCTTCAGCTCGGCCGAGTTAGGTGACTCGGTCGATCAGGGCAATGTTTACTCGCAGGTCTTGTTTCTTGCTCGGTCGGTTTTGAGCAACTCAGCCGAGGCGGCCCCATGTCATCCTCTCCAGCTCGGCCGAGTCATCACTTTGTCCACTCGCAGGTCGATCTCATGACTCGGCCGATTTTGAGACACTCGGCCGTGTCGCACCTCAAACTTGTTTTGTGTATAACTTTTGCTTCCGACCTCCGATTGACTCGATTCTTTTTTCCACTCCACTCAGTTTTTCGAGCCGAATCCAATGGTGCAATAATCTCTTAAGTACAGTTAGATGTGGTATGTGTTTTGCTCCTAAAATCCACGTTTTTCCAACAAAATCGACAAAACACTACATTTCTCTTATTTTGACCAAAACATCCCTAATTGACTAATAAAGTAATAATATGACAAGCAAAATGAGCTTCACATGTGCATTAAAAACACGCAAATTCCACCTGAATCAATCACCAGGTAAACTGATGCCCTGAAAGTGGAACATCAATGAGATTGCAATCATTTACACCAATGGTGTTAGTGTTGTGTTTTTAGCATCTATATATAATGGCTATACAAAATTAATGTTTTTTTATTTTATTTTAATAAATACAGCAAAATAAATTTAAATAAAAGTCTTCAAATATTTCCCTTTGATCGCTTCTCAAAACAATCAGGATCTCGTAATCAACTATAATGATCCGAACACACAAACACAAACAACATCAATAGTAGGTAAAGTCGAGTCAATGTTAGACTTTTGCTTTCAAAATAAATACGTCAAGACTAGTGCTCACAATTTAACGTAACATTTTCAAAGGTGATATGATTTTCGTCTCGTTGACGAGCAACATCACAACGTTAAGAGTTCTCACGAACTGAAGAAAACGTGAGAACTGAAATGCAATCTATGCTCGATGCAAGAATGCTATAAATTTCATGTAAAAATATTTATACAAAATTTCAAGTGAAAAACCAACAAAATTTAGGTGTTAGACTAAATATAAATCTTTCATTTACCTACTGCTTCGGTAATTTGCAATTTACGTACTCATGTCAGTCATAAACAATTGGCCTCTTCGCCAAATAGATGTCAATAATGCCTTCCAGCATGGCCGTCAATCGAAATTAGTTTACGTGGCTCAACCACCTGGCTTCGTCGATCCTCGCTTTCCTCTTTATATTTGTCGCCTCAATAAAGCTATCTACGGACTCAAACAGCCCCTCACGCCTGGTTTCATCGTTTCTCTCAATTCTTAATTACTCTCAACTTTATTTCAAGTAAATCAGATGCCTCTATATTTGTTTTGAAATCAGGTCGCTTAACTCTTATATCTGCTCGTCTACGTCGACGACATAATCATCACTGGCAACGACGAGCTCCACATTGCTTAGCTCGTTGCTCGAATTAGAAAGGAGTTTGCGATCAAAGATCTTGGTCGTCTAAACTACTTTCTCGGCCTTAAAGTAACATATACATCTCATGGCTTGTTCCTCGGTCAAACCAAGTACACTCGTGACATTGTCCTCCGGGCTGAACTCCCCGACGCCAAACTAATTAAAACCCCACTCGCCACCACTGGCACTCTGCGACAAGAAGGAGACCCGTTTCACGATCCTACTTTATACATATCTCTAGTCGGCGCCTTTTAGTACTTAACAATTACTCGCCCGGATCTATCCTTCGTTGTTAGTCAGTTTCAGTCTCAGCCGACCATCGAACATTTTCAGGCGGTCAAACAAATTCTTTGTTACCTAAAAGGCACAATGGATTATGGTTTCACCTTCAATACTGGTCTCCCTACTCTCCTAGCCTACACCGACATTGACTGTGCTCGCTGTCCGAACACTCGCTGATCAACCTACGGCTACTCGATCTTCATTGGACCAAACTTAGTCTCTTGGAGTGCAAAGAAACAACCAACAGTTGCTCGATCAAGTTGTGAATCCGAATATAGAGTTATGGCAAATGCAGCTGCCGAAGTTGTTTGGGTGACCTCACTTCTTCGCGAATTTCACATAACTCAATTCCTTCCTCGCCTATTCTATTATGTGACAACAAAAGCACTATTTTTCTAAGTCAAAATTCGGTTGCTCACAAGCGAGCTAAACACATAGACATTGACTATCACTTCGTCCGAGAACTAGTCACCTCTGATCGCCTCTTAACTCAGTTTGTTCCGTCACATTTATAGCTCGCTGACATCTTCACAAAAATTCTTCTTCGTCCTCTTATCAAAATTTTCAAATCCAAGCTCTGCGTTGGTCTCCATCCGCAACACTTGAGGGGAATGTTAGTATAACAAATATGGTTAAGTAGTTGTTTAGAGGTTGCAACTACTATTTAGTTCTTGAGTTAGTTACTTCTCATCTTGTATAAATAATGACCTAGTGTAACAATTGTGAGAGAGAAAGATAAAGTAATGTAACAATTCTTACTGTGGATACTCCTTAAATAATCCATCCTTGGTTCTCCTTACCATCACTTTGTTTCTCGACCACTATTACCATCCGACCTTTGTACACCAGGTGTGCGCTCCATGTCAAACCCAAACTCGTCGACATCCAGTACTAGTAGTACCAGCTTGTCTGAACGGGGAGCTGGAGGGATTGTCAATCTCTTTAGCTCAGATCAGGTGGTGACAATCCACGTTCCTCAGGATCCTGCCGAAAATCTTCCATTGATAAGCACCTGCTTTTACTACATGGAAAGGGAAAACGAACCCTTTCAAGCTGCAGCTTACTTTAGCTCCATTTTGATCTGTTTCTTACCTGGTTTTATCAACCATGTCCGCGATGCCTTCACAGATCTAGGAGTCACCGCTACAATGGTCACCACTGCTTCTGCGAGGCAAATTTCAATGAAACCTCCGTTTACCGTTTCAGAATCTCTTGTCTTATTGGGCCAAGCTGTTATTGTCCTTTACAAGAATCCCCAGAGTGATACCAGGTATGATAACTTCATGAAACAGCGTATAAATACACTGAGAGCCCATTCCCGTGTCCCCAGTTGTGCTTCTGCGGATTCAATCAAGCGCATTTCATTTGCAAAGGCCAAGGACATAAGAAGCATACTCGGCAGCAGCAGCGTCAGCGCCAGTCTCAAAAAGAGCTTGTTACAGATCCTGCTCCAAGCATCTCAAGGCACAAGCCGTTCCAACGTTCTTTGCAGCTACCTCTGTGATGCACTCGCCTGGTCTGGGATGGAAGCAATTGTGTACATCTATCACACCCTCTGGAACCCTCGTTCCAAGGCTTTGAAACGACCCTCTTTAAAGGGGGAAGTGAAGAACCTTGAAGAAGCATTCAAGAAAATTACAGCCGCTGCCCATCCGAAACACTTCAAGATCCTTAATCCTCCTGATGAGACAAGGCTCATTGAAATGCACAGATTCCCAACCATAGTTGAACTTGCCAAGCTTATAATTTCAAGCAGAAATCTTGTCGCAAGTCCGAGACTGATTCGACTCAAGAAAATTCATGATAAAGGTGTTAAGAATCAGAGTCAAGTCAGCGCTCCATCACAGGCAATGCAGTGCAATACAGAGATTGCAAGTGAGTTTGTGGAACAAGTGATGGCGTATGGACGCTATAAAGATATTTGAGAGTATTTTTGATGATTTGGACTTCGCTAGTTATAGTCTTAACTAGGATATTTGCTCTGCATCGATCAGCTTCAGATATGGTCTCTGTTAACTTGCTTATGTAATTTTGTTGCTTTCAATTCTGTGTCATCTGTCTGTATATATATATGTACCCCATGTATGATCATGTACCTAATATTAATCCTTCTTAGGCTTTAATGAATTTATCTCCATACTTACTAATTTTTCTTTTTTCTTAAAAGTAAGAAATTAAAATGGAAAATGATATGAAATTAATGACAAGATGATGAAGAAGATAAACAATTAATACAGTATATGAAATTGAAAACAAAATGGTAGTTCGATCAATGCGAGTTACATTTACGGGAGGATCAAATCACTTTCACTAAAAATCAAATAAAATAAAATTCTCTCCGTCTCACCATAAACTTTTTATTTATCTATTTTGGGTATTCCACAATAAGATTTAAAGAAAGTCCTACTATAAATTTCTCATCTTTTTAATATGTCAAAAATTAATTCTCTCTCAATTTTTTTTTTTACTTTCCAACTATTCTTGAGTAGTTGTCCTAATTGACAATTGGATTGATATTCATGCTTGAGCGGTGGAATCGAATTGATTAGTGGTTATTTTGGTTTTGAAATAGTCATCATGAATTTCTTGTATTTTTGTGATTCTGTTTTAATTCTCCTTGGAAGGAAAATCTAAGTTGGTGGAAGAAGTTGAGAAAAATAAATGAAACAATTGTAGTTGGAGGAAAACAAAAAGGAGTTGAGACAAAAATTAAATCATTTGAAATGAAAAAAATAACGAGGGGTTGAAACAACTACCTACTTGAGGGGCTCATATGTTTAAACGAAAAATCAATAACACAAGAAGAGCTAAAACCCGAAAATTTTAGAGGAGTTGCAGACCTTGTTTCAAAAGTGAAAATTTTCAACTTCTAAATAAAGTCTAAATTAAGAAAAAAGGAAGACAAACATCACTCAGATTTGTATTTTGATGAAGAATTGAATCGAATAATCAAGATCAAATTTTTAGGGAGCTATTATGTACTTGAAACATCTGTTAGTTGATGAAGTTTCATGTTTGAATGTGAATTGATGGTCTTAGTTGTATAAGAGGGACAAGTCACTCATGATTATAGATCAAAAATCAAATTCAAGTGTTAGTCGTGTTTTGATCATTGAGTAGCAGGTGTTAATTGTGTTGTTCTGGTTAGTTTTTATTTTCTACTTGAGTGTAATTGTTGCTTGAGGACAAGCAATAGTTCAAGTGTGGACCTTTCAAAAAAAAAGTTCAAGTGGGAAAATTTAAGGTTCAACTCGAGGAACATATTAACGAACTAAAACAATAGAATAAACTAGACTATGAATACGAGACACTCATTTCATATAACCTAGACGTTATTATCACCTAAGGTGTTATACCTTAGTTGCTATAATTTCCACAATATTATAATAATTACGGATTATAAAATATGGATTAGCTAGAATTGATAAACAAATAAATTTGGATGGTCAGTCTTAATAAACATATTAATCAAAACATGTAACATAAACTCAAATAATAACAAAATCGAGATAAAAAATGAGATAAATTATAAGTCAAAAAACGCAATAAAATCTCAAATAATATCTAATTGAGCACAAAAGAATACAACAATCCCAACTCACCAACTACATTCATTAAAGTGCGATGCATAGTATTAACGTGTTATTCTTAAAAAGAATTGAGGTTTGACCTCATACTTGTCTTACAATGTTGTAACCACTACACTAGCATAGTGTGCACACTATATACACTAGAGAAAATAAATAAAATTTAAAATTTAATTTATCCGGCCTCTCAAATATTAAATTATTTTAATCTTAATTCTTAATATTCTATATTTCTGATATTATAATTGGATACTTGATAAAAAATTCCACTCTTCTACGATTCTCTCACCTCCTCAAATTCTTTCATTTTATAATTTTTGGAGTATCGTTATTTTTTCTACTCTTTTTTTTATACCCAGACACTCTTTGGAACCGAAGAAAAGCCACTAGAGGTATATATTATTGTCATAAAAATGCAAAAAAATTAAAGTATGGAGTAAGAATTTGAGGATGCGAGAGATTGTCGAAGAATGGTGAAATTTTGTCAAATGTCTCATTTTAATATCACAAATATCGAATATTAAGTAAAATTAAAATTACAAAAAAAATATGGTGAATAAATTTTATTTATATATCTATAATATTGATAAGAATAGAAATTAATTAAATTAAATAAATAATAAAAGATTTATTAAATTAAATTTATAAAAAAAAGGACTAACCGCACTTTTATTTTATTAAAATCCTTACAAATATTAATATTATATTAAATTATTTTTTAAATATTAGTAATATTTTATTAAAGCTTTACATATTAGCACTCCCACCAAAAGTAGAATATTTTCATTGATTGGTTACGCTGAATTTCTCGGTCTGCCATGGTTAAAGTCGGGCTCTATAGAAAAAGACTTTGTGACTTGGGGCTGAACTATCATCCATAATTGAAAACCACTTTAGGCCCCACTTTACTAATTGCTAGTATTAAATTGTCTTGTGACTATGATTTTAGTGTTGTACTTTTAGCATCTATAATCGCTATACAAAATTAACGAAAAATAAATAACAAAAAATTCTAAATACGTACAATAAAATAAAATTTAGATAAAAGTCTTCGACTTTTCCCTTTACTGCGTGTCAAAACAATCAGGTTCTCATAGTTAGCTGCAATGACCCAAACACAAACAACATCAATAGTAGGTATTAGGTAAATTTGAATTAAGGTTAGAACTTTGCTCCCAAAATAAACACGTTGAGATTAGTGTTCACAATTTGACGTAACGTTTTCAAGAGACGAACTGAAGAAACGTGAGAAACTGAAATGAAATCTATCTGCTCTATGTATGCAAAAAAGCTATGAATTTTATGTAAAAATATTTATACATAATTTTAAGTGAAAATCCAACAAAATTAAAAAATAATAGATAAAGTATAAATGATGTGATTGGACTTGGGAGAGAGAAAATCACATGCAAAAATGGAAAAAAATGAAATGGGAAATTTATTGTGGGATATCCATAAAAAGAAAGTGAGAAACTTATAGTGAGACGGAGAAAATATAATTTAAGTTTATGTCAAATCAATCGTGTAAGAATGTATGATGTTGTATTATTACAATAGTATGGAGTGATATATATGTATTATTATGGGTGGATGGAGTTGGATGGTGAAATTCGGATGTGAAATCCCGAACTAGAATAGGACGGGGGACGTTACGTCCCCCATCCGGACGTGTGAGTCCCAAAACAAACACCCTCCAAGGACTCTCGAGTCTATCTCAAGAAGCCCAACCACCAAAAAGGGAGACCCACAACCACAACAGAGCCCCCATAACGGGGACAAGACGCACAAGGCGTAACCGGACATAACAAACCGCAACTAACAACGAAACTAAACAAGCACAAATACTACCTAGAAAACAGTAAACGTACACGATCAATGAAAAAATATCTAAACGGTCACCGTAGCTCCCATTCGAGATAATTTCTATGCTGATCCCTACCCATAAGCAAAAAACAACTACATAAAAGAAGGGAAAAACTGAAAAGACCGGAGCAGCGGCGACGACTAGAACAAAGTAGATCTAAGAATCTGCTTCCTAGATCTAAAAGGACGGCGGAAGGCGGCGGTGGACAGTGACGGTTCAGATCTGAAACTATAACTCACAGATCTACAAGGGAACAAACAGATCTATATAGAAGAAGGCTAGATCTACAAGAGAAAAAGAAGGAGACGAGACTGTTTGCGGATCACACCTGGAGTGTGTGAAAATCGCACACACCCGCTCCCCGCTCCACGCTACCGAGAATTCCATATTTTTATAATTCAATAGATGTAAAAGTTCTTACTTTGGATACTCATTAAATAATCCATCCTTTATAATTCCATATTTCATCACCATTACCATCCGACCTTAGTGTTTGCACAATGTCAAACCCAAACTCGTCTTCCAGTACCGGCTTCCCTCTGTTAGAAAAATGTTGCACCGTAGATGGCTAAAATCACTTTTTAGAAAACGAAGAATCGAGGCTTGTGTTAAGACAATTTCCTTAAAACAATATTCGTCATTAACTCTCGGTGCTAGTGACTATTAGGACGTTTGTTTCCCAGGATACAACGATTAGATAGCAACAATACTAGCACAAGTATTTTGCTTACGGCGAACCGAGAAATTGCCCGAAATATATCACCGGAGTGCCAAGGGAATTTTAGCAAATACAAGAAGTAAGAAGAACAAGGCAAATGACGGAAATGTCTCTTTCCAATCTTCTTTTCCTTTATTTGGGATTGTGGAATGCAACTCTTTATAGCCAACTCAAATGTTGCCACAATAAATATTGCAATAAAATTGGACCAAAACTGCCATTTCACTTAAATGCAGATTTTATGAATTTTTCAAACCACGTGTGTAACCTTCGGCCGTTATTCATGTACATGAGTATCCTCTTTAGGGGTAGTTAGGAAAAATGACATTTCACCTATAGAAACTCAAAATAAAGACAAATTTTTTAAAAGTTAGGAAAAAGGACAATTTGGTTTACAAATGTCCAATTATACGCTTCCTTTATATTTAAAATCGAAAGGTGCATATTCAATTAATATATAATATTAAATTCGAATTAGGAGCTGGTAAATTAAGAAATTATAGGAAATCTCGGTCATTAATGCGTTCGAAATTCAAACCTTCCTAAAAGGAGAATCACATTAATCACGGTGGTTCTGAATTGAATTTTGAATTCAAAATTCATATCGAGAAATTCATCATCTTCAAGTGTGCTGAACCAGAAAATTTCGTACTAAGATTACCAAGGACAAATTTCAAACATAAATAAAATTTCAAACGACAAAGCACAAAAATTCCAATAAAAAGTAAGGAAATCGAGAAAATGGAAACATAAATAAAATGTGCAACAAAAACTCACTTGACAAGATCGCCAAGCTGGCGAAGAACACCGACTAATCCAGCGATGGCGACACCCTCAAGCAAAGCCTCCGGATCATCATTGTCGGCGGCTTGATACAGTTCCGGATTGACTAGGTTGTACTAATTACTTATCTCGTATGCAAAAATTGATTATGTCAAATCAACCATTTTCATTAATTAGATTATACTAATTGATTATGTGGATATGCCTGTAATTGATTTCTTTCCAAATTTGAAAACTAATTAATAAATCAACCATTAAAAAAGGAAATTTGGAAAACAATCTTATCCTACTAATTAAAATTCAAATTTGTTACGCCAAATCATTATACATAATCATTTACTATAATTTAAAATAAATAATTTAAATTTATTAATATATTTTAAAGATATAAATCCATGATACACGCTATATTGGTGACAACTCACTAATTCCATAAAAAACAAATAGTTGGTTCTATATCATTACTCTATATGCAGATTTGAAAAACATATATGCAAAAAATTGTTACGTATTCTTGTTGCATATATGTAAAAAACTGTTGCATATGGTCAATAATATATGCAAATATTTTGTTGCATATGGGATTCGAATGTTTTGAAATGAGAAATGATACGAGGGAGAAGTGGAGGATTTCCTCCATGTCAGCCGCGGAGAGGGCGCACGCCGGAGGAGAACAGAGATCGGCGAGACCATGGTTGGTGCGTGAGGAAGAAGATCGGCGGCGCCCTCGACCGGGGAGGGGCGACAATCGGAAGTGGTACGCCGGAAGGTCAACGACCGGCAGTCTGAGGAAGAAGACGGTGTTTGACAAAAGTTCTGTTCCCCGGTCCCCGAGAAACTAAATCTGCATCCATCGCAAAATCGAAACAATCACCGACGGCGAACAGCTGAATCACAAAATCAGATCGCAGAAATGAACAACCACCGGAAATGCATTCACCGCAGACGAAGAGCGTGAGAAAGCTAACCGCCGACGACGAGCAAGCTGATCGACAACGAGAACCAAGATTAGAGAACCAATATCCCTCAAATCGTCGGATGAAAGTAATGGAGCGATTAAATGTGTGAATCAATTAAATCAAATTTGAAAAGGAAAATGAATTAGATTAAATCAATTTCTGAATTTTAAGGAAGTTTCGAAATTGAAGGACAAGTGGAATTTAAATTTCAATTATAATTTAAATTTCAGTTTGAATAACAAATGCGTGAAAAATGGTATTTCAAATTCGAAATTTATTATATTAATGAATTAATATTGTTTTTTAAGACCAAGGGGCATAATTGGTTATTTGGTTATAAATTTGACCTTAATTCTAATACTATAATTTTTTGTCTCTATTTTTAATTGGGTCTATAAGAATGTCCCTTATACTAGTTAAACTCTCCTCTTTAATTCAATTCATGCACATGCACGCGTAACCTCCGCCTTTTAAAATTCAAATGAAACTGCCCAATTTTCAATTTATTTCGGCGGTTTCGATTTAATTTATTTCGGCGGTTACAATAATTGTTTGAAATTCATTTCACATTCATTCCAACTCCAAAATGGGCGAATGAGATTTCGAGTCGAAACTCACTTCAAAGCACATTTTCCAACAACCCCCACATGAATGGAAATTAATACAAACACCAAAAGATTTTTGGCGATATAAATCGACGTTAGAAACTTGCATAGGATAGGTAGGTGTGACCCTTTGAACCTTCCCTTGTGAAAGCATACTTACTTTACTAGTTAGGCAGTAGACACGATGTCTTTGAACTGTCAACTGTTTTGTGTAAAGGATAATGCACTCCACTCAAGTTCTTTCTAACAACTCTCAGTTCTCATGGTTATGTTCGTTTTGGCCATGAACATCCGCCTGGTTCTGCAAGAGTGTTTAGGAATATGCCTTACAATATTCCCTTCGAAGCGGCCCCACTTCTCTCTTACATAGGTGATTCTTGCAAGAATTTCTTTCAAATTCTTCTTGAATCATTAATAGCCATTTTGCTAATCCTCATACTATATCACTGTAGCATCTTTAGGCAATTCACTTTTAGGGTTTCAATTATCCCCCACATGACAGTGATTTTCGAGTTTAGACAATTAGGTTATCCTTTTGAACCTAGTTCTTGGGATCTACAGTCATTTATGTAAGGTTTTCCTTCATCTCAACTCATCTTTTCTAAGGCTTTTTAGTCTCATTCCTTCTAATGATGCCATAACTAACTCTCGATTTAACCCTTTGGTTAATGAATCTGGAATGTTATCCTTAGAACTCACGTAGTCTATTGAGATAACTCCAGTTGAGAGTAGTTGTCTAATGGTAATATGTCAACGACGAATATGTCTAGACTTACCATTGTACAAATTGTTGTGTGCCCTCCAATTTAAATTTGAGGTTCATACACAAGAAAACAATAAGTGCTAGCTACTGTTATGTGTATTACCAATGAATACATCATTAACAATTTAGGACCTATTTTCACTTTCTTAAGTGGTGGAATAGATACCTTTGCTATACACCCCCACACTTTCAAGTGTTTGTAGGATAGTGCTCGACTATGCCATAATTCATATGGACTTATGTCTATTTTCTCTTGTGGCACCTTATTTAAAAGGTAATTTGTAGTCAACACTGCTTCTCCACACATATTCTGAGGTAACCCAAAATTTAGCAACATTGTATTTTTTTTTTCCATGTTCGATTTTTGAAAAGCACGAACTTATCAAAAGCTTCATCTTTATTCTTTAGAAGATACACAAAATACAATTTTGTGCTATCATCTACAAATGTGGTAAAATATTTATTTCCACCACGAGTTTGCACGATTTTTAAATCACACACATTTGTATGAATTAAATCAAGTGGTTCAATTTTCTTTCAATAGTTTGGAAAGATGACTAAGTCATTTTTGCTTCCTCACAAATCTCACATTTGTGATTTGTTTCAATATGGAGTTTTTTTATGCTATTTAAATTCATCAATTTTCTTAATGAATTAAAATTAACAAGTCCCAAACAACCATCTCTCGAATTTTGATTTAAAAACCGATTTCGAGTCAACCACTAAGAAGTTTGAGGAACCGTCCGACAATAAATTTCTTCATTTCGGCATCCTTTATTTTATACTTCTTTTCTAGAATGCTCCACATTTCTCTTATGGACGACACTCCTATATACACATCGTATGATGCATCAATATGATTATTTATCGAATAATTTCAATTTTTCTTGTAGCATCGATTGCAACTATTAATTTTCTTGACTTAATTATTGTCACGGAAGAATGCATATCAAAGTCAAGAAATCTTTCGGATTAAATCCAAAATTAAATTTGCCTCTTCAAGCACAAATATACATTTTTTTTTTCTAAATTAAACATCAAAATCATCATTTGATGCTAACTATCAAGTGATATGATCCAAGAGTCTCACGTCTTTCATATCATTAAAAGAATTTAATTCACAAGGCGCTCATGAACTCTATCATAGACCCAAATATATTCTTTTCAAATTGCTCAAACCCTTGATGATTTGACAATTTCAGTCCACTAGACCAACTAAATGGTCTAATTATTTGATTCAAGGATCCATTTAAATCCGATCAATTAATCAATTACAGATCACAAATCTAAAAATTATACACTAGGCTAGGCCTTCCAAGCGATAGCCATATTTTATATAATTTGACATATTATGAATCAACATAAAATCAAGTAAAATAATGACATTCTCACATTTGATTTAAAAACCCACTTATCAACATAAACATACTCTTTTGAATAAAAGATGGTTTTACGTCATTAAACATTCTTTGCCAAAATAATTATAATTATCACAAAAGAGGAACAACCATAATAATGAACATCTCTAAATCATCATCTCTTCGTATTAGCCATCTCGAAGAAAAAAATATTGTTTTAAGATTGTTAGAAAAATGTTGCACCGAAGATGACTTGTGTAAACACAATTTCCTTAAAACAATATTCATCCTTCACTCTCGGTGCTAGTGACTATTTGGACGTTTGTTTTCCAGGATACAACCACTACAAAAAAAGCCTGATTTTGATACCGAAATTTTGAGACGGACACCTAATCCGTCTCTAATAGATACGGATTAGATACGGATTTGTTAAAAAATCGAGATTTGAAACCGAAAATAAAACCGTCTCTCATTATAAACAGATTAGATACGACTTTTAGTTTCGAAAGTTTTAGATACGGACTAGATACGTGACTTTCAATTTCGAGAGTTTTAGATACGGATTAGATACATATACCACCGTCTCTAAACAATCAATTTTTTCTCCCCAATATAAAACGAGATAAGGTAGTACACGAAATTTGGGATACGAAATCTAACCATCTCTAATCTGTATCTAATTAGTCAAATGATAAAATTAAATTAAAAAATAAATCAAAAACTTATGTATATAGAGAATTGAGAATGAGAGAATATGGACGGAGTTATATTAATTTATTTACTCTTTTATTTAATTAATAAATAGTAAAAAAAATAAAAAAAATCAATTAATATATCTTGTATGTATCGGATAAATATAAATGTTAGAATAATACTATGTAGATATATTTTAGGATAGATATAGATATTATAATAATAATATTATTATATTATAACTTCAATTCCATATGTCAATATATATATATATATATATATATATAAAATATTCCAAGAATTGATTCTCGTATATCAATTTTGTAGATTAAAAAAAAGGAGGTGTCATTTAATAATTTTTTAAATTTGTATAGTATTTTTAAAAAAAGTTTAGATTAAAAAATAATTCTATCATCAATTTAGAAAAAGTATAAACTAATGAAAATATTCCAAGAATTGATTCTCTAATCAAAGTATGTACATCAATTTTGTATGAACGTTAGATTAAAAAAAAAGTCATTCAATAATTTTTAAAAGTTTCTAAATCTTTATAAAACTATTATTAAGACTTATAAAAAAACTTGTATAGTATTTTATAAAAAGTTTTAGATTAAAAAATAATGCTATCATCCACTTAGAAAAAAGTATAAATACTTGAAGCATTGCTAATGGTAAAATAGTCTAAATAGTATAGTAAAAGGGATAAGATCAATCGAGATAAAAATAAAAAAAATTTTTGTGTCAAAATGTACTTGAAATAAAAATTGAAAATCTTTTTATAGAAATTATTTTTATTTAGTTTTACTAAATTTGTGAAAAATACATTCTAAAGGAAATTAAACCTAATCCTATCTAATAATATGTCAATTTCGATTTTTGTCCATTCTTAAAAAATAAGTTTATATAATAAATATAGATATTATAATAATATTATGTTATATATTCTATAACTTTTATATGGAAATATATATTATATGACAATATATATAATATATGGATTAATGACAATAATTCTTGAATTTCTTTCAAACTCGGTAACTCAAGAACGTAGGTCAATCGAAGGTGAGTCACGGCATTAATAATATTGTCTCTATCATCAAGATTGACGAGGTAAGTTGTTCATCTCAAGCCTTTATTATAATATATCAATTTACTTATCAATTCGCCTACTATAAATTACAATTATCATTTAATTTAGTAAATTATTGTATAAAAATGAGATTTATCATGCTCATACACGCATATACAGATAACTAAATCAGCATGCGTCTAGAACACACATACACGTACACATAACTAAATTCAAGTAGGCAAACACCTTGAATCAATGTCAATAAATTTCAAGATAATATTGACTCAATTCAAAATTCATTCAGGACTCGTTGAATACAAATTTCATATATCCGAGTTTACATCAAGAAAGATCGACTACCAATAAAGACTGTAGTAATTAAAGTACTCAATTCAGAATTCATTCAGGACTCGTTGGATACAAATTTCATATATCCAAGTTTGCATCAAGAAGATCGACTACCAATAAAGACTGTAGTAATTAAAGTAGAATATTAGGATAAAGATATAAATGGTATAGGAACAAAAGATATAAATTGTGTCATTCAAGTGTGTCAAGTATACTACTGCACCTATCCTGGTGTAGGACTGTGTACTCAAGTACGCGGTATTACTACCTAGTGGTTGTCCTTACCATAATGTCACAAGTTCAAAACTCAATTTTTTGAAATTTAATTTAATACCAATTTTTCTATATTTAATTTAATTTTAGCACCGAGTACCAGTTTTTCTATATTTAATTTAATTTTAGAATATGCGGGATGTCCTAGGATATCCTATTGTTCAAATGTGATTTATCCCCTTAGGAACAAAGATATAAATGGTATAGGAACAAATATATAAATTTTGTCATTCAAGTGTGTCAAGTATACTACTGCACCTATCCAGCGATATCACAGCCCTAGTGGTTGTCCTTGAATTGCCTTACCATAATGTCACAAGTTCAAAACTCAATTTTTGAAATATAGTAACATACACTTTTCATTAAAAAACGATGATGCACTTTTCAATATACTAACATACACATTTTCAAAAAAACAAATCGATTTTTTTTTCATAGTTTGACCATTGACTGATCAACGGTCAACAGTTGACCGGTCCAGCTATAGACCAAAATAAGGTCAATTAAATAGTTGGAGAGGGGGGGTGGTTGTGGGGTGGGATAGCGGGTTGGGTTTGGGTTGGGATGGTGTGGGGTCGGGTCGGGTCGGGTTCGGGCTTGGTGGGATTGGGATTAAGGCTTGGAATGGGGATTAAATAATTGGAGAGGGGGTGGTTGCAGGGTAGGGTGGGATGGGTGTCGGGTCCGGTTCGGGCTTGGAATGAGGATTAAAGGCTTGAAATGGGGATTGGGTTGTTAACTCTTGGAGACGGATTTTTGCGGATTTAGAGACGACAAAACGTCGTTTCTAATTAAGAACGAAATTATAGACGGATTTTTGACCCGGATGTAAAACGGGTCGTTTATCGTTTAGATACGTATTTAGAGACGAAACGACATTTGAAACGGAATTTTGACCCGGATATAAAACGGGTCGTTCATCGTTTAGATACGAGAATATACGGTGTCAAATTCCGTCTCTCATTATAAACCGAAAAAACGGTCTCAAATCCGTCTCTTATTAGAAACAGAATTTAGAAAACCGTTCCTAACATTAGATACCATGCGATTAGGAACAGATAGAAAATGGTTCCAAAATCCGTTTCTAACCTGTTTAGATACAATGTTTATGGTATCTAATTCGTTTCTAAATCTCTGTTTTTTTTGTAGTGAACGATTAGATAGCAACAATACTAGCACAAGTATTTTGCTTACGGCGAACCAAGAAATTGCCCGAAATATATCACCGGAGTGCCAAGGGAATTTTAGCAAATACAAGAAGCAAGAAGAACAAGGCAACTGCCGGAAATGTGTTTGATCTCTTTCCAATCTTCTTTTCATTTCTTTGGGATTGTGGAATTCAACGATTTATAGCCAACTCAAATGTTGCCAGAATAAATATTGCAATAAAATTGGACCAAAATTGTCATTTCACTTAAATGCAGATTTTATGAATTTTTCAAACCACATGTGTAACCTTCGGTCGTTATTCATGTACATGAGTATCCTCTTTAATTCAATTCATGCACATGCACGCGTAACCTCCGCCTTTTAAAATTCAAATAAAACTGCCCAATTTTCAATTTATATTGGCGGTTTCGATTTAATTTATTTCGACGGTTAAAATAATTGTTTGAAATTCATTTCGCATTCATTCCAACTCCAAAATGGGAGAATGAGATTTCGAGTCGAAGCTCACTTCGAAGCACATTTTCCAACACCCTCCACAATGGAGAGGAATTGTTACCAATCTTTTCAACCCAGATCAGGTTGTGACAATTCACATTTCTCAGGACCCTACCGAATATCTTCCATTGATAAGCACCTGTTTTTACTACATGGAAACAAAAAATGAACCCTTTCTAGCTTCAGCATACTTGTGCTCCATTTTGATCTCTTTCTTTCCCGATTTAATCAACCATGTCTGCGACGCCTTCGCAGAGCTAAGAGTCACCGCTACAATGGTGACCTCTGCTTCCGCGAGACAAATCTCAATGAATCCTCCGTTTACCGTTTCAGAATCTCTTGTCTTGTTGGGGCAAGCTGTTGTTGTCCTTTACAAGAATCCCCAGGAAGAAACCAATTATGATAACTTCATGAAACAGCGCATAGATACACTGAGAGCCCACTCTGGTGTCCCCTGTTCTGTCTATGCAAACAAACGCATTTCATTTGCAAAGGACAAGGTCATAAGAAGCATTCTCAGCAGCAGCGTCAGTCTGAAAAAGAGCCTCTTAGAGATCCTGATGGATGCATCCGAAGGCGCAAGCCGTTCCAACATTGTTTGCAGCTACCTGTGTGATGTACTCGCCTGGTCCGGAATGACAGCAATTGTGTACTGTTGTAGGTGCTTTTGTGGGGATGATCTAGAAGTGGGCTTTCGTAAGCACTAAACAAACATATATTTATGATCGGGGTTTATTACGTGTTTATGCGGATTTATATGATGATTTGTGAACTTAATGAAGAACAATTGAAGAACACAAGAAAGTAGCTTCTTAGAGAAGCTAAAGCTTTGAGCTTGGGAGGTGTATTGCTTTGGGTTGGGTGTGAAATGTTACTTGAATGTTACAAATGAACCTCTTAGGCATTATATAGTAGTTTCTGGGGCTGCCCGCCCTTTACACGTGGCATGCCCTCAGTGGACCTAACTTTCTGCCCAAAAAGGTGATTGGACGGTGCATTTAATGCTAAAACGCCTCTGTGGTCGTCCTCGGCGGAGGCGAGGAGCTGGGCCACGGTGGTCGACGGAGGACCTGGTCGTCGGGGAAGGGTGGTCGCCGACATCTTCGAGGAAGGTGGTCGCCACGCTCTATGTTGCCTCCCAAGGCTTCAACACTTGTCTTTCCTAGCTAACTAAACATGTGCTCGCCAACATCTTTGGGCGAGCACACATAATTACATTTTCTTCATATTGTTGACTAGTCGTCGCACGACTTGGTTGACTAGTCGTCGCCACGCAAGCTGGTGACTAGGATTGACTTCTTTGACTAGGTATAACATGTACATCTATCACACCCTCTGGAACCCTCGTTCACCAGCTTTGCAGCAACAGTCTCTGCAGGTGGAAGTGAGGAACCTTGAAGAAGCATTCGACAAAATCACGGCCTCTGCTCATCCGAAATACTTCAACATCCTTAATCCTCCTGATGAGACAAGGCTCATTGAAATGTACAGATTCCCAACCATTGTTCAACTTGCCAAGGTTTTGATTTCAGACAGGGCAAGGGGTCGTTACACGTTTGAGGTAAGTTCGAGAGTGAGACAACTCAGGGAAATTCATGATAAAGGTGTTAAGGATCAGATTAAAGTCAGCGCACCGACGCAGGCGATGCAGTACAATACGGAGTTTGAAGGTGAGTTTGTGGAAGAAGTGATGGCGTATGGATTGGCCGCTGGATTGCGGTGCTATAAAGATATTGAAGAGTGGGCTGATGATATCACGGAGTCTCTTAATCTTCAACTTTAATCAGTGACGGAGCCAGAAATTTTAGATTGGGGGGCCCGATTTACATTACTATAAAGATAAAATAATATTATATTTAATTCATTATAAATTTTATAATATCTCATTTCATTAATTTAAATTTAACGATTTTTGTTATGTTTTGAAAAAAAATTAATTTTGATTGTTCCGATTCACAATAGGTGAAACGGTGTTAAAATTTAACGTGCAATCCCGCTAAGATATTAGTCATTATTAGACAAATGTATATCTTAAAATATATTCCCTCCGTCCCGTAATGACTTGCATACGTTGGCAAGTTCACTTTTTTTTTTTAAGAAATGTGAATTTAGTGAGGAGAGGTCAAATAAATGAGGAGTATTTTCGGTGATTTAGTGAGGTATAAAAGGAATTTACTAAGGTGTTAAAAAGAATTTAGTGAGATGTAGGGAAGAATGTAGAATAAAATGAGTGTCAATTTTAAAAATAAAATGATGTAATGAGAATATTAATTTTGTACTTTATTTACTTATTATGAGTGTACAAATAATTTTGAAACGTCTCGAATAAAAGAAGTATACAAATAATTATAAAACGGAAAAATATATATAAAAAAAAAAAAAAATTGGTGGGGGGCCAGTGCCCCCGCTGGGCCCTATGTGGCTCCGTCCTTGACTTTAATTGTTTATCATTCTGGCATATTGGCTAATCATAGTCTGTATTGTGTGTGTTTGATCCTTCAGATATGGTCTTTTTAACTTGTTTAATGCAAAATTTCAGTTGTTTATCTTCATTATTGATGCTTTCAATTGTGTGTGTGGACACTGCATATGTATCACTATCATGTATGATCATGGTCTGATCTTTTGCTATTAATCCTTCCAATTTTGTGTGCAGTATTTTCTTTATTATTAGGCTTTAATGAATATTTCCAATTCTTCATTCTTACTAATTCTTCTTTTTCTTAGAAGTAGGAAATTGAAATGGAAAATTATGCTGCAATCTTTTCTTATATATTCATGGGCTACTAATTAAATTACATTTTAGCGTTGAGATGAAAAAAGTATATAGTTATCCAATGTAATAAACCCAATAATACATACTTCCTTCCACCTTAGATTTATATTTGTAAAAAATGAATGTTTCAAATTAGATTTATTATATTTTAATTTAACAATAAAATATTTTTTTACTTTAAATTGCACCGTTTAAATATCTCAAAATTACATCACATGTCGTTATTTTATTACTATGTTTTATTATTCAAAATACGTTTATACTTTCTATTTTATCTTCTTTAATACAATAAATAATTGAAATGTTAAAAACTAAATTGAGACATAGGGAGTACATTTTAGATTCATCAAGGTGCATTTGATTATACTCCCTCCGAACAAATTTTATATGTATATTTTTTTTTACGAATTTTAATGAATATTAATTATTTATATATAAATAAAATGTAAAGTAAAAGATTAATGGTGTAGTGTGTTATAAATATAAATATTTTTATTTATTAAAGTATGCATATTAGATTTGAAGAATAAAAAGGAAATATTTTTAAACAAAAAAAGAAATACTTATCTACAAATGTTAACATCGGCTAATAAAGCTCCTGCTTTCCATATTAACAACCCCACCAAAAATAGAATATTATTATCATGGATTGGTTACGCTTAATTTGTCGGTCTGCCACTGGTTAAAGGCGGGCTCTATAGAAAAAGACTTTGTGACTTAGGCTCAATTATCATCCATAATTGAAAATCACAATCCGACTAATTTACTACAAAGAATGAGGGATGAAGAAGTGTTTGGAGATGAAACTGGAGGAAGAAAGCGCTACAAAAGTGATGAGGAGACAGGTAGTTCAAGCAGGGTGGAGACTGGGAACTCCCAGCTCCGCCCTACTGAATAAAGATTTTAGCATGGAATGCAAGAGGCTTGAAGGGGCCACAAGCATTCCATAAATTAAGGCGAGTGATAGCCATAAATAAACCTTCGATACTTTTTGTTTTGGAGTCCAAATTGTCATCTAGGGTAATACAGGCTTGGAATGCCATTTTCAATTTTAAATTTTATTTTGCTGTAGATGCATTTGGACGACAAGGAGGACTTATCCTCTTTGCTAATGATGAAATGGAAGTTTGTTTGCAGTCCTATTCTATTGGCCATATTGATGTGTTGATTTCTTGGAACGAATTGCAATGGTATTTTACGGGATTTCAATGTAATCCAAATGGACAACTTAGACAATTTTCACATGATATCCTCAAAAAAAATCCAACACTCTCATGAACGGTCCACAGCATGGGTAATTAGAGGTGACTTTAATGAAATATTATCAAGTGCTGAAAAATGTTGGAGGAGTTATTAACTGGAAAATCAGAAAGAACATGGACAATTTCAGAAACTCTCTAAACTCTTTGGACTTATTTGATTTGGGATTTCAGGACCCTTGCCATACCTGGACTAACAAAAGAAAAAGAATTCATTCTATTAAGGAGAAATTGGATAGATTTGTGGCAAATTCAGAATGGATTAACATGTTTCCTTTGGATAAGGTTCACAATTTAAATTGGTTTGGGTCAGATCATAAAGGTATGTAGGTCCCCAAAGTTGAGTTAATAACGAGTAAGCTAGTGAAAATGTCTAGAGGGGGGTGAATAGACTTTTCAAAAAATCTATCGAAATATCAGAATACAATATGCGGAATAACGAAATTAACAATGAGCCCAATCTAAGTTTATACTCAACTTCAAAATTCGAGAACTCTGTTCTATACTCAACTACTCTAGTACAGTTAAGTATGTAAACAATTAAACAGTTAAGCAATTAAAACAGTAAACAACACAAACAATTTATAGTGGTTCGACAACTTGTCTACGTCCACTCTCACAAACCCAGTTGTGATGTTTCCACTAAACTCTTCCAATCGAGTACAAAGTGTATTTTCCTGTGATTTTAAGTCCCAAGAAGAAGACTTAGATCTTCTAAGACTATACCACCAGATATGTCTATGATCTAACTAGAAATTTAACAAGTATCTAGCACCTTGATAAAACAACAAAAACTAAAAACTTATTCAGTTGTAGTCTTCTGATTCTTCACTTCACTTCTGACTATCTTCCTGAACTTTAATAAACTCTGTGAGTAAGCTTCAGTATATCTTCAGTATGTAGCTTCAGTATGCGTAGTTGCAGTAGTCTTTAAATGATCAACACCTTGAGGTATTTATAGACTTCGATCTTCAAGAACTTAGGTAGTTGTAACCAACTCTTCTTGAAAACTAACTTTAACTGAATCTTCTTATCAATCCACGCGTTTCTTGTTACGAATTAGTTATTCCCATAACTAACTTCTTCATTCTTATCTTTACACGCGTTGTTGTAACTAACTTCAAGTTGACTTGTCTTGTGTAGTCTAGTAGATGCACTTGTCTTGTAGTCCATCAGTCTTGAGTAGTAGACTTCAACTCTTCTTCTTCAGTCTTCACGTGCGATCTTCAGTAGTAGACTATACTAATCCTAACAAGACTATTACATTACATTAAGCTTGTAGCTTAGTCAACTTATAAACTATACAATCAATCTATCTATTATATTCAAAAATCATGAGCTCTATACAACAATTATCATAGCTCAATAACAATCTAATACATATATGAATAGCACATTTGAAGTACTTATAAATCCGTACTTATCTTTTAATATAAAACAGTACTTGTCTTTCATGTGAACTCTACTCGTCTGTTCAAGATGACTTCAACTCAACTAGACTAGATTAGTCAACACTTAGAAAATATTCAAACTACTTTTGGCTTATCAAAACTTCATCTTTTAATCTTTTAATCATCATGTAGGACTTGTTCTAGGATTCATATCCCAACAATTTCCCCCTTTTTGATGAAGCCAAAACTACTTGAATCTTTTCTCAACTGTAGACTAGTTAAGTAGTTATCTTGTCTTAACATCAAATATTACTTATATTTTCATTTATTCAAAATAATACCAGTAGATATTACACATACTTCAAAAAATAAACACCTAAATATCAGAGCAAAAAAAAACTTCATATCAACACATAAAATCAACTAATCTGAAATAGTACCTCCTTCAAGATTTGGAACATTGAACGCATCTAGGAGTCTTCTGTGAATAATATTGATATGATCTTCATCATCAATCTGCTCTTTTTCTAGTAGTTCTTCTTCAAACTTCTTGATTTGATTCATATCCACCCTTCTTCCAGAACTGGTCATAGGACATTTCCATCTCGGAAAACTAGGAACAAGAATGTTAAAGTTTGCACCAGCAGATATCCTTAATATCAAATGCCATAACATTTTGTGTTGTCCTTCCATGAACCTATCAAACACAGAATACAACTCATCTGGACCTTCTGAGTCTCCATATTTGCGAATAATCCAATGATCAAGTTCCCATTGTCTCTTCACTTTCATCCATTCTTGACGATGTTCTTTGTCAATGAAGTAGTCAATGAACTTGTCTTCCATTAGATCTTCATCAGACTTTAGCTTCTGCAAGTTTTCAATATGATTTCCAATCTTTCTTTTGCTTGCATAGTGAGCTTCATCATTTGGATTAACAACCTTTTGCTTCTTCATGACTGTTTTCTCAGAAGTAGGTTCTTCTATAACAATAGACTTCCTTTTTGATACCTGTCTCATTTGAACTTCAGCTTCAGGAGATGCAATAGCCTTGCCCTTCTCCTTCTTCAACAACCCAACTGCTTCAGCCTTAGCTTCTTGCTTAGCTTGTTCAAGTTCTGCAGTTTTAACCAACCTGCCTTTGCCTCTCTTAGTCCTTCTAAGATCTTGCATAGCTTCAGCAGCATCTTTAGCCTCTGGTTCAGCACTAGACTTGTCTTTTCTATCTTCAGGAGTGACAACAACTCGACTCATCTTTTCCCCCTTTTTGGCTTCATTAGATGCCTTGAGAGAGAATAGAGAAGTGAACCGAGCCATCTCTTCCATCATAGCTCGCTTCATAAGGTGTGTAACATTTTCAATTTGCCTTTGGTGAGAACCATCTTGACTCAGCTTATCTAGTTTGGTCGCCGCCAACTCCAGCTTCTGAGTAGATAAGTTCAACTCATTCTTAAAATGGGTTCCAGTCAGACGTAGCTTCCGGTTCTCCTCAGTCATATCACTTATAATCTCTTTTGCTTGTGCTAACTGATCAAAGGCTTCCTTTCTCTGAACATCAACTACTTCGATTTTGGCTCTATATACTCTTTCCATCTTCCTGGATTCAGTAGCTAGTACACGAGTAAAATCAACTGAGCTTTTCTCCGAATATTCCACCTGGTTCTGGAGAAATCCTTCAATTTGATTGAACATCTCTTGTCTGAAATCGTTGTCCAACTGGTTGACTTCATTTATGATCATCTCCTTTGAACTTGTCACAAGAACACTATTCTGTTCAATAAGAGTCTTCTTAAGATCAGTCTTGAGAAATTCATCGATAGACGACTTGATGACAGATTTCAATTCTTCCTTCAATTCATCTATTGAAGCAGCTGGGATAGCATTAGACGACTGAGCTTCGACCAACACTTCTTCCTTTTCAATCAGTTCATCCTCAGTGAACATGACTGCTTCAACAAATTCTTCATCTTCTTCACCTAAATCAAATGAAGTTATCTCTTCAGCTTCGTCAGCTTCATCAGTAGACATGTTGTCCAATTCCAAAATTGGTTCAGATGTCTGGATAGCAACTTCAGCAACATCTGGCTTAATCTCATCTTCTACCAGATCTGTTTGAGTACCAGCGTCAAATGAGAACTCATCTTCCAGAACGCCATCAGGAATAGTTCGGAGTGATCCTTAACTCCACTATTTTCTTTCTGTTCCATCTCCCAATCCATGAAATTGGAGATTCCGCCCATGCCTTGAATGACCTCGAAAAGATCATCTGTAGCAGATTTCTTCAGGGAAAACCAAGTGCAAATCCGCACTAACTTCTCAAACTGTTCCGAGGCAGTGTCAATGTCAAGAGTCGAGAGCTGCTTCTTCAAATTTCTGGATACTCGAGCACGAATTCTCTTCTCTCGCATACACATCGGATAATAAACTAAGGATTCAAATCTAACATCAGACGGGTTCTGAGTAGGTGGGGTCCCTAACTCAGCTGTTGCAGTGGCAACTGGCGTCTTGTCTGAAGTAGATGGGTTGGAGGGTTCAACATATTCTGTTGAAGGTAAAGAGGGAGTTTGGATGGTGGTTTCTGGGAGCTTTAATGTGGCTTGGTCAGGTGTGACAACTGTTGAAGTATCAGTTGTATCTATTATGGGAGTGTTTTGGGGTAGACTGGCTCTAAGCGGTAATGCCGCCAGTACTTGCGAGGTTGAGGGTTGAGGTCTAGGCCTAGATCGATGTGATCTAGCCTTGGTTCGAACAGCAGAATGAGAGAGAGGAGGAATTGACAAAGATTGAGAAGATGTACCAACCTGAAGACTCGACTCTTCTGGTTGAGTAGGCGAACCAACTCTTACAAGAGTGTACATCTCTGGAACTTGAGCACTTGGCTCCTTCTGTTGTTCCGACTCCTCTTCTGTCTGAGTCTTCTCTGAGTCAGTTGCACTGGACTCAGCTATAGCAGCCTTCTCCGATTCCTCATCATCGGACTCATCTTCTGAAGAGCTAGATGAGTTAGCATAGGGTAGAACTTGAGACTCATCTATTTGAACTCGCCTTGGGGCAGCTGGCCTTGCAGCGACTTGCTTCCTCAGGGCTTCCGCCTTTAGATAGAACTTGAGAGGATGGAAGGGCTTTCCTTGACTCCAGTCCGATTTGTTTGGCAACAACAAGGGGAGTAGAATACTCAGCTTGTTGCCGTACCCAACAACATTTGACACTACCCAACTACAAGAGTCGGTGTCAACTCGAACGCTCCTTTCAAAGTACATCATCCGATCAGCTATCAGCTTAAACCAATTGCCTTCCGTAATTCCATCATAAATTGCTGCCATCACCCTTGTCTTGGCTTGGGTGACCGCATCAAAAGAACCAGTGGCGCATAGAAGCATCTTGCTTGCTATGTCCAATAATGTGCGATATTTCTTCAGAAGTTCTGACTTCTTGACAGCAGGGGCCTTGCCATCAGGTTTGAGCCTCATCCTCTTTCCACAGAAGATGCTCATATATCTCATCTCTTGACCAGTGGCATAATTCTCCACATCAATCGTTCCGATGGGCAATCTCAAATGTCTGAAAAACACCTCACGAGAGATTTCAACATGACTTGTTCCGATAAAGGATTCAATCACATCTCCTTGTCTTGTGGCGTTGGCATAGAACAGTAAAATTTCTTCCTCCAAGACAACTTGTGGGAAAGCCTCCAGATAAGGCTTCAGACCACACCGAGAGCATTTGTCCAGAATTTCTTGATTATCAGCAGTGTGAACCCCTTTGAAGAACATCGAAGGTTCCACATGCACCTTGCCTTCAGTGATGTATCGACCAAGATCAAATCTTGCTTGCATGTTAGTTCTAACATCGAAAAGAGAAACAATCGACATATCTAGTGAATAGAGTAAGAACTTGGAAGGTTTTGATTTTGCAAGAAATTGAGAGCTATAGTAGGAGAGTTATGAAATTGTAAGTCAAGTTGTGTGAAAAGTGAGTTTTGTTAGAACAGAAATGAGATCTAACGGCCAAGATTGAAAGATCAGATCCAACGGCTGAGACCTTTGAAATTCGGTTACGGAATCGAGAATATTATGTGATTTGATATTGTAAGTTTTGAAATCCGGCTCTTCTTAGTTAGGACAGGGAGTGTACTCATCTGACCTAGTGTAGTGGAGTAAGAACTGGGTGTATACAGCTCATTAAAAATGGGAGTGTATAAATCCAATTCTAGGGTTTTCAAAATTTTAACATTATCTAATTACTATAATACCCTTAATCCGTTTGAATAGACACTTCATATTTCAATCAAGAGAAACACTTAGCTTGTCTGTTTGAGTCTATCCAAAACAGACGAGTAGACTTAAGCTTCACACGACGAGTTGGCTTAAGTACACAAGACGAGTTCCCCCTTCGCCTGTGCTTGTCTATTCTGAACGTCGAACGACTGTATGTACCTATCTCATCATTTTCAATGTGTAATCGTAGGTACAGGTAGAGTAACATAAATAAGATGAATATCAATCTAAAGCAATGATCAAGGTGTCGAACAAGATGACCTTTAACAAACATAAGAGTCAACATAAGGATATTTAAGAAATCAAGGATTCCCCCTTAAATGTTTATTCCCTTAGTATTACCCTCAGCTTTACCAGCTTCCTCATCGGGTTGTTTGGTCATCTAGTCTATCCTTGTATACCTGTCTGTTGCGTGAGTAGTCGAGTGCTCTGGTCTAGTGATCTTGTCTCCTTTTCTAAATCAATTAGCCCTAGACTAATGCATAACTCACGAAATCGTGCCTCAGCTAATGGTTTTGTAAAAATATCAGCTCTTTGAAAATCAGTATGAATCTTTTCCATGCGAATATCCTTCTTTTCTACATGATCACGTATGAAATGATGCTTCACATCAACATGCTTACATCGTGTGTGCAAAACAGGATTTTGTGTAATGGCAATTGCACTATTACTATCACAGAAAATAGGAACATTTGATTCATGTATGTTGTAATCACGAAGTTGTTGTCTGAGCCAGAGTAGTTGACTACAACAGCTACCAGCAGCCATGTACTCGGCTTCGGTAGTTGAAGTTGCAACACTAGTCTGCTTTTTAGAAAACCAAGATATGAGTTTTGCGCCTAGAAATTGACAAGAACCAGAAGTAGATTTCCTATCTATTCTACAGCCTCCAAAGTCTGAGTCTGAATAGCCACTTAAGGATAGATCATCATTTGAGGGATACCATATACCACGATTGATGGTCCCTTTCAAATATTTCAAGATCCTTTTGGTGGTTTCCATGTGACTTTCTTTTGGATTGGCTTGGAATCGAGCACAAACACCAACAGAGAATGCAATGTCTGGTCTACTAGCAGTTAGGTACAGTAGGGAACCAATTAAACCACGGTAATAGGATTGGTCAGCACATTTACCGTTCTCATCTGGATCCATTCTGTAAGTTGGTTGCATTGGTACGCCAGTAGACTTACAAGTTGTTGGTCCCTGAGACGAGTGTAAGATCAGCTGACTTGATGTCTGCTGATTGTGTGGAAAATAAACTAACTCTTCAAAGTAACTAGTCCGCTGATTTCACTAGGGGCCTAGGACTAGTTAGTCGACTGATTAATTACTTATCGGAGTTAAGTGCGGAATTGTAGTGTGCCCATAAATATTATACTCGTCTATTTAATAAATACAGTGTGTAAAACAGTTTATGCACAAATATGTATGAAAAGACTTGAAATGTAAAGTGCAGAAATGTAAATAACACATTGATTTATAGTGGTTCGGATATACGTTCCTACGTCCACTCTCACGTCCACACGTGATGTTTAATCCCTTTAATTTACCCAAAATTACAAGGGCCTTGTCCTTTATAGTCCCAAGGGTAGGACTTTGAGATCTGAGCGGTCCTAACGGCTACGGTCTCCACAAGTGATTGTAAGCACTTGCACTTCCCCACAAGTGATTGTAAACACTTGCACTTGAACTCCACAAGTGATTATAGAGCACTTGGACTCTTTACAGTGATAAACACTCAACTTGACTTCTAAGGTTTTATGGTAGAAGGTGGGTTTTGTGTATATGAACTAGGTGAGAATTTCCCTTACAATCTGTTTTAGCCTCATGCTAGGATTGGGAAATTCTCTCTAAGCTATGGATATATATGAGTGGTTGCCCTTGCTTAGATGGTATGAGTTCACTCACTGGGGATGAGGTGATGCGTGTTGAATCTTCATGAATGATCTTCTTGAGCTCTTCTTATTTCTGGAGTTTATGACCTTTGCTCGACCTTTGCATCTCACACCTCTTCACATCTCCCAATGATGTATGAGCTCATTTATATAGTGTCGATGTTTGAATGTTACCGTTGGATGATAGCAATTCAAATCTCCACTAATTCGGGAATTGCCAATCTCTTGATTTGATATGATTGAATATTACCATTGTCATGTAATTTCAATCATATCTTTGACTTTCCTTTCTTGTGCGTATCTTGTCAATCCTTGACTTCAACTCTGATTGGCCTTCCTTTAATTGAGTAAGAAGACTTCTACTCTGCTGGTAAGAAGACTTCACTCTGCTGGTAAGAAGACTTCTACTCTGCTGGTAAGAAGACTTCACTCTGCTGGTAAGAAGACTTCACTCTGCTGTTTTTACTCAGCTGACTTTACACAGCTGCTGTTTCTTCTCAGCTGCTGTCTTTACTCTGCTGTCTTTACTCAGCTGGCTTTACACAGCTGCTGTTTCTTCTCAGCTGCTGTCTTTACTCTGCTGTCTTTACTCAGCTGGTTGTAAGATGACTTCTACTCAGCTGATGTAAGACGACTTCTACTCAGCTGATGTAAGACGACTTCTACTCAGCTGATGTAAGATGACTTCTGGTCTTGGTCTTCTCTTCTCTTCTTGAGCATTTGACAAGTTTTCTCTTCTAACCAGAGTCCTATCTATTACAAGATGTATAATAAAGTTGTCTATACAATACAACTTATCCTATTACATGTTTGATTTGGTTTATCAAAACTAAACTAAGGATATTCATATCCCAACACAAGTTTTGATCCCATACTTGTCTAGAAGATTTCTAGTGTACTTCGCCTGATTTATGAAAATACCTTCTGGAGTTTGTTTTACTTGAAGACCAAGAAAGTAATTCATTTCACCCATCATAGACATCTCAAATTTACTTTGCATGAGTGTTGAAAAACTTTCACTCAGCTTTTTGTTAGGTAACCCAAAAATGATGTCATCTACGTAAATTTGGACGAGTAAAATGTCCTTCCCTTCTTGTCTTCTGAACAAGGTTCGATCGACCTTGCCCTTAGTAAAACCATTTTCCAATAGAAAGAGAGAGAGTGTGTCATACCATGCTCTTGGAGCTTGCTTTAATCCGTACAAGGCTTTCTTCAATCTGTACACCTGGTTGCCTTTGACTTCGAAACCTGGAGGTTGTTCAACATACACTTCTTCCGCAAGAATACCGTTAAGAAATGCACTTTTGACATCCATTTGATATACAGTAAACTTCATGTGAGCAGCATATGCAAGGAACAATCTAATGGCTTCTAGTCTAGCAACAGGAGCATATGTTTCATCATAGTCTATGCCTTTAGCTTGTGAATAGCCTTGGGCGACTAGTCTAGCCTTATTCCTAACGACTAAATCATTCTCATCTTTCTTATTCTTGAAGATCCATCGAGTGCCAACTACATTATGATGTTCCGGCCTATCGACAAGTTCCCAGACGTCGTTTCGAACAAACTGGTTCAACTCGTCTTGCATAGCGATGATCCAATTACAATCAGCCAATGCCTCTTTAACAGTGGTAGGCTCAATAGATGAGAGGAAACAACACCAGCAAAACATAGTTGGACTCGGCTGTTCTTGCGACTCAAAGAGTTGTCGTCTAGTCTTCACACCAATAGTAGAGTCACCAATGATATTTTCAGTATCATGCGCAGATTTCCATGTTTTTCAATTCTTAACAGGAATACTATCATCATCTATATCATGTACAACATCATGCATGTCAACATCATTTGTATCATCAACAGATTTACCAGGAGTAGTAGAGTCAACTAGAGCAGGCATGTCAACTGGTCTAGAAGACTTACCTTGAGCACTTACCTTCTCCTTGCCATCAGAGTCGAGAGCTTTTAGGAATGGGTTGTAGGCTTGAACGGATTCATATATCTCTGAATCTTTGTCAGATTCGATCGATAGATCAGTTGCTTTCTCACTGATCTTGTCGGCAGACGAGTCCTGTTGAGATTCATCGAAAACCACATGTGGTGTTTCTTCCACACAAAGAGTTGAGTAGTTGAATACCCTAAATGCTTTGCTAGTCGAGGAGTATCCTAAGAATATCCCCTCATCTGCTTTAGCATCGAAAGCATTCAACTTGCTCTTTCCATTGTTGTGAATGAAACACTTACAACCAAATATATGGAAATATGAAACTCTGGGTTTTCTACCTTTCCAAACCTCATAAGGTGTCTTGCCTAGAGCCTTGTTGATCGCGCTTCTGTTTTGTGAATGGCATGCAGTATTGATAGCTTCGGCCCAAAACTTTTGAGGAGTGTTGAACTCAGCTAACATGGTCCTACAGGCTTCTTTAAGTGTTCGATTCCTCCTTTCTGCTACACCGTTTTGTTGTGGTGTCCTAGCTGCACTAGTAAGATGCTGGATACCACATTTAGTACAGAAATCTTTAATATAGCAGTTAATGAACTCAGTTCCCTTGTCACTACGAATCTTGACAATGGACTGGTTCTTCTCAACTTGTAACTTCTTCAACAGTTCAGGCAGAAGTGTCTGTGTATCACTCTTCTTGTGTAGAAAGACTACCCAAGTGAACTTAGAATAGTCGTCTACAACAACAAGTGTGTACCTTCTACCATTCAAGGTTGGAGGAGTTATTGGACCATGAAGATACATATGTAGAAGTTCTAGGACTCTACTAGTTGAGAGAGTAGGAATTGACTTAAAAGAACCTTTAACCTGTTTACCCTGTTGACAGGCCGTGCATACATGTGACTTATAGTAAACTTCATTGGGAATACCTTCAACAAGGTAATCTCTGGCTATCTTATTAAGAACCTTAAAGTTTAGATGACAAAGGCGTCTGTGCCAGAGCCACCCAAGCTCTTTAGGATTCTTAGTAAGTAGACAGGTGTCCCTCGGACAACTGTTCCAGTTCACTATGTACACACTTCCTTGTCTTACGCCGACTAGTAGGACTGTGTGCGTCCTTTTGTCAATGATTTCGCATTTGCGGCTCTTGAACTGCACCTTGTAACCACGATCACAAAACTGAGAAACAGAGAGTAAATTATATTTCAAACCTTCAACATATGAGACATCTTGGATCTCAACGTCTCCATTTCGGATGTAACCAAATCCTTTAGTGACAGCAGTGGAGCTATCACCAAATATCACTTTTGGTCCTTCTTGCTCATGGTAGCTTGATAAGAGAGCCTTGGTACCAGTCATGTGGTGCGAACAACCACTGTCTATGTACCAGGTTTCTCCTACTGAGCCACCCTTCTTATACAAGTCAAGTCGACCCTGCAATGAAGATATTCAATAATTTAGGTACCCATTTGTTTATTGGGGTCCTTGGGGGTTAGTCGTGTTCAGAGGAATCCAAATATACATTGGAGTCTTGAACAAGTTCGATCTTTTAAGCTTTCGCCCATATTTGTTACAAAATAAGACCTTGTTGTCCTTAACTGGCCTATCAGTCGAGTTCGGGTCTACTCTTTGGAGATAGCCTTTCGACTTAATCTCTACTTGAGCAGGCACTGGTCTATGATAGTCAGAGTAGGGCTTGTAAGCATTAGGTCCATACGGTTTATAGACGCGTTTGGGTCTTTCCTCACTAATGATATCATATGATAAAGGTGGAGGATATAAAACAGCTTGTGTACGATATTTTGGAGCTACTTGTCTAGGTCTAGACGAGTAGAGCTGAGACTGTCTTATGAAAGGAGGTCTAGGCTCTTGTCGTCTAGTCTGTACCTGTCTAGTACTCGTCTCCTCAGGATACCAGTCCTCGTATCTAACCTGGTTGGGTCGTCCACGATTAGTGGTCCTTTGAAGATTAGTTCTAGGTTGAACAGGCTTGCTGTTACCATTCTTTTTACCTCCCTTGGTAATCGGAATGTTAACTCGAGCTTGTTTAGGTACAGTACCTTGAGATGGAGTACCAATGTCGTATAACATAGGTCCTTTCCCTTTATCATTTGGCAAAAGTCTTGCGTTAGTAGTAGTAGGGTTCTTAATGACTCGAGTAGACGAGCTAGATGACTCAGCACCTATACCTGTCTTGTCACCTGGGTCTCTATACCTATCTGACAATTCAAGGTTAATCTTTGAAGAGTTAACCAGGTCAGTAAGTTTGAGATCAAGTGTGACAACCTCGGTCTCTAAGAACTTATTACGTTCTTCAAGTCTATTGCACTTGCTCTTTAAAACATTAAATTCATTTCTCTCAGTTGCATGTGTCTTAAGTATGTCTTGATATAACCTGTCTGTCAATGCAAACTTTTCTTTGAGTTGTCTTAACTCTTCAGTCAAGCGTTCATTTAGGACTGTTATATTAGGATCTACTTTGGACTTAGCTTCCTTAAGATCAATGATTTCTTGTTTTAATGCAATGTTTTCATCACTGACTTCGATGAATGCTTGATTAGCAAGTAGCAGGTCGTCTTCAATAGCACTAGTCGAGTGCTGAGGACTACTTCCTACTTCACTACTAGCAGTGTCACTTTCATCAGTTTCTGAATCATCACAAGATTGAAAAGATGTAGCAGATGATACCTCTTGGTCGATTTTAGCCATGCAACATAGGCCATCATCTACTATGAATGCTTCGTCGTGATCTTGATCAGTTGAGTGACTAGATACGGACGATGGCAACTCGTCTGAATCCGAATCAGAGTCATCATTGGCCATCATTGCCTTCTTGCCACGGTTGTATCTTCTTTCCCTTCGAGCTTTACGTTCTTCTCGATCGTCAGTGCTCAGGTCTGGACATTCATATATGTAGCGACCTGGCTTTTCGCAGTTGTAACACAAGAGATCATTAGTAGCCTTTTTAATAAGAGATTTATCCCTACGTTTATCACGTCTATCAGAACGCTGAATCTTCCTATCGTCAGACTTTCTATCTCGCCTATTACCTTTCGAGACTTCGTCTCTCCTTTCGGACGAGTTTCGGTCTCGTCTGGTCTCAGATGAGTTCTTAGAAGTTGATCCTCTATGATCTCTATAGAACTTCTTATATCTACCGAAACGTTTATTTAGCCTATCAAACTTTCTAACCATGAGGTTCACCTGATCCTTTAGACTAAGATCAGTATCCAACTCATCTTTCGCAGAGGCAGACTTAGTCTTAGACTTAGACCTATCTACCTTAGAAGACTTAGAAGAGCTAGACTTAAAGGCAACGTTCTTAGATACAACATGTTCTCTATCGCTACTGGCTAGTGGTTCATCTTCGTCTAAATCAAACTCATGAGCCTTCAGAGTTTGAAACATGGTCTCTGCACTCCAAACATCTATGTCTTGGGTATTCTTAACTATCATCTTTACCATTTTCCATCGAGAATCTAAGCTCTTAAGAATCCTAAGATTGATTTCACGAGGAGTATAAGTTTTACCAAGAACTTCAAGGTCATTCATGATTTTAGTGAAACGAGTATCCAGCTGGTCGATAGTTTCGCCAGCTTTCATCCGAAATGATTCAAATCTTTGGACAGCAGTGGATAATTTGCTCTCCTTGATCAGGGATGTCCCTTCACAAATGATAGCTAATCTGTCCCACATCTCTTTGGCAGTCTTACATTTTAACACTTTTCCTAGATACTCGTTAGGAAGGGTGTGTAAAATATAATTCTTCGCCAAACTATCCAAATTATTCTGAGGTTAGATCAGACCTTGGTTTCTTGACGAGGGTGCCAATTGGTTTGTCTTTGTCAAGGTTTGCAGTGTTTGGAACCATTGTCACGATCGGACCCTCGGTCACAACAGAGATCATTAGATCGTGCGTGGAGCTGAAGATAGCCTCCATTCGCAACTTCCAGTAGTTGTAGTCTTGAACCTGGAACTTGGGTAACTTGTTAGCGCTGAAATCAAGAGACATGATTTCAAGAAATAAGTGCTAAGTAGTTTTATGATCAAGAAGCAGATAGACCAGGAACAGGGAACAAGAAACAGATAGAACAAGTATAGATCAAGAACACGTAAGCAAGTACAATCACGGACCAAGACTTCACCCTTAGTCTTAAGTCGGTTATCAAGAAACAGCAGTTCGAAAACCACTGCTCTGATACCACTTGTAGGTCCCCAAAGTTGAGTTAATAACGAGTAAGCTAGTGAAAATGTCTAGAGGGGGGTGAATAGACTTTTCAAAAAATCTATCGAAATATCAGAATACAATATGCGGAATAACGAAATTAACAATGAGCCCAATCTAAGTTTATACTCAACTTCAAAATTCGAGAACTCTGTTCTATACTCAACTACTCTAGTACAGTTAAGTATGTAAACAATTAAACAGTTAAGCAATTAAAACAGTAAACAACACAAACAATTTATAGTGGTTCGACAACTTGTCTACGTCCACTCTCACAAACCCAGTTGTGATGTTTCCACTAAACTCTTCCAATCGAGTACAAAGTGTATTTTCCTGTGATTTTAAGTCCCAAGAAGAAGACTTAGATCTTCTAAGACTATACCACCAGATATGTCTATGATCTAACTAGAAATTTAACAAGTATCTAGCACCTTGATAAAACAACAAAAACTAAAAACTTATTCAGTTGTAGTCTTCTGATTCTTCACTTCACTTCTGACTATCTTCCTGAACTTTAATAAACTCTGTGAGTAAGCTTCAGTATATCTTCAGTATGTAGCTTCAGTATGCGTAGTTGCAGTAGTCTTTAAATGATCAACACCTTGAAGTATTTATAGACTTCGATCTTCAAGAGCTTAGGTAGTTGTAACCAACTCTTCTTGAAAACTAACTTTAACTGAATCTTCTTATCAATCCACGCGTTTCTTGTTACGAATTAGTTATTCCCATAACTAACTTCTTCATTCTTATCTTTACACGCGTTGTTGTAACTAACTTCAAGTTGACTTGTCTTGTGTAGTCTAGTAGATGCACTTGTCTTGTAGTCCATCAGTCTTGAGTAGTAGACTTCAACTCTTCTTCTTCAGTCTTCACGTGCGATCTTCAGTAGTAGACTATACTAATCCTAACAAGACTATTACATTACATTAAGCTTGTAGCTTAGTCAACTTATAAACTATACAATCAATCTATCTATTATATTCAAAATTCATGAGCTCTATACAACAATTATCATAGCTCAATAACAATCTAATACATATATGAATAGCACATATGAAGTACTTATAAATCCGTACTTATCTTTTAATATAAAACAGTACTTGTCTTTCATGTGAACTCTACTGGTCTGTTCAAGATGACTTCAACTCAACTAGACTAGATTAGTCAACACTTAGAAAATATTCAAACTACTTTTGGCTTATCAAAACTTCATCTTTTAATCTTTTAATCATCATGTAGGACTTGTTCTAGGATTCATATCCCAACAAGGTACCAATCTGGTTATTAATATTTAGGTTGTGAAATGGAGGTCGTGCAATCAAAATCAATTTCGATTCGAAAATGCATGGTTTCTCAAAAATTCATGTAAGGAAGTGATTAAGGAAATGTGGAACCATCCAAATAACCAAATGCCTTTGGTTGAATGTTTAAGACAATGTGCCCGTGATTTAAAAATTTGGACTAAAAACAACATCATATCATTTGAGCAAAGAATTAAACAAGTTGCTGATACCAATAATACTCTTGAAAGCCTAGACACAGTAGAAGAAGGGACAGAGGAATTGAGCACATTAGAAGATGAATTAGAAAAACTTTTCTCACAACAAGAAGAAGTGTGGCATCAAAGATCGCGGGTTAACTGGATAAAAAGTGGGGACCGAAACACTACATATTTTCATAGACGTGCAACAGAGAGATATAAACGCAACAAAATTATGAAATTGCAGAATAGTGCAGGGAATTGGATTTCATCACAAGAAGAAATTGAGGATGTACTCTCTGCTTATTTTGGAGATTTGTTTACGTCGACCTACCCATCGAATCATGATATTCATAAGATTACAAAGCGTACTCAAGGCGTGGTAAATTCAGAAATGAACAACTATCTCGATGGGGCATTCACACGAAGGGAGATAAAGGAAGTATTTTTCGATATGCATCCAAACAAAGCTCCAGGACCGGATGGTTTTAATGCAATATTTTATCAGGAAGTGTAGGATATTATTGGAGATTCGGTCACGGACGAGGTACAAAAAATCTTGAATAAAAATCAAGATATAAGCATGTGGGACAAAACTTTGATCCCGCTGATTCCGAAAGTAAAATTGCCAAGCAATCCTTCTCAATTATGACCAATCAGCCTAAGCAATGTTTGTTACAGGATAGTGGTGAAGATAATTGCTAATCGCCTAAAGAAGGTATTGCCAAAATAGTGGATGAGAATCAAAGTGAATTTATTGGAGACAAATAAATTTTTGACAATGTCTTGATTAACTATGAATGTATGCACTGGTTGAGAAATAACAAAAGTTCGACGAGATACGTTGCTCTGAAATTGGATATAAGCAAAGCATATGATCGAATTTAGTGGAGATTCCACGAGGATCAAATGTTGAGATGGGTTTTTCGAGTATATTTACTCAGTTAATATATACTTAGGTGTATTACTTCGATTTCCTACTCATTCAGGATCAATGATAGGGGTTTTAGGTCATGTTCCACCTACAAGAGGTTTAAGACAAGGAGATCCGTTATCCCCTTTTTTCTTCGTCCTATGTGCTCAAGGCCTTTCAACGTACATCAACAATTTAGCTGGTGAAGGAGAGTTAGAAGGAATTAGAGTGGCACGAGGAGCTCCCATGATTACACATTCACCTTTTGCGGATGATAGTATTGTCTTTTTCAAAACAAAACATGATTATGCAAAAAACTTGAAAAATGCTCTCATAGAATACGAAAATGCATCGGGACAGATGGTGAATTTTGACAAAACAACAATGTTGTTTAGCCCCAGGACCAATTTGCTTAACCAAAATCAAGTTCAAGAGGTACTCAATGTCAGATTAACACAAGGGCAACAAATTTACTATTAGAATATCTTCCAAACTTGTTTAAATTTTCGTAAATCAGATACTATTAGAATATGAATATCTCTATCATTTCAACGGCCAAACCAGTCAAAGTAATGTGAATAAACAAAAGAAAAAAAAAACTTCCAAGTGTGAAATCAGTCTATTCAATTAAATAAATTAAAATTTAAAATTATATCAGTGAAATCGAACAAAAACTATCGTTTCAGTTTTGAATCGGAAAATCGAATTGGTTTCACCTTAAAACCGAGTAGAAAATAACATCCAAACGTTTCATTTTGTGATTTAATTAAAAATGTGGACCGACATTGAGATTGACTATTTACACCTTGTTGGGAATAAAATGAGAAGAGTTTTGATTGAATACCAAAACCCCCTGAGACATGCCTAAGTCAAGGATGATCATGTTCTAAGAATGTTAGAACATCTAGCATAAGGCTAGATGAGAAGCTGAAATGTTAGGCAACTCTTAGATATACAGATGCACTAGTTTAGGGGGAACATATGGTTTTGAAGTCTATCAAGAACAAGTCCCCTCAAAGGCTCAAGTTAAATGTGTCCCAAGTCTGCTGAAGTGGACAATTATGCTGATCAAGAGTAAATGGATTTTGGACCATCACACCTGAAGATCAAGCATGCTAAAAACTTCATCTAGACACAACCTACTAAGGCACTCTTGCTCAGAAGGTTTGTCCAGAAGAGTTGTCCAGCAAAGTTGTCTCAGCACAATTGAACCAGAACAAGTTTTCTGAAGTTCAAAGGCCAACTATGCTGAAGAGGTCAAATCCACCTATCCAAACTTTGAATGATCATTAAAGCATTTTATGAAGTCATGAAAAAGGGAAAGAGCCAAGTCATCTAAAAAGAGCAAGCCAACTATGCTGATAAGCAAAGTCCACTTATAGTGATAAGCAGAGTTGTCCAAGTGATAAGGAATGTTGTCCTTGTCGAAAGACTAATCATCAGAAGCCATGTCCATGATTGATCAAGTGAATCTTGAAGTCAGACATTGGGAAGAGTGTTGCAGAATGAAGACAAAGTTGTTACAGCCGTTTATTTCCCAAATGAGGACATGTCACTATCAAGAATTTGTCTTCCAGTTTGAAGAGCTCAAGGAAGACAATTATAGACATTTGGGGCTGCCTCTCCAACGGGCAAATCCTTCATTTGTTTATAAATACAGAAGTGTGAAGACCATTTGAAAGCATCCAACTACCTCAACTATTCTGAAGCTCAAAGCTCATAGAACCTTTCAAGCTTTCAAAGAGACTATCTTAGTCTTCATACACTTCATCTAAGCTGAACCCAATTGTATATCCATACAAAGCTTAGAGAGATATCCTATCCTTATACACTGATCTTCATTGTAAAGGATATCTCATTAGTTGGAACCTTACTTCAACCCTTATACCTTTCAAGTGAGAAAGTGAGAAGGTTGTAGTAGTAGAAGTGGTAGAAGCTGATTGTTGAGAGAAGAACAGTTCAGTTCTGTGTTGAGAAAGGGTACTAGGACTCTAGACATCCTAGGGATCAATTCACCAAGGATTGGTGTTCTTGATCAAGTGCACCTTGGCACTATAAAACAAGTTAATTCCAAGAGTGAAGGAATTATCCTGTTAAATCAGGGAAAGTGGATGTAGGAGCTTGAGTCTCTGAACCACTATAAACTCTTGTGTTGATTTACTTTCAAGTACTTTCATACATTCAACACTGCACACAAAACTGATCTTTCAAAGGACATATACTCAAAGACTGTGCAAAACATATTTGGACAAGTTCCCTGAAAACTGGACTGTTTGACTAAGTGATTTCAGAACTTTAAAGGAGTTTAAACTAAAGGGCCAACCACTAATTCCGCACATATAACTCCCTTAGATAGTTATTCAACTAAGTACTCAAATAGTACTTAGTAGTTTGATTATCTATAAAGAGTTAATCATATCAGCAGAGTTGTCCACGACAACCTTGCTGAACTCTGGTTTGATCAAAGTTTTGAAAAAGATTTGCATACAAGTGTATTCCCCCCCCCATACACTTGTTATATACTCCTTTCAGGACCAACAAGTGGTATCAGAGCAGGGGTTCAAAGACCACTGCTTCTGAAAATCCATCTTGGTTTTCAAAATCACATATTTGGTGTGGTCACTGAACTGATCTATCTGAAATCTTGTATATCTATTGTCTAACCCCTTTCTTGAAGAAATGGCAAGAGGAAACAACAACAACCGGAACCAGCAACAGAATCAAGATCAAAACATTAATGCTGCTGTTCCACCTCCTGCTGTTCAAGGGCTGGACAATATGGCTACCAATCCAGTCAACCATATATCTCATCACAAATTGCCCATGTTCTCTATTGACAATTATGATTTCTGGAAAATCAGGATGAGAGCTCATCTTGCATCACTTCATACTGATATGCTAAGAGTGATCACAAGAGGACCTTTTGTGTTCACTCAAGTCAATCCCAGGATTACTGATGCTCAAAGAGCAGACACAAGGGATGTGATCCCCAAAGATGAAGATGACTTCACCTCAGAGGAGAAGAGGAAAAATAATCTGAATTATCTTGCTATGAACACACTCTACCAAACAATTCCAGATGCAATCATGGGAAGAGTCTACCACTGCACAACTGCCAAAGAAATTTGGGATACTCTTGCAGAAATGTGTGAGAGTACTGAAAAGATTAAAGAGAACAAGCTCCAAGTGGCTGTGCAGAAGTTTGAACAATTCACAATGGAGTCTGATGAGTCCATTGACAAATTTGTTGGTAGATTCACTGATGTGATGAATGAAATCAACTCCTTGGGCAAGGTGTACTCCAAGAGAGAAGTTGGTCTGAAGATATTGAGAAGTCTCACTCAAAAGTGGGATGTTTATGCTGTTATGATGCAGAACACCAAGGATCTCTCCATCATGCCCATGCAACAAATCTTCTCTGAACTCAAAGCTTATGAGTTTGATCTCAACAGAAGAAAGCCTGTTGAGGAACCTTCTATTCCAACCAAAGGAGTGGCATTCAAAGCCAAAGCTGCTGAACCTGAAATGCAGTCCACTCCTAGATCATCAAAGTCAGTCTCCAAGACTGAAATGAAGGAAGAACTAGCATTAATGGCTAGAAGGTTTGAAAAGCTGAACTCAAGGTTTGGTAGATACAAGAAATTCTACCAAGACAACAAATTCAGGAGAAGGTACAACTCTCCTGAAGCTCAGGCTGAGGTCAAGAAGCCTGAAGAGAAAAGATCAGAGGACAAGTACTCTGATAGGAGAAGGTCCAACAGAGCTGAACCTTCATCATCTAGAAGGAGAGATGAGCCTAAGAAAGATGATGATGAAGACCTATGCTATAACTGCAAGAAGAAAGGGCACTTCCAGTATGACTGCCCTGAACTTAGCTCTAAAGAAAGAAGAGAAAGACAAACAAAGAGACACAGAAAATTCACCAATAGGAAAGCCATGATGGCTGGTGATGAGTCTGATTCTGCTGAAAGCTTCAACTCTTCTGATGGACTGTTCTCAAACAGTGATGATGATGATGATGTGTGCAACATGGCTCTTGAGGATGATGAGGTATCCTCTACTTCTAGCTCACCATCATTCTTATCACAGAATGCTAGTGAAATCAACCTGAAACTTGCCTTTGGGAAGTTGATGGAAGATTTCACTAGGCTACAAGAATTTCATGACAATTGTGTGAGAGAAAATGAAAGGCTTTCAATTGAACTTTCAAAGCCTGCTGAGACATTGGTTGATATCAAATCTACTGAGTTGTATCAACAAGTCTTGAGAGAGCTTGAGGAAGCAAATCTCAGGATAGTTGACCAACAAAAGGAGATTGATAGTCAACTACTATCTCAGAAGAGAAAAGATTTTGAACTTAAAATTCTTCAAGCAAAATTTGAAAACCTCTCACATGAGTATGATATTCTTAAATCAAGTGAAGAGAGCCTGAAATTAAAGATGTCTGCTTTGAAGAAATCCTCTAGGGCAATAGAGGAAATTCAGAGTTATCAAAGACCTATGGCTCAAAGAAGTGGATTAGGTTTTGATCCATTTGAATCTTCACCTTGTCTTAGTGTTGCTTCTACAAGTAACACTAAGAGAATCTTTGTTAAGTCAGTGGCTCAACAAGCTGAAAATGAAGTAATTCAGCCACTAGACAAAGGAAAGGGCAAAATGTATGAATTGCCCACTCAAGTACTTTAGGAGACTAGGCCCATACCTTAGGGAAAGGCCAAAGTCCCTGAGTACAAGAGGAATGTTGGTCAGCAGAGTAGACCCAATGGAAGGGCAACTCTCCTGAACAATGTTCAGAGGAGTTATCCAAGGTATGATCAGCCTAGGCTAACTCTTCTGAGGAAGCCTCAGCTGAACAGACCTAAGGACAACTATCCTCAAGGGAGGAAGAAAATAAGACAACCAAAATCCTTCATGCCAAAGGGTAATGGTCATAAAAATGCCTTTCCTCAAAGATTCCCTCAAGTAGCACGAAGAACTTATAAGTTCAGGAGATTTGACAACTCTCCTGAAACTTACAGAGTCAACACTTTCCCACATACTTTCCCAAAGGTATTTAAGGGAAAGACAGTGTATGTTGATGCTAGAGGAAAACAACTTAGCCACCTTGAATCAATCAGGGTAATTAGGCAAGTTTGGGTTCCTAAAGGTACAGCTAACCTCTCAGGACCCAAAACTCAAAGGCTACCTAAACCTATCTAATTGCAGGTACCATTGGGCCACAAGAAGAGGAGTATGAGCAAAAAGTCAGCATGGTACCTTGACAGTGGATGTTCAAGGCACATGACTGGAAACAAAGACCTCCTCACAAATTTCATTGAAAAAGAAGGCCCAAATGTCACATTTGGAGACAGTTCACAAGCTACAACAAAAGGTTATGGTACCTTGATAATTGGTAATATCAAGGTATCCAATGTGTCTTATGTGGCTGGTCTCAAATATAACCTCCTAAGTATAAGTCAATTTTGTGATAAAGGTTTTAGTGTTGAGTTCTCAAGTGGAAAATGCTTAATCAAAGATGAAACTCAACAAACTCTACTGACTGGTACTAGGAAAGGAAATGTGTACTTTGCAGACTGGGACAAGTCTACTGATGCTGCATGTTTCATTGCTAAGAGCTCTAGTGAACAAAGTTGGTTATGGCATAAAAGGCTAAACCACCTGAACTTTAAGTCAATGAACAAACTTGCCAGAAATGCATTAGTAAGAGGACTACCTAATGAGGTTTTCATTAAAGAGCATGTGTGTAAACCATGTCAAGAAGGAAAACAGATTAAAGCCTCATTCAAGGGAAAACCAGTCATTTCTACTGAAAGGGTACTTGAACTTTTACACATGGACTTATTTGGACCAATTACACCTGCAAGCATAAATGGTAGAAAATACACATTGGTAGTAGTTGATGACTTCTCTAGGTTCACATGGGTAGTATTTCTCCTTAATAAGAAGGAAACTCAAGTCAAACTCCCTGAACTTCTAAAGAGATTGTCAAATGATAAAAGCCTTAGCATTATCAAGATAAGATCTGATAAAGGCATTGGGTTCATAAATTCATACATCAATGAGTATTGCACACTAAATGGAATAGCTCATGAAACCTCAACAGCTAGAACTCCTCAACAGAATGGAGTTGCAGAAAGAAGAAATAAAACTTTAAAAGAAGCTCTAGAACCTTAATTGCTGATTCAAATTTACCTAAGAGGTTTTGGGCTGAAGCTATAAAAACACTGCATGTCATACTCAAAATAGATGTTTGATTACTAAGGGGCAAGGCAAAACCCCATATGAACTCTGGAAAAGAAGAATGCCCAAAGTATCTTACTTCCACATTTTTGGTTGTAAGTGTTTCATTCACAACAATGGGAAAGAACAGTTGAAAGCCTTTGATAGCAAAGCTGATGAGGGAGTATTCCTTGGATATTCTCAAATCAGTAGAGCTTTCAGAGTCTACAACAAGAAAACCCTTGTTGTGGAGGAAACACCTCATGTTGTGTTTGATGAATCTACTCATGAGTTCAGGAACAAGGACTTAGAGACAGAAGAAATCACACAAAGGACAACCAGACTGAGCCTAAAAGACAAAGATACTACCTTCATAGATGTTGTCCAAACCAACCCTCCTGAAATCATAAACCTGGACAACAATCCTGAAGACAATCTTCCTGAGGCAAACCCCACTGAAGGAAATGGTGAACTGAATGACCCAATCCCAGTTCACATTCAGGTAACAACTACCAATATGAAGAAGCAGTCCCTGCTGAGGTAGTTAATGGATTAAATAATCAAGGGGGAATCAATAATGTTGAAAATGCCAATGTCCCTGACATTGAGAACAACACCCCTGATTATGATCCTGATTTAGATCCTGCATTAAACTTTCCTGAATTCTATGATCAAAATGACTCAACTTCAGTAGAGGACAACTCTACTGAAGAAATCAGAAAAAGAAGGACTTGGTTGTCTGACCATCCTACTAATCTGATACTTGGTGATCCAAGTATAGGAGTTGTAGATGTTGTTAATCCTTAAATGCCTTAACATTATCAACAACATCTTAATTTGACCTTCCGAGATTTTTTCTAAGTCTTTTCTGAAATGCTACATTAAATGTTGATCTAAATGTTGTCGCATTTCTGGCAGGATCTAGAAGCTTCTACAAGGATCTGGAACCTGGAAGATTCCAGAACATTGGAGAACATGCTAGAACGGCCTGGAACCATTTGGAATGACCTGGAGCATTCAAGAAAGATCTAGAAAGATCATGGAAGTTGAGTTCCTAAAAAATAGGACCTCATTGTGGAAGCCTCTAGAATCAGCACCCCACTACTATAAATACCGATGGAAGGCTTCTCAAATCAGTGTACTCTATTCGATCAACTTCCTAGACCGAGCGTATATCCCTGTTAGGAATTGTGGCCAGTAGAACTACCTTTTAGATCATACGTTCGTATCCCACCCGTATGGCTGTGTGTCTTCTTGTCTTTTGAGAGTGTAATCATTAGATAGACTAGGCATTTCGACAGTGTATACCTTATACACTTAGTTCGTTTTTAGAACAAGGCACCTGCCTCGTTTGTAGTTTCTATTGTGAATGTTAATGCTGTAACATTTCACACAACATTTATACTTGAAGATAAGTATTGTTTTTCGCCGTAAGGCTAGCATAGATTTTTATTTATAAAATCTATGTGAAAATTATTTCCATTGTGTCACGTTTGTTTTTAGTGTTTCAAGTCTTCCGCTGTGTGAATCATAATTTATGATATTCTGTTAGAGTCAGTGTTGTACCAATTGTCACAACATTTAGTACAACATTATTCTACTTAAACTTAAACACTTCATATACATACACCACACCACACACTTTCAGTTGGTATCAGAGCTGATACCTGACGACACTAGGTTAGATCTTTGGTCAAGTGTGTTTTTAGTGTAGGTTAGCAATGGAAACACATCACATATCCACGGCACTTAGGCCACCCGTTTTAGATGGTTCGAATTACGCTTATTGGAAGCCTAAGATGCGTATGTACATCAAGTCAGTTGATGAACGTGCCTGGAGGACTGTACTTACAGGTTGGGAAGCTCCAAAAAGACCAGCAGACGCAGATGGTGAAATACAACTCAAGAGAGAAGTTGACTGGACGGCTGATGAAATAACAACAGCAAGCTACAATTCTAAAGCTTTAAATGCTATTTTTACTTCTGTTGATGTTTCAATGTTTAAAATTATATCTAACTGTTCTACTTCTAAAGATGCATGGGACAGGTTGCAAGAGCATTGTGAGGGTTCAGAAAGTGTTCGAAGGACTAAGCTTCGAATGTTGGGGACAAAATTTGAGAATCTCAGAATGAGGGAAGATGAAACAATTACAGCCTACAATGAAAGGTTAAGTGAGATTATCAATGAATCACATTCTCTTGGTGACCCTATTTCTAATGTTAGAGTAGTTCATAAGATTTTAAGATCTGTTCCTAAAAGATTTGATGCTAAAATTTGTGCTATTGAAGAGGCAAAAGATACAGATAAGTTAAGTCAAAATGAGTTAGTGAGTATTCTTAGAACTTATGAGATAAACACTAATCAAGATGATGAAGCTAATGCTGATAAGAAAGTTGTGGTTTTTAAAGGGGAAACATCAAACACTTCTGAAGTTCAACCCATCATGTAGGTCCCCAAAGTTGAGTTAATATCGAGTAAGCTAGTGAAAATGTCTAGAGGGGGGTGAATAGACTTTTCAAAAATCTTTCGATATATCAGAATACAATATGCGGAATACGAAATTAACAATGAGCCCAATCTAAGTTTATACTCAACTTATCAAATTCGAGAACTCTGTTCTATACTCAACTTGTCTTGTTCAGTTATGTGTGTAAACAATTAAGCAATTAAACAACACAGTAAAGTAAACAACACAAACAATTTATAGTGGTTCGACAACTTGTCTACATCCACTCTCACAAACCCAGTTGTGATGTTTCCACTAAACTCTTCCAATCGAGTACAAAGTGTATGTTCCTGTGATTTTAAGTCCAAAGAAGAAGACTTAGATCTTCAAAGAATATACCACCAGATATATCTATGATCTAACTAGAAATTTAACAAGTATCTAGCAACTTGATAAAACAACAAAACTAAAAACTTCTCTGATCTTCAGTAGTAGCCTTTTGAATTCTTCACTTGTCTTCTGGCTTCTTTCTGAACTTCAATAAACTCTGAGAGTAATCTTCAATATATCTTCAGTATGTAGCTTTAGTATACGTAGTTGCAGTAGTCTTCAAATGATCAACACCTTCAAGTATTTATAGACTTCAATCTCCAAAGATCTTAGGTAGTTGTAACCAACTTTTCTTGAAAACTAACTTCAACTGAATCTTCTTATCAATCTACGCGTTTCTTGTTACGAATTAGTTATTCCATAACTAACTTCTATCCTTATCTTTATACGCGCTTCATTTAGACTTTTAAGTTTGACTTGTCTTGTGTAGTATAGTAGATGCACTTGTCTTTGTGTTGTAGTCCATCTGTCTTGAGTAGTAGACTCCAAGTCTTCTTGTCTGGTCTTCACGTGCAATCTTCAATAGATGACTATACTAATCCTAACAAGACTATTACATTACTTTAAGCTTTTATAAAACAAGCTTAGTCAACTTATAAACTATACAATGAATCTATCTATTACATTTAAAATCATGAGCTCTATACAACATTTATCATAGCTCAACAACAATCTAACACAAATAGCATAGATGAAGTATAAACAATATACGAATTATAAGTACTTATCTTTTAATATCAATGTGAACTCTACTGGTCTTGTTCAAGATGACTTAACTCAACTAGACTAGATCAGTCAACACTTAGAAAATATTCAAACTACTTTTGGCTTATCAAAACTTCATCTTTTCTTTTCATCATGTAGGACTTGTTCTAGGATTCATATCCCAACAATTTCCCCCTTTTTGATGAAGCCAAAACTACTTGAATCTTTTCTCAATAGTAGACTAGTTAAGTAGTTATCTTGTCTTTAATCATCAAAAGTTGTTATCTTTTCATTCATTCAAAATAATACCAGTAGATATTACACATACTTCGAATATAAAAAACAACTAAGTATTAGAGCAACAAAAAAAAACTATAAATCAACTAATCTGACATAGTACCTCCTTCAAGATTTGGAACTTGAAATGCATCTAGGAGTCTTCTGTGAATTACTGCAATGTGATCTTCATCATCAATCTTCTCTTTCTCTAGCAATTCTTCTTCAAACTTCTTGATTTGATTTATATCAACTCTTCTACCAGAACTGGTCATGGGACACTTCCATTCTGGAAATTCAGGAACCAAAATGTTGAAGTTTGCACCAGCAGAAATCCTTAAGATTAAATGCCACAACATCTTGTGTTGTCCTTCCATGAATCTGTCAAACAAAGAGTATAACTCATCTTGACCTTCAGCATCACCATATTTCCTAATAATCCAGTGATCAAGTTCCCATTGACTCTTCACTTCAATCCATTCAGCTCGATGTTCATTATCTATGAAGTGATCAATGAACTTGTCTTCCATCAGATCTTCATCAGCCTTCAGCTTCTGCAATCTCTCAATATGCTTACCAATTTTCTTTTTACTAGCATAATGAGTCTCATCATTAGGATCAGCAATCCTTCGTTTCTTCTCAACTATTGCAGTAGGCTCTTCAATGTTTAACTTTCTCTTAACGTGTCTGGTCTGAATCTCTGCTTCAGGAGACGCAATAGCTTTGCCTTTTACTAGCTTTTTCTGCTCATCTGCTCTAACCTTCTCAAGTTCAGCAGTCTTGACCAACTTTCCTCTCTTGGGTCTTCTGAGCTCTTGAATTGCTTCAGCAGCCTCCTTAGCTTCTGGTTCAGCAGACTTCTCAATAATACTTGACTCTTCCCCCTTTTTGGCTTCATCAGTAGCCTTAAGAGTGAAAAGACTAGTGAATCGAGTCATTTCTTCTTTTACAGCTTCCTTCATCAGGTTTGTAGCTTTTTCAATCTGCCTTTGATGAGAACCGTCTTGACTCAACTTGTCCAGTTTGGTTGCCACCAACTCCAGCTTCTGTGTAGACAAGTTCAACTCATTTTTGAAATGTGTTGCAGTCAAACGCAGCTTCTTGTTCTCTTCAGTCATAGCACTGATAATCTCTTTAGCTTGTGCTAACTGATCATAGGCTTCCTTTCTCTAAACACCAGCTACTTCGATTTTGGCTCTATAGACTCGTTCCATCTTCTTGGATTCAGTAGCTAGAACACGAGCAAAATCTACTGAGCTTTTCTCCGAATATTCAACTTGATTCTGGAGAAATCCTTCGATCTGTTTGAACATTTCTTTCCTGAAGTCGTTGTCCAACTGATTGACTTCATTCAAGATCATCTCTTGTGAACTTGTCACAAGGACACTGTTCTGTTCAACAAGAGTCTTCTTAAGTTCAGTCTTGAGAAGATCATCGATAGTTGACTTGATGACAGACTTCAAATCTTCTTTCAACTCATCTATCGAGGCGACTGGGATAGCTTGAGACGACTGTGCTTCGACCAACACTTCGTCCTTTTCAATCAGTTCATCCTCATTGAACATGACAGCCTCAATAAATTCATCATCTTCTTTTCCAAAGTTGAAAGAATTAGCTTCTTCAGAGCATTCAGCGTCGACTTCATCTGAACCATCTTCTATCTCCAAAATTTGTTCTGATGTCTGGACTGCTATTTCAGCAACTTCTGGCTTGACCTTGTCTTCCACCAGATCAGTTTGCGTTCCAATATCAAATGAAAATTCATCATCCAGAACACCATCTGGAATACTCAGCATCCTTTTGACTAGATCAACCAAGGCTTTGCGAGGAAATAGTTCAGAGTGATCCTTAACTCTACTATTTTCTTTCTGTTCCATCTCCCAATCCATGAAATTGGAGATTCCGCCCATGCCTTGAATGACTTCAAAAAGATCATCCGTAGAAGATTTCTTCAGAGAAAACCAAGTGCAAATCCTCACGAGCTTCTCAAACTGTTCTGAAGCAGTGTCGATGTCAAGAGTTGAGAGCTGCTTCTTCAGATTTCTGGATACACGAGCACGAATTCTCTTCTCTCGCATACACATCGGGTAATACACCAAGGATTCAAATCTAACATCAGACGGGTCCTGAGTAGATGGGGTCTCTAACTCAGCTGTTGCAGTGGCAACTGGCGTCTTGTCTGAAGTAGATGGGTTGGAGGGTTCAACATATTCTGTTGAGGGTAAAGAAGAAGTTTGGACTGTGGTTTCTTGGGGCTTTGATGTGGCTAGGTGTGGTGTGACAACTGTAGGAGTATCAGTTGTATCTTGTATGGGAGTGATTTGGGGATGACTGACTCTAAGCGGTAATGCCGCCAGTACTTGTGAGGTTGAAGGTAAAGGACGAGGCCTGGATCGGTGTGATCTAGCCTTGGTTCGAACAGAGGAGAGAGAGAGAGAGAGAATTGACAAAGACTGTGAAGAAGAACCAACCTGGTAACTCGTCTCTTCTGGTGGAGGTGGAGTACCAATTCTCACAATCCTGAGAACTTGAGTGGCTTGATCACCAGTCTCCTTCTCTGTATCAGCATCCTTGTCCGAATGAGTTTCTTCCGAATCATCACCACTTGACTCAGCTTTCGCAGGAGCCTCGGATTCTTCATCATTGGACTCATCTTCTGAGGAGCTAGATGAGTTGCCATAAGGTAAGACGTCTGAGTCGTCTATCTGAACACGTCTTGGGGCAGCTGACCTTGCAGCAGCTTGCTTCCTCTGAGCGTCCGATTTCAGATAAAATTTGAGAGGATGGAAGGGCTTACCTTTACTCCAATCTGACTTGTTTGGTAACAACAAGGGGAGTAGGATACTCAACTTGTTGCCATACCCAACAGTGTGCGACACCACCCAATTACAAGAGTCGGTGTCTACTCGAACACTCTTTTCGAAATACATCATACGATCCGCAATCAACTTGAACCAATTACCTTCAGTGATTCCATCGTAGATCGCTGCCATCACCCTTGTCTTGGCTTGAGTGACCGCGTCAAACGAACCAGTGGCACATAGGAGCATCTTACTTGCTATGTCCAGAAGGGTGCGATACTTCTCCAATAACTCGGCCTTCTTAACAGCAGGGGCCTTGCCGTCTGTCTTGAGCTTCATCTTTCTTCCACAAAAGATGCTCAAATATCTCATCTCTTGTCCAGTGGCATAGTTCTCCACATCAATCGTTCCGATGGGCAGCATCAAATGTCTGAACAACACCTCACGAGTGAGTTCAACTTGACTCGTTCCAATAAAGGATTCGATCTTATCTCCTCGCCTTGTGGCGTTGGCATAGAACAGCAACACCTCCTCTTCCAAGACGACTTGAGGGAAAGCCTCCAGATATGGCTTCAATCCACACCGAGAGCATTTGTCGAGAATTTCTTGATTTCCGGCAGTGTGAAGCCCTTTGAAGAATAACGAGGGTTCCACATGCACCTTGTTTTCAGCGATATACCTACCGAGATCAAACCTTGCTTGCATGTTAGTTCTAACATCGAAAAGAGAAGCAATCGACATATCCAGTGAATAGAGTAAGAACTGGGGAGGTTTTGATTTTGCAAGAAATTGAGAGCTATAGTAGGAGAGTTATGAAATTGTAAGTCGAGTTGTGTGAGAAAGGTGAGTTTTGTTAGAACTGAAAAGTTATCCAACGGCCAAGATTGAATTGTTTAATCCAACGGTCGAGACCCTTGAAATTCGGTAACAGAATCGAGAATATTATGTGATTTGATATTGTAAAATTTGAAATCCGGCTCTACTTAATTAGGGCAGGGGAGTGAACTCATCTGACCTAATATAGTTGAGTACGATCTGGGTGTATACACCTCATTAAAATGGGAGTGTATAAACCCAAATCTAGGGTTTTCAAATTCTAGCATTATCTAATTACAATAATACCCTTAATTTGATGTGATCAAACACTTAGCATTTTTCAATCAAGAGAAACACTTAGCTTGTCTGTTCGAGTCCATCCAGAACAGACGAGTAGACTTAAGCTTCGCAAGGCGAGTTGGCTCAAGTACACAAGACGAGTTCTCCCTTCGCCTGTGCCTGTCTATTCTGAACGTCGAACGACTGTATGTACCTATCTCATCATTTTCAATATGTAATCGTAGGTACAGGTAGAGTAAGATAAATAATATGAATATCAATCTAAAGCAATGATCAAGGTTTCGAACAAGATGACCTATTAACAAACATAAGAGTCAACATAAGGATTTTTAAGAAATCAAGGATTCCCCCTTAAATGTTTATTCCCTTAGTATTACCCTCAGCTTTACCAGCTTCCTCATCGGGTTGTTTGGTCATCTAGTCTAGCCTTGTATACCTGTCTGTTGCGTGAGAAGTCGAGTGCTCTGGTCTAGTGATCTTGTCTTCTTTTGTTGATGTACCTGTCTGGTTAGTACATAGCTATAGGCAAGTAGGGTCTAAATCAATTAGCCCTAGACTAATGCATAACTCACGAAAACGTGCCTCAGCTAATGGTTTTGTAAAAATATCAGCTCTTTGAAAATCAGTATGAATCTTTTCCATGCGAATATCCTTCTTTTCTACATGATCACGTATGAAATGATGCTTCACATCAACATGCTTACAACGTGTGTGCAAAACAGGATTTTGTGTAATGGCAATTGCACTATTACTATCACAGAAAATAGGAACATTTGATTCATATATGTTGTAATCTCTAAGCTGTTGCATGAGCCAGAGTAGTTGACTACAACAGCTACCAGCAGCCATGTACTCGGCTTCGGTAGTTGAAGTTGCAACACTAGTCTGCTTTTTAGAAAACCAAGATATGAGCTTTGTGCCTAGAAATTGACAAGAACCGGAAGTAGATTTCCTATCTATTCTACAGCCTCCAAAGTCTGAGTCTGAATAGCCACTTAGGGATAGATCATCATTTGAGGGATACCATATACCACGATTGATGGTCCCTTTCAAATATTTCAAGATCCTTTTGGTGGTTTCCATGTGACTTTCTTTTGGATTGGCTTGGAATCGAGCACAAACACCAACAGAGAATGCAATGTCTGGTCTACTAGCAGTTAGGTATAGTAAGGAACCAATTAAGCCACGATAATAGGATTGGTCAGCACATTTACCGTTCTCATCTGGATCCATTCTGTAAGTTGGTTGCATAGGTACGCCAGTGGACTTACATGTTTTGATCCCGTACTTGTCTAGAAGGTTTCTAGTGTACTTCGCCTGATTTATGAAAATACCTTCTGGAGTTTGTTTTACTTGAAGACCAAGAAAGTAATTCATTTCACCCATCATAGACATCTCAAATTTACTTTGCATGAGTGTTGAAAAACTTTCACTCAGCCTTTTGTTAGGTGACCCAAAAATGATGTCATGTTGGTCCCTGAACGAGTAGTGAATGGGATTAAAGTCTAGAGGGGAGGGGTGAATAGACTTTAAAACTTTTTCAAACAGAGTTGGGAACCTCTTCTGATTGCTATGTCAACTGGACTGCAAGTCTGCTGGTCCAGATGACTATAGTGATCCGATTGTTAAGGTTGTATGCGGAATTTTGGTGGCCCTTGTTTAGACTCGTTCTTGTAACTTGTTCTACTTAATGAAAATACTCAGCTGATGCCGGTTTGAAAGTTATGGCCTGTTTTAAAGAGTGTTGAAATAACAGTATGCACTATATAATAATGAATGTAAAGGCAGAAATGTAAAGTGCAGAAAGTAAATAACGCCGGATTTATAGTGGTTCGGATATACGTTCCTACGTCCACTCTCACGTCCTAACGTGATGTTTAATCCCTTTAATTTCCACAAATTACAAGGGTCTTGACCTTTATAGTCCCAAGGTTAGGACTTTGAGATCTGAGCCGTCCTAACAGCTGCGGTCTCCACAAGTGATTGTAAGCACTTGCACTTTGAGGGGTTCAAAAACTTTAACCTTTCGGTGAGGGTTTTGGGTTTTTGAGATGTATCCAACTAATGGTTCAAGCTTATAATTTGCTTAACCACTATGCCTAAAACAATTGATATACAATATGAACAGGTTTCAGGTTCTTAAGGGTTGGATAGGAAGCACTTAAGAGCTATGGATAATTTAATGGATTTCTGGCTCTTGGAGAACTCTTGGAACAATATGGCTTTTGCTTGATTGCTTGCTTAGCTTTTGAATTCTCTCTTGTGACTTCTTGTTTTTGTGATTCCTCATCCTCTTGTATTTATAATGAAGATTGGTTACAACTAGCCGTTGGAGTTGACTAGCCGTTTGAGCAATCTTTCCATAATAGCTTGATTCCTTGATTCCAGCCGCTTGATTGCTTCAATCCTGGGATCATGTCAATCTTCTAAATAAGGTAGGTCTTCGTTTGAATTACAAGATGACTTAGGAATCAGCCGAGTCCTGGAAGAGCACATAGTCTTCTGATCTGTACTTCTAGTCTTCTGACTACTCTTCTGGCCTTAGGTCTTCTGTCTTCTGATATCAGACGAGTAACACTCTTCTGATCTGGAAATTCTTTGTACTGCTTTAGGCCATCTTCAATCTGGGACTCCATCAGATAGGTAGGTATACAAGCACCTTAACTTATCTGGTCTTCAAGGATCTTCTAGTCTTCATGTCTTCTACTCTTCTCATCTTGAGGATAGGCATGTAAGCCAGGACTGTGCTGATCAGCTGATATCAATACAGTTGATCACACAAGACTAGTCTAAGCTGTTCTATACAAGTCAGCTGATCCTATTACATTTATAAACTCTAAGTGTTTTGGCCATCAAAACTATTCTAACATCAAGTGGGGCTTAGGGTGAATTTATATCCCAACAATTTCCCCCTTTTTGATGAAGCCAAAACTATACTTGATAAATGCTCTTAATGAAATAAGATAAGAGTTTATAATATGCTAAAACTGAAGTATCTGATGAAGACAATGAGAGTTTGTCTTGTAAGCAAAAAGAACTAGAACTTGAATATAGATAGAACTTTTACAGATTACAAGTAATAGTTTCTTTAAACTTCTAATGTAGTCTTCATCAGGTCTTCTGTTCTTTAAATGCGGTAGGCCAGGTACAGACGAGCTCGAACTTCTTCCATGTGCTGCATGTCTGTAACATTCTCCTCTTCATAAATCTTGTACAGAATCTTCTTGATTTCAATCATGTTGACTCTTCCTGAGTCCAGAAGGGGTGGATCCCATTTGGGTTCTTCAGGAGTTAGGATTCTGCAGTTGTCAAGTCCTTTGGCTGTCTTGACAATTACTTCCCAGAACTCTGGATCTTCAAAGTTCATGAACTGGACGAATTGAAGAAATTCTTCTTCATAAGTAGGAAGAGGGCCAAATTTCCTTACTATGTGGTGTTGAATTTTCCACTTCTTCTTCAGAGGATACCATCTTGGTAGCTCATCTTGAAGGGCTAAGTAGTCCACATAATTGCTATCAAACACCAGGACCTTGTCTTCTTGTGCTTTCCTGAGTTTGGCAATTCTTCTTTCAAATTTGGCTTTGACTGCCTTCGCATCATTCAGCTTCTTTTGCTTAAGCTCTTGAGCTTCAAGCAACTTCTTCTTCAACTCTAGAGCCTCTTTCTGTAGGTCCCCAAAGTTGAGTTAATAACGAGTAAGCTAATGAAAATGTCTAGAGGGGGGTGAATAGACTTTTCAAAATTCTATCGAAATATCAGAATACAATATGCGGAATACGAAATTAACAATGAGCCCAATTCAAGTTTATACTCAACTTCTAAATTCGAGAACTCTGTTCTATACTCAACTTGTCTAGTGTAGTAGCAGTTAAACAGTTAAGCAATTAAACAATTAAAACAGTAAAGTAAACAACAAACAAAGATTTATAGTGGTTCGACAACTTGTCTACATCCACTCTCACAAACCCAGTTGTGATGTTTCCACTAAACTCTTCCAATCGAGTACAAGTGTATAATTCCTGTCTTTAGAGTCCCAAGAAGAAGACTTAGATCTTCAAAGACTATACCTCCAGATACGTCTATGATCTAACTAGAAATTTTACAAGTATCTAGCACCTTGATAAAACAACAAAAACTAAAAACTTCTCTATCTTCAGTAGCAGCCTTCTGAATATGACTTCGTCTCCTGGCTTCTTTTCTGAAGATTAACTCTGTGAGTTTTTTTTCTTCTTTGAATACTTCGTAAATCGCTTTTGAATGCTTAGAACATCAGTACGTCTTTAATCAGTAGTCTTGAATCAATGAATACCTTGAGATATTTATAGACTTCTGAAATCAAGAACTTAAGTAGTTGTAACCAACTCTTCTTGATAACTGATTTCCAACTTCCAAGTTTTATCCAATCACGCGTTTCTTGTTATGAATTAGTTATTCCATAACTAACCTTTTTAATCCTTATCTTTATATGCGCTTTTGTAACTAACTTCATGTTGACTTGTCTTGAGTAGTCTAGTAGATGTACTGGTCTTGTAGTCCACCTGTCTTGAGTAGTAGACTGGTCTTCTCTTCTTGTGCAGTAGACTCTAATAGAACTAATCTAGTCCTAACAAGACTATTACATTACATTAAGCTTTTATAATACAAGCTTAATCAACTTATGAACTATACAACAAATCTATCTATTACATAGAAAATATCATGAGCTCTATACAACATTTATAGCTCAATAACAAACTAAGAAGAACACATATATGAAGTACTTATAAAACGTACTTATCTTTTAAATATAAACAACACTTATCTTTTATGTGAACTTCTACTGATCTGTTCAAGATGACTTCAACTCAACTAGACTAGATTAGTCAATACTTAGAAAATATTCAAACCACTTTTGGCTTATCAAAACTTCATCTTATCTTTTCATCATTTAGGACTTGTCTAGGATTCATATCCCAACAATTTCCCCCTTTTTGATGAAGCCAAAACTACTTGAATCTTTTCTCATAAGTAGACTAGTTAAGTAGTTATCTTGTCTATTAACATCAAAATATTTCTTATCTTTCATTCATTCAAAATAGATCAGTAGATATTACACAAAAATATCAGAGCAAAACAAAACAAAAAAAACTAAGAATGTAAATCAACTAGTCTGAAAGAGTACCTCCTTCTAGGTTTGGAACTTGAAATGCATCTAGGAGTCTCCTATGAATCAGACTAATATGATCTTCATCTTCAATCTTCTCCTTCTCGAGTAGTTGTTCTTCGAATTTCTTGATTTGATTCATATCAACTCTTTTCTTTGAACTTGTCATGGGGCATTTCCATTCAGGAAATCCAGGAACAAGGATATTAAAGTTAGCTCCAGCAGATATCCTTAGAATAAGATGCCATAACTTCCTGTGTTGACCTTCCATGAACCTGTCAAACAGTTGATAAAGTTCATCTTGATTCTCAGCATCACCAAACTTCCTTATGATCCAATGATCAAGTTCCCATTGATTCTTCACTTCTATCCATTCAGCTCTATGCTCATTATCTATGAAGTGATCAATGAACTTGTCTTCCATCAGATCTTCATCTGCTTTCAACTTCTGCAAACGTTCAATATGCTTCATAATCTTCTTCTTGCTAGCATAATGAATCTCATCATCATTAATCCTTTGTTTCTTTTCAACAATTGTAGTAGCAGTAGCATCTTCAACATCCAACTTTCTCTTCGTTCGTCTAGTCTTAATCTCAGCTTCTGGAGATGCAGCTTCTTTGCCTTTGATCAATTTCAGCTTCTCTAAATCAGCAGTCTTGACCAGCTTACCTCTTTTAGGTCTTTTGAGCTCTTGAATAGTTTCAGCTGCCTCCTTAGCTTCCGGTTCAGCTGACTTCTCTACAATACTTGAATCTTCCCCCTTTTTGGCTTCATCTGCCTTAAGAGTGAAAAGACTAGTAAAGCGAGTCATTTCTTCTTTAACCGCTTCCTTCATAGCTTCAGTAGCTAACTGAACTTGAGTCTGAATCGTCTTCTCATCAACCATCTTGTTTAGACGATCAGTAGTCAGCTCTAGCTTCTGATAAGTTGAAGTAAATTCATCTTTGAAATGTGTAGCTGTCTGTTGAAGTAGAGTATTCTGAGCAGTGAACTCGGCTAGAATAGCTTGAGAACGCACCAACTGATCTTGTGCTTCTCTTCTTTGCTCATCTGCAATCGAAATCTTAACTCGATAGAGTCTTTCCATTTTGCTTGATTCTTCAGCCAAAGCTCTAGAAAACTCCAACGATCTCTTCTCTGAAATATCAACCTGTGTCTTCAGAAAACTTTCAACTTGAGCAAACAACTCTTCTCTGAAAGTAGAGTCCAACTTGTTAACTTCACCAATCAACAAATCTCTGGCGTTGTCAACAATCGACTGATTCTGCTCCATAAGAGTTGATTTCAGCTTAGATTCCAAAAGATTATCAATAGACGACTGAACAACATCCATCAAATCTTTCTTCAATCCGTCTAAGAATCCTTCAGGAACGACTTGAACAGATGACTGAGGCTCTTGCACTTTCTCAACGAGCTCATCTTCATTGAACATCTCAGCATCCATAAAGTCATCATCTTCTTTACCAAACTGAAAAGAACATTCAGCAACGTCTTCTCAATCATCCTCTATTTCCAAAATAGGTTCTGAAGTCTGAATGGCCAACTTAGCTACCTGTGGCTTGATCTCGTCTTCCACTAGATCAGTCTGGGTTCCGACATCAAACGAGAATTCATCTTCAAGAATGCCATCAGGAATATTCAACATCTTTTTAACCAAGTTAACCAGGGCCTTGCGCGGAAATAGTTCGGAGTGATCCTTAACTCCACTATTCTCTTTTTGTTCCATCTCCCAATCCATGAAATTGGAGATGCCGCCTTTGCCTTGAATAACTTCAAAAAGATCATCTGTAGACGACTTCTTCAAAGCGAACCATGTACAGACGCGGACTAGCTTCTCAAACTGTTCAGAAGCTGTGTCGATATCAAGAGTCGAGAGCTGCTTCTTCAGATTTCTTGAAACTTTGGCACGGACTCTCTTCTCTCGAAGACACATAGGATAGTATACAAGGGATTCAAATCTAATTTCAGACGGGTCCTGAGTAGATGGGGTCTCTAACTCAGTTGTTGCAGTGGCAACTGGTGATTTGTCTGAAGTAGATGGGATGGAGGGTTCACCATATTCTGGTGAGGGAGAGGGAGTGAAAGCTATGGTTTCAATGGGCTTTGATGTGTCTTGGTCAAGTGTGACAACTGTCTGAGTATCAGTTGTGTCCTTTTTGGGAGTGATTTGGGGTAGGCTTGCCCTCAGCGGATATGCTGGCAATGCCTGAGAGGTTGAGGGAAAAGGACGAGGCCTAGATCGGTGTGATCTAGCCTTGGTTCGAACAGAGGGGAGAGAGAGAGAGGGTATTGACAAAGACTTAGATGAAGTACCAACCTGGTAAGTCATCTCTTCTGGTGGAGGTGGAGTACCAATCCTCACAAGACGAAGAACTTGGGTCTCCTTCTCTTCATCATCCTTCTTCATAACATCAGCTTCCTTGTCTGAGTGAGTCTGTTCAGAATCATCTCCACTTGACTCAGCTTTTGCAGGAGCCTTCATCTCTTCATCCTCGGACTCATCTTCTGAAGAACTAGATGAGTTGCCATAGGGTAAGACGTCAGAATCCTCAATCTGGACACGTCTTGGGGCAGCTGGCCTCTCAGCAGCTTGCTTCCTTACAGCCTCTTTCTTCAAGTAGAACTTTAATGGATGGAAGGACTTTCCTTGACTCCAACTCGACTTGTGCGGCAGTAGACGAGGAAGTAGAATACTTAATTTGTTACCATACCCAACGGCTGTAGACACCACCCAATTGTGAGTGTGGTCATCTACTCGGACACTCTTTTCGAAGTACATGATTCGATCCGCAATCAATCTAAACCAGTCACCTTCCGTAATGCCATCATAGATTGCAGCCATTACCCTTGCCTTGGCAAAAGTCACTGAATCATGTGAGCCAGTGGAGCTGAGTAGAATCTTGCTGGCAATGTCCAACAACGTGCGATACTTGTCAAGAAGATCACCCTTCTTGACTGCAGCATATTTTCCATCTTGCTTGGGTTTCAACCTCCTTCCGCAGAAGATACTCAGATATCGAACTTCTTGCCCTAAGCCATAATTCTCCACATTAATAGTTCCAGTGGGCAGTTTCAGAAACTTGAATAACGCCTCTCGAGTGATTTGCACTCGATCTTCTCCAATGAATGACTCGAGAATGTCACCTTGTCTAGTGACATTGGAATAGAATTCGAGTACTTCTTCCTCCAATACAACTTGAGGGAAGGCTTCTAAGTAGGGCTTCAAACCACAGCGTGTGCATTTGGTCAGAATCTCTTCATTCTCAGCTGTGTGTTGGCCTTTGAAAAACACTGAAGGTTCTACATTCACCTTGTTGTCGGCGATGTACCGGCCTAGGTCAAATGTGACCTGCATGTTAGTTCTGATGTCGAAAATCGAACGAGTAGACATTGTATATTAGAGAGATTGCAGTAATCTTTGAGGAATAGCACGAAATCAACTGTCTCAAGTAGAAGAGTTAAGAACAAAGTGGAAAAGACGTGTGGGAGTAATGGAACAGTAAGGCTAGTGAGTGTGGAAGATGAGTTTTGTTAAAGCTGTAAATTGATCCAACGGCCACGATTGAAGGATTAGATCCAACGGTCGAGACCTTTGAGATTCGGTTACGGAATCGAGAATATAATGTGATTTGATATTGTAAAAATTTGAAATCCGGCTCTTCTTATTTAGGACAGGTGAGTGAACTCATCTGACCTAATGTAGTTGAGTTCGAACTGGGTGTATACACCTCATTAAACTGGGAGTGTATAAAACCAATTCTAGGGTTTTCAAATTCTGTCATTATCTAATTACAACAATACCCTTAATTCAATTGACAAAACACTTAACATTTATCAATCAATAGAAACACTTAGCTTGTCTGTTCGAGTCTATCCAGAACAGACGAGTAGCCTTTAAGCTTCACAAGACGAGTAGCCTTAAGAACACCAGTCGAGTTCCCCCTTCGACTGTGCTTGTCTATCTCAATCGTCGAACGACTGTATGTACCTATCTCATTATTTTCAATGTGTAATCATAGGTACAGGTAGAGTAAAATAAATAAGATGAATATCAATCTAAAGCAATGATCAAGGTTTCGAACAAGATGACCTGTTAACAAACATAAGAGTCATCATAAGGATATTTAAGAAATCAAGGATTCCCCCTTAAATGTTTATTCCCTTAGTATTACCCTCAGCTTTTCCAGCTTCCTCATCGGGTTGTTTGGTCATCTAGTCTAGCCTTGTATACCTGTCTGTTGCGTGAGTAGTCGCGTGCTCTGGTCTAGTGATCTTGTCTCCTCTTATTGATGTACCTGTCTTGTTAGTACATAGCTATAGGCAAGTAGGATCTAAATCAATTAGTCCTAGACTAATGCATAACTCACGAAATCGTGCCTCAGCTAATGGTTTTGTAAAAATATCAGCTCTTTGAAAATCAGTATGAATCTTTTCCATGCGAATATCCTTCTTTTCTACATGATCACGTATGAAATGATGCTTCACATCAACATGCTTACATCGTGTGTGCAGAACAGGATTTTGTGTAATGGCAATAGCACTATTACTATCACAGAAAATAGGAACATATGATTCATGTATATTGTAATCACGTAACTGTTGCATGAGCCAGAGTAGTTGACTACAACAGCTACCAGCTGCCATGTACTCGGCTTCGGTAGTTGAAGTTGCAACACTAGTCTGCTTTTTAGAAAACCAAGATATGAGTTTTGTGCCTAGAAATTGACAAGAACCAAAAGTAGATTTCCTATCTATTCTACAGCCTCCAAAGTCTGAGTCTGAATACCCACTTAAGGATAGATCATCATTTGAAGGATACCATATACCACGATTGATGGTCCCTTTCAAATATTTCAGGATCCTTTTGGTAGTTTCCATGTGACTTTCTTTTGGATTGGCTTGGAATCGAGCACAAACACCAACAGAGAATGCAATGTCAGGTCTACTAGCAGTTAGATACAGTAAAGAACCAATTAAGCCACGATAATAGGATTGGTCAGCACATTTACCGTTCTCATCTGGATCCATTCTGTAAGTTGGTTGCATTGGTACGCCAGTGGACTTACAAGTTTTGATCCCATACTTGTCTAAAAGATTTCTTGTGTACTTCGCCTGATTTATGAAAATACCTTCTGGAGTTTGTTTTACTTGAAGACCAAGAAAGTAGTTCATCTCACCCATCATAGACATCTCAAATTTACTTTGCATGAGTGTTGAAAAACTTTCACTCAGCTTTTTGTTAGGTGACCCAAAAATGATGTCATCTACGTAAATTTGGACGAGTAGGATGTCCTTCCCTTCTTGTCTTCTGAACAGGGTTCGATCGACCTTGCCTTTAGTAAAACCATTTTCTAATAGGAAAAGAGAAAGGGTGTCATACCATGCTCTTGGAGCTTGCTTTAGTCCATATAAGGCCTTCTTTAATCTGTACACCTGGTTGCCTTTGACTTCGAATCCTGGAGGTTGTTCAACATACACTTCTTCCGCAAGAATACCGTTAAGAAATGCACTTTTAACATCCATTTGATATACAGTAAACTTCATGTGAGCAGCATATGCAAGAAACAATCGAATGGCTTCTAGTCTAGCAACAGGAGCATAAGTTTCATCATAGTCTATGCCTTCAGCTTGTGAGTAGCCTTGGGCGACTAATCTAGCCTTATTTCTAACGACTAAATCATTCTCATCTTTCTTATTCTTGAAAATCCATCGAGTGCCAACTACATTATGATGTTCCGGCCTATTGACAAGTTCCCAGACGTCGTTTCGAACAAACTGATTCAACTCGTCTTGCATAGCGATGATCCAATTACTATCAGCCAATGCCTCTTTAACAGTGGTTGGCTCAATAGCAGAGAGGAAACAACACCAGCAAAACATAGTTGGACTCGGCTGTTCTTGCGACTCAAAGAGTTGTCGTCTAGTCTTTACACCAATAGTAGAGTCACCAATGATATTTTCAGTATCATGCGCAGATTTCCATGTTTTTCTATTCTTAACAGGCACACTATCATCTTCTATGTCATGTACAGCATCATGCATATCAACATCATTTGTATCATCAACAGATTTACTAGGAGTAGTAGAGTCAACTAGAGCAGGCATGTCTACTGGTCTAGAAGACTTACCTTGAGCACTTACCTTCTCCTTTTCATCAGAGTCGAGAGCTTTTAGGAATGGGTTGTAGGCTTGAACGGATTCATATATCTCTGAATCTTTGTCAAATTCGATCGATAGATCAGTTAGCTTCTTACTGATCTTGTCGGCAGACGAGTCCTGTTGAGATTCATCGAAAACCACATGTGGTGTTTCTTCCACACAAAGAGTTGAGCGGTTGAATACTCTAAATGCTTTGCTAGTCGAGGAGTATCCTAAAAATATCCCCTCGTCTGCTTTAGCATCGAAGGCATTCAACTTGCTCTTTCCATTGTTGTGAATGAAACACTTACAACCAAATATATGGAAATATGAAACTCGTGGTTTTCTACCTTTCCAAACCTCATAAGGTGTCTTGCCTAGAGCTTTGTTGATCGCGCTTCTGTTCTGTGAATGGCATGCAGTGTTGATAGCTTCAGCCCAAAACTTTTGAGGCGTGTTGAACTCAGCTAACATGGTCCTACAGGCTTCTTTAAGGGTTCGATTCCTTCTTTCTGCTACACCGTTCTGTTGTGGTGTCCTAGCTGCACTAGTAAGGTGCTGGATACCACGTTTAGTACAAAATTCTTTGATATAGCAATTAATGAACTCAGTTCCCTTGTCACTTCGAATTTTGACAATAGACTGGTTCTTCTCAACTTGTAACTTCTTCAACAGTTCAGGCAGAAGTGTTTGTGTATCACTCTTCTTGTGTAGAAAGACTACCCAAGTAAACTTAGAATAGTCGTCTACGACAACAAGTGTGTACCTTCTACCATTCAATGTTGAAGGAGTTATTGGACCATGGAGATCCATATGTAGGAGTTCTAGGACTCTACTAGTTGAGAGAGTGGGAATTGACTTAAATGAACCTTTAACCTGTTTACCCTGTTGACAAGCCGTGCATACATGTGACTTGTAGTAAACTTCATTGGGAATACCTTCTACAAGGTAATCTCTGGCTATCTTATTAAGAACCTTAAAGTTTAGATGACAGAGGCGTCTATGCCAGAGCCAGCCAAGTTCTTTAGGACTCTTAGTAAGTAGACAGGTGTCCCTCGGACAACTGTTCCAGTTCACTATGTATACACTACCTTGTCTTACGCCAACTAGTAGGACTGTGTGTGTCCTTTTGTCAATGACTTCGCATTTGCGGCTCTTGAACTGCACTTTGTATCCACGATCACAAAACTGTGAAACAGAGAGAAAATTGTATTTCAAACCTTCAACATATGAGACATCTTGTATCTCAACGTCTCCATTCCGGATGTAACCAAATCCTTTAGTGACAGCAGTGGAGCTATCACCAAATATTACTTTTGGTCCTTCTTGCTCATGGTAGCTAGACAAGAGAGCTTTGGTACCAGTCATGTGGTGCGAACAACCACTATCTATGTACCAGGTTTCTCCTACTGAGCCACCCTTCTTATACAAGTCAAGTCGACCCTGCAATAGATGATATTCAATAACTTAGGTACCCATTTGTTTATTGGGGTCCTTGGGTGTTAGTCATGTTCAGAGGAATCCAGATATACATTGGAGTCTTGAACAAGTTCGATCTTTTAAGCTTTCGCCCATATTTGTTGCAAAATAAGACCTTATTATCCTTCTCTGGCCTATCAGTCGAGTTCGGGTCTACTCTTTGGAGATAGCCTTTCGACTTAATCTCTACTTGAGCAGGCACTTGTCTATGATAGTTAGAGTAGGGTTTGAAAGCATTAGGTCCATACGGTTTATAGACGCGTTTGGGTCTTTCCTCACTTAAAATGTCGTATGATAGAGGTGGAGGATATAGGACAGCTTGTGTACGATATTTTGGAGCCACATGTCTAGGTCTAGACGAGTAGAGTTGAGACTGCCTTATAAATGGAGGTCTGGACTCTTGTCGTCTAGTCTGTACCTGTCTAGTACTCGTCTCCTCAGGATACCAGTCCTCGTATCTGACCTGGTTGGGTCGTCCACGATTAGTGGTCCTTTGAAGATTAGTTCTAGATGGAGCAGGCTTGCTGTTACCATTCTTTTTACCTCCCTTGGTAATCGGAATGTTAACTCGAGCTTGTTTAGGTACAGTACCTTTAGAAGGAGTTCCAATATCGTATAACATTGGTCCTTTTCCTTTGTCATTTGGCAAAAGTCTTGCTTTAATAGTAGTAGGGTTCTTAATGACTCGAGTAGACGAGCTAGATGACTCAGCACCTATACCAGTCTTGTCACCTGGATCTCTATACCTATCTGACAGTTCAAGGTTAATCTTTGAAGAATTAACCAGGTCAGTAAGTTTGAGATCAAGTGTAACTACCTCGGTCTCTAAGAACTTATTACGTTCTTCAAGTCTGTTGCACTTGTTTTTTAAAACATTGAATTCATTTCTCTCAGTTGCATGTATCTTAAGTAGGTCTTGATATAACCTGTCTGTCAACGCACACTTTTCTTTGAGTTTACTCAACTCTTCAGTCAAGCGTTTATTTAGGACTGTTATATTAGGATCTACTTTTGACTGAGCTTCCTTAAGATCAATGATTTCTTGTTTTAATGCAATGTTTTCATCACTGACTTCAATGAATGCTTGGTTAGCAAGTAGAAGGTCGTCTTCGACTGCACTAGTCAAGTGCTGAAGACTACTTCCTACTTCACTACTAGCAGTGTCACTTTCATCAGTTTCTGAATCATCACAAGATTGAAAAGATGTAGCAGATGATACCTCTTGGTCGATTTTAGCCATGCAGCATAGGCCATCATCTACTATGAATGCTTCGTCGTGATCTTGATCAGTTGAGTGGCTAGATACGGACGATGGCAACTCGTCTGAATCCGAATCAGAGTCATCATTGGCCATCATAGCCTTTTTGCCACGGTTATATCTTCTTTCTCTTCGTGCCTTGCGTTCTTCACGATCATCAGTGCTCAGGTCTGGACATTCATATATGTAGTGACCTGGCTTTTCACAATTATAGCACAAGAGATCATTAGTAGCCTTTTTAATAGGAGATTTGTCCCTACGTTTATCACGTCTATCAGAACGTTGAATCTTCCTATCGTCAGACTCTCTATCTCGTCTATTACCTTTCGAGACTTCGTCTCTCCTTTCGGATGAGTTTCGGTCTCGTCTAGTCTCAGACGAGTTCTTAGAAGTGGATGCTCTATGATCCCTATAGAACTTCTTGTACCTTCCGAAGCGTTTATTGAGCCTATCAAACTTTCTAACCATGAGACTCATCTGATCCTTCAAACTAAGATCAGTATCTAACTCATCTTTCACAGAGGCAGACTTAGTTCTAGACTTGGACCTGTCTACATTAGAAGACTTAGAAGAGCTAGACTTAAGGGCAACGTTCTTAGATACAACATGTTCTCTATCACTACTAGCTAGTGGTTCATCTTCGTCTAAATCAAACTCATGGGCTTTAAGGGTTTGAAACATGGTTTCAGCAGTCCACGTATCAATGTCTTGAGTGTTCTTAACAAGCATCTTTACCATTTTCCAACGACTATCAAGACTCTTCAAAATCCTAAGATTGATCTCACGAGCAGTATAAGATTTACCAAGTACTTCCAAATCATTCATGATCTTAGTAAAACGAGTATCCAGCTGGTCGATAGTTTCTCCAGCTTTCATCCGAAATGATTCAAATCTTTGGACAGCTGTGGAGAGTTTGCTCTCTTTGATTAGGGAGGTCCCTTCACAAAGGATAGCTAGTCTGTCCCACATCTCTTTGGCAGTCTTACATTTTAACACTTTTCCTAGATACTCGTTAGGAAGGGTGTGTAAAATGTAATTCTTTGCCAAACTATCCAAATTATTTTGACGCATTTCTTCTGAGGTTAGATCTGACCTGGGTTTCTTGACGAGAGTACCAATTGGTTTGCTTGGGTCAAGAACAGCAGTATTAGGAACCATAGTAACAATAGGTCCTTCTGTGATAACAGAGATCATTAGGTCGTGCGTGGAACTGAAAATGGCTTCCATTCGCAGCTTCCAGTAGTCATAGTCTTGAACCTGGAACTTGGGTAACTTGTTAGCGCTAATCTCAAGAGACATGTTTTCAAGAAATAAGTGCTAAGTAGAGTTATGATCAAGAAAAACAAATAAGTCAAGAACAGGGAGCACGAAACAGATATAACAAGAGTATTTGATCAAGAACACGTAAGCAACTACAATCAAGGAACAAGACTTCACCCTAAGTCTTAAGTCGGTTATCAAGAAACAGCAGTTCGTAAACCACTGCTCTGATACCACTTGTAGGTCCCCAAAGTTGAGTTAATAACGAGTAAGCTAATGAAAATGTCTAGAGGGGGGTGAATAGACTTTTCAAAATTCTATCGAAATATCAGAATACAATATGCGGAATACGAAATTAACAATGAGCCCAATTCAAGTTTATACTCAACTTCTAAATTCGAGAACTCTGTTCTATACTCAACTTGTCTAGTGTAGTAGCAGTTAAACAGTTAAGCAATTAAACAATTAAAACAGTAAAGTAAACAACAAACAAAGATTTATAGTGGTTCGACAACTTGTCTACATCCACTCTCACAAACCCAGTTGTGATGTTTCCACTAAACTCTTCCAATCGAGTACAAGTGTATAATTCCTGTCTTTAGAGTCCCAAGAAGAAGACTTAGATCTTCAAAGACTATACCTCCAGATACGTCTATGATCTAACTAGAAATTTTACAAGTATCTAGCACCTTGATAAAACAACAAAAACTAAAAACTTCTCTATCTTCAGTAGCAGCCTTCTGAATATGACTTCGTCTCCTGGCTTCTTTTCTGAAGATTAACTCTGTGAGTTTTTTTTCTTCTTTGAATACTTCGTAAATCGCTTTTGAATGCTTAGAACATCAGTACGTCTTTAATCAGTAGTCTTGAATCAATGAATACCTTGAGATATTTATAGACTTCTGAAATCAAGAACTTAAGTAGTTGTAACCAACTCTTCTTGATAACTGATTTCTAACTTCCAAGTTTTATCCAATCACGCGTTTCTTGTTATGAATTAGTTATTCCATAACTAACCTTTTTAATCCTTATCTTTATATGCGCTTTTGTAACTAACTTCATGTTGACTTGTCTTGAGTAGTCTAGTAGATGTACTGGTCTTGTAGTCCACCTGTCTTGAGTAGTAGACTGGTCTTCTCTTCTTGTGCAGTAGACTCTAATAGAACTAATCTAGTCCTAACAAGACTATTACATTACATTAAGCTTTTATAATACAAGCTTAATCAACTTATGAACTATACAACAAATCTATCTATTACATAGAAAATATCATGAGCTCTATACAACATTTATAGCTCAATAACAAACTAAGAAGAACACATATATGAAGTACTTATAAAACGTACTTATCTTTTAAATATAAACAACACTTATCTTTTATGTGAACTTCTACTGATTTGTTCAAGATGACTTCAACTCAACTAGACTAGATTAGTCAATACTTAGAAAATATTCAAACCACTTTTGGCTTATCAAAACTTCATCTTATCTTTTCATCATTTAGGACTTGTCTAGGATTCATATCCCAACACTTTCTCTTCTGCAGTAGGCTCTGCTGGAGTTGGCTTCTTGCTGGTCTGAGCTTGGTCATCTGCCTTTCTTTTCCTTGTCATTCTCTTTTCAGAGACTTGTTCTTCAGAAGCAGTGATCTGAAGAGTTTTGGCAGGAGCCTGAGTGGGTGCTTGGGTATCTCCTTGAGCAATTTCTTTGCCTTTGCCTTGCCTGTTCTTGATTTTGCTCTTTAGACCACCCAAGGTTTCAGTCAAGTCATCTTGTGCTACTACCAGTTCAGCTTGCTGGGCAGTAGACTTCTCTAGAGCCTTTATCAACACATCTTCCCCCTTTTTGGCTTCAGCAAGTGCAGCCGCAAAAGGCTTCATGGCATTCATAATTTCCACCGTCAGAGTCTGCTTTAGAGCCATGGCATTGGCTTTGCCAATGTGGGTCAGATGAGTTATGCTGTGCTCAAGAACTTCAGCATGAGAATTGGACGAGGAGGCAGCTTCAAATCTAGCTGTAAGTGCTTCCAACTTGGCTGCTGTCTCCTTCACCTGAGTCTGCAATTTTTCATTTTCCTCTGCAGCTGATTTAAGGAGAGCTTGTCCTTCAGTGGCTCTTGCTTAAGCATCCTCAATTCTTTGCTTGTAGGTGGTTTCCATGCGGTGCATCTCATCAGTGTAAAGATCAGCAAACCTTTTGGAGGTGTCAGCTGACAACTTTTGATAGGTACTTAAGTATTCTCTTATCTGCTGATGGAGTGCTTCACCAAACTTGTCTTCAATGTCAAGGATTTGGTCACGAAGACGGGTCTTCTGTTCCCTTGCAGCTTTCTCAACATATCTACCTAGCTGCAGGCCTAAGCCTTTCTCAAAGTGCAAGTCTATTGCAGCTTTGACCTGGGAGCAGATGTCTGCTGTATGGTCAACAGATGGGGTAGAAGTAGAGGGTGTACCTTGAGGCTTTGGATGAACAATTACTGCTTTGCCTCTTTCTTCAGCTGATAGGTACTCCTCATTGAGGAAGCAGGTAGTGGCCTTGGTCAGATGGGTCATCATTTGTCTGCCTGGATCCTCTTGATTTTCAATGAAGTGAGTCAGTTCGTCTGAAGGTCTGAAGTGAGCTGGTATTCTGACTACTTCTCTTTCAAATTCTTCTTTGTCAGCTGGTGCAGCTGAGTCTTCAGCAGGGGCAGCTGAGTCTTGAGCAGGGGCAGCTGAGTCGTCCACCAAGGCTGGTGCAGCTGATTCCATCATCTGTGCTTGTTCAGCTGTCTGCTGATCTGATGAGTCTTCTGGGATAGAGACATCAGCAGTGGGGATTCCTAGAATCCGGTTGCAAACTGTAGTCAGTGCCTCGTCTGATAGCAGTTGAGCATAAGAACGAACTTGAGCAACTTCCTTTTGCTCCATTTCCCAGTCGAGGATGTTTTCCTTTCCTCCCATTCCTTCAATGACATCAAGAAGGTCATCCACATCATCTCTTATGAGCTCAATCCAAGTGCATATCCTAAGCACTTGCTCAAACTGGATTGAATTCTCATCAACTCCAGGGATAGTGGACTTGAGCAGGTTGCCTATCTTCATCCTCATTATCTTCTCTGTTGTACACATGGGGTAGTGAACCATCTTGAATTGAGGTTGAGAAGGGCCAGCTTCATCCAGGGCTGCTGGTGCTAAGTCTTCTGGAGCAGTTGGGGCAGAGAGGATAGGAGATTGGGTAGCTGGGGTATGTTCCTCTGCTGTGTGAGTATCAGCAGGGATTTGGGGAGTGATTTCTTCTACAGTGGTTTGTTCATCAGCAGGGTTTTGAGTCTGCTGGTCTGGTTCAGTTCCTTCTTGAAGATCAGTGGGTGTTTGAGCTTGATGATCCTGATCATGTGCTGTTTGAATGTCAGCAAGGATTGTGGATATAATCTGAGTTTGATCATCAGCAGGTTGTGTGGAGGTGGTCTGAGGTTGTTTGTCTGCTGTTTGAACATCAGCAGGGATTTGATTTCCAGTGTTTGGGGGTTCAGATGGGTTGGAATCATCAGAAGGGTTGAAGGATGAAATAGGGGCTATGCTCATGGGAGTAGGGAGCCTGGATTTCTTTGTGAAAGAAGAAGTGTTCTTCTTTCTCTTCTGACCCTTTGACAACTTGGAAGGAGTGAAGGTGAGAGAGGGGTTAGAAGTACCTGCCTTCTTCAAGGGAGAGGCAGTTGGAGTGACATCTGAATCAGATGGGGAGATGAGCCCTGATCTGATCAGATATCTTCTTTGTGCTAAGGTCTGATTGTCATCATCATCCTCAGCAGCCTTCTTTTGAGCCTCTTCTTTGGATGGCTCCTCTTCTTCTTCTGCAGCAGACTCTTCTGCCTCTTCAACTGTATCTTTGGAAGGTGCTTCAGCCAACAACTTCCTCTTCTCCTCTTTCAACCTTGCTGCCTCAGCAAGAGCGTCCTTCCTCAAGTAATATTTGGAGATGTGGAAGGTCTTGTGAGGTCCCATCTTGTATTGTCTGGGGAGTATTTCTGGAAGAATGATACTCAGCTTGTTGACAAAGCTGACAGTAGAGGTCACCTTCCATTCTCTAGATTGAAGGTCTAAGGTTACCTTCTTGGCTTCAAGAGCAATTCTGTCCAAAAAGAGTCCTTGCCAATCTCCATCAATCTGATCCCAGATTGCTGCCATAACTCGAACTTTCAGAGTGGTAACAGCATCATGACTGAAAGTGTTACCAAGCAGCATCTTGCCTGTTATATCCATTAGGGTTTGAAACTTAGGTTCCAATTGAGATTTCTTCAGTCCGGAGGCATCTTCAGCCTTGATTTGACCACCAGTGAACATCTCCATGTATTCTTTCTCCTTACCCATGATGTAGGTGGAGATATTGATCTTCCCCCTTGTCAAACCGAACAGTTCTTGGAGGATTTCCCTTGTTACTTTGACCTTGTGTCCACCCATGACACTTTCAACGTGAGAACCCTTCATCACAGCATTGGAGTAGAAAGTCAGCACATCTTGTTCATACACATTCGTGGGTGCTGCTTCCAGAAAATCTCGAAGGTTGAGGTTGATGCAGCGAAGAAGGATTTCCTTGTTTGCAGCTGTGTGTTTGCCTTTGAAAAACAGAGCATTCTCTGTGAACATCTTCCCTTCCTTGGACCATTTTGCAGCATCCAAGGTGCCAGTGCCCTTGGTCTTCTCGTCGTAAATCTCAATGATTGCCATAGTAGTGTTTGAGTGTTAGGTTTTGAGAGCTTGAAAGAAGTTTGCAGGACGAGAGAGTATTGAGAGCAAAAGTGAATTGTAAGCGAAAGGGTTTGGGAGAGGTTTAAGGGTGTGTATATATATACTCCAACAATTCTTGATCTAACGGTCAGATTTGGATTTAATTGTGGAGTAGAGCCCAAGATTTTCCTTCTTTGATTTTGGGCTGTCTTTAAATTTGCCGGCTGAATTTGCCATGTGGCAACTGTTGATTTGCTGGCAATTTGGTAATTGAGTATTAATGACATCATTACCAAAAATAGCCGTTGTGACTAATTTTGTGGCAAGAATTGATCATCAAGGCCGTTTTTTATAAGAGAATTGCATTCCTTATATAAGCCAATTTGTTTAATTACATTCAAGAATAAATCTAGAATGAATTACATGAACAAAGATAGTCATTTAAACTCAAAAATCAAGTGATCTGATCAGCAGAGTGACGTCTTCTGATTTCTTGAAAATGTCTGCTGATTTCTCTTGGAAGTCTTCTGGTCAGCTGAGTAGGTCTTCTGATCAGCTGAGTGGAGGTTTGAGATTTGCTGAGTAAATCTTCTGTGCTTTGAAGGTCCAACTTGGCTTGATGGATCCTTCATTGTTGCTGTGATGATCCAACCTGGATGATGGATCTTCCAGCTTTATTGTGAGTGGTGATCCAACCTGGTTTGATGGATCTTCCAGCTCTGTCTGAATCAAGTAGGACCATCAAATCAATGTGTAGATGATCAGCCTGGATGATATCCCACTGGTTCAGGTTGCCCTTACCATCTGATGTTCCTCATCATCAGATGGGTTGTAGCATCAAATGTGTCCTAATTAAATCTCTTCGCTACTCTTGAAAGAGAAGGAAGATTGGAAGAGGCTTCAATGGAGTCGAAGAGAGAGCCATGGACTCAGCCTTCATGTTCTGTTTAGACACAATAGCTTTTGATAACAAGCTCTCCATGTAGAACTTCCCCCTGGAGAAGAAGCTCTGCTTGTTTGCTACTCTGTCCTCTGCATCTCTCTTTCCTCTAGTTTTCAATAAGGACTTCTCTCCTTCCTCTAGTTTTCACAGGCATACTCATGTTGAGTAGGCCAAGTATGTTGATCTGCATCATCTTCATCTTCTGGACAAATCTTCATCTCCTTCACCCAAGACTTTGGTTGAAGAATGATCTCCATTCCATCTTTTCTTTCGATCTTCTCCATACCTGAAACAAAAATTATAGTTGGTGATTTGTGTTCTTAGGTGTTCTCATAACTTCCTCCTTTTATAGGGGTAGAAATGAGGTAGTGGAGTGAAAGATGACAAAATTATAGAGTTGATAGGTCTGTATTTCTGAAAAGTTACTTCTTAAGATCAACAATGAGATTCTTGATCTAAGGGTTCACATTTAAAGATATTCAGACTTTATCTTATGGAATGCAGAATTTATAAATTTTGAGCAAGAGTTATTTGAAATCCGTACAGTGCATGCATACTGTTGAGTTGGTGAGGATGGTGTATTAATCCAACCAGTATAACTCAATAGTGTACTGTATGTATGTATACAAGATAAAGTATTTTATGAAGAATAATTTATTAATATACATAGTTATACATTGCCTGTAAAGAAATCAAATAGCCTTGTTCAAGTCTGCTGTCTATATATATATATGTATGATATGCAATGCAGATTTTAGAGTATTTCATCAAGGATTCTTAAGGTATCATTGATTCCCCCTTGATTAGATGACTCTAAGTTTTCCCTCAGCTTTATTTGTCTTCATCGGGAATGAACTTACCTGAAGATGAGGGTGTCTATTCACCTCATCTGATCCTCCTAGTCTGCTGCACCTGTATCAGCTGAGGTCTTCAGCTGATCTCTTCTCTTCATGTGCTTGGATCCAGGAGTCCTAAGCTGTAGCATAGGGTCTTGAATCGTTCTTCAGCTAGGGGCTTAGTCAAGATGTCTGCTTTTTGGATATCTGTGTGAATTTTCTCCATCTTGATGTCCTTCTTTTCAAGGTGGTCTCTTATGAAGTGGTGTCGGATGTCGACATGCTTGCACCTTGTGTGGAGGACTGGATTTTGAGTGATGGCAATGGCACTGCTGCTATCACAATAGATAGGGACTTCTCTTGCCTCTACATTATAATCCTTGAGTTGTTGAACTAGCCAGAGCAGCTGACTACAACAACTACCAGCTGCCATATACTCTGCTTCAGTGGTGGAGGTTGCAACTGAGGTTTGCTTCATTGAGAACCATGATATCAACTTGTTGCCTAGGAATTGACAGGTTCCAGATGTGGATTTCCTATCAATTCTACATCCTCCATAGTCTGAGTCAGAATAGCCACTCAATTCTAGATTGTCATCAGCAGGGTACCATAGTCCTAGGTTGACTGTTCCTTTTAGGTACTTGAGAATCTTCCTTGCTGCTTCTAGATGACTTTGCTTTGGGTTTTCTTGAAACCTAGCACATACTCCTACAGCAAATGTTATGTCTGGTCTGCTAGCTGTAAGGTATAGTAGAGATCCGATCAGTGCTCTATATTCAGCTTGATCAACTGCCTTTCCGGACTCATCTGGTTCCATTTTGAAAGATGTCATCATTGGAATCCTTGCAGTCTTGCATTGTAGAGCTTTGAATCTTTCTAATAGACTCTTGGTATACTTGGACTGGTTGATGAAGATCCCTTCTGAACTCTGCTTGACTTGAAGTCCTAGGAAGTAATTCATCTCACCCATCATGCTCATTTCAAATTTTCCTTGCATAAGTTCAGAGAACTTCTTGCACATCTCTTGATTGGGTGATCCAAATATAATGTCATCTACATATATTTGTACCATTAGAATGTCTTCTCCTTCTTGTATTCCGAAAAGAGTTCTATCCACTTTGCCTTTTGTATATCCATTGTCAAGTAGGAATTGTGACAATGTGTCATACCAAGCTCTAGGGGCTTGTTTTAGACCATAGAGAGCCTTCTTCAGTCGATATACTTGTTCACCTTTTTCAAATCCTGGAGGCTGCTCTACATATACTTCTTCTACCAGAATACCATTTAGAAAAGCACTCTTGACGTCCATTTGATATACCTTGAAGCCCATATATGATGCATAGGCTAGAAACAGTCGTATGGCTTCTAATCTGGCTACTGGAGCAAAGGTTTCATCATAGTCAATTCCTTCAGATTGAGAGTATCCTTTTGCAACTAGCCTAGCCTTATTTCTAGTTATCACATCATTTTTGTCCTTCTTGTTCTTGAATACCCACTTTGTTCCTACTACATTGTGGTTTTCAGGACGATCTACCAATTCCCAGACTTCATTTCTTTCGAATTGGTTTAGTTCTTCTTGCATAGCAGTGATCCAATTGCTATCTGTCATTTCTTCTTCTATGTCAGCTGGTTCAATGTTGGATAAGAAGGCACACCAGCAGAACATAGATGATTGTGAGTTCTGATTCAGTTGTCTTCTGGTCTTGACACTTGATTCTGCTCCTCCTAAGATGAGGTTTGATGGATGATTGTTTCTCCATGTATGCCTCACGGGAGTATCTGCATTGGATGAGCTTGGATTCTCATCTGATCTAGTGCCATCAGGAGGGTTGACTTGATTAGGTCGATCATCATCTGTATCTTGTGTGTCAAAAAGATCATTCCCCCTGGCATTTGGGATTGGTGCATCTTGATTCTGGTCAGCTTGTCCTGCCTGAGTTTGAGATCTAGTGACAGGTCTATGAGGCTTATCCTCCTCTGGTTCTTCAGGGAAAGGTTCATTTACTTCAATGAACTCATCTGGTCTAGACTTGATCACTAGATGTCTCATCTGTTCTGCAGCTGAGTTTGTTTCTACTGCATTCTTATCACAAGACTCATCAAAAACAACATCGGGTGTTTCTTCCACAAGAAGGGTTCGTTTGTTGAGTACCCTGAATGCTTTGCTAGTAGAGGAGTATCCTAAGAATATCCCCTCATCTGCTTTGGCATCAAAGGCATTCAACTTACTCTTCCCATTGTTGTGAATGAAACACTTACAACCAAATATATGAAAGTAAGATACTCTAGGTTTTCTTCCTTTCCACAGTTCATATGGGGTTTTCTCATGTATTTTATGAATACCTGACCTGTTTTGAGTGTGACAAGCTGTGTTGATGGCTTCTGCCCATAGCTTCTTGGGAGTGGAGAATTCAGCAAGGAGTGTTCTGGCAGCTTCTTTGAGTGTTCTGACTCTTCTTTCAGCTACACCATTCTGTTGAGGTGTTCTTGCTGCACTTGTCTCATGCTGAATACCATTAGTAGTACAATAGGCAATAATATAAGAGTTAATGAATTCAGTGCCTTTGTCACTTCTAATTTTCACAATTGGTTCTCCTTTCTCTACTTGGATCCTCTTCAATAGTTCAGGAAGTTTCTGCTGTGTTTCACTCTTCTTGTATAAGAAGATAACCCAAGTAAACTTGGAGTAGTCATCTACAACAATAAGAGTGTACTTTCTTCCTGTTAGAGTGGTTGGAGTGATTGGTCCAAAGAGATCCATGTGAAGCAATTCAAGAACTCTGCTGGTTGATGCTGTCTTCTTGGTCTTGAAGGAGACCTTTGTTTGCTTTCCTTGTTGACATGCATCACATACCTGATCTTTACAGTAGAGTTCATTAGGCAGACCATCAACTAAGGATTCCCTTGCTAGCTTGTTCATAGTCTTAAAGTTCAGATGACTAAGACGTTTGTGCCATAGCCAGCTGACATCTTTAGGGCTCTTCACAAGCAGACATGTATCCTTAGGACAGCTGTTCCAATTTGCAAGATACATACTTCCCTTTCTAGATCCTGTTAGAAGGTTTTGTTTTGTTCTCTTATCACTTATGAGACACTCATCTTTAGAGAATTTGACTGAGTAACCAGTGTCACAAAAATGAGAAACAGATAATAAATTAAACTTAAGACCTTCTACATATGATACATCATGTACCTCAATGTCACCATTTTTAAGGGTGCCATATCCTTTTGTGTTACCATGCGCGTTATCACCAAAGTAAACTTTTGGACCTTTCTTCTCTATGTAGTTGGTCAGCAGGGCTTTGGTTCCTGTCATGTGAGTTGAGCATCCACTATCTATGTACCAAGTTTCTCCTGCTAGACCTCCTCTTCTGTATAGGTCCCTTCTTTCCTGCAAGGAAAGTTAAGTTTTAGGTACCCATTTTGTTTTGGGTCCTTGGGTGTTAGTACTACCCTTGGGAACCCACATATACATTGGTCGTTTAAACAACCTTGAACATTTGAGTTGTTTCCCTCGGGCATCACAGAACCAAATCTTACCAGTCAGCACCTTGGACTGATCTGATTTGTTCTTTGTGTCAGCTAGGTAATAGTCAAATGGTTTCCCTTTATAGGAGTGTACATACATGATCTTTTGACTAGTTACATTCGGCCTGGGTGCATTAGCTGGTCGATGCACACGATTATATGGACCATACTCTTCTGTTCTCACAATATCATAAGAGATAGGGGGTGCAAAGAGAACAGATTTGTTTGAAGATGACCTCTTCTTCTTGGCTGGAGCAGCATACAGTTGAGACTGTCTCAAACGAGATGGTCTAGGCTGTTTGTTGTTCCTCTGTACAGGCTTGGGGTTAGCTTGTCCTTTACCCTTTTTGGTTTTGGGATAGTTAGCCTTAGCTGGTACAGATGCCTTTTGGTTCATATTAGGTTCATTGTGTTTAGAACACTCACCCTTTTCATGTGTCTGAGTAGTGCACATGTTAGGTGTACTACCCCCAGCTGGAGAGGATGTAGATGGATTAAGTTCATAACCAAAACCCATCTTATTGCCATTTGATCTATAATACTCATAGATACTTTCAATAGTAGTAGAAGCTTTATTGAACTCTGAAATCTTTTGATTTAGGCATTCCTTCTCCTTTTCTAAGAGCTTGTGTGTTTGGAAGAGATCATTGAATTTGGATTGTAGTGAACGAAGTTCCTTAGTTTCTAAAGCTTGAGTTTGTAACATCCCCTCATACAACTGAGTTATTGTGGTATTTTCTTCCTTAAGAAGCTCCACTTCTCTGGTCAATCTTTCATTCATTGTGACCAACTCAGGGGTGTTCTCAAACTTAGCCTTTTTCAACTTAGCAATTTCTTTCCTTAGATCCTTATTCTCCTCTTCCACTTCTATGAAAGCTCTAGTGGCAATATCAAGATCACCTTTTACCTTTCTTAAAGATTGATAATAGGTGTCTTCTGATTCGCCTTCAGATGAGTTTATCTCATCTGATTGTGAAAAAATAGGTGAATGGAAAGTACTAGTATAGGAGTTTACCTCATTTTCACCTATGGCCATCATAGCTAGGTCGTCTGAATCATCTGAAAAGATTTGATCGTCTGGTGATGTAGGGAGTTCATCACTTTGATATTCAGATTCTTCAGTCATCATTGCTTTCTTGTCTGAGGTTCTTCTTGGCCTTCTTTCTTTCTTGTCATCCAAATCCAGCTCAGGACATTCATAGACATAGTGACTTGGTTTGCCACAGTTGAAGCAAGATCCAGGTTTCTGATTTGAGTTGCCTCTCCTTGCAGGAGTGGCATCTCTTCTTCTAGATCCTCGGCTGTCAGATGACTCCACATCCCTTCTAGGATGTCTTTCTGGTGTTCTTTCTCTGGAACTTCTGGAGGGTGAACTTGCTCTTCTATCTTTGTAGTTTCTATAGAATTTTCTATATTTGCTGTTGAGGGTGTTCATCCTTTCAAATCTTTTGATCATAAGAGCCATTTGTTCCTTCAGACTCATGTCTGATCCTTCGCAGTCTTCTGTTTTCAGAGAGGTCTTGCCAGATGAGGTACTTGCAGCTTTTGTATTGGCTGCCTTGAAGGCTACAGTCTTGGAGGTAGATGGGGTTGCAGTTGGCTCATCACTTCCTGAGTTTTCTTCTCTTTCCAGATCATATTCATGAGCTTTTAGATTCTGAAATAGAGTTTGAGCAGACCACTTCTTGATATCTTGAGTATCCTTGATGATGGTCTTCTTGAGTCTCCATTTCTTGGTTAGAGAGTCTAAGATCTTTAGATTTTTCTCTCTATTTGTATATTTCTTGCCCAGAGATTCTATCTCATTGATGATCTTGGTAAATCTATTGTCTAACTGATCAATAGACTCTTCTGGTTGCATTTTGAAGTGTTCGAACTTCTTGACTGCTGTAGACAACTTGGATTCCTTGATCAGCTCAGTTCCTTCACAGAGAAGTGCCAATGCCTCCCACATCTCTCTGGCTGACTCACAGTGGATTACCTTTGCAATGTACTCATTTGGAAGAGTTTGCATTATGTAATCTTGAGCAATGCTATCAAGATTTGATTGCTTCATCCCTTCTGGTGTGAGGTCCTTCATAGGCTTGGGAACCAGCTCTCCAACTTGGACTTCTGGATCACCATTTGCAGTGTTGACTGTCATGATGGTGATCGGGCCTTCTGTGATTACAGACCACATCTTGTAGTGGACTGATGTAAGATTCTTCCTCATCCTGATCTTCCAGTAATCATAATCCTCAACTGAAAACTTAGGCAACTTTCTCATGTTAGCACTCATGTTGTATGAGTTTTCAAAAACAAGTTTTTTTTTTTTTAAAAGATCTGTTCAAGAGGACTACAGAAAGACTCCCTCAAGTCTTCTGATAATCTAGAGACAGTAGTCCGTTAGAACCACTGCTCTGTTATATTAGGATCTACTTTGGACTTAGCTTCCTTAAGATCAATGATTTCTTGTTTTAATGCAATGTTTTCATCACTGACTTCGATGAATGCTTGATTAGCAAGTAGAAGGTCGTCTTCAACAGCACTAGTCGAGTGCTGCAGACTACTTCCTACTTCACTACTAGCAGTGTCACTTTCATCAGTTTCTAAATCATCACAAGATTGAAAAGATGTAGCAGATGATACCTCTTGATCGATTTTAGCCATGCAACATAGACCATCATCTACTATAAATGCTTCGTCGTGATCTTGATCAGTTGAGTGACTAGATACGGACGATGGCAACTCATCTGAATCCGAATCAGAGTCATCATTGACCATCATTTCCTTATTGCCACGATTATATCTTCTTTCTCTTCGTGCTTTGCGTTCTTCACGATCATCAGTGCTCAGGTCTGGACATTCATATATGTAATGACCTTGCTTTTCACAATTATAGCACAAGAGATCATTAGTAGCCTTTTTAATAGGAGATTTGTCCCTACGTTTATCACGTCTATCAGAACATTGAATCTTCCTATCGTCAGACTCTCTATCTCGTCTGTTACTTTTCGAGACTTCGTCTCTCCTTTCGGACGAGTTTCGGTCTCGTCTGGTCTCAGACGAGTTCTTAGATGTAGATGCTCTATGATCCCTATAGAACTTCTTGTATCTTCCGAAGCGTTTATTGAGCCTATCAAACTTTCTAACCATGAGACTCATCTGATCCTTCAAACTAAGATCAGTATCTAACTCATCTTTCACAGAGGCAGACTTAGTTCTAGACTTGGACCTGTCTACCTTAGAAGACTTAGAAGAGCTAGACTTAAAGGCAACGTTCTTAGATACAGCATGTTCTCTATCACTACTGGCTAGTGGTTCATCTTCGTCTAAATCAAACTCATGGGCTTTAAGAGTTTTGAACATGGTTTCAGCAGTCCACATATCTATATCTTGAGTGTTCTTAACAAGCATATTTACCATTTTCCAACGACTATCAAGACTCTTCAAAATCCTAAGATTGATCTCACGAGCAGTATAAGATTTACCAAGTACTTCCAAATCATTCATGATCTTAGTAAAACGAGTATCCAGTTGGTCGATAGTTTCTCCAGCTTTCATCCGAAATGATTCAAATCTTTGGACAGCTGTGGAGAGTTTGCTCTCTTTGATCAGGGATGTCCCTTCACAAATGATAGCTAATCTGTCCCATCTCTTTGGCAGTTTTACATTTTAACACTTTTCCTAGATACTCGTTAGGAAGAGTGTGTAATATGTAATTCTTTGCCAGACTATCCAAATTATTTTGACGCATTTCTTCTGAGGTTAGATCTGACCTGGGTTTCTTGACGAGAGTACCAATTGGTTTGCTTGGGTCAAGAACAACAGTATTTGGAATCATTGTAACAATGGGTCCTTCTGTGATAACAGAGATCATTAGATCGTGCGTGGAACTGAAAATGGCTTCCATTCGCAGCTTCCAGTAGTCATAGTCCTGAACCTGGAACTTGGGTAACTTGTTAGCGCTGATCTCAAGAGACATGATTTCAAGAAATAAGTGCTAATTAGAGTTATGATCAAGAAAAGCAGATATGTCAAGAACAGGGAGCACGAAACAGATATAACAGGAGTATTGATCAAGAACACGTAAGCAAATACAATCAAGGACCAAGACTTCACCCTAAGTCTTAAGTCGGTTATCAAGAAACAGCAGTTCGTAAACTACTGCTCTGATACCACTTGTAGGTCCCTAAAGTTGAGTTAATATCGAGTAAGCTAGTGAAAATGTCTAGAGGGGGGTGAATAGACTTTTCAAAAATCTTTCGATATATCAGAATACAATATGCGGAATACGAAATTAACAATGAGCCCAATCTAAGTTTATACTCAACTTATCAAATTCGAGAACTCTGTTCTATACTCAACTTGTCTTGTTCAGTTATGTGTGTAAACAATTAAGCAATTAAACAAAACAGTAAAGTAAACAACACAAACAATTTATAGTGGTTCGACAACTTGTCTACATCCACTCTCACAAACCCAGTTGTGATGTTTCCACTAAACTCTTCCAATCGAGTACAAAGTGTATGTTCCTGTGATTTTAAGTCCCAAGAAGAAGACTTAGATCTTCAAAGAATATACCACCAGATATATCTATGATCTAACTAGAAATTTAACAAGTATCTAGCAACTTGATAAAACAACAAAACTAAAAACTTCTCTGATCTTTAGTAGTAGCCTTTTGAATTCTTCACTTGTCTTCTGGCTTCTTTCTGAACTTCAATAAACTCTGAGAGTAATCTTCAATATATCTTCAGTATGTAGCTTTAGTATACGTAGTTGCAGTAGTCTTCAAATGATCAACACCTTCAAGTATCTATAGACTTCAATCTCCAAAGATCTTAGGTAGTTGTGACCAACTTTTCTTGAAAACTAACTTCAACTGAATCTTCTTATCAATCTACGCGTTTCTTGTTACGAATTAGTTATTCCATAACTAACTTCTATCCTTATCTTTATACGCGCTTCATTTAGACTTTTAAGTTTGACTTGTCTTGTGTAGTATAGTAGATGCACTTGTCTTTGTCTTGTAGTCCATCTGTCTTGAGTAGTAGACTCCAAGTCTTCTTGTCTGGTCTTCACGTGCAATCTTCAATAGATGACTATACTAATCCTAACAAGACTATTACATTACTTTAAGCTTTTATAAAACAAGCTTAGTCAACTTATAAACTATACAATGAATCTATCTATTACATTTAAAATCATGAGCTCTATACAACATTTATCATAGCTCAACAACAATCTAACACAAATAGCATAGATGAAGTATAAACAATATACGAATTATAAGTACTTATCTTTTAATATCAATGTGAACTCTACTGGTCTTGTTCAAGATGACTTAACTCAACTAGACTAGATCAGTCAACACTTAGAAAATATTCAAACTACTTTTGGCTTATCAAAACTTCATCTTTTCTTTTCATCATGTAGGACTTGTTCTTGGATTCATATCCCAACACATCATTACTGAAGTTGACACTGATGAAGAATTGCTTGATGTATACCTCAAAAATCCAAACAATGTTGCCTTACTCACTAAGCACTTTAATAAGTTTCTTAAGAAATCTGTGAATAAATCTAGAAACATTCAGCCTAAGATTCAAATCAATACATCAACACCTCAACCAGAAAGGAGGAAAGCTCAATTCACACCAAGACCATCAAAGAGTGAAGGTAAACCAAGGTATGATCCTGAATTTCGAAAATCAGTTCAATGCAATGCTTGTTCTGGTTATGGCCATTATGCAAATGAATGTGCCAACACTAGACTTAAGCAAAAACTGAATTTTAGTGCTACCTTGAGTGATGAATCTGATGATGATGATCTTAATGAATTAAATCAGAATGAACATTCTAATTTTACCAGAATTGATTATAATGATTCCTCAGATGATGATCTGGATGAAACAGATTCTGATGCTGTACCTGATGCCTCAACATCTACAGCAACATCAGAACAGAGTCACCCATATTTGAACTGTTTTAATGGTTTGGTTGATGATGCAGGAAAAAGGACTGATGACAAGGAACACCAAAAGCTGTTAGATGATTGGAACAATCAGAAACTCACTCTTAATTCCTTGAATAAAGAGAATGAGGATCTGAAAGACACAATCACCAAGCTAGAAGTTATACTTACTAAAAGAGATCTGGAAATCTGTAACTTAAAGGAGAAATTGATAAATTCCACCTTATGTTTCAAAAAATATTCCAAGAGTGCTTTTGAGGTAAATAATGCTATAGCTACTGGTAAGTCTAATACTCATGGTTTAGGTTATGATGGTACTACTGCTTCTATTTCTGAGAAATTTAGAAAACCTGTGATATTTGTGAAGGCAAATGTTGTCACATCTGATGCAACATCTGCACAATCAGATCCTCACAAGGTTAAAAGGAAGTATATCTGTCATTACTGTTCTAAAGTTGGTCATATTCGTCCTTACTGTATAAAATTGTTTGAAGAACAGAAAACTTTGAAAATGCTGCATAAAAAACTGTCACATTCTGGTAAACAGTTTATGAAATCTGCATGGAAACCAAAAACTACCTGTAAAGTTGCTCATACCTCCTTAAAAGCATGTCTACCTGATTCATGGTACTTTGATAGTGGTTGCTCTAGACATATGACAGGTCGTACTGATTTCTTATCTGATTATGTGACCTTGAATAGTGGTAATGTTACATATGGTGGAGGTTCTAAAGGAAAGATCCTTGGTAAAGGAACTTTGAATGTTAAAGGTTTTCCTAAGCTTAAATATGTCTTACATGTTGATGGCTTACTTGCAAATCTGATTAGCATTAGTCAACTCTGTGATGATAATTTGCATGTGAAATTTGATAAAGATTCATGTTATGTTCTTAATAAAGATGAAGTTTGTGTTATGACTGGTACTAGGTCAGCTGATAATTGCTATCTCATTGGAACAAATATGTGTAACTTGTCAAAATATGATGAAAATGTCTTATGGCATCAAAAATTGGGTCATGCAAATTACAGAGCAATGAATAGACTAATCAAAGCAGATGCAGTAAAAGGAATTCCAAAACTAAATCTTCACAACAACACTGTATGTGGACCATGCCAAAAAGGTAAGCAGGTAAGAATGTCGCACAAAATGCTGTCACATTGTACTACACATCGATGTTTTGAATTACTGCACATGGACTTGATGGGTCCTATGGAAACTGAAAGCATTGGAGGAAAGAGGTATTCCTTAGTTGTGGTAGATGATTTTTCTAGATATACCTAGGTAGAGTCTTTAAGAGACAAATCTGAAGCATTTGCCGCATTTAAAATTCTTTATAAGAGGTTCAAAAATGTGTTTAACTTGAAAGTTGGCCGTATTAGAACTGATCATGGTAGGGAATTTGAAAACAGCATGTTTAATGATTTTTGTGATAAAAAGAGTATCTTGCAAGAATATTCATCTCCTAAAACTCCACAACAAAATGGAATTGTTGAAAGAAAGAATAGAACTTTACAAGAAATGGCTAGAGTTATGCTAACATCCAAATGTCTTGCTAAGAAATTTTGGGGAGAAGCATTAAATACTGCATGTCATGTTATTAATAGGTGTAGGTCCCCAAAGTTGAGTTAATATCGAGTAAGCTAGTGAAAATGTCTAGAGGGGGTGAATAGACTTTTCAAAAATCTTTCGATATATCAGAATACAATATGCGGAATACGAAATTAACAATGAGCCCAATCTAAGTTTATACTCAACTTCTTAATTCGAGAACTCTGTTCTATACTCAACTTATCTTGTTCAGTTATGTGTGTAAACAATTAAGCAATTAAACAAAACAGTAAAGTAAACAACACAAACAATTTATAGTGGTTCAACAACTTGTCTACATCCACTCTCACAAACCCAGTTGTGATGTTTCCACTAAACTCTTCCAATCGAGTACAAAGTGTATGTTCCTGTGATTTTAAGTCCCAAGAAGAAGACTTAGATCTTCAAAGAATATACCACCAGATATATCTATGATCTAACTAGAAATTTAACAAGTATCTAGCAACTTGATAAAACAACAAAACTAAAAACTTCTCTGATCTTCAGTAGTAGCCTTTTGAATTCTTCACTTGTCTTCTGGCTTCTTTCTGAACTTCAATAAACTCTGAGAGTAATCTTCAATATATCTTCAGTATGTAGCTTTAGTATACGTAGTTGCAGTACTCTTCAAATGATCAACACCTTCAAGTATTTATAGACTTCAATCTCCAAAGATCCTAGGTAGTTGTAACCAACTTTTCTTGAAAACTAACTTCAACTGAATCTTCTTATCAATCCACGCGTTTCTTGTTACGAATTAGTTATTCCATAACTAACTTCTATCCTTATCTTTATACGCGCTTCATTTAGACTTTTAAGTTTGACTTGTCTTGTGTAGTATAGTAGATGCACTTGTCTTTGTCTTGTAGTCCATCTGTCTTGAGTAGTAGACTCCAAGTCTTCTTGTCTGGTCTTCACGTGCAATCTTCAATAGATGACTATACTAATCCTAACAAGACTATTACATTACTTTAAGCTTTTATAAAACAAGCTTAGTCAACTTATAAACTATACAATGAATCTATCTATTACATTTAAAATCATGAGCTCTATACAACATTTATCATAGCTCAACAACAATCTAACACAAATAGCATAGATGAAGTATAAACAATATACGAATTATAAGTACTTATCTTTTAATATCAATGTGAACTCTACTGGTCTTGTTCAAGATGACTTAACTCAACTAGACTAGATCAGTCAACACTTAGAAAATATTCAAACTACTTTTGGCTTATCAAAACTTCATCTTTTCTTTTCATCATGTAGGACTTGTTCTAGGATTCATATCCCAACAATAGGGTTTTTATTCGTTCTGGCACAAGTCAAACACCTTTTGAGATTTTGAACAACAGAAAACCAAGTGTGAAATATTTTCATGTATTTGGTTGTGTGTGTTATATTCTGAATGATAGGGATCAACTTCATAAGTTTTGATTCTAAAAGTGATAAAGGTTTCTTTTTAGGCTATTCTAGAAATAGTAAAGCTTATAGAGTATATAACCTTAGAACTAACACTGTTCAAGAATCTGTTAACGTTGTGTTTGATGATGATAAAGGTCTTACAGATGACAAAGATGAAGAATATGTATCACAGGTTACTGACACTTCTGAGAATACACTGAAGTCTGAGAATGTTGCACCAAATGTTAACACATCTGGGTCAACATCTACAGAACAGACAGTTGTAACTTCACAGAATGACCAATACGTTCCCAAAACGAATCCTTCTTCAAGAATAGGTAAAAGTCATCCTTCTGACCAAATCATAGGTGATGCTACAGTTGGAGTGCAAACAAGAGGAAGAGTAAGATCAAACAAGGTAGATGTGGTAAGAACAATATGCATGTCTTCTATGTGTAACATTGTAAATGTCGAATGCTATTTATCTGAAATTGAACCTAAGAGTGCTAAAGAAGCCTTAACTGATGAAAACTGGATTAATGTTATGCATGAAGAACTTGGTCAGTTTGAAAGAAATGAAGTGTGGACACTTGTTCCAAGACCTAGTCATACGAATGTCATTGGAACAAAGTGGATATTCAAGAATAAAACTGATGAATCTGGTAATATTGTTAGAAACAAGGCTAGGTTAGTAGCACAAGGTTACACCCAAGTTGAAGGAGTTGATTTTGATGAGACTTTTGCACCTGTTGCTAGGATAGAATCTATTAGATTACTGCTAGCTATTGCATGTTTTATTGATATTAAACTTCATCAAATGGATGTAAAGGCTGCATTTCTAAATTGCATTTTGAATGAAGAAGCATATGTTGAACAACCTAAAGGATTTGAAGATCCACAATATCCTGATCATGTATATAAACTTAAGAAAGCATTGTATGGTCTTAAACACAACTCTTGTGGCTGAGCAAGATGTTCCATGACTATGGTATTGAGAATGGTATACTTACTATCTTTTGTGATAATACTAGTGCCATTAAAATTTCTAAAAATCCTGTACAACACTCACTCACAAAGCACATTAGCATAAGACACCATTTTATGAGAGATTTAGTAGAGAAGAATATTGTTAAGTTGGAGTATGTACCTACTGAAAAACAGAATGCTGATATCTTTACTAAAGCCTTAGACCATGAGAGATTCTCTATCTTGAGGAAATCTCTTGGCATGAGCACTATCTGAAAAGAATTCGGATGGATGTTGTCACAAATGCGTCAGCACTTGGGACAACATCATGGGTTGCATAAATTTTATAAGTTGAATTTATTTCTTACTTAGTTAAATAATTCCTTTGTAAAATATCTACGAATCTAAGAACCTTGAAGTGCAAAAATAAACGTCTTACACCTCTCAAATGCATAAAAATGAGAATGTTATTAGCATACTAAAAGATGTACCAAATCACTGAGTAACTATGGAGCACGGAGTTCGCTACTACGATGCCTTCTTTTCAAAAGGTGATATTTGGTAAAAACATCAACATATTTGTAATCCATTAAGTAAGTATGGGGCACGGAGTTCGCTACTACGATGTACTCTACAGGAACAATGGATCAATACAAATTAGATGCTATAACACAAAAAGAAAAAAAATATGGTGCAACACAAATGAAGCAAATTCATGTAAAAACCGTGTTGAGGTGTTTGTAACAGTTTTGAGCACAACATTGCCTGATTCAAATTTATTTTTATCTGTGTAATTATTTAATTATTTAATGAGATTCATTTAATTAATTACTGACCCTTATCTATTTTTTTTCAGATTATGCAAAATTAATTCTGGAAGCTTCTTAATTATCTAATTAATTTAATTAATTTAATTAATTGATTTCTCCCACTAATTAACCATGATCTAGGTTGTGGCTAAAATGTGGAGCACTTTCGAAAATTCTAGATTAATTCTTCTGTTTTATTTTCTTAACCTCCAACTACATTACTCTCTCTATAAATATCGAACATAAGATGCCATTTATTTGTTAATTGTGATTTCTGATTGTGTTGAGTACTAAGATTGCAGAATTGTTATTTGGTTGTGTATATCTCAAAGAAGTGTGTGCAAATTTCCATCCTTACCTTGAAATTCCAACCGCCTAACTTAAATGGCTGGAACAAACTCGAATTCCTCACAATCTCTCTCTGATTCGAAAACCTCATCTCTCTCTCGCACAAATCCTCTCGAAATTCTTGCTTCCATGGCTTCACGAACTCTACCGCTTCAAATGCTGACTCAAATGTCTCTGCAACACCATCAACAACTGTTCCCACTCCTCAAACCACTCCTCAAACTGCTCCTCAAACAAACTTCCCTCAAGATGCAACTGTTGAACAGGTCACTAGGGCTATCGAAGAGGTGTCTGATACTCTTCGAACGACAGGCCATTTGCCCGTGATGACTTTTGGAGGTATCACGGTGGACATATCAAGCTATTTGGCTGAGCAAACTGCCCAAATGGCTTCTGCTTCAAAAAGCCCCAAATCACCCTCTGTTCACGAACCGCAAGCTAAGAATGTTGATGCTTCTGTTGAAGAAGAAGCCACTGCCACGTCTGACCCTGAAGACGTTGAAATGGAGGATGCAAACATTTCTGAAGGTACAAACTCTTCACTCCCTGTTTCAGATGAGTCTGCCCCCATTCCTCTTAAGAAGAATGCACAGAAAGGGAAAAGACAGAGAAGCCCTGTACAAAGAAGGAGGAGATCAAACCGCGTTTTTACTCGTGTGGATTATTCTGAATCCATGAGGAAGAAGAAGAAGGCTGGAGCCGATGCTGGTGAACCTATCCAAGTGTTCACAGATTCTGAAGATGAAGCTCCTGTTGTTGCTGAGAAACCAAAGAAGGCTAAGACTGTTGCTGTTGAAAAATCCAAAAAGAAGGTTGTTGCTGAAGAGAAAGGGAAAGGAAAATTTGTTGCTGAACCAAAAGGCAAAGAGAAGATGATCACTGAAGATGAACCAGCTGAATCAGAATCCAATTCTGATTCTGAAAGATGCTTGAGAGACATTCTGAAGTCTCTTAAGAAAAATGCTGAGCACTATGCTGCTGCAAAGGAAGCTGCACCAGAACCTGAAGATGGTGGCAGTGGGGATAGCTCTTCCAGTGCAGCAAGCAGCCCTGAACAGAGCTCTGCTAAAAGCTCTACACCAAGCTCAGATGACCTTGCTTCTGAAGAGGGAGGTAATTCTGATTCCCTTGAAACTCTAGAGAATAGATTGGCCATTTATTCTAATAGAAAACTGTTGATAGAAAAGAGGATCAATATACCTGATTTTAATAGTAAAGGCATGGTTAGTTTCTTAGAAGAAAGGAATTTGATGCATGCTGTGAATTTTGGTGAATCTTTCTTGACAAATTGGGCATATGAATTTTATACATGTTTGAAAAAGAGCACTGGTAGGAGATCTTCTAAGTGGTATGGGACTGTTAACTTTTAGGGGGAGGGATGTACCTTTTACTCCTGAGTTGATAAATGAGTTTTTAGAAATTCCCAATGTTGAGGTTGATGAAGAACCTGACATGGATGTGGTCATTTCTGCTATAACTGCTGGTAGGGTAGTTAAATGGACTAGACACATGCTAGCCAAAGACCTCACTTCCCTACACTCTGTGTTATACAAACTCATCATCTACAATTGGATTCCCACCACAAATACTACCAAGATCACTAAGGATCAAGCTGTTTTGATATATAGGATTTCTGTGCTTAAGAAGTTTAATTTGGGTCTCACAATATTCCAACATATGATGAGATTTACTGGGAGAGTTTCTGAAAAAGGCAATTTACCCTATCCTGTTCTGATTTCTAATTACTTGAGGCATCATGGATTTGTTGCCAAGAACACTGATGTGTTGAGGGGGAGAGTTCCACTGTTGGCCATAGCTCCTGCCTTACTCACTGGGGATAGAGTAATTGATCTGCCCTTGCTTGCTCCTGGTACTGAACATCAGCAAAGACCCTCTACTTCTGCTCAACCAGAACCAACCAGACCCTCTACTACTGATCATCCTGAATCATCCAGACCAAGACACAGAAATGCAACCCCAAATGTTGAGAACATCCGTATCAACATTTCTGGTAATGTATATCTTTCACAGGAATTCATCAAACTCCAACTCCAACACTTGCAGGAAACAATAGATGAACTTCAGTTCCTGAAGGACGGGTGGACCAACCTCCTTTCACCTACAACAGGGGGAGTACCACCACCATCCAACTCCAGTGTAGTCATTGAGGAGATACATGAAGATGGAGTTCCAGCTGCTGCTGATGCTGGAGAAGATGCTGCTGTTACTGATGTAGTTGCACACCTTGCATCTACTTACTTTGTTGATGAAGGAGATGATGATGATGCTGCTGAAATGGACACCTTGTATGGTGATCTACCTGGAGAAAGCTGCTAGACAGGGGGAGATCTGAATTCCACAATGGCTATGGTGCAGGAAGATGATGCTGCAGCTGTTACCACAACAATATAAGCCATTTATTCAGTTCTACCTTTGTAATTAATGTTTAAATTGAAATTCTGAAATTCTGATACACTTGTTGTTTATTTTTCTAGATGATAGGATGTTTATTACTGCAACTTCCACTTGATAATTTGTCCACTGCCTTGCTTAATTTGTTTGCAGATTGTCATGTGTTTAATTTCTGGTATAGTATTAGTGTCTGTTTCTGTTTATATTCTTTTTACATTATGTTTTGCTCTGATTTTCTGTTTAGTTTTTGTTAGTGTCTTACTTAGATTCTAAGTTAATTCTTCCAGTTCAACTTATGATCTTAAGTAAAGTTATGTTGTGAATAAGTGTAGTGTTTATACTTGTTCTATTTTGGATAAAATTTATCTTGATCTTATGGCACGGATCATTGTAAAATTATCCCTGATCTTCATTTGATTTGATCGAACGATTACAACAGGTATTGTCTTGACTAGTGCTTAGCAATGATGTTAACCTCAACTAAGTACATAATACTGAGTATGTATAGAAATATATGTGCATCAGGTGTGTTGTAGTCGAAAGGTCAAATTGGGGGAGATTGTAGATGTTGTTAATCCTTAAATGCCTTAACATTATCAACAACATCTTAATTTGACCTTCCGAGATTTTTTCTAAGTCTTTTCTGAAATGCTACATTAAATGTTGATCTAAATGTTGTCGCATTTCTGGCAGGATCTAGAAGCTTCTACAAGGATCTGGAACCTGGAAGATTCCAGAACATTGGAGAACATGCTAGAACGGCCTGGAACCATTTGGAACGACCTGGAGCATTCAAGAAAGATCTAGAAAGATCATGGAAGTTGAGTTCCTAAAAAATAGGACCTCATTGTGGAAGCCTCTAGAATCAGCACCCCACTACTATAAATACCGATGGAAGGCTTCTCAAATCAGTGTACTCTATTCGATCAACTTCCTAGACCGAGCGTATATCCCTGTTAGGAATTGTGGCCAGTAGAACTACCTTTTAGATCATACGTTCGTATCCCACCCGTATGACTGTGTGTCTTCTTGTCTTTTGAGAGTGTAATCATTAGATAGACTAGGCATTTCGACAGTGTATACCTTATACACTTAGTTCGTTTTTAGAACAAGGCACCTGCCTCGTTTGTAGTTTCTATTGTGAATGTTAATGCTGTAACATTTCACACAACATTTATACTTGAAGATAAGTATTGTTTTTCGCCGTAAGGCTAGCATAGATTTTTATTTATAAAATCTATGTGAAAATTATTTCCATTGTGTCACGTTTGTTTTTAGTGTTTCAAGTCTTCCCCTGTGTGAATCATAATTTCTGATATTCTGTTAGAGTCAGTGTTGTACCAATTGTCACAACATTTAGTACAACATTATTCTACTTAAACTTAAACACTTCATATACATACACCACACCACACACTTTCAGGAGTCAAAACTAGAAGGTTTCATGGTGAAAGTGCTCTATTTTGTTGTTTCTTGTCAGAACAAGAACCAAGTGACATTGAGGAAGCACTCCAAGATGCCAATTGGATCACTACCATGCAGGAAGAGTTGAACCAATTCACCAAAAATGATGTATGGGAGCTGGTGGATAGACCTTCACATCAAGATGTTATTGGAACAAAGTGGGTGTTCAAGAACAAGAAAAATGAGAATGATGTGATTGTCAGAAACAAAGCAAGACTAGTGGCAAAAGGCTATTGCCAATCTGAAGGCATTGACTATGATGAGACATTTGCACCTGTGGCAAGGATGGAAGCAATAAGGCTCTTTCCAGCCTATGAAGCCCACAAGAGGTTCAAAGTGTACCAAATGGATGTCAAGAGTGCCTTTCTGAATGGAGTCTTGAAAGAAGAAGTCTATGTGGAGCAACCACCTGGTTTTGAGGTTGGAAACCAAGTCTACAGATTGAAGAAGGCTCTATATGGACTCAAGCAAGCCCCTAGAGCTTGGTATGATACTCTGTCACAATTCCTCTTGGATCCTGGATTTCTCAAGGGAACTGTGGACAGAACTCTCTTCAGAATCTCTGAAGGAGAGGACATCTTGCTTGTCCAAATTTATGTTGATGACATAATCTTTGGACCCCCCAATGAGAAGTTATGTATGAAATTCTCAAAGCTCATGCAAAGCAAGTTTGAGATGTCCATGATGGGGTTGATGAACTTCTTCTTGGGACTTCAAGTCAAGCAATCAAAAGAAGGGATCTTCATCAACCAAGCTAAGTACACAAGAGAAATGATCAAGAAATTTGGGTGTACTACTAGCAAACCAGTAAGGATCCCAATGAACACCAATTGGAAGATGGATCCTGATGAGAGTGGTGTTCCAACCAACTCTACTGAGTATAGAGGAATCATTGGTTCACTCCTCTATATCACTGCCAGCAGACCTGACATCACCTTTGCAGTAGGTGTTTGTGCAAGGTTTCAAGCCAATCCTAAGAAAAGCCATCTTGAGGCTGCAAAGAGGATCTTGAGGTATCTCAAAGGTACTGAAAATCTAGGCCTTTGGTACCCTGCTGATGACAACATTGAGCTTACAGGCTACTCAGATGCTGATTATGGAGGATGCAGAATTGATAGAAAGTCCACATCAGGGACTTGTCAATTCTTAGGAAGCAAACTCATATCTTGGTTTTCCAAGAAGCAGAATACAGTGGCTACTTCCACCACTGAAGCTGAATATGTTGCAGCTGGAAGTTGTTGTGCTCAAATCCTATGGCTGAGACAACAATTAAGAGACTTCAATGTCAACTTTGTTGAAGTGCCTATATTCAGTGACAACAATAGTGCCATAGCAATATCACATAATCCAGTTTTGCACACTAGATGCAAACATGTGGACATCAAGCATCACTTCATCAGAGATCATGTGGAGAAGAAGGACATCAAGTTGGTCAAAATCCACACAGACCATCAAAGGCTGATATTTTGACAAAACCACTTGCAGAGGCAATATTCTTGGAGCTATCAGCAGAATTGGGATTACTTGATCCAGGGAAGTTGGACAAGTAAATCCTCTGGAGTTATTGAGTGAAGTGGGAACTAAAAGTGGTGTTCAGCAGACTTGGTCAAGTCTACTGAAACTCAGAAGAGATGACCTCAAATTTTCAGGACACTTGTCCATTGATATTCAGGACACTTGTCCACATCTCTTCAGGACACTTGACCATGTGGGGCCAGATAAGTTGTCCTGACTATCAAACCAAACCTTGGTTTGATAAACACCTATTTTGGGCAATCATTGCCCATTTTGATATCTGTCCCATTCCTTTTACAAATATCACCTTTTTAGGATCTATTTTGTCTCCCACTCAAAAGGTCACTTTCCATGCATTAAATGCCAAGATTTAACTCTTGTTTGCATTAAACATTTCAAGCCATGATCTATCTCGAAAACTCCCCAACCATTAACCAATATTAAATACTTCCCTCATTTGAATAAAAAAACAGTTTTTCACTGTTACATTGGTTATTGACCATTGGATCAAGATTGACCAACTCCCATGAAATCAATCCTGGCCGTTCAATTTTGATTTCCATTTTTGACAACCGTTGAAATCTCTTAAGACTCACCTACTCATTGACATACATTCTTTTTAGAATATTCACAAGTCTTAAGAACCCCACAAGCTCACTTCTCCCCCACGCATTCAAACTCTTTTGAAACCCTAGCTTTCATCTTCTCCAAACACTCTCAAACTCTCTCAAAACTTTTTACTATTTCCTCAGTGGCTCCTAAAGCAAGACCTGAGATGGTTGTTGACTTCACCAACAAAGATCTAGACCTTGATTTTGGCTATCTTAGCCACAAAAACAACCCCACATTCGAGCCAATCCTCTCTTTTTAAAGTGAGGATACTGAAGTTGTTCCAACATTGAGATGGTTAAGAAGGGAAGGTCTACAGAAGTTCATGCAAGAAAAGCCAGATTCTTGTCTTGAATCATACATGGCAGAATTCTTTGCTTTTCTTAAATGGAGAGGCAAGCCTGAGGATGGTGAGGTTGCTACTAGATTGTCCTATGTTGCAGAAGGTGAAGAAGAAGAAAGATTTCAAAGGGTGAAATTTTCTGAGGAAGATGTGGATGCAGCCTTTGGATTGCCTTCTGAGGGAAGGAATCCAGAATTTTATGGAAATGGCCTTGAGCAAGAAATTGCTCAAGAGTGGCTTCTTACTCCAGGGCCACTATCCTCCACTCAACACAAAAGAACTCTCAAGCCAAAGTTTCTCACCTTATTTGAGGTTGTTGCCAAGAGTTTGCTAAGAAATACTGGAAGTTTGGAGCAGGTCAGTTTTCCAAGGATAAGGATTGTGGTTGCAGTGATTGATGTCAGTGATAAGGGCATCAAGTTCAATTGGAGGACCTTTATTCTGTCTGAAATGATGAAGGAAAAGGCAAAGTTCAAAGTAAAGGCTCACAACAAGGTTGTGATGGAAGGAAAGTTGAGGTATTACACCAGGGCAAGCCTATTGATTGAGAAGTTTGCACACTATTCTGAGATGCAAACCTTTGCCAAGCCCCTCCCAGCTCAGAAGATAATGTTCAAGAAGTTGAGTAAGAAAACTGAACAAAGAAGGATGCAACTGGCCAAACCTGATGAAGAGAAGGTTGAGGAGAAACCAAAGTTGAAGAAGAGGACTAAGGCAAGGGTGGTCAAAACAAGAAAAGTGTCTCAAATTCCCTCAGAAGACACTTCAGGAGCATCTACTGAGGTAGAGGAAGTTGCCAAGGAAGGAGTGCAAGTGCCTTCTGATCACTCATATGAGTTAATGCAAAAGTACAATGAGACAAGGCAGAAGTCCAAGGGTGAAAAGAGGTCCAGGGAAGTTGACCCTGAGAAAGAGGGAAGTGGAAGCAGTAGGGCTAGCAAGAGAAGGGCCAAACCTACTGAGAAAATATTGGAGCTTCAGGAGGATAGAACTCTCCAACTTGCCTTGAAGGAGAGTAGGGCTGAAAGTAGGACTAAATCCAAGTCTAGGACCAACTCTTCTGGTTCTGGAACCCCTGAGTCCAAAGTCCCTGAAGATCAACCCAAAGAGCCCAACCTTCCTGAAACCCAAAATCCTGAGCCCAACTCCTCTGAAACCCATGTTACCCTAACAAACCAACCCATTACTCCTCTCAATCTTACAAAGAGATATTCTCCAGAAGGGAGTGCACAAAGAAGTGGAATTGATGTGCTAGCTGATCTTGCTATAGATGAAACAAGACTGCAATCCCCACTTGACTCATCTATGCTTAACTACTCTAAGTTCTTAGAAGTTGCACTTCATGAGCCAACCCCCCTGAGCAAAGCCCCTTCAGATCCATTGCTCTCAAAAGCAACTGAAGTACCACTTATTGCATCCAACCCTTCTGAAGCCAACCCTCCTGAATTTAACCTCCCTGAAGCCACATTGCCTGAAACCAGAGCCAACTCCCCTATAACCCAAAGTCCCCACTCAAGTGGAGATGAGGAGGAGTATACTTATGAAAGTATGCTCAGAGGTGGAGCAAGGGCTACTGTGGATAACTTGTACCCACAACTTGCTGAATTTCCTAGAATTCAAAAGATGTTTCATGACTTGAGGATGCTGGTGGATGTCAAAGATAAAACAATCATGGAAATCTCTCAAGTCATCCAAGACAAGGGTGCAAACTGGTGGCAAGTTGAGGAGAGTAGACTACTACACTTTGCTGGAGTTCTAAAGACAAGATTTCTCATTGATGAGGATGTGTTTGCAAAGTTAGTAGATGTCAAGATTGGTGAAGAGAAAGAGAGACTTGCTAAGGGCATTAGGCACCCTGAAAGCAGCTCAAATGGTGATGATTCTCCTGATGATCCCTCAAATCCCAACCCTCTTGAACCATCCCAGACCAACCTGCCTGAACTTTCCCAATCCAATCCTTCTGAATCAAGCAAATTCTCAAATCCTCCTACAACCTATCATAGGAAAGGCTCTGTATCTTCAGAGGTGTTGACCAAAGCTGGTGACACAACCAAAGATACATCTGCCAATGAAGGTTCTTCTGAACCTAAGGCACAGCCTAAAGATGTTGAGGTTCCTATTTTAGAGGCTGGTTTGATTAAGGCCTATTCAGTGTCAGAAGAGTTGGACATTGATCAGCCCTTAATCATTCAGGATGACTCAGTGGCTGTTGATAAAAGCACTGTGATCTCCCCACAACTGCCATCTTTGAACCTTGTTGAAGGTGAAGATGCTGCAGGTCTAGGAGAAGGAGTTGAAAAGGAAAATGTAGAGGAAAAACAAGAGGGAGTTGTGGATGATAGAGAGATAGTAATCACTAAGATAGTGAGTGTACCAACATATGAGGGTGGTATAAGTGAGGAAGGACAGGTTATTCTTGAAGTAAAATCTGAACTTCAAGAATCCCTTGATGAGAGGAGGCCTGATCCTTTGAGTGAGGAAATCAATATTGAAGGGAGAAAAGAAAGAGTTGAAAATGAGAAGAAGACTGTTGATGTATTAGAGTCTTATGCAAAAGAAACTGAGGGTGATGAGTGTTTATTCTCTAACCCATTTGATTTTTCAGATCTTGCAGGTATTTCCTTCGATCAAATCTTTGCAGATGATCTCTTGACTGAAGCACCAATCCATGTAGACTCCAGCTCATCTCAAGCCATTCTTGGAGAGCAGTCAACTAAGTTGGATTCTATTGCTCATCAAGTCCAAACTGCTCATGCTGAAACTTCAGGAGCCTTGGATGAGCAAGGTAGAACCTTAGCAGCTGTTGAAATGAGGCTTACTGGATCTGAAAAAATTGTTTTTCCCACCATTGAGGCAAGAATCAGTGGAGTTGAGACTAGTTTGCAAACTATCTCCACTGAAGTGATGAAAGCCAAAGCCAGTATGGATTCAGTCTCTAAAGAAGTCAAGAAAGAGCAAACCTTGCTGAGGAATAACCACAACAAGAATGTGAAGGCATTAAGATTGGTGGTTAAGCAAGCTCTTGGGAGAAAGACTGCCTTGCAGAAGAAAAGAGCTGAGGAGATGAGACTAGCAATGGTGAAGGCAGCCTCAAAAAAGTTTTCCCAAGATGTCATAGCCAAAATTGCTGAAAGTGCAGTGGCCAACCTTACTGAGCTCCTAAAGGCACAACTTGATGCATCCCTCAAGACAACCATTGAAGAGGTTGTGGAGCAAAAGATGAAGCCTGTCTTGGCTTTCTTAAGCCTAAGTAGTGACAGGATGCAGAACATACATGATGAAAATGTATACTTGCTTGAGGAGATGAAGTCCCTGAACTAAGCCCAGTCCTTGATGGCATCTACTATGAGTGAGCTCAAACCTCAGTGTTTTGATGCTGCCAAAAACGGGGAAAGGGAAAGAGCAAGGGCAAAAGGTGCCTTGATCTCCCCCCTGAGTTCAGAATTGAAGAGCAAGAAGTGCTAAATCTAGATGATTTGGATGAAGAAGAGCAGTTAGCCATTGCCTTGAAGAACTCAATGGCATCAGCACAGGAAGAAAGAGTGAGGCTACAACAAAGACCAGGAGGAGAAGTTTCTGGTTTGGACAAAGATACTAAGGGTGTCCAAACTAGAGGAAAGATCAATACGGCCAAGGGAAATAAAAGAAAGGCTGAAACATTCACTGACTTTCCCAACAGCCTTGCTGAAGTTGACAAGTCTTCTGAAACTGTCAAAGTTGCTGAAGGTCCCAAAGATGTTGAAGTACTATTTGCTGAAGGATTTGGACCTGATCCTAAGAAGAAGTCAATTGTGTTGATCAATGATCCATCAAAATTGTTACAAGAAGAATATGGCAAGGATCCTGAAACACATCAGAAGCTGGCAATGATGAAAGCCAAGGAGAAGATGGACCTAATTGAAGAAGCCAACAGAGCAAGAGACAAGAGAAGGGCTGATTTTCAGAAACCCAGAAGAAGAAGAGCTACATACAGCAAGTTGAAGCCACAACTACTGATCCCCATGGACACCAAATATCCTCACTTGGATAAATGGGTGCCAATACAACTGAATGACTCATGGGAAGAGGCCAAAAGGGAGTTTGTCTATGACTTTTATGTCATTGATAGGTGGAATGGAAAGGATGTTAACTCCACTTTTACTGAGTTCATGATTGAGTATTACAGGGAGCTATATCAGCAACTTCTTGCAGCTGCTGATCTTGCAAGAGTTGAATTCATTGCCCCTAAGCCAATCATCTACATGCCTCATAAGCTGGATGGATGGATTGACCAGTCAAAAATCCTCAAAGAGTTCCTAGAGATCCTCAAGCTGAACAGAATGGTGCTTGGACCTAAGGGAACCAACCAAGAGGCCATAGAGCTAAAGAAAAGAGTTTGGGCACAATATGGGATGGTGCCACCTAAGGAAGATGATCTCTGAAATGGCTAAGTTTTCTGATCTTTCTATGTTAAAATGGATGAAAACTTATCTTGGTTGCTAATCTGTTTTGAATTAATCATTCATGCTGAAGTTGCTCAAGAATGCTGAAATGTTTTGCTCTGATACTCAAAGATCTTGTCTGAAAAATATGTTAATCTTTAGTTTATGCTCTGATGTATTGTGAATTTATGTTCTGATGTAATGTTTCTATGATTCATGCTCTGATAAGTTAATTTAACTATCAACATGCTTGTAATGTCAAAGTTATTCGAATGATAGTTGAATTCCTCTTATGAATCAAGAAACAACATTATATTATCTCACTATGCCTATCCTTGAAACCTATTTGCAATATGAATGGTGAGTACACTAACACATTTTCTTTCAGGAAAATTGACCCTAGTCATGTCTTCTGAAGATAAATGTAATAGGTATAGCCAAATCACTTTTGCATAGAATGTATAGGTTTTGGCATCATCAAAAAGGGGGAAATTGTTGGGAATAAAATGAGAAGAGTTTTGATTGAATACCAAAACCCCCTGAGACATGCCTAAGTCAAGGATGATCATGTTCTAAGAATGTTAGAACATATAGCATAAGGCTAGATGAGAAGCTGAAATGTTAGGCAGCTCTTAGATATATAGATGCACTAGTTTAGGGGGAACATATGCTTTTGAAGTCTATCAAGAACAAGTCCCCTCAAAGGCTCAAGTCAAATGTGTCCCAAGTCTGCTGAAGTGGACAATTATGCAAATCAAGAGTAAATGGATTTTGGACCATCACACCTGAAGATCAAGCATGCTAAAAACTTCATCTAGACACAACCTACTAAGGCACTCTTGCTCAGAAGGTTTGTCCAGAAGAGTTGTCCAGCAAAGTTGTCTCAGCACAATTGAACCGGAACAAGTTTTCTGAAGTTCAAAGGCCAACTACGCTGAAGAGGTCAAATCCACCTATCCAAACTTTGAATGATCATTAAAGCATTCTATGAAGTCATGAAAAAGGGAAAGAGCCAAGTCATCTGAAAAGAGCAAGCCAACTATGCTGATAAGCAAAGTCCACTGATAGTGATAAGCAGAGTTGTCCAAGTGATAAGGAATGTTGTCCTTGTCCAAAGACTAATGATCAGAAGCCATGTCCATGATTGATCAAGTGAATCTTGAAGTCAGACATTGAGAAGAGTGCTGCAGAATGAAGACAAAGTTGTTACAGCCGTTTATTTCCCAAATGAGGACATGTCACTATCAAGAATCTGTCTTCCAGTTTGAAGAGCTCAAGGAAGACAATTATAGACATTTGGGGCTGCCTCTCCAACGGGCAAATCCTTCATTTGTCTATAAATACAGAAGTGTGAAGACCATTTGAAAGCATCCAACTACATCAACTATTCTAAAGCTCAAAGCTCATAGAACCTTTCAAGCTTTCAAAGAGACTATCTTAGTCTTCATACACTTCATCTAAGCTGAACCCAATTATATATCCATACAAAGCTTAGAGAGACATCCTATCCTTATACACTGATCTTCATTGTAAAGGATATCTCATTAGTTGGAACCTTACTTCGACCCTTATACCTTTCAAGTGAGAAAGTGAGAAGGTTGTAGTAGTAGAAGTGGTAGGAGCTGACTGTTGAGAGAAGAACAGTTCAGTTCTGAGTTGAGAAAGGGTACTAGGACTCTAGACATCCTAGGGATCAATTCACCAAGGAGTGGTGTTCTTGATCAAGTGCACCTTGGCACTATAAAACAAGTTAATTCCAAGAGTGAAGGAATTATCCTTTTAAATCAGGGAAAATGGATTTAGGAGCTTGAGTCTCTGAACCACTATAAACTCTTGTGTTGATTTACTTTCAAGTACTTTCATACATTCAACACTGCACACAAAACTGATCTTTCAAAGGACATATACTCAAAGACTGTGCAAAATATATTTGGACAAGTTCCCTAAAAACTGGACTGTTTGACTAAGTGATTTCAGAACTTTAAAGGAGTTTAAACTAAATGGCCAACCACTAATTCCGCACATATAACTCCCTTAGATAGTTATTCAACTAAGTACTCAAATAGTACTTAGTAGTTTGATTATCTATAAAGAGTTAATCATATCAGCAGAGTTGTCTAGGACAACCTTGCTGAACTCTTGTTTGATCAAAGTTTTGAAAAAGATTTGCATACAAGTGTATTCCCCCCCCCCCCCCATACACTTGTTATATACTCCTTTCAGGACCAACACACCTCCATTTCGGAGGGATGCACTCCCCCAATTTATACATTCCCACTAAAAAAGGCCACACACCCCCTTAATTTTCTTAAATGCTCTTATCTTCATAAAATTCCTATTACTACCCACATCCCACCAAACCCTAATTTCATCTTCTCCATTCCATTTCCCCCATCACCCAAACCAGTCGCCGCCGCCGCTCCCCCTTGTCTGGCGCACGCCGCCATGCCCCTCGTCCCTTGCCCTGCCCACACCGTCGAAGACCAACCACAGCGCGGCGGCCCCTCCATTTTTTTTTTTTGTGTTTTTTTGTCTCCTCCCTCTCCCCTCCCTCGATTCCGGCGTTGACGCGGCCACATCCATTATTTGCGTCGGCTACGCAGCCTCCCTCTCCCCTCGATTCCGGCGCGGCCTCCCTCCCCCGTTGACCGTGCAGCCTCCCTCTCTCTCCCGTCGACCTCGCCGCCGCCTCCACCCCAGATGCTGGCCACCCCCCATCCCTCCCCAGGTTTCCCCCCTCCCCCCCCCTTTTTCCCTACCAGTGCACTCTACTAAATCTTCACTTCGGTGTGCCCTTTTTTTATTCTCTCAAGAGATTATGTAATCTACATATGATACAACGTCAGTTTTACAATCTGCAACCTCGGTCCCGCTATTTTGACAAACACAAACAAACTGCAAAAGCCATTTATTTGTCCAAAAAACGTCTTTTTTTTCTTTTCGACAACTTAATGTCGACAAAATACATCTACGTCAACAACAGTTTGTCGACGAGGGTGTATGTTATCGACATTAAGCTGTCAAATTTTTTTAAAAAAAATTATTTTTTTTGACCAATCGTTGTCGACCATATTTACTCCCGTCGATACATCGTTGTCGACGGGAGTGATTTGTCGACGGGAGTGAATATGGTCGACACTGGTTGGTCAAAATTTATTAAAAAAAAATTTGTTATTTTTTAAAGTATATTTTCGAATTTCTGAATTTTTTTTGGTTCGATAGTCGTCGGAAATGGTGTCGGCGACAGTCAGAAGTAGTAGTTTATAAGGGGAAAGTGAAAGAAATGACAGTAGGGATGCATTCAGTAGGTAGGGAGGGTGCATCTAGTATGCTGTATTTTAATGAAGGGTATTTTTGATTTTTTATCCTATTATTTTATTAATAAACTGACTTAGAGATTACATCTCTTGAAATGGAGGTGTAAATAGTCAAACCCCCAACTTTTGCTAAATAAATTATTTCTAAAATTGAATGATAAGGCGTGGGTCCCAATCCCTGGATTCACTCCCCACGGCTAGGTCAGGTGCGTCAAATTCAAATGGGCTGAATTCTCTTTCAATGGACTGAATTTGTGCTCCGTTGTTGAAAGTGGGCTAAATGGGCTGTTGAAATGCCTATAGATCTTCTATGATTATTGAGGACACCCATCCGCTTAGAACACTCATTATAGGATGAATGCACCCCTCGTAAATTCTCCAAAATACCCCTTCTCTAATAAACTTCCACACCTCATAATTTTTACTTTCAATCTCCTCTCCCTCCCGAGCGGCGCCGAAGCTCCCTCCCCTCCCCTCCACTCCCCTGCGTCGTTGCCCCTCTCTCTCAACCTCCCCTCACCTGCGTCGCCTATTGTGAAAAAAAAAATGGTTGCCCTCTCGTCCAGCCACTTCGTCTGTCTCCTTGCACCGTTCACGTCGAAGAAGAAGGTGACCACCGCTGTTGAAGAAGACAATCGTTCGTGCCCCTCCCTCTTCGCCATTCACGTCGTCGTTCACGTCGAAAAATTAGGCGGTCGTTCATGCCCCTCCTCCTTTGCACGACCGTTTGCAACCCCTCCTCCTTCGATTTTCCATTTTCATGTGATTAGTGATAGAGTATATGTAAATATTCCTCTGTATATGGTAAGTAGATAATTGATTATTAGATTGGCGTAATTACAGCCTTAGACTATGATTGTAAATCCCTATTTTACTGACCTCTTTTGAGGAAATGAATCAAGGAATTATCTTTTTTCATGGTATCACGAGACTAGGGCTTCCTCACCCACTTCTTTCTTCCGCCGCGCCCTGGTGCTATCTCTCTCATCTTCTCATTCCTCTCAGCCATGTCTGATACAAAATCGTCTTTTCACCCGGCACTTGCTGTCTCTAACATCAAGAACCATATTACCATCACCCTTGAGATGGAAAATGTCCAGTATGCAACATGGGCAGAACTTTTCAAAATTCACGCTCGCTCTCATCGAGTTATCCATCATATTATCCCACCAGCAAAAGGAAACGAAAAGGTGCCTACTACCGATGCTGAGAAAGAGTTATGGGGGACTCTTGATGCAACTGTCCTCCAGTGGATTTATGCCACTATCTCCACTGATCTTTTGCATACAATTCTAGAACCCGACTCCACGGCTATGGAGGCTTGGAATAGACTTCGTGACATATTCCAAGATAACAAAAATTCTCGTGCTGTCACCCTTGAGCAAGAATTCTCTCACACAGCCATGGAGGATTTTCCAAATGCCTCTGCGTACTGTCAGCGACTCAAGGTCTTACCGGATCAACTAAAGAACGTACGTGCTCCAGTGTCCAACGATCGACTTGTTCTTCAATTAGTTGCAGGTCTTAGTGAGGCATACAGTGGGGTAGGTACGCTCCTTCGCCAAAGAAACCCTCTTACTCCTTTCTATCAAGCCCGATCTATGCTCATCCTTGAAGAATCGGGGTTAGCTAAAAAGGTTGCTACTGGGACTGTCATGGTGACTACCGTGCCTGATGATGCTTCATCTGTTTCTGAAATTTCTCCGCACACCCGTCATGCCGGTGGTGGTAAGAAGAATCAAACACGCAATGGTGGCAAATATCGCGGCAGTGGCCGCGGCGGTGGCAGAGGCAATGGACGTGGCGGCGGCCAGCAGGCACCGTGGCAGTCAGCCTGGTCTGGAGGGCAACAACAATGGTCGTGGCAGTGGTCGTGGCCTGTTCCACCGTGCCCTTACCCTACTGCAACATGGAATAAACATCATGCCTCACAGCGCCAACAACCACAACCAAGCCTTCTTGGTCCCAGGCCCCAGGCCTATTCCGCCACAGTCCAACCAACTCCCACAGACATCGAGACAGCGATGTATACTCTTGGGATCAATCCACCAGATGCAAACTGGTATATGGATACAGGTGCCACATCTCATATGACATCCACGCAAGGTACTCTTTCTCCTTACGTTAGTTTACACAATAATCGTGATATAGTTGTTGGAAATGGTCACTCTATTCCGATTCATGGTTATAGTCACACACTCTTATCTCCCCCGAACCCACCTTTGGTTTTAAATGGTGTTCTTCATGCTCCTAAACTTATAAAAAATTTGGTTTATTTTCGAAAGTTTACCACTGATAACTCGGTCTCTGTGGAATTTGATCCTTTTGGATTTTCTGTTAAGGACTATCAGACGGGGATGCGTCTAATGAGGTGTGACAGTCGGGGCAAGCTCTATCCCATCACCACCACTAACCCGGATCAAGTCAATTTTCCCTCTTCATTAGCAGCTTTGGCACCGTCTTTGTGGCATGATCGCTTGGGTCATCCGGGAACTCCTATTTTGCATTCCCTACAGCAGAATAAATTTATCCAGTGTACTCATACTAGTAGTTCACATGTTTGTCATTCTTGTTCTCTTGGTAAACATATTAAATTGCCGTTTGTTGCTTCTACATCTTGCACTTTGATGCCTTTTGATATTATCCATTGTGATCTATGGACTTCTCCCGTTTTGAGCTCGTCAGGCCATCGATATTATCTTCTCTTATTAGATGATTATTCTAATTTTATGTGGATTTTCCCGTTATCTAAAAAATCACAGGTGTATTCAAAATTTCTGGATTTTCGGGCATTTATCCAAACTCAATTTGAACGGGATATTAAGAATATACAATGTGATAATGGTGGTGAATTTGATAATGGATCCTTTTGGGAATTTTGTCGAGTAAATGGTATGGCGTTTCGTCTCTCTTGCCCTCATACGTCATCACAAAATGGAAAAGCCGAGAGAAATATTCGAACAATTAATAATGTGGTTCGTACTTTACTCGCTCATGCCTTCTTGCCTATTTCATTTTGGCATCATGCTTTACAAATGGCAACCTATCTTTTAAACATTCTCCCTCGCAAACAATTAGCCTTTCAATCTCCTCTCAAAATCTTATATCACAGAGATCCATCGTATTCTCATCTACGTGTTTGTGTTATCCTCTATTTCCTTCCACTACCATAAATAAGCTCCAACCCCGGTCTACCCCGTGTGTCTTCTTGGGTTACCCATCAAATCATCGTGGCTACAAATGTTATAACATGTCTTCCCATAAAATAATTTTGAGTCGCCATGTTATTTTTTATGAACATCAATTTCCGTTTGCAAAATTGCACACCCCAGCAGTAACAGCTTATGAATTTCTAGACATTGACCCATCACCCTATGTTGTCCATCATCGGGCCCAGGCTGCCTCCCCTCCAACAGACCTAACTTCAGCACAACTTCCTCCTCGAAGCCCACCCTCGGTGTCTAGTCATGCCTCACCACCTCCTCCTAGCACTACTACAAAAACCGGCTTTAGAGACACTCAAATGTGTCACTACAAGTATGTTTTAGTGACGCATTTACTATAGTGACGCTTCGGTCAAGTGTCACCTGATTTGGCATTTCAATAGTTAATTATCGTGACGCTTGAAAAGCATCGTAGATTGCCCTTGTGATGCTTTTAGACGTCTTAGTAACACTCTTTAATGATGCTAACCGGGGTCACCATGCTGTGCTTTAGTGACACTTTCTCACGTCACAACAAAAATTATAACTAGCTTAACCACCTTATTTAGTGACATTTTAATACATCATCATAAAAATACTTGGTGACGCTAATCGGCATCACAACAGTGCACTTTAGTAATGCTTTATCGCATCACGTAAATACTTATAACTAACTTAACTATCTCATTTAGCAACTAATTTGGTGATGCTTTTTAATGTCACATAATATTGGTAACAATATAGGTACATACCCCCAAACCGCTCAACACAAATAATAAATTTATATTTTCTTTTATTTATAATATAACAATCAAATATCATCACACTTCTAAAACAGAAACAACGAAATATATAACAATAAAATATCAACACCTCTAAAATAAAAACAAACAAAGATATAATAATAAAGTATCATCACAATTCTTAACATAATCAACGAAGTTTAAAACATCTCAACTCAGGTTTGGTATCAACCGCATAACTATCAAATCCAATATCCCAAATAAAAAATATAAAAACTTTCAGTTCAAAGATAAATTGCACCTAAACTATGGGTTACAATATCCATTTTGCTATCTTTATCTTGCTTCTTACACTTGAACCTATAATAATGAGCAAAATAAAAAATTATTTATACTTTAAATTGAAGAAAACTAAACTAAAACAACTAAAATAATATCAAAAGAAATATACCAGGTGGTTTGGCCAAGATATTCAGTAGACACGGTAACTTTAACTTCCCACCATTCAACTCCTAACAATTCTCCATTGCCCAATAAGTTTAGTGGGATTCGAGCTTTCTACAATACTTTGTGCTACATTGTTTGAAACAACGTTGCCTTTTAAAAGCACCTTTGCTCCAACCTACATCATTTTTCATAAATAAGTTCACGTTCACTCTAAGAAAAAAAAAACAAAATAATCTAGACACGAAGTAAACAACTATTAAAGAGTCACATACCACAACTATAAAATAAAGATTTTGTCAACAGGATGAGGAGTGTGTTAGAACTTATCAATGGAACAAGCTAAGTCATGAATTTGATCAATAACTAAACATTAATATGCAGTTCTCCATAACATGAATGGTTAACTCCTTTAAACTCAGTTATTGAAATACTTATATAAATAAATTGAAATGGTGAAACAACACTTAATAAAGAAAACACCAATATAAAACACTCACTAGTGATGAATACCTGCATCCGAGAAAGAAAAAGAAAACAAAGGAAGAATAATCTTCAACAATTTCATAAAAATATTCAAACTAGGCAGCCACCTTCCTCTTTACTAAATATCATATTCATATGATTCTAAGCTTCAAATACACATGAGAAAACATCTAATCCAGATCAGATTTTTACTGTCAAAAATAATTTCTGCTGTCAATAGCAAAAAGGAAAAAAAAAAGGTGCTGTTAAAAACAGTTTCCTTCTGTCAAAAACAGTTTTTCTGCTGTTATAAACAGCCATTTTCTGCTGTTAAAAACAGTTTCCTTCTATAAAAAACAGATTTTCTGCTGTTAAAAACAGCTATGTAGCTTCCCAATACTATATAACATATGCATCATCTTCAATTAGCAACCATTGTTTCTAGTAGTGGCATTACATACATTCAAAGATGAAGTACTAAACTTTGCAATTAAACATCATAATCAACTAAACAAATAATAATAGAAGAATAATTCCAGCAACTGGTTCTAGCACATACCAATCCCTAAAATACATCACAAGAGCACTAGTATGTAGTATCAATCCCTAAAATACATCACATGTAATAGTGCACCGATGACAAAATGCAGAACTGTTCACTAACAAAGCTTGTTCATGTCAAATATTTTTTATTTGAAACAAACATGAATAATAAAGTGGAAAATATCCATAAACAATACCAGACAAACGTACACCAATTGATCATCATAAATGTAATGCATGTTTCAAGACCGGCCAATAGCAAATAAGAAACTGAGCTGAAACAAAAAATATTGTAAAACACATAAATAAACCAAGTGAAGATGGACATACAACTCGCACAACTATTCCACTATTGATACACGTGATTTTGACAATATAGCAGCCAAAATGCAGCCCAGAATTCGTCCTCAGTACTGGACATACAATTTCATCTTGCAAATTGTTATTGCGTGGAATTTAGAGAACAAAATAAACATTTGAATGTTACACAAAAACTAGCCGACTAGTTAGAATGCTGTTCATTTTTAAGGTTATTGCGAGTTGTGTCAAGTATTAAAATTTGCTGCAACTGGTTAGTCTTCAACTGGATGGTTACAAGGTTTCTCCTCTCTCTCTGTCTCCCCTTAGATTTACACCACAAAAGCCAAACAAACGAACACAAACATTTAATTTATATTTAGGTAGTGCATAAGGTCGAGGTTAAGAAGATACCTTGGCATCAACATCTTGCGTTGATTTAATCTTGCCTTAGATTCTGCATTACCTCCGAAGATTATGAAGCATAAATAACGTATACTACTTACAAGGTTATACCTCATGAGGAATTCCAACTTCACTGAGTTTTCCAAATAATGCATCACTCTGCTCAACACACAAACACATAAAACAATGAAAGCTTAGTAGTGAAAAATGACTAGTCCTACCACAAATACATAAGCTACAAAATTATTACTGGACATATTACTCTAGTGAATACAAAAACCTGTAGAAAGAAGTTTGAGTAACTAATTGAAGCTAGGGTCACGGTTTCATTTTGTATGGGAAGTCCATCTTTTGCTTCAACAGTCTAGTGAAGTGGATCACTCCAGTCTAATAAACTATACAGTTAATTCTCATATAAAATAACCATGTGGCAGAGTACAGCGGGGTTCTTGACCATTCTAATAAACTATACAGTTAATTCTCATATAAAATTGGAGGGAATTAGAGGAAATATTAATTGAAAGAAAAAAAGATTAAGATTGGTTTTAACAATTTTGTGGGCGAGAGTTAGATTTTTTTTCTCTTTTCCATAACCCTTGTTTAGACTCGAACTGGGGACTTCCGAGAATTAGGAGTCTAGGCGTCACTAAATTCGATTAAGAAATGAAAGCATCATTTCATATATAATATTGTGACCCTTGATTAAAAGGGTCACTAACAAGGCGTCTCTATAGGGGGTATTTTTTTAGTAGTGGTAGCACAAAGTAGCCCAGGTCCTTTAATCCCTGACCCAGGTCCAGCAGCTACCCCTGCTCCAGTCCAGCCTCTTTCCCATCCAACCGAACGTCCTGTAACACGGAGTCAACGTGGAATTTATAAACCAAAAACTCCTTTTAACCTCCACACTTCTGTCGAGAAATCCCCTCTACCTAGTAACCCCGTGTCAGCCCTTCGTGACCCGAATTGGAAATTGGCTATGGATGACGAATACAAGGCTTTGATTGATAATAAAACATGGGAGTTGGTGCCCCGTCCCCCGGATGTAAATATCATTCGGTCCATGTGGGTTTTCACACATAAGGAGCGCTCGGATGGATCTTTTGAGAGGCATAAGGCTCGGCTTGTTTGTGATGGGAAAACTCAGCAGGTAGGGGTGGATTGTGGGGAAACTTTCAGTCCGGTTGTTAAACCGGCAACAATTCGTACTGTTCTCAGTCTGGCTCTTTCGAAGGATTGGCCCATCCACCAATTGGACATGAAAAATGTCTTTTTACATGGAAATCTCAATGACATTGTGTACATGCATCAGCCTATGGGGTTCCGAGATCCGAATCATCCTACTCATGTCTGCTTGTTGAAAAAATCTCTTTATGGCCTCAAGCAAGCCCCTCGAGCCTGGTACACGAGATTTACAGATTATGTTTTGTAGGTCCCCAAAGTTGAGTTAATAACGAGTAAGCTAATGAAAATGTCTAGAGGGGGGTGAATAGACTTTTCAAAATTCTATCGAAATATCAGAATACAATATGCGGAATACGAAATTAACAATGAGCCCAATTCAAGTTTATACTCAACTTCTAAATTCGAGAACTCCGTTCTATACTCAACTTGTCTAGTGTAGTAGCAGTTAAACAGTTAAGCAATTAAACAATTAAAACAGTAAAGTAAACAACAAACAAAGATTTATAGTGGTTCGACAACTTGTCTACATCCACTCTCACAAACCCAGTTGTGATGTTTCCACTAAACTCTTCCAATCGAGTACAAGTGTATAATTCCTGTCTTTAGAGTCCCAAGAAGAAGACTTAGATCTTCAAAGACTATACCTCCAGATACGTCTATGATCTAACTAGAAATTTTACAAGTATCTAGCACCTTGATAAAACAACAAAAACTAAAAACTTCTCTATCTTCAGTAGCAGCCTTCTGAATATGACTTCGTCTCCTGGCTTCTTTTCTGAAGATTAACTCTGTGAGTTTTTCCTTCTTTGAATACTTCGTAAATCGCTTTTGAATGCTTAGAACATCAGTACGTCTGTAATCAGTAGTCTTGAATCAATGAATACCTTGAGATATTTATAGACTTCTGAAATCAAGAACTTAAGTAGTTGTAACCAACTCTTCTTGATAACTGATTTCTAACTTCCAAGTTTTATCCAATCACGCGTTTCTTGTTATGAATTAGTTATTCCATAACTAACCTTTTTAATCCTTATCTTTATATGCGCTTTTGTAACTAACTTCATGTTGACTTGTCTTGAGTAGTCTAGTAGATGTACTGGTCTTGTAGTCCACCTGTCTTGAGTAGTAGACTGGTCTTCTCTTCTTGTGCAGTAGACTCTAATAGAACTAATCTAGTCCTAACAAGACTATTACATTACATTAAGCTTTTATAATACAAGCTTAATCAACTTATGAACTATACAACAAATCTATCTATTACATAGAAAATATCATGAGCTCTATACAACATTTATAGCTCAATAACAAACTAAGAAGAACACATATATGAAGTACTTATAAAACGTACTTATCTTTTAAATATAAACAACACTTATCTTTTATGTGAACTTCTACTGATCTGTTCAAGATGACTTCAACTCAACTAGACTAGATTAGTCAATACTTAGAAAATATTCAAACCACTTTTGGCTTATCAAAACTTCATCTTATCTTTTCATCATTTAGGACTTGTCTAGGATTCATATCCCAACAATTTCCCCCTTTTTGATGAAGCCAAAACTACTTGAATCTTTTCTCATAAGTAGACTAGTTAAGTAGTTATCTTGTCTATTAACATCAAAATATTTCTTATCTTTCATTCATTCAAAATAGATCAGTAGATATTACACAAAAATATCAGAGCAAAACAAAACAAAAAAACTAAGAATGTAAATCAACTAGTCTGAAAGAGTACCTCCTTCTAGGTTTGGAACTTGAAATGCATCTAGGAGTCTCCTATGAATCAGACTAATATGATCTTCATCTTCAATCTTCTCCTTCTCGAGTAGTTGTTCTTCGAATTTCTTGATTTGATTCATATCAACTCTTTTCTTTGAACTTGTCATGGGGCATTTCCATTCAGGAAATCCAGGAACAAGGATATTAAAGTTAGCTCCAGCAGATATCCTTAGAATAAGATGCCATAACTTCCTGTGTTGACCTTCCATGAACCTGTCAAACAGTTGATAAAGTTCATCTTGATTCTCAGCATCACCAAACTTCCTTATGATCCAATGATCAAGTTCCCATTGATTCTTCACTTCTATCCATTCAGCTCTATGCTCATTATCTATGAAGTGATCAATGAACTTGTCTTCCATCAGATCTTCATCTGCTTTCAACTTCTGCAAACGTTCAATATGCTTCATAATCTTCTTCTTGCTAGCATAATGAATCTCATCATCATTAATCCTTTGTTTCTTTTCAACAATTGTAGTAGCAGTAGCATCTTCAACATCCAACTTTCTCTTCGTTCGTCTAGTCTTAATCTCAGCTTCTGGAGATGCAGCTTCTTTGCCTTTGATCAATTTCAGCTTCTCTAAATCAGCAGTCTTGACCAGCTTACCTCTTTTAGGTCTTTTGAGCTCTTGAATAGTTTCAGCTGCCTCCTTAGCTTCCGGTTCAGCTGACTTCTCTACAATACTTGAATCTTCCCCCTTTTTGGCTTCATCTGCCTTAAGAGTGAAAAGACTAGTAAAGCGAGTCATTTCTTCTTTAACCGCTTCCTTCATAGCTTCAGTAGCTAACTGAACTTGAGTCTGAATCGTCTTCTCATCAACCATCTTGTTTAGACGATCAGTAGTCAGCTCTAGCTTCTGATAAGTTGAAGTAAATTCATCTTTGAAATGTGTAGCTGTCTGTTGAAGTAGAGTATTCTGAGCAGTGAACTCGGCTAGAATAGCTTGAGAACGCACCAACTGATCTTGTGCTTCTCTTCTTTGCTCATCTGCAATCGAAATCTTAACTCGATAGAGTCTTTCCATTTTGCTTGATTCTTCAGCCAAAGCTCTAGAAAACTCCAACGATCTCTTCTCTGAAATATCAACCTGTGTCTTCAGAAAACTTTCAACTTGAGCAAACAACTCTTCTCTGAAAGTAGAGTCCAACTTGTTAACTTCACCAATCAACAAATCTCTGGCGTTGTCAACAATCGACTGATTCTGCTCCATAAGAGTTGATTTCAGCTTAGATTCCAAAAGATTATCAATAGACGACTGAACAACATCCATCAAATCTTTCTTCAATCCGTCTAAGAATCCTTCAGGAACGACTTGAACAGATGACTGAGGCTCTTGCACTTTCTCAACGAGCTCATCTTCATTGAACATCTCAGCATCCATAAAGTCATCATCTTCTTTACCAAACTGAAAAGAACATTCAGCAACGTCTTCTCAATCATCCTCTATTTCCAAAATAGGTTCTGAAGTCTGAATGGCCAACTTAGCTACCTGTGGCTTGATCTCGTCTTCCACCAGATCAGTCTGGGTTCCGACATCAAACGAGAATTCATCTTCAAGAATGCCATCAGGAATATTCAACATCTTTTTAACCAAGTTAACCAGGGCCTTGCGCGGAAATAGTTCGGAGTGATCCTTAACTCCACTATTCTCTTTTTGTTCCATCTCCCAATCCATGAAATTGGAGATGCCGCCTTTGCCTTGAATAACTTCAAAAAGATCATCTGTAGACGACTTCTTCAAAGCGAACCATGTACAGACGCGGACTAGCTTCTCAAACTGTTCAGAAGCTGTGTCGATATCAAGAGTCGAGAGCTGCTTCTTCAGATTTCTTGAAACTTTGGCACGGACTCTCTTCTCTCGAAGACACATAGGATAGTATACAAGGGATTCAAATCTAATTTCAGACGGGTCCTGAGTAGATGGGGTCTCTAACTCAGTTGTTGCAGTGGCAACTGGTGATTTGTCTGAAGTAGATGGGATGGAGGGTTCACCATATTCTGGTGAGGGAGAGGGAGTGAAAGCTATGGTTTCAATGGGCTTTGATGTGTCTTGGTCAAGTGTGACAACTGTCTGAGTATCAGTTGTGTCCTTTTTGGGAGTGATTTGGGGTAGGCTTGCCCTCAGCGGATATGCTGGCAATGCCTGAGAGGTTGAGGGAAAAGGACGAGGCCTAGATCGGTGTGATCTAGCCTTGGTTCGAACAGAGGGGAGAGAGAGAGAGGGTATTGACAAAGACTTAGATGAAGTACCAACCTGGTAAGTCATCTCTTCTGGTGGAGGTGGAGTACCAATCCTCACAAGACGAAGAACTTGGGTCTCCTTCTCTTCATCATCCTTCTTCATAACATCAGCTTCCTTGTCTGAGTGAGTCTGTTCAGAATCATCTCCACTTGACTCAGCTTTTGCAGGAGCCTTCATCTCTTCATCCTCGGACTCATCTTCTGAAGAACTAGATGAGTTGCCATAGGGTAAGACGTCAGAATCCTCAATCTGGACACGTCTTGGGGCAGCTGGCCTCTCAGCAGCTTGCTTCCTTACAGCCTCTTTCTTCAAGTAGAACTTTAATGGATGGAAGGACTTTCCTTGACTCCAACTCGACTTGTGCGGCAGTAGACGAGGAAGTAGAATACTTAATTTGTTACCATACCGAACGGCTGTAGACACCACCCAATTGTGAGTGTGGTCATCTACTCGGACACTCTTTTCGAAGTACATGATTCGATCCGCAATCAATCTAAACCAGTCACCTTCCGTAATGCCATCATAGATTGCAGCCATTACCCTTGCCTTGGCAAAAGTCACTGAATCATGTGAGCCAGTGGAGCTGAGTAGAATCTTGCTGGCAATGTCCAACAACGTGCGATACTTGTCAAGAAGATCACCCTTCTTGACTGCAGCATATTTTCCATCTTGCTTGGGTTTCAACCTCCTTCCGCAGAAGATACTCAGATATCGAACTTCTTGCCCTAAGCCATAATTCTCCACATTAATAGTTCCAGTGGGCAGTTTCAGAAACTTGAATAACGCCTCTCGAGTGATTTGCACTCGATCTTCTCCAATGAATGACTCGAGAATGTCACCTTGTCTAGTGACATTGGCATAGAATTCGAGTACTTCTTCCTCCAATACAACTTGAGGGAAGGCTTCTAAGTAGGGCTTCAAACCACAGCGTGTGCATTTGGTCAGAATCTCTTCATTCTCAGCTGTGTGTTGGCCTTTGAAAAACACTGAAGGTTCTACATTCACCTTGTTGTCGGCGATGTACCGGCCTAGGTCAAATGTGACCTGCATGTTAGTTCTGATGTCGAAAATCGAACGAGTAGACATTGTATATTAGAGAGATTGCAGTAATCTTTGAGGAATAGCACGAAATCAACTGTCTCAAGTAGAAGAGTTAAGAACAAAGTGGAAAAGACGTGTGGGAGTAATGGAACAGTAAGGCTAGTGAGTGTGGAAGATGAGTTTTGTTAAAGCTGTAAATTGATCCAACGGCCACGATTGAAGGATTAGATCAAACGGTCGAGACCTTTGAGATTCGGTTACGGAATCGAGAATATAATGTGATTTGATATTGTAAAAATTTGAAATCCGGCTCTTCTTATTTAGGACAGGTGAGTGAACTCATCTGACCTAATGTAGTTGAGTTCGAACTGGGTGTATACACCTCATTAAACTGGGAGTGTATAAAACCAATTCTAGGGTTTTCAAATTCTGTCATTATCTAATTACAACAATACCCTTAATTCAATTGACAAAACACTTAACATTTATCCATCAATAGAAACACTTAGCTTGTCTGTTCGAGTCTATCCAGAACAGACGAGTAGCCTTTAAGCTTCACAAGACGAGTAGCCTTAAGAACACCAGTCGAGTTCCCCCTTCGACTGTGCTTGTCTATCTCAATCGTCGAACGACTGTATGTACCTATCTCATTATTTTCAATGTGTAATCATAGGTACAGGTAGAGTAAAATAAATAAGATGAATATCAATCTAAAGCAATGATCAAGGTTTCGAACAAGATGACCTGTTAACAAACATAAGAGTCATCATAAGGATATTTAAGAAATCAAGGATTCCCCCTTAAATGTTTATTCCCTTAGTATTACCCTCAGCTTTTCCAGCTTCCTCATCGGGTTGTTTGGTCATCTAGTCTAGCCTTGTATACCTGTCTGTTGCGTGAGTAGTCGCGTGCTCTGGTCTAGTGATCTTGTCTCCTCTTATTGATGTACCTGTCTTGTTAGTACATAGCTATAGGCAAGTAGGATCTAAATCAATTAGTCCTAGACTAATGCATAACTCACGAAATCGTGCCTCAGCTAATGGTTTTGTAAAAATATCAGCTCTTTGAAAATCAGTATGAATCTTTTCCATGCGAATATCCTTCTTTTCTACATGATCACGTATGAAATGATGCTTCACATCAACATGCTTACATCGTGTGTGCAGAACAGGATTTTGTGTAATGGCAATAGCACTATTACTATCACAGAAAATAGGAACATATGATTCATGTATATTGTAATCACGTAACTGTTGCATGAGCCAGAGTAGTTGACTACAACAGCTACCAGCTGCCACGTACTCGGCTTCGGTAGTTGAAGTTGCAACACTAGTCTGCTTTTTAGAAAACCAAGATATGAGTTTTGTGCCTAGAAATTGACAAGAACCAGAAGTAGATTTCCTATCTATTCTACAGCCTCCAAAGTCTGAGTCTGAATACCCACTTAAGGATAGATCATCATTTGAAGGATACCATATACCACGATTGATGGTCCCTTTCAAATATTTCAGGATCCTTTTGGTAGTTTCCATGTGACTTTCTTTTGGATTGGCTTGGAATCGAGCACAAACACCAACAGAGAATGCAATGTCAGGTCTACTAGCAGTTAGATACAGTAAAGAACCAATTAAGCCACGATAATAGGATTGGTCAGCACATTTACCGTTCTCATCTGGATCCATTCTGTAAGTTGGTTGCATTGGTACGCCAGTGGACTTACAAGTTTTGATCCCATACTTGTCTAAAAGATTTCTTGTGTACTTCGCCTGATTTATGAAAATACCTTCTGGAGTTTGTTTTACTTGAAGACCAAGAAAGTAGTTCATCTCACCCATCATAGACATCTCAAATTTACTTTGCATGAGTGTTGAAAAACTTTCACTCAGCTTTTTGTTAGGTGACCCAAAAATGATGTCATCTACGTAAATTTGGACGAGTAGGATGTCCTTCCCTTCTTGTCTTCTGAACAGGGTTCGATCGACCTTGCCTTTAGTAAAACCATTTTCTAATAGGAAAAGAGAAAGGGTGTCATACCATGCTCTTGGAGCTTGCTTTAGTCCATATAAGGCCTTCTTTAATCTGTACACCTGGTTGCCTTTGACTTCGAATCCTGGAGGTTGTTCAACATACACTTCTTCCGCAAGAATACCGTTAAGAAATGCACTTTTAACATCCATTTGATATACAGTAAACTTCATGTGAGCAGCATATGCAAGAAACAATCGAATGGCTTCTAGTCTAGCAACAGGAGCATAAGTTTCATCATAGTCTATGCCTTCAGCTTGTGAGTAGCCTTGGGCGACTAATCTAGCCTTATTTCTAACGACTAAATCATTCTCATCTTTCTTATTCTTGAAAATCCATCGAGTGCCAACTACATTATGATGTTCCGGCCTATTGACAAGTTCCCAGACGTCGTTTCGAACAAACTGATTCAACTCGTCTTGCATAGCGATGATCCAATTACTATCAGCCAATGCCTCTTTAACAGTGGTTGGCTCAATAGCAGAGAGGAAACAACACCAGCAAAACATAGTTGGACTCGGCTGTTCTTGCGACTCAAAGAGTTGTCGTCTAGTCTTTACACCAATAGTAGAGTCACCAATGATATTTTCAGTATCATGCGCAGATTTCCATGTTTTTCTATTCTTAACAGGCACACTATCATCTTCTATGTCATGTACAGCATCATGCATATCAACATCATTTGTATCATCAACAGATTTACTAGGAGTAGTAGAGTCAACTAGAGCAGGCATGTCTACTGGTCTAGAAGACTTACCTTGAGCACTTACCTTCTCCTTTTCATCAGAGTCGAGAGCTTTTAGGAATGGGTTGTAGGCTTGAACGGATTCATATATCTCTGAATCTTTGTCAGATTCGATCGATAGATCAGTTACCTTCTTACTGATCTTGTCGGCAGACGAGTCCTGTTGAGATTCATCGAAAACCACATGTGGTGTTTCTTCCACACAAAGAGTTGAGCGGTTGAATACTCTAAATGCTTTGCTAGTCGAGGAGTATCCTAAAAATATCCCCTCGTCTGCTTTAGCATCGAAGGCATTCAACTTGCTCTTTCCATTGTTGTGAATGAAACACTTACAACCAAATATATGGAAATATGAAACTCGTGGTTTTCTACCTTTCCAAACCTCATAAGGTGTCTTGCCTAGAGCTTTGTTGATCGCGCTTCTGTTCTGTGAATGGCATGCAGTGTTGATAGCTTCAGCCCAAAACTTTTGAGGCGTGTTGAACTCAGCTAACATGGTCCTACAGGCTTCTTTAAGGGTTCGATTCCTTCTTTCTGCTACACCGTTCTGTTGTGGTGTCCTAGCTGCACTAGTAAGGTGCTGGATACCACGTTTAGTACAAAATTCTTTGATATAGCAATTAATGAACTCAGTTCCCTTGTCACTTCGAATTTTGACAATAGACTGGTTCTTCTCAACTTGTAACTTCTTCAACAGTTCAGGCAGAAGTGTTTGTGTATCACTCTTCTTGTGTAGAAAGACTACCCAAGTAAACTTAGAATAGTCGTCTACGACAACAAGTGTGTACCTTCTACCATTCAATGTTGAAGGAGTTATTGGACCATGGAGATCCATATGTAGGAGTTCTAGGACTCTACTAGTTGAGAGAGTGGGAATTGACTTAAATGAACCTTTAACCTGTTTACCCTGTTGACAAGCCGTGCATACATGTGACTTGTAGTAAACTTCATTGGGAATACCTTCTACAAGGTAATCTCTGGCTATCTTATTAAGAACCTTAAAGTTTAGATGACAGAGGCGTCTATGCCAGAGCCAACCAAGTTCTTTAGGACTCTTAGTAAGTAGACAGGTGTCCCTCGGACAACTGTTCCAGTTCACTATGTATACACTACCTTGTCTTACGCCAACTAGTAGGACTGTGTGTGTCCTTTTGTCAATGACTTCGCATTTGCGGCTCTTGAACTGCACTTTGTATCCACGATCACAAAACTGTGAAACAGAGAGTAAATTGTATTTCAAACCTTCAACATATGAGACATCTTGTATCTCAACGTCTCCATTCCGGATGTAACCAAATCCTTTAGTGACAGCAGTGGAGCTATCACCAAATATTACTTTTGGTCCTTCTTGCTCATGGTAGCTAGACAAGAGAGCTTTGGTACCAGTCATGTGGTGCGAACAACCACTATCTATGTACCAGGTTTCTCCTACTGAGCCACCCTTCTTATACAAGTCAAGTCGACCCTGCAATAGATGATATTCAATAACTTAGGTACCCATTTGTTTATTGGGGTCCTTGGGTGTTAGTCATGTTCAGAGGAATCCAGATATACATTGGAGTCTTGAACAAGTTCGATCTTTTAAGCTTTCGCCCATATTTGTTGCAAAATAAGACCTTATTATCCTTCTCTGGCCTATCAGTCGAGTTCGGGTCTACTCTTTGGAGATAGCCTTTCGACTTAATCTCTACTTGAGCAGGCACTTGTCTATGATAGTTAGAGTAGGGTTTGAAAGCATTAGGTCCATACGGTTTATAGACGCGTTTGGGTCTTTCCTCACTTAAAATGTCGTATGATAGAGGTGGAGGATATAGGACAGCTTGTGTACGATATTTTGGAGCCACATGTCTAGGTCTAGACGAGTAGAGTTGAGACTGCCTTATAAATGGAGGTCTGGACTCTTGTCGTCTAGTCTGTACCTGTCTAGTACTCGTCTCCTCAGGATACCAGTCCTCGTATCTGACCTGGTTGGGTCGTCCACGATTAGTGGTCCTTTGAAGATTAGTTCTAGATGGAGCAGGCTTGCTGTTACCATTCTTTTTACCTCCCTTGGTAATCGGAATGTTAACTCGAGCTTGTTTAGGTACAGTACCTTTAGAAGGAGTTCCAATATCGTATAACATTGGTCCTTTTCCTTTGTCATTTGGCAAAAGTCTTGCTTTAATAGTAGTAGGGTTCTTAATGACTCGAGTAGACGAGCTAGATGACTCAGCACCTATACCAGTCTTGTCACCTGGATCTCTATACCTATCTGACAGTTCAAGGTTAATCTTTGAAGAATTAACCAGGTCAGTAAGTTTGAGATCAAGTGTAACTACCTCGGTCTCTAAGAACTTATTACGTTCTTCAAGTCTGTTGCACTTGTTTTTTAAAACATTGAATTCATTTCTCTCAGTTGCATGTATCTTAAGTAGGTCTTGATATAACCTGTCTGTCAACGCACACTTTTCTTTGAGTTTACTCAACTCTTCAGTCAAGCGTTTATTTAGGACTGTTATATTAGGATCTACTTTTGACTGAGCTTCCTTAAGATCAATGATTTCTTGTTTTAATGCAATGTTTTCATCACTGACTTCAATGAATGTTTGGTTAGCAAGTAGAAGGTCGTCTTCGACTGCACTAGTCAAGTGCTGAAGACTACTTCCTACTTCACTACTAGCAGTGTCACTTTCATCAGTTTCTGAATCATCACAAGATTGAAAAGATGTAGCAGATGATACCTCTTGGTCGATTTTAGCCATGCAGCATAGGCCATCATCTACTATGAATGCTTCGTCGTGATCTTGATCAGTTGAGTGGCTAGATACGGACGATGGCAACTCGTCTGAATCCGAATCAGAGTCATCATTGGCCATCATAGCCTTTTTGCCACGGTTATATCTTCTTTCTCTTCGTGCCTTGCGTTCTTCACGATCATCAGTGCTCAGGTCTGGACATTCATATATGTAGTGACCTGGCTTTTCACAATTATAGCACAAGAGATCATTAGTAGCCTTTTTAATAGGAGATTTGTCCCTACGTTTATCACGTCTATCAGAACGTTGAATCTTCCTATCGTCAGACTCTCTATCTCGTCTATTACCTTTCGAGACTTCGTCTCTCCTTTCGGATGAGTTTCGGTCTCGTCTGGTCTCAGACGAGTTCTTAGAAGTGGATGCTCTATGATCCCTATAGAACTTCTTGTACCTTCCGAAGCGTTTATTGAGCCTATCAAACTTTCTAACCATGAGACTCATCTGATCCTTCAAACTAAGATCAGTATCTAACTCATCTTTCACAGAGGCAGACTTAGTTCTAGACTTGGACCTGTCTACATTAGAAGACTTAGAAGAGCTAGACTTAAGGGCAACGTTCTTAGATACAACATGTTCTCTATCACTACTAGCTAGTGGTTCATCTTCGTCTAAATCAAACTCATGGGCTTTAAGGGTTTGAAACATGGTTTCAGCAGTCCACGTATCAATGTCTTGAGTGTTCTTAACAAGCATCTTTACCATTTTCCAACGACTATCAAGACTCTTCAAAATCCTAAGATTGATCTCACGAGCAGTATAAGATTTACCAAGTACTTCCAAATCATTCATGATCTTAGTAAAACGAGTATCCAGCTGGTCGATAGTTTCTCCAGCTTTCATCCGAAATGATTCAAATCTTTGGACAGCTGTGGAGAGTTTGCTCTCTTTGATTAGGGAGGTCCCTTCACAAAGGATAGCTAGTCTGTCCCACATCTCTTTGGCAGTCTTACATTTTAACACTTTTCCTAGATACTCGTTAGGAAGGGTGTGTAAAATGTAATTCTTTGCCAAACTATCCAAATTATTTTGACGCATTTCTTCTGAGGTTAGATCTGACCTGGGTTTCTTGACGAGAGTACCAATTGGTTTGCTTGGGTCAAGAACAGCAGTATTAGGAACCATAGTAACAATAGGTCCTTCTGTGATAACAGAGATCATTAGGTCGTGCGTGGAACTGAAAATGGCTTCCATTCGCAGCTTCCAGTAGTCATAGTCTTGAACCTGGAACTTGGGTAACTTGTTAGCGCTGATCTCAAGAGACATGTTTTCAAGAAATAAGTGCTAAGTAGAGTTATGATCAAGAAAAACAAATAAGTCAAGAACAGGGAGCACAAAACAGATATAACAAGAGTATTTGATCAAGAACACGTAAGCAACTACAATCAAGGAACAAGACTTCACCCTAAGTCTTAAGTCGGTTATCAAGAAACAGCAGTTCGTAAACCACTGTTCTGATACCACTTGTAGGTCCCCAAAGTTGAGTTAATAACGAGTAAGCTAATGAAAATGTCTAGAGGGGGGTGAATAGACTTTTCAAAATTCTATCGAAATATCAGAATACAATATGCGGAATACGAAATTAACAATGAGCCCAATTCAAGTTTATACTCAACTTCTAAATTCGAGAACTCTGTTCTATACTCAACTTGTCTAGTGTAGTAGCAGTTAAACAGTTAAGCAATTAAACAATTAAAACAGTAAAGTAAACAACAAACAAAGATTTATAGTGGTTCGACAACTTGTCTACATCCACTCTCACAAACCCAGTTGTGATGTTTCCACTAAACTCTTCCAATCGAGTACAAGTGTATAATTCCTGTCTTTAGAGTCCCAAGAAGAAGACTTAGATCTTCAAAGACTATACCTCCAGATACGTCTATGATCTAACTAGAAATTTTACAAGTATCTAGCACCTTGATAAAACAACAAAAACTAAAAACTTCTCTATCTTCAGTAGCAGCCTTCTGAATATGACTTCGTCTCCTGGCTTCTTTTCTGAAGATTAACTCTGTGAGTTTTTCCTTCTTTGAATACTTCGTAAATCGCTTTTGAATGCTTAAAACATCAGTACGTCTGTAATCAGTAGTCTTGAATCAATGAATACCTTGAGATATTTATAGACTTCTGAAATCAAGAACTTAAGTAGTTGTAACCAACTCTTCTTGATAACTGATTTCTAACTTCCAAGTTTTATCCAATCACGCGTTTCTTGTTATGAATTAGTTATTCCATAACTAACCTTTTTAATCCTTATCTTTATATGCGCTTTTGTAACTAACTTCATGTTGACTTGTCTTGAGTAGTCTAGTAGATGTACTGGTCTTGTAGTCCACCTGTCTTGAGTAGTAGACTGGTCTTCTCTTCTTGTGCAGTAGACTCTAATAGAACTAATCTAGTCCTAACAAGACTATTACATTACATTAAGCTTTTATAATACAAGCTTAATCAACTTATGAACTATACAACAAATCTATTTATTACATAGAAAATATCATGAGCTCTATACAACATTTATAGCTCAATAACAAACTAAGAAGAACACATATATGAAGTACTTATAAAACGTACTTATCTTTTAAATATAAACAACACTTATCTTTTATGTGAACTTCTACTGATCTGTTCAAGATGACTTCAACTCAACTAGACTAGATTAGTCAATACTTAGAAAATATTCAAACCACTTTTGGCTTATCAAAACTTCATCTTATCTTTTCATCATTTAGGACTTGTCTAGGATTCATATCCCAACATGTTTCCTCTCTTGGCTTTTCTCATAGTAAGTCTGATCACTCTCTCTTTATTTACCGGCGTGGTAATGATATAGGTTACATTCTTTTATACGTGGATGATATAATTTTGACTGCCTCCTCTGATGCTCTCCGTAAGTTAATCATCTCCCTACTTAGCTCAGAATTTGCTATGAAAGACTTGGGGGCCTTGAGTTATTTCTTGGGTATTGCTGTGACGCGTCATACTAATGGCTTATTTTTAAGTCATGTTGGCTCTGAAACCTTCTTTAGAGCTTCATTGTCCCATTCAAAAGGCCACTCTTGTCTACTGTGATAATGTTAGCGCGATATACCTCTCCGGAAATCCAGTTCAACATCAATGCACTAAACATATTGAAATGGACATTCATTTTGTTCGTGAAAAAGTTGCTCGTGGCCAAGTCCGTGTCCTACATGTGCCATCCCGTTATCAGCTTGCAGATATCTTTACAAAAGGGCTACCACTAGTTTTATTTGAGGAGTTTCGGAACAATCTCAGCGTCCGACAACCTCCCGCTTCGACTGCGGGGGTGTGATAGAGTATATGTAAATATTCCTCTGTATATGGTAGGTAGATAATTGATTATTAGATTGACGTAATTACAGCCTTAGACTATGATTGTAAATCCCTATTTTACTGACCTCTTTTGAGGAAATGAATCAAGGAATTATCTCTTTCAATTAGGTTAGTTTTTTAGTTTTTTAGATCTGAAAAATCAAGATCTATAACACTTTCAGATTTATTTATTTTCGAAATTTTGCTCCTTTTTCAAATTTTTGTATTTATTCAAAAAAAATATTACCTGAAATTCGGTTATTAGAAAATTTGTATTGTTTTTTTTTTTTCGAGATTTATTATCTTTTTCGATTTTTTTTGTCAAAATTTGTTTTTTTTTTTTTGCTTAATTTAAGGGAGTTTGTATTTTATTTGGAATGAGATTTTGGTGAGTTCGCATTTTGTTTGTGTATTTTTTTTCTCAAATTTGTGTCAAAATGTTTCTGTTTTTTTATTTATTTTTTGGAAATCATGGTGATGGTGGAGTCAATTTTGGCGTGGTTGTAAGGGTGGGGATGATTATACTGTTTAATGGAATTGATTTTTTTTGAACCAACAGACCAGAACAAGGAGAGAAAAACAGATACAGCATTACAAATCAGATCACCCAATTCTCCTTCAAGTCTTGGATAAGTCCTTCTCCAACCCATGCACTCTCGAGGATTTGAAGAGATTAAAGCTTTTTGAGCAAAATTATGTGCCAAGGTATTAGATTCTCTGTACACATGTTGACAATCCCACACTAAGATTGAACGTAGTAGTGATTTAATACGGAGAACCATTCCATTCTCAAAACCATCCAAAAATTTTGCCGAATTGATGGCATCAACGGCCGTAGCAGAATCCAAACGCACTCCTTTTATATCCATCTTAGACGCAATGCTTTTTTGTAATCCAATCTCCATGGCCCTTAATTCTCCTGCTAAAACAGTGCCTGGATGAGTAATTCTTTGGAATCCAGCAAATAAGAATGTGTTCTTATCCTTAATTAATATATATCCAACACCGAATAGATTTTGATCCGGATTGTAAGACACATCTGTTAGTAAAATGTGATCCCATTCCATCTTATCCAACTGATACCCCATCTTCTTGCTTTGAAGGACTTCAAGGCCTCCCTTATGACTGCTACTCGAATACTCTTTCCAATAATCAATGGCCCATTGTGCATTAAGATCCTGTTCAATTCAGCCATCATCTGTCTTATTATGATGAAGCACGTTACACCTCTGCCTCCAAATAGCCCAAGAGATCATTAGAATTTCTTCCACCTTATCAATTCCAAAGTCCCGAAATAACACAAACAAAAGGTCCGAAGTATAGCCCATCAGCAAGCCTTTCAGGCTATTCCAAAAGCCATATTTTTTTCCAGATTGCTTTGGCAAACGGGCATTTAAATAACACATGCATCGAATCTGCACCATAATTACCATAACATGAACAAACTGGTTCGATCGGGACATGGTGTCTGGCCAAGTTTCCTTCTGTTGCAAACACGTTTTTGAGCAATTTCCACCCAAATATACGAATCTTCGGAGGTACCCTTAACTTCCAATTTCTTTGGTTAATCCTAACAACATCCTTCCCGTCTGAAGTTCCTGCGTTACTTTCCAGATATTGCGAAGCAGCCTGAGTTATGGCTATAGCGTATCCGGATGCTACTGTATATTGTCCAGAGGTGTGTTTGGGCCAATACCGGATATCTTCTTTGTCTTTCCCATAGAGCGGTACCTTCACAATGGTTGCCACCTCGTAAGGTAAAAAAGCGCGTTGCAACAGATTTATATCCCAGACATAATCCGGGGTTATAAAACGATTGACCTTTGAGGCGTTCGCAAACTTCGAAGACGGGACTCCATCCTGCAAATCCGTAACCCACTTGTCACGAAATATATGCACATTATACCCCCTTCCAATCCTCCATCTCATCCCTTTATCAATGATTTCTCTACTCCATACCATAGAACGCTAAACAAATGAAGGGTTAGTTCCTAATCCTGCTTCCAGAATGTCAACATGCCTGATCAATACCTTGCTTTAAATAACTTGCTAACCATAGTTTCCGGATTACACATGATGCGCCAAACCTGCTTAGCAAGAAGGGCTTTATTAAAAGCTACCAAACTCCTAAAACCCAGCCCCCCATCCTCATTTGTGCTGCACATATCCTTCCATTTCATCCAATGCATTTTCTTTTGATCAGCTTTATCCCCCCACCAAAACTATGCTATCAATTTCTCCATATCACCACAAATAGTCGTTGGAATTCTAAAACATGACATGGCATATGAAGGGATAGCTTGAAGCACCGATTTTATTAATACTTCCTTCCCTCCTTCCGAGAAAAAGTGATGCCCCCATGCATTAATTTTTTGCCTGACCCTATCTACCAAATAACCAAATTGTAATCTTTTAGCCCTGACAGAAAATGCTGGGAGCCCCAGATAAAACTCATGACTTTGTGATGATCGAACCCCCAATATATTTTTAACACAATTAATATTTTCCAAGTTCGTATGTGGGCTAAAGGATATGTTCGACTTATCCAAATTATTCAACTGACCAGAAGCCCTTTCATTATAAAGAGTCAAGCAATTCTTCAAACAAACACCATTCTCCTTATCGGCTTTAAAAAACACTAAACTATCATTAGCAAAAAATAAATGGGATAGGACCGGGGCTGTCCTCGCAATCTTAATTCCCGACATAACACGATCAGAGATTGCTTTAGTAATCAAAGATGAGAGGCATTGTGCGCAAATAACAAAAAGATAAGGAGAAAGAGGGTCACCTTGTCGAAGTCCTCGTGTGGGTGTAAATCGCTCAGTTAGACCTCCATTGATATTAATGTTGTACGAGACTGAGGAGATACACTTCATGATAAGACAAATCCATCGCTGAGAGAAACCAAATCTTTCCATTGCAGCTCTGAGGAAGGACCATTCCACTCGATCATACGCTTTGCTCATATCCAATTTTAGTGCAGCATAACCCTTCTTACTTTTTGAAGCTTTAATCCAGTGAAGACCTTCAAATGCAGCAAGTATGTTGTCTGTGATGAGACGCCCTGGGATAAAAGCGCTTTGGAATGGGTCGATAATCTCATTCATCACTCCTTTGAGCCTATTCGTAATTGTGCGCGCCATAATTCTGTAACTCACATTACATAAACTAATAGGCCTATATTGAGTAATTTTTTGAGGACACCTGACCTTTGGAATGAGAGTGATAACTGTATGATTCCAAGACTCCAAAGTTTCATTATTATTGAGAACCGCCAATACATGTCTAGAAATATCATCACCAATTGTCAACCAATTTTTCTGGTAGAACGAGGCTGGAAAACCATCAGGTCCTGGTGCCTTCCATGGATTAAGATCTCTCACTGCCCTTGTAACCTCTTCTTTCGTGAATGGGGCATCAAGAACGGATAGAACACTGCTTGAAACCACATGATTCATAGCAATAACAGCTCTCTGAATTTCTACCGTATCCGGATTGGATGTTGAAAATATATTCTCAAAATACCTCAAGAAACATTTCCTAACATCACCTTCACGCGATAACCACTGCCCCTCCTCCGTCATAACCCCAAATATAGCATTGCGCTTCCTTCGTGCACTGGCTCTGGCATGAAAAAACTTAGTATTATTATCCCCTTCTTTCATCCACGAGATTCTAGATCGTTGCTTCCAATACCATTCCTCTTGTGCGGTAAGTTTTTCAAGCTCTATTTCCAGTTTCCTGACCTTCTGCATATCTGGATGGTGATATTCATTATTGAGTTCCTCATTAATTAAATTTTGAGCCTTTGAAATGCGCTCTGGAATGGTCCCCTTTTTTTACTTTTCCCATTTACAAAGTGAACGACCACAATACTCCAAAGTGTCATTAAGTAAAGCTCCCTCCTCCTTTTGCTTCCAGATTTGTGCAATTTGTGTATTAAAGTCCTTTTCTTTGACCCAATAATTCTCAAACCGAAAATGATCTTCTTTACTTGGGTACTTCTGTCTCACTCTTAGAGTACAATTGATCAATATTGGACGATGATCTGATCCCATAAAATCCAATGCCTTAGCCACAAAATGAGGGAACATGCACATCCAATCTTTATTTGCAACAAATCTGTCCAACTTTTCCTTAATAAGACTCTGCCCATGCCTTCTATTTATCCAAGTGAACTTAGGACCTTTTGTATCCAAAGGCTTAAGGTTTGCAACATCTAATGCTTCCTGAAAACTAATCAATCTAGACAAAGGTTTACGTTCTCCCCCCCCCCCCCCCCCCCACACACATTTTTCATGGTGATACAATGTCTCGTTGAAATCCCCCTACCAACCAAGGAGAACCATTGTCCGATTGATAAAATTTAAGTTTCTTAAGCAAATCCCACGAAAAAGATCTATAAGCTAAGCTGGAATTGCCATAGAAACCGGTAAATCTCCAACGATAATGTAAATCATCAACCATGCAATCAATATGACCTTGCGAATACGACAACACATTAATTAACCATTCATTCCAGAACAAGGCTAAACCGCCCGAAAGACCACATGCATCAACAGAGAAACAGAAACGAAATCCTAATTGCACCCTTATATGCTCCACACGAGTAGCAGAGCACTTTGATTCAGCTATGAAAAGTAAAGAAGGACAATATTTAGAAACTAAGACACTAAGATTCTTGAACGCACGAGTACTACGAAGCCCACGTGCGTTCCAGCATAAAACACTCATTCATCCCGGCTGGGCTGAGCACTCCCAGCCTCCGCCATGTCAAAGATTTTGATCGGTTCTCCAAAAGCATCACATAGGTTTCGAGCTTTCTTAAACAGTCATGCACCATTTTCCTCCATCTTCATCTCATCCCACACTCCTTCTTCCACATATCTAGCTTCGCAGTCCCCAATGTTTCTTTTTTTACAGGGAAGTGTTGCACTCTGAGCCGAGATAACATCATCTGAATCTGCTCCTCCATAAACAACTTCATTGACAGTTCCTCCCCCCTTCTGATTTACATCTTCATACACTGGAGCATATGGAACTTCACCTTCACGAATGACCTCCACAAATGTATGATAGTCATATGCACGAAAATCCCTGCCCACTTGATGCGTCACTCGGTAATCCCTTCCATTATCCACCATTCCTAGCGGCTCTTTGAAAGAACGATGTTGATGGTTTCTTGGAACAGAGAAGGATAAAGGTTGTGAGGTCATACCCTTTCTACTGCACCAATGGCCCTGTTTTGCTCCATAAATATCCTCATCAGTGCGTTGTCTGTCTTCAGGATTAGCCATCAAGTCTTCAAACCTGTAAACCGCTTGCCTTGTTTTGGATCCCGTACCCAAACATAGCCCATCACCTCCATCCTTATTGATAACCTCCTTGCCTAAATCCACCCTAGTTACTCCAATATGGACATCAGATTCCACATGCACTGCATCCTCGGCCCTTTTCCCCCCTCCTCCGTCCCGTGGTCCAGTTCACAAACAAAGGATATTGTCTTCATCTTCCACCATAATGCCTTTACCCTTATCCCTTCCATCAATCCTATTTTTAGACGATTCCCCAACATGCACCCCATCGACCACTCTTGTCTCAATCATTTGAAGAAACTTATGCATTTCCCCCTCTTTGAGACACTTTTTCTTCTCAGCCCTCAGCCATTCAGGAAAAAACTTGTGTTTTGACCTCCATTCCTCTGTTTGCCCCACAGCCATGGCGCAATCCGCATCAACATGGTCCAACCTGCCACAAAGATAACAGAAATTGGATAGTCGTTCATACCTGAACAGTGCAACCATTTTCTCCCCATCCACCGTGATATAGAAGCACCTGCATAGGGGCAGAGTAGTATCCACCATAACCTTGATCCTGAGGCATTCACCCCACGCTGCTTCATCATCTTTGGCCTCTACCTCCAAAACCCCCCAAAGATGCTACCCACTCGCATTCCAACCTGTTTTGTCATTGCATGCAACTGGAGTCCATGAATCTGAACCCAGAAAGGCACAAAGTGAAAAGTGAGCGAAGAAGGCTTTTCCTTGCCATGCAACCGCTTCATCACCATTAAGGACTTCCTGAGATTCCATGGTTGTTTGTGGAGTGCTGCATTCATCTCCGATTCTGAAGAGAAATCCAGAAGAAAAAGCCCCTCCCCCATAAGAGAAGCCTTTACTGAAGCTTTAAACCTCCACACCTCCTTCAATAAATTTTGGAATTCCGAAATACCAAAGGTTTTTGGGGCTACAAATCTGACTGCCAAAGCGTATTTTGGGATGGCCAGCTCACCTTGTCCCACCATTATGTTTGTAGTCTCTTGATCAGCCAGAGAAAAGTTTGCAAAGCGATCGTTGATTAAATCCGCCATTTGAGAGAAAAAAGATTTGTAAGAAAGCAAAGAAATGGAGTGTTTGAGGATGAGTCATTTAATCATTTCAGAGGCTTTATATAGGCAGAAAATCCCAGTTGTAAAACCAGGGGTAAAGAAAAACCACGCCCAAGGAAAACCATTCGGATGGTTTTTTTGAAACAAAAAATATTGAAGAGATCTTAGCCCAGACATGCAACCAATCCACCGAATGCCAACAAAGAGAATGTTGCAGAATAAGAAAAAAGATGTTGGATCATCCCCAATGAAACGCAGAGTAATCTACACGCGTCACCAACCCAATCGCGTCCTACACACCAGACCTAATGATTGAAAATATGCACTTCTCCAAAAAAAGATATCCTCAATTCGAACCCAATAACAACAATGAAAGGCAAGTGAGAAGTCGAAACGCCACCGATTCAGAAAGAAGCTTCTAGAAAAAAGCCCTTCGGAGATGAACTCACAAAATTTCTTTCTTAGAGAGAGAAATTGTTGGAGAGGAATATATTACCACAAAATTTCGGATGGATATACGCTGTTTTTTTTTTCAAAATTTCAGTTAATGACCAGTATATTGAATATTTCATTTACCTTTTGAAATTTTTTTAGATGCGTGTTCTCAACAACTCTGTGTTAGTATAACCGTGGCCTTCTCTAAATTCGGAAATGGGATGGGGTATATACCCCTCCAGCTTTGTTAGATGCACTCCCTCAATACATCTACTCCCCTCAAAATACATCTAAAATAGATGCACTCCCCCCAAAATATCTATTATACCCTTTATCTTAAAATTAAGTGTGATAGATGCACCTCCCCTATAAAACCCTATTTTCCTCATTATTTTCCCCAAAATCCACTCTGCTTCATCTTCACGCCACTCCCTCAAAGCAAACTCCGCCGCCCACTGCCATCGTCCGTCGGCCGCCGCTCAAGCCGCCCACCTACGAGGCGTCCGCCGGCCGCCGTTCAAGCCGCCCCTTCCTCTCTCCATTTTAATTTCTATCCAAGCAGCGGCGCGGCGCCGCCCCCTCGCCCGGCGCCGCCGCTTCCTTTCCCCTCCACCTTGCCCAAATCTTCTCCTCCGACGACTCCTCCCTCCCTTCTCCCCGGACGGCTCCCTCCTCCCGCTTCCTTTCGCCGTCGCCTGCTTTTTTTTTTTTAATTTTTGCAACAAGAAACGTAACGTGGCGGCGGCCCCTTCGCACAGCGTCGCCGCCTCCTCTCCTCCGCTGCCATGCCCCAGCCTTTTCCCTCAACGGATCCTCCCTCCTCCCCGACGTACGGTCGCGAAAAAGAGGTAGTTTTTTTTTTTTTTTTTTTTTTTTCTATTTTCAACGAGCCAACGAGAATTTGTCGACCATAAACCTTATGATCGACAAATTGTTGTCGATCATAAGGTTTAGGGTCGATAATTTCTTGTCGACCATAATGTTTAGGGTCATAATTTCTCGTTGAAAATTCTATTTTTTTTTAAAAAAATTCAATCGGTAAAATGTTGTCGACGAGAATGTTTCTCGTCGACAAATTATAGTCGATTAGAGGCTTTATGATCGACAAACCAGTGTCGATCGACACTGGTTTGTCGAAAAAAAAATGAAATCTTCATTTTTTTTTTTAGATTTTTACGTTTTTTTTTAATTTTTGGAATGTTCTTGTGGTGGCGCTGGCGGCGTCTGACGGAGGTGGTGGAGGTGTTGACGGCGGCCGGCTGCCGAAGTGGAGGTGTTGACGGCGGCCGGCGGACGGAGTGTTTGCGATGGCTGCCTGCCTTAAAATTAGGGTTAATTCAAAGTTAGGGTTTTGAATAGAGGTGTATGTTTCTTTAATATTTTACTAAAAGGGTAAATGTGGTATTTTACATGAATATTTAATTAATAAAAGTGGGAGGGGAGTGTATCTAACAAAGCTGGAGGGGTATATACCCCAACCCTTCGGAAATTTGCAAAAGTGGGCTGGTAAATTTTAGAAATGAGCCCATCATCCATTTTTCTTTTTCATTTTTTCTTGATTTCTATAGCTCCCTTTCTTCTTTCATTTGACTTCCATAAATACTAGGTAGTGTTTTTGTCTCCATGATTCTATTATTTTTTATTTTTTTTACAAAATGAGCAAAGCAATATTTTTTCGTACAAACAAATGTAATTAGCCAAAATAAATAATAAAAATGAAATTATATAAAAATTAAGCTTTGAATGTTCATATAGTTTTCATTCGAATCAAACCCCTCAAAAAAGTGTTTTTGTCTCCAAACAACTAAATAAATATGACATGAGAATGCAATGATTGTGTAGATATTATTCAATGGATACAAAATATGAGATAAACATTGTTCTTCCACCATCCACCAAATGTAGTCTCATGGAGGGGTGGGTACAAGTTTTAAGAAAAAAGTAGATAAAGTAAATAAAGTAAGGGTATTATAGGGTATTGTGGGGTCCATTGTGAATAAAGTGATTGTTTGTGAATAAAGTTGATGACAATTTGAGTAATTAAGTGATGGTTGAAGGGTGATGGTTTCCATAAAATGTATAGGACAACATTTGGTGAACAAAGAATATAAGGCAAATGAGACTACATTTTATGGACGGAGGGAGTAACATTTACTCAATGACATCAAAGTTTCAAATTAAAGTGAATAAACCCACAAATCATTCAAACATGTTATGATTAGAGAGTGTAAATTGTAACTTCATATACTCAATTCATTATTCCTTTTAATAATATTTCCCCTACACTCTAATGGTTAGCATGAGATGCGTGTATACACTCAATTATCAATTCATGGAGGTAGATTATACGGAGTCAGTATCACCGGCCACAAAGAATACTTCTTTCCATAACTCCCAAACGGTGCAAAACCATCAGTACTCAAGCCTAATCTCACATTCCTCGGTTCACAAGCAAATCCTGGAAACACGTTATCAAGGTGTTTCCAGGCTTCAGAGTCGGACGGATGTCTCATATCCCCAGCCTCAGTATCTTCAGAATTTCTTGCATGCCACGTCATGTGTTGAGCTGTAGCACTAGATTGAAACAATCTCATTAAACGAGGAATGATAAGAAGATAATACATCCTCTTATGTGGCACTTTCTTTTTTGTCTTGCTCGATTGACCACCTGGTCCCTTCCGTCGTGGCTCTTTGTACCGGGGATGGCCACACATTCTACACATAAGAAGATCGCTATCGTCATCACCCCAGTATAACATGCAACCATTCACACAACAATCAATCTTCTCAACCGGCAAACCCATATTCTTCATCAGTTGTTTGCTCTGATGAAACGTTGTAGGTACTTTATTATCGACAGGACAAATCTCACTGCATAATTGTGTCATTTGCTCATATGCTCTGTTAGATAGCTTGTTCTCCGTCTTGATAGTCATAAGTCGAGCATTAAATGACAACTGAGAATGAGAATCACACCCTGGATACAAATCTTGATCGACTAATTTGAGCATCTCATAAAACTGAAATGCTTCATCCGTTGGTTCCTCCTCTATATTTGACGACATATCGGCTTCCATCACCATTGTTTGATACATATCGGGTTCTTCCACTCCAAACTCTTGATCGTTACTGGTGCCGACATGCTCAACGTGTACTGGTTGTTCATAAATTGCAGTAGTGTAATAGTACAAGACTTGATCAAAATTATAAGGCCACCGTTGTTCGCCATGACTTGTCCAATTATAGTAATTATCAACGAACCCATTCATAACAACGTGGCATAAGACTTCATCAATGCTTTTAAATGATCTATTCTGACATTTCTTAGCATTACACGGACACCTAATACAATCCTCAGACATGTAATGTGGGTGTAGCTTTGCAAATTCAACAAATGACACGAGTTTATCATAAAATTCAACATTCACATTTCCTAAAACGAGCCTAGGAGTACAATACATCCACCGACGATCCGGCAATTCCATCTGTTAAACAATTTGACCAAATTAAAATTACACACTAAAAATTAAACACTAAAAGTTATAAAACTATATACATTTCATAAAAATTAAACACTAAAAGTTACAGCTGCTGCAGTCTGGGCCATCTGAGAGAGAGAGCAAGGGCAAAGGGAACCTTGGTGATTGGTGAACCTAAGGGAAAGGAGAAGGTCCCTGAGATTGAAGAGGAGGCAGTAGAAGACATTGGGAAAGGCAAAGGCCCAATGGATATTGAAAGCTTGACTGAGGAAGAGCAGATTCAAATTGCTGTTAAAGAGTCCATGATGTCTGCAATGGAGAGTCAGGCAAGGAAGCAACAAAGGCCTGGTGGTGAGTCAGCAGGACTTGAACCCAAAGAGAAAGTTGTTGAAGTAAGGGGGAAGGTGACAAGGTCATCTGAAAGAAAAAGGAAGGAATTGCAAGCCTTCAATGAATTCCCAACCAGCCTGACTTTGCCATCAGAATTTCAGTCTAAAGAATCTACTCCAGTAAGGCAATCAAAGAGATTGAAGAAAGCAGCCAAGCTGCCTGCCATTGAAGAAGATGTTGAAGAGGAGGTACAGGACAGTGAGCCTGAAGTTGGTGTGCCCAAGCTTGCTGATGATCCTTCTAAATTGTTTGAAGAAGGATTTGGCAAAGATCCAGAGACACAAGAGAAGCTAGCTCTTCAAAGGGCTAAAGAGAGAATGGATCAGCTGGTTGAGGCCAACAAGGCAAGAGATGAAAGAAGGGCAAACTTCAAAGCTCCAAGAAGGAGGGCTTCATACAGAAGACTCAAACCTCAAATGCTGCAAAGATGGGACACTCAGTACCCTCACCATGATAAGTGGGTTCCAATCTCACTGAATGATGCATGGGAGGAGGCCAAGAGAAGTTTTGTATATGACTTTTATGTCATTGGAAAGTGGCTTGAAGAGAGTGTAGATAAAGTCTTTGTCCAGTTCATGTTTGAGAACCACAGGGACCTCTACCAAAAGCTGTTTGCAGCAGCTGAGATGGGAAGAGTTGAATTCAAGGCCCCGGGTCCAATTCTGTACATGCCTCCTAAGTTCAATGGGAACTTAATTGATGAGGGAAAGATTCTGGAGGAGTTCATCAACATCATGAAGATGGAGAAGATGAAGATTGGCCCTAGAGGCTCCAACAAGGATGTTTGGGAGCTGAAGAAAAGGGTCTGGGCTCAATATGGCATAGCTCCTCAAGATGATGGAACTCTCTGATGGATAAGTTTATCTCTTCCCTATTTTTTTGTGATTGTTTATGACTGTTGTTATTCTGTTTTTCTTGTATCAGTCTTGTTGTCCTTTGATTTTCTGATCTGTAATGCTCAATGATATATAAAAGGACCACTGATTTTCTATCAAGAGATAACAACTCATTATCTCAACTAACCTGACATTACATGTATACTTGATTTATTGTGCTAACAGTTTCTTTCAGGAAAGTTGACCAGTTCACTCATCCTGAAGGTAAAGAATAGTATAAGTCAAGTTCCCCTTGTAATAGATTTTGGCATCATCAAAAAGGGGGAAATTGTTGGGAATAAAATGATTTTGATCTAGATACCAAAACCCCTGATTGATGATGTTCAGATTAGTTGAGATAAGCTCAAGTCTAGTTCAGGCAAGTTGTCTCAGTACACTTGAGTATGTAGATTGCTTAAGTGAAAAATCTCAGGAATGTTGAGAGATTTTAGTGTTCAGGATAGTTGTCCAAAGCTGGAATGTTAGGCAGCTTGATAAGTCTATAGGCCAAAGTTGCTGAACCTGAAAGAAAGACTGACCAAGTGGACAACTTAGCTGAAGAGATCAAGAACAGTAAAGCAATGCTCATAAATGCAAATGATCAAGACAGTTGAAGTACAAATGATCAAGAGCATTGAATGCCAAATCCCACAGAAGACACATTCAATGAAGCATTTATTGCCAATCATGCCTGAACCAAGCAGTGAAGACTTAGAGCATTAAAGAATGAAGCATTGAATGAATGTTGGAACATTCTAAATTGCAGCAGGAATGTTCAGGGAGCTTGTCCCATCTGACCGTTGGATGAGTGTAGAGTTTGCCACAAATCAACCTTGGGAAATGTGCATATTTGGAATCTGACACAAGTCTTCTCAGCCGCAATTTTTAGAAGTCAACACATTCATTCAAGCAACCATTGAAGAGCCCTTTTACACAGTGGATAAAAGGATGCCAAGCTTCATAGACGTTTCAATGGTGCTGCAAATAGACATATTTGAATTGCTATCTCTCCAACGGTTAGTTGTTCAAATTTGTCTATAAATACAGAAGTGATCAAAGGGATTCATAATCCAACTAGAAGTTATCAAACTATCATCAAGCTTTCAAAGGAAACCAAGTCGTTCTTCAGAATCCCAAGTTTCCTGGATCACTTCTTTTAGCTAAGTTAATCTTTGTAAACATTCAAAGCTTAGCATTGAGATATCCTAAGTCTTTACACTGATCTTATTGTAAAGGGTATCTCTACTAGTTGGAACCAAACCTCAAACCATATCTCATTTAGTGAAGAGAGTGTTTGTTGTAGAAGTGAGGAGTTAAGGACTGTTAGAGTGAAACACAGTCTTAACTCAGAGAGATCGAGCACTAGGACTCAGATTATCCTAGGGATCAAAACACTAAAGAGAGTGTTGTTGATCAGTGCACCTTGGCACTATAAAACAAGCTAATTCCATTGTGAAGGAATTATCCTGTTCAATCAAGGAAAGTGGATGTAGGAGCTTGAGTGTCTGAACCACTATAAACTTGTGTGCCATTTACTTACTGCATTCTCTATTGCACTTACATTCAAACATATTTTAAAGAAGCAAAAGTCAGTAAGTGAGAAAATCTGTTTTGGACAAAGTCCCTGATAACTGTATCTTTTCAGAAATTAACTTGGAGTATTTCTTTAAGTCAAAGGCCAACCACATTCCGCACTTAGAAACTCTTTTAGATATTTAGCCAACTGATCACTCAATAGTAATCAGTAGGACAAGTATCTATCAAAGTTCACACTCAGGCTAGTTGTGAGACAACCTGCCTGATAAGACCAGTTTTGTTAAAAAGAAAAGAATTTGCATACACAAGTGCATTCCCCCCCCCCCCATACACTTGTGTCATACTCCACCAAGGACCAACAAGTGGTATCAGAGCAGGGGTTCATAGACCACTGCTTCTGAAAATCATTGATTTTCAAAATCACATTTTCTGTGTTCACTGAACTGATCCAAATTTCTGAAAAACCTATATGTGTTCATCCTATATTATTTCTGTTGAAATGGCTAACAATGCAGTTCCAGGAGATGCTGTCAACACTATCAACAACATGGGTCCAAATCAAGTCAATCATATTTCTCATCACAAACTGCCAATGTTCTCAATTGAGAACTATGATTTCTGGAAGATCAGGATGAGAGCACATCTTGCTTGCCAGCATGATGAGATGCTTAAAGTCATCACTAGAGGGCCTTTCACATTCACTAAGGCAAATCCCAAGCTCACTGATGCTTAGAAAGCAGATCCAAGGGAGTTGCTGCCAAAAGATGAAGATGACTTTACAGCTGAGGAAAGAAAAAGGCACAACCTGAACTACATTGCCATGAACACATTGTACCAGACCATTCCAGATGTAGTGATGGAAGAGTGTACCACTGCACATCAGTTAAAGAGATTTGGGACACCTTAGCACTTATGTGTGAAGGTACCCAAAAGATTAAGGAGAACAAGCTTCAAGTGGCTATCCAAAAATATGAACAATTCTCTATGGAAGCCAATGAAACTATTGATCATCTTGATGGCAGATTCACTGACATCATGAATGAGATAAACTCTCTTGGCAAGTTCTATGCCAAAAGAGAGGTTGCTTTAAAAATTCTGAGAAGTCTCACATCCAAGTGGGACATTTACTCAGTCATGATGCAAAATACCAGCAATCTTGACAACATGCCAATGCAGCAAGTATTCTCTGAACTCAAAGCATATGAGTTTGATCTAAACAGAAAGAAGGTGCATGAAGAGCCATCCTCCTCAAACAAAGGTGTTGCCTTCAAAGCTGCTGAAACAGAAAAGAAGAATACACAAAGATCCTCTCAATCTGTTTCAAAATCTGAAATAAAGGAGGAGCTGGCACTCATGGCCAGGAGATTTGAGAAGCTCAACTCCAGATTTGGTAGATACAAGAAGTTCTACCAAGACAACAGAACCAGAAGGAGATTCAGTTCTCCTGACAACAAATCAGAGGACAAAGTCTCTGATGAAAAGAAAGAAGACAGATATGCTGATAGGAAGAAATTCAGCAAAGGTGAACCATCATCATCAAGGAGGAAGGAGTCCTCAAGCAAGAAGAATGATGATGAAGATGTGTGTTACAACTGCCAGAAAAAGGGTCACTTTCAGTATGATTGTCCTGACCTTAGTGCCAAAGAAAGAAAAGAAAGGCAGAACAAAAGAGACAAGAGGATGAACAACAGGAAGGCCATGATAGCTGGAGATTCAGCAAGTGAAGAGAGTGTCTACTCTTCTGATGATAGACTGTTCTCCAACAGTGACAGTGATGATGACTGTCAAATGGCATTTGAAAATGATGAGGTATGTTCATCTTCTAGTTCTTCTAATTCTTCAAATGACACACATGAGTCCAGTGAAATCCCCTTAAAACTCAACTTTGTAAAGTTATTTGAGGATTTCAACAAACTGAGAGAAGTATGCAATATGGCACTTAGAGAAAATGAGCTACTGAATTCGAAAGCTCAAACTCCCAACCTTCCTGAACCAGAGTTTGACTTTAAATCAACTGAGTTGTATCAGCAGATTGTGAGAGAACATGAGGAAATGTCTCTCAAAGTCTCTGAACAACAAAAGTTGATTGATGATCAAGAACTGGCCTTGAGGAAAAAGGATTTTGATCTTAGAATTCTTCAAGCAAAATTTGACAATCTCTCAAGTGAATTTGATACTCTAAAATTGAGTGAGGGGAGCTTAAAAATGAAAATGTCTGCCTTGAACAAATCTGCTAAGGCAATAGAGGAAATTCAAGGGTTTCAAAGACCATTTGCTCAAAAAGGTGGATTAGGCTATAATCCATTTGAACCCTCACCTGGTCTTAGTGTTGCCTCATCAAGCAATTCTAAGATGACTTTTGTAAGATCAGTGGCACAACAAAATGAAATGGAAGTAAATCAACTACTGATCAAGGATAAGGGTAAAGGAATTTTTATACCAACTCAAGTAAACAATGTACCTAAACCCATACCTATGGAAAAGGTTAAAGGCATTGCTTACAGGAGAAATGAGGGTCAGAAAGGTAGAACCAATGGAAGGCCAACCTATCTGAATCCTCATCAGAGAAGTTGTCCAAAATCTGTTCAGAAAAGGCCAACTCAAATAAGGCAACCTCAACTGAATAGACTAAGGCCAATTCCCTCTGACAGGTATAAAACATTCAGGAAGCCTGGACCTTACTTGCCAAATGGAAAAGGCCATCCAAAACCCTATCCTCAAAGGTCTTACCAAGCTGCACCTAAGTCTAGTAACTTCAGGAGAAATGTCCCAAAGAAATTCACAAACACTCCTGAACCTTACAAGGCTAACACTTATTACACAGAAGCCACCCAAGGCATTTAAGGGTCAAACTGTGTATGTAGATGTAAATGGAAACCAAGTCAGTCACTTTGAGTCAATCAGAGTAATCAGGCAGATTTGGGTTCCAAAAGGTACAGCTAACCCTCTAGGACCCAACACTCAAAGGGTACCTAAATTTTGACTTTGCAGGGCTGCAAGGACCACAAGAAGAAGAGAAGCATCAACAAGAAAACAGCATGGTACTTGGACAGTGGATGTTCAAGACACATGACTGGAAACAAGGAGCTTCTCTCAGATTTCATGAAAAGGATGGTCCTTCAGTAACCTTTGGAGACAGCTCTCAAGGGATCACAAGAGGTTATGGTACATTAAACATTGGTAGTGTTAAAATTACTGATGTCTCATATGTCCTAGGCCTAAAATATAACTTGCTGTCTATAAGTCAAATTTGTGATAAAGGATATTGTGTTGAATTTGCACCAAATGAATGTACTATCAAAAACAAATCAACACAACAGGTGCTACTAACAGGGGTGAGAAAGGGAAATGTCTATTTTGCAGATTGGAGCAAAACCCCTGAAGCAGTTTGTCTTGTTGCCAAAAGCACAAGTGAGCAAAGCTGGCTGTGGCACAAAAGACTAAACCACCTGAACTTCAAAACCATCAACAAGATTGCAAGAAACTCTCTAGTTAAAGGGTTGCCAAATCAAGTATTCACCAAAGAACATATATGCCAGCCATGTCAGGAAGGAAAGCAGATTAAAGCTTCATTTAAAGGAAAGCCTGTCATCTCAACTGAGAGAGTTCTTCAACTACTGCATATGGATTTATTTGGACCAATAATCCCAGTAAGTTTAAATGGAAGAAAATATGTTTTAGTTGTTGTTGATGATTTTTCCAGGTACACTTGGGTAGTATTCTTGCTGAACAAAAAGGAGACCCAAGTCAAGCTACCTGAATTGATGATGAGATTGAGCAATGAAAAGGGCCTAAGTATTGTCAAAATCAGATCAGACAAAGGCACTGAATTCATAAACTCATACATCAATGAGTACTGCAGCAAGAATGGCATCACTCATGAAACTTCAGCAGCAAGAACACCTCAACAAAATGGGGTTGCTGAAAGAAGGAACAGGACCTTGAAAGAGGCAGCAAGAACCTTGATTGCTGAATCCAAACTGCCTAAAAGGTTCTGGGCTGAAGCCATTAGCACTGCATGTCACACTCAAAACAGGTCTTTAATCACCAAAGGACAAGGTTAAACCCCATATCAAATATGGAAAGGTAGATTGCCCACTGTTGCTTATTTTCACATATTTGGTTGTAAGTGTTTCATTCACAATAATGGGAAAGAGCAATTGAAAGCTTTTGATTTTGCATATCTCAGCAACACAAGTTCTCTTTGGTTTGAGAAACTAGTTGCCTTTGATAGTCCAGACACTGAAGTTCATCAAGTCCTCCAATGGCTAAGGGAGGCTGGGCTAGAGAAGTTCTTAGGCACCAAGCCAGATTCCCGCCTGAACTCCTTCATGGCTGAATTCTTTGCCTATCTCAGATGGAAGGGCAAGAAGGGAGATGTGTGCACTAAGCTCACATATGCTGAGGAAGATGAAGAAGAAGAAAGCCAACACACCATCATCTTCACTGCAGAGGATTTGGATGCTAGCTTTGGGCTACCATCAGAAGGTCAGAATCCAGAAACTTACAAGGAAGGAGATGATCAGGAGTTCTACTTTCCATGGCTGCTTACACCCAAAAAGCTAGTAAGTGCTCAAAACAAGAATACTTTAAAGCCAGTGTTTAGGCACTTGTTTGATTGTGTGGTGAAGAGTTTGTTAAGCCACTCTGGGAGTGTTGAACAAATAAGTATGCCTAAGTTAAGAGTAATGGCTGCTGTGATTGACTCTGCTGAGAAGAGAGTCAAGTTTGACTGGAAAAGCTTTATCTTGGACAAGATGATGAATGAGAAGTTCAAGTTTAAGGAGGTGAAACACCACAAGGTGGTGGTTGATGGAAGACTTCAGTTCTGCACAAGAGCCAGCCTACTCTTGGAAAGATTTGCTCATTACACCCATCTACAAGCAAAGCCAAAGCCTTTTCCTGCTCAAAAGGTGATGTTCAGAAAGCTGTCTTCTAAGACAGAAAAGAGGAAGCAGGAGGCTATCTCCAAGAAAGCTGTTGCAGCTGTTCCAGCAACAAGAGCCTCTCCAAGGAAGAGGAAAGCCCAACCACCAAAAGCTCAGCCAAAGATGAAGAGGATGAAGAAGATTCTGAGTGAATCTTCACCAGAAAGCCAGTCAAGAAGTGGAGGGGCCACTTCTGAGGAGATTGAGAAAGTTGATGATGAAGGGATCAACCCCCTAAAGAGGGTGAAGAATTCAGAGAGGTTGTCCCCTTACAGCCTGAAAGTGTAACAGAATTCAGGGATCTTGACCAGCCAACAAGATCTGAAAGGAGGAAAAGAATAATCAAAACTTCTGAGAAGCAGAAGTTGATGGAAGAGGAGAAGAAGAAGAAAGAGTTCTTCAAGGAGATTAGGCAAGCCAGTAGGTCTAACTCCAAGACCAACAGTCCTGAAGCCAACTCTCCTGATATTCAATCAGAAAGAATATCCCCATCAAGGCATGAAGAAGAGGAGTGCAAGACTCCTGAAGATGCCCCAATCATTGCCAAGAAGGTTTACTCCCCTGAAGGTGCCCCTGATAGAGCAGGTATTGATGTGCTGGCTGATTTGGTCAATCTTGAGGATATACCTTTTTCCCCACTTGATCCAAGACTTCTCTCATATACCAAACTTCTTGAAACTGTCCTTCAAGAAGGTGATCAAGTTGTTCTCCCACCCATTCCAGCCATTCCAATTACCTCTTCAGGCACATTGCTCTCAAAAGCACCTGAATCCCAACTTGTTTTAAGCTCTAACCCTTCTGAACCCAACCTACCTGAAATCCAGTCAAGCCTACCTGAATCCCAATCCAACCCTCCTGAATCCCAAGCCAACTCCTCTAGAGATGAAAGTGGTGAAGAATACACTTATGAGGGGATGCTAAGGCAGATTGCCAAGGCTAATGTGGATGAACTATATCCAGGGTCGAAGGATTATCCTAGGCTGCAACAACAGTTCTATGATCTCAGAGCTCTTGTTGAGATCAAGGATAGAACTATGGTGGAAATAGCTCAGGCTATTCAGGATAAAGGAGCAAGCTGGTGGCAGGTTGAAGAGAACAGGCTCTTGCATTTTGCAAATGTGAAGAAATCCAATGTGTTGACAACTGAGGCCTTGTTTTGCACCATTGTTCATGAGAAAGTGCTTGCTGAGAGAGAAAGAATTGCACAGGGACTCAGGCACCCTGATAGTCCATCTGATGATGATGATGATGATGATAACACAAATCCCAACCCTCCAGGCCTCAACTCTGCTCAGGTACATTACTTGACCTATCATTCTGAAAAGGACTCTGATCATTCAGAGGAGTTGACCAAAGATGGTGACTCAGTCCAAGATGCATTGGCCAAGGATGGTTCTTCTGAACCTGAGGCACAGCTTGGCAATGTTGAGACTTCCATGGGAGAAGCTAGTTTGGCTAAAGCCTCATCAATGTCAGGACAGTTGGACATTGACCAGCCTTTAGTCATTCAGGATGACTCAGTGGCCTTGGGATGCCCAAGCACTGTGATCTCCCAACAACTGCCCTCTGTGGATCCTGTTGAGGATAGAGAGGTGTCAGGTTTAGGAATGAAAGGAGTTGATGTTGGTCCCTGAGACGAGTGTAAGATCAGCTGACTTGATGTCTGCTGATTGTGTGGAAAATAGACTAACTCTTCAAAGTAACTAGTCCGCTGATTTCACTAGGGGCCTAGGACTAGTTAGTCGACTGATTAATTACTTATCGGAGTTAAGTGCGGAATTGTAGTGTGCCCATAAATATTATACTCGTCTATTATTTAAATACAGTGTGTAAAACAGTTTATGCACAAATATGTATGAAAAGACTTGAAATGTAAAGTGCAGAAATGTAAATAACACATTAATTTATAGTGGTTCGGATATACATTCCTACGTCCACTCTCACGTCCACACGTGATGTTTAATCCCTTTAATTTCCCAAAAATTACAAGGGCCTTGTCCTTTATAGTCCCAAGGGTAGGACTTTGAGATCTGAGCCAGTTCCCTTAACTGTTGCGGTCTCCACAAGTGATTGGAAGCACTTGCACTTTATCAAGTGAGTAGCGAGCACTTGCACTCCACAAGTGATATAGAGCACTTGCACTCTTTACAGTGACGAACACTCAACTTGGCTTCTAGGGGTTTATGGTAGAAGGTGGGTTTTGTGTATAATGAACTAGGTGAGAATTTCCCTTACAGTCTGTTTTAGCCTCATGCTAGGATTGGGAAATTCTCTCTAAGCTATGGATATATATGAGTGGTTAAACTGGCTTAGATGGTATGAGTTCACTCACTGGGGATGAGGTGATGCGTGTTGAATCTTCATGAATGATATTCTTGAGCTCTTCTTATTTCTGGAGTTTATGACCTTTGCTCGACCTCTGCATCTCACACCTCTTCTTCTCCCAATGATGTATGAGCTCATTTATATAGTGTTGATGTTTGAATGTTACCGTTGGATGATAGCAATTCAAATCTCCACTAATTGAGGAATTGACAATCTCTTGATTTGATATGATTGAATATTACCATTGTCATGTAATTTCAATCATATCTTTGACTTTCCTTTCTTGTGCACATATCTTGTCAATCCTAGATTCCAGTTCTGATTGGTCTTCCCTTAATTGTATAAGAAGACTTCTACTCTGCTGGTAAGAAGACTTCTACTCTGCTTGTATAAGAAGACTTCTACTCTGCTGGTATAAGAAGACTTCTACTCTGCTGGTATAAGAAGACTTCTACTATGCTGGTATAAGAAGACTTCTACTCTGCTGGTATAAGAAGACTTCTACCTGCTGTCTTTACTCAGCTGTCTTTACACAGCTGTTGTTTCTTCTCAACTGCTGTATTTACTCTGTTGTCTTTACTCAGCTGTTTTTACTCTTCTTATCCTGTAAGATGAGTTCAACTCATCTTATCAGGAGACTTCTGGTCTTGGTCTTCTCTTCTCTTCTAGAGCATTGACATGTCTTCTCTTCTAACCAGAGTCCTATCTATTACAAGATGTATAATAAAGTTGTCTATACAATACAATTTATCCTATTACATGTTTGATTTGGTTTATCAAAACTAAACTAAGGATATTCATATCCCAACAATTTCCCCCTTTTTGATATAACCAAATCATCTAACACTAACTGAAGTAATAAAGAACAGACAGTGCTAGAGTCCATATAATAGTGCAGAAGAGTAAAAATAGAAGGCTTTTGTATGAGGACAATGAGAAGTTGTCATCAGATGAGATAACTAGATGTTATCTCCAAAAGCTAAAAAGATGAGTTTTATTAATATTGCACTTTACAAGCACGGACTCACCTAATCAGCTATTACAAAGGTCTTCTTATCTACTCTTCAGCTGATATGTTGCAAATCAGACGACTTCCAATTAAGCTCTTCTTGCCTTCAGGTCTTCTAACAACTTGATCATCTTGATCTCCTCTTCTTGCTCATACGCGTGTAAATCCAGATAGGGCTAGAACTCAACTGAGTTGATGTTCCCCCTTAGTTGTTGACCTGTTCTTAACACACAATAATCCAAATACATGCAAGTATGATTTTTATGAAAACAGTATGCATGCAAAACAGTTTTTCAAAAATGGATCTATTCAGGTGACCATTGAAAACAGTAAAACGTGTTTTTGATGGCTCAAACGATGGAATTTGGCCAAAAAGCATTACAGGTCACTGCAACGCAGTGAGTTCGATTCAAAATAGCAATTCCACTTTAAAAAGTGTACTCACACGCTAAATTCTGAAAACAACAGAAAAATGCAGATTTTCGAAAATAAAAAATTCAAAGCAATGGTCTTTTGAACACACGGCTCTGATACCACTTGTTGGTCCCTGAGACGAGTGTAAGATCAGCTGACTTGATGTCTGCTGATTGTGTGGAAAATAAACTAACTCTTCAAAGTAACTAGTCCGCTGATTTCACTAGGGGCCTAGGACTAGTTAGTCGACTGATTAATTACTTATCGGAGTTAAGTGCGGAATTGTAGTGTGCCCATAAATATTATACTCGTCTATTTAATAAATACAGTGTGTAAAACAGTTTATGCACAAATATGTATGAAAAGACTTGAAATGTAAAGTGCAGAAATGTAAATAACACATTGATTTATAGTGGTTCGGATATATGTTCCTACGTCCACTCTCACGTCCACACGTGATGTTTAATCCCTTTAATTTACCAAAAATTACAAGGGCCTTGTCCTTTATAGTCCCAAGGGTAGGACTTTGAGATCTGAGCCAGTTCCCTTAACTGCTGCGGTCTCCACAAGTGATTGGAAGCACTTGCACTTTATCAAGTGAGTAGCGAGCACTTGCACTCCACAAGTGATATAGAGCACTTGCACTCTTTACAGTGACGAACACTCAACTTGGCTTCTAGGGGTTTATGGTAGAAGGTGGGTTTTGTGTATAATGAACTAGGTGAGAATTTCCCTTACAATCTGTTTTAGCCTCATGCTAGGATTGGGAAATTCTCTCTAAGCTATGGATATATATGAGTGGTTAAACTGGCTTAGATGGTATGAGTTCACTCACTGGGGATGAGGTGATGCGTGTTGAATCTTCATGAATGATCTTCTTGAGCTCTTCTTATTTCTGGAGTTTATGACCTTTGCTCGACCTCTGCATCTCACACCTCTTCTTCTCCCAATGATGTATGAGCTCATTTATATAGTGTTGATGTTTGAATGTTACCGTTGGATGATAGCAATTCAAATCTCCACTAATTGAGGAATTGACAATCTCTTGATTTGATATGATTGAATATTACCATTGTCATGTAATTTCAATCATATCTTTGACTTTCCTTTCTTGTGCACATATCTTGTCAATCCTTGATTCCAGCTCTGATTGGTCTTCCCTTAATTGTATAAGAAGACTTCTACTCTGCTGGTAAGAAGACTTCTACTCTGCTTGTATAAGAAGACTTCTACTCTGCTGGTATAAGAAGACTTCTACTCTGCTGGTATAAGAAGACTTCTACTCTGCTGGTATAAGAAGACTTCTACCTGCTGTCTTTACACAGCTGCTGTTTCTTCTCAGCTGCTGTCTTTACTTTGCTGTCTTTACTCAGCTGTTTTTACTCTTCTTATCCTGTAAGATGAGTACAACTCATCTTATCAGGAGACTTCTGGTCTTGGTCTTCTCTTCTCTTCTAGAGCATTGACATGTCTTCTCTTCTAACCAGAGTCCTATCTATTACAAGATGTATAATAAAGTTGTCTATACAATACAACTTATCCTATTACATGTTTGATTTGGTTTATCAAAACTAAGCTAAGGATATTCATATCCCAACAGTTGAAAAGGCTGATAGTGGTGAAAACTCAGAGGGAGATGATGGTGAGGATTGTGTGATTACAGGTTCCCTGAGTGCACCACAAAAAGAGGGAGATGAGGTAGAAATATTGGGTGCAGCCCAATATGAGAGTCAGGCAATTCTTCAAGTCAAATCTGAACTTGATGAATCCCTTGGTGAAAGGAGGCCTGATTCTCAAATGAATGTAAGTCCATTTGAAATGAATATTGAAGAAAAGAATTTAGTTGAAAATGAGAGAGAAGGTGCTGATGTATCAGGCCTTGTGGGAGAAAGAAAAAATGAGGGTGTTGAGGGAGATTTTTCTAACACTCTTAGTTTTGCAGATTCTGTTGCTGTTACAATTGAGCAAATTTTGGCAGATGCCTCCCTTACAGATATACCTGTTGATGCTGACATTGACCTTGAAGCAGTATCAGCCAATGTATCCACATTGAATAAGATGTACTTTGAGCAAGCCAACACCACTGAAGCAGGCTTTCAGATTGCTACTCAAACTGCATCTATCATTGAAGAACAATCAGAGAAGTTGGATACTTTGGTAAGGGAAGTTGGTAAGGCACATGCAGCAACAATTGATACTCTGGATGGCCAAGGAAAGACTCTAGCCTCTGTGGAGATGAGGCTAACTGGCTCAGAGGAGGTGATCATGCCCACATTGGATGCAAGAATCTGTGGAGTTGAAACTGGACTGCAAACAGTTTCAACTGAAGTGACAAAGGCCAAGGATGCTATGGGAAAATTCACAAAATCTGTGAAGAAAGAGCAGCAGGGTCTCAAAGATTTGTACAAGCATAATGTGAAAGCCTTGAGAAAAACAATCAAGGATGCTTTAAGGCAGAGGACAGCAGCCCAGAGGAAGAATGCAGAAGAATTGAAAGCTGCAATAGTGAAGGAAGCTGCTGAGAAGTTCACTGTTGAACTTATGGCCAAAGTGTCTGATCAAGTTGTGGCCAACCTCACTGAACAACTTCAGGCCAAACTTTATCAATCACTGAAAGCCACATTGGATGCAATTGTTACTCAAAAGATGAAGCCAGTTCACACATTTTTGAGCATGGGAGATGACAAAATGCAAAACATTCATGATGAGAATGTTTATCTACTGCAGGAGTTGAAGTCCCTCACTCAGGCCCACTCACATCTCTCAGTTTCTATGAGTGAATTAAAGCCCCAGTGTTTTGATAATGCCAAAAAGGGGGAAAGAGAGAGAGCAAGGGCAAAGGGAACCTTGGTGATTGGTGAACCTAAGGGAAAGGAGAAGGTCCCTAGGATTGAAGAGGAGGCAGTAGAAGACATTGGGAAAGGCAAAGGCCCAATGGATATTGAAAGCTTGACTGAGGAAGAGCAGATTCAAATTGCTGTTAAAGAGTCCATGATGTCTGCAATGGAGAGTCAGGCAAGGAAGCAACAAAGGCCTAGTGGTGAGTCAGCAGGACTTGAACCCAAAGAGAAAGTTGCTGAAGTAAGGGGGAAGGTGACAAGGTCATCTGAAAGAAAAAAGGAAGGAATTGCAAGCCTTCAATGAATTCCCAACCAGCCTGACTTTGCCATCAGAATTTCAGTCTGAAGAATCTACTCCAGTAAGGCAATCAAAGAGATTGAAGAAAGCAGCCAAGCTGCCTGCCATTGAAGAAGATGTTGAAGAGGAGGTACAGGACAGAGAGCCTGAAGTTGGTGTGCCCAAGTTTGCTGATGATCCTTCTAAATTGTTTGAAGAAGGATTTGGCAAAGATCCAGAGACACAAGAGAAGCTAGCTCTTCAAAGGGCTAAAGAGAGAATGGATCAGCTGGTTGAGGCCAACAAGGCAAGAGATGAAAAAGGGCAAACTTCAAAGCTCCAAGAAGGAGGGCTTCATACAGAAGACTCAAACCTCAAATGCTGCAAAGATGGGACACTCAGTACCCTCACCATGATAAGTGGGTTCCAATCTCACTGAATGATGCATGGGAGGAGGCCAAGAGAAGTTTTGTATATGACTTTTATGTCATTGGAAAGTGGCTTGAAGAGAGTGTAGATGAAGTCTTTGTCCAGTTCATGTTTGAGAACCACAGGGACCTCTACCAAAAGCTGTTTGCAGCAGCTGAGATGGCAAGAGTTGAATTCAAGGCCCCTGGTCCAATTCTGTACATGCCTCCTAAGTTCAATGGGAACTTAATTGATGAGGGAAAGATTCTGGAGGAGTTCATCAACATCATGAAGATGGAGAAGATGAAGATTGGCCCTAGAGGCTCCAACAAGGATGTTTGGGAGCTGAAGAAAAGGGTCTGGGCTCAATATGGCATAGCTCCTCAAGATGATGGAACTCTCTGATGGATAAGTTTATCTCTTCCCTATTTTTTTGTGATTGTTTATGACTGTTGTTATTCTGTTTTTCTTGTATCAGTCTTGTTGTCCTTTGATTTTCTGATCTGTAATGCTCAATGATATATAAAAGGACCACTGATTTTCTATCAAGAGATAACAACTCATTATCTCAACTAACCTGACATTACATGTATACTTGATTTATTGTGCTAACAGTTTCTTTCAGGAAAGTTGACCAGTTCACTCATCCTGAAGGTAAAGAATAGTATAAGTCAAGTTCCCTTTGTAATAGGTTTTGGCATCATCAAAAAGGGGGAAATTGTTGAGAATAAAATGATTTTGATCTAGATACCAAAACCCCTGATTGATGATGTTCAGATTAGTTGAGATAAGCTCAAGTCTAGTTCAGGTAAGTTGTCTCAGTACACTTGAGTATGTAGATTGCTTAAGTGAAAAATCTCAGGAATGTTGAGAGATTTTAGTGTTCAGGATAGTTGTCCAAAGCTGGAATGTTAGGCAGCTTGATAAGTCTATAGGCCAAAGTTGCTGAACCTGAAAGAAAGACTGACCAAGTGGACAACTTAGCTGAAGAGATCAAGAACAGTAAAGCAATGCTCATAAATGCAAATGATCAAGACAGTTGAAGTACAAATGATCAAGAGCATTGAATGCCAAAGCCCACAGAAGACACATTCAATGAAGCATTTATTGCCAATCATGCCTGAACCAAGCAGTGAAGACTTAGAGCATTAGAGAATGAAGCATTGAATGAATGTTGGAACATTCTAAATTGCAGCAGGAATGTTCAGGGAGCTTGTCCCATCTGACCGTTGGATGAGTGTAGAGTTTGCCACAAATCAACCTTGGGAAATGTGCATATTTGGAATCTGACACAAGTCTTCTCAGCCGCATTTTTCAGAAGTCAACACATTCATTCAAGCAACCATTGAAGAGCCCTTTTACACAGTGAATAAAAGGATGCCAAGCTTCATAGCCGTTTCAACGGTGCTGCAAATAGACATATTTGAATTGCTATCTCTCCAACGGTTAGTTGTTCAAATTTGTCTATAAATACAGAAGTGGTCAAAGGGATTCATAATCCAACTAGAAGCTATCAAACTATCATCAAGCTTTCAAAGGAAACCAAGCTGTTCTTCAGAATCCCAAGTTTCCTGAATCACTTCTTTTAGCTAAGCCAATCTTTGTAAACATCCAAAGCTTAGCATTGAGATATCCTAAGCCTTTACACTGATCTTATTGTAAAGGGTATCTCTACTAGTTGGAACCAAACCTCAAACCTTATCTCATTTAGTGAAGAGAGTGTTTGTTGTAGAAGTGAGGAGTTAAGGACTGTTAGAGTGAAACACAGTCTTAACTCAGAGAGATCGAGCACTAGGACTCAGATTATCCTAGGGATCAAAACACTAAAGAGAGTGTTGTTGATCAGTGCACCTTGGCACTATAAAACAAGTTAATTCCATTGTGAAGGAATTATCATGTTCAATCAGGGAAAGTGGATGTAGGAGCTTGAGTCTCTGAACCACTATAAACTTGTGTGCCATTTACTTACTGCATTCTTTATTGCACTTACATTCAAACATATTTTAAAGAAGCAAAAGTCAGTAAGTGAGAAAATCTGTTTTGGACAAAGTCCCTGATAACAGTATCTTTTCAGAAATTAACTTGGAGTATTTCTTTAAGTCAAAGGCCAACCACATTCCGCACTTAGCAACTCTTTTAGATATTTAGCCAACTGATCACTCAATAGTAATCAGTAGGACAAGTATCTATCAAAGTTCACACTCAGGCCAGTTGTGAGACAACTTGCCTGATAAGACCAGTTTTGTTAAAAAGAAAAGAATTTGCATACACAAGTGCATTCCCCCCCCCCCCATACACTTGTGTCATACTCCACCAAGGACCAACATAAAACTATATACATTTCATAAAAATTAATTGCAGTAAAACTATGTACACTTAATAGAAAAACATACCTTAAATTTTCGCTCCACTCCAAATTTTTACCTTAATTTTTTGCTCCACTCAAAAAATTTCGCGTGTTTTGAGGTTTTGGATCATTTTTCAATACTACATGCCGACGGAAATGTCAGTCCGTCGGTATATCGCGCGCCTAAATTCCGTCGGTATTGTCAATACCGACGGATAATTTCAGTCGGTAACACCGATTTCAAATGTATGTCAAATCAGTCAGATTTCGTTGACCAAAATTCAGTCGGAATTTACATTGCCGACGGAAATTATCCGTCGGCATTGAACATGTGTCTATACCGACGGAATCACTTTTCGTCGGTAAAAGACGCGTATAAAAAAAAATTAATATACGCATTCTTAACATTCCAATCACACTCAAAACACACTCCAATCACACTCAAAACAACATACTTCTTAACAAACATCAAAAAACAAAAAAATACAGAAACTCATGTCTTCATCTTCCACATCCATGAAAATTGTGGTATGCCATTGTGGAAAAGAAGCTCGTGTGTGCATTTCGAAGCAAGAAAAAAGCAGAGGTAGACTATTTTATACTTGCCCAGATTCACTAAGTGGTCTTGGATGCTCCTTTTTTGTTTGGGCCGATGAACACGAAATCCACGGACAAGGAACGGGTTCACACGGAATGTTTCCGGGCATGGTGAGGAGAATTGACTCACTTTTGCTTGAAAATCAAGAGCTCAACAACAAGATGAATAATGCAAAAGTTGTTGGTGAAATCTATAAGGATTCATCTGACCACCTAACATCAGAAGTAGAATTTCAAGTTGGACAAGTTCAAGAGCTAAAGAAGCAGAGGAACTTTCTTATCATGGCCATAATATTCTGTGTTCTACCCTATATGTTCAAGTTTATAGGCTGGATGTAATCCTAAGTTTATGTCTCTAATATGTATTGCTAAATTTAGGCCTCTAATATGTATTGCTAAGTTTATGTAATGCTAAGTGTATGCATGTAATGTAACCACAACAACAACCTTTTCTTCAAGGCAATTTTCAATGAAAATGTTGTTTATCTATCACATGGAGTTTCCCATCACATTCACATTCACATAAACACAAACATGAAAAAACAGAGTACATTCAAACATAAATGAAGATCCAATACAGATAACATCCAAAATCACACATAAAACATAACTAAAATTAATATACACATTCTTAACACATAAAACACACATAACTAAAATTAAACAACTATTACTTAAACATAAAAGTAAATAGTTCAACAAAAATGCAGATAAAAAATAAATAGTTCTACGAGACATAAAAGTAAATAGTTCTACGAGACATAAAAATAAATAGTTCTACGAGACATAAAAGTAAATAGTTCTACGAGACATAAAAATAAAATTGTTAAACACATAAAAAAAAATGTTCAAAGATACTCAATCACCATAGAGGAATAAATCAAGGTCATTATCGTTGCCAACGAACTGCTGACCCATGATGTCATCATCCTGCTGCATGGTCAGGACATAGGCTGAGGAGGCTGGGGGGGCTGAGGGGGCTGGGGGAACAGGCACGTTCACGTTGGCCGTCGGTGGAGGAGCTTGCATGGTTCTCTGATAAACCTCCTCGATCCTCTCATCCGACCACCCCAACTCTCGACCCATATTCACATGCATCACATGCATGTAATGGTTGAATTGTGCCATCATATCAGGAGTTGGGGTGGAAGATACGGAACCCTGCGATGCCGTCTGGGACGGACCAGCGCCGGACCTGACATCAGCGCTCATACGACCAAGGCCCAAAACTCGTCCGCGGGTGGTGGGGGCAACTTCCAAATAAGCCCGGTCCACCTCCTCGACTGTAGGGGCACTGCTGGTTCCGGCTTGAGTAGGGTCGACTTGAGTTCCGATCTCGGCCATCCTCCGGTTCATCTCCAATTACATAATTAATAATTTTAAATTAATAGAATAAATTATAAAAAATGTATTTAATTAAACAATTTTATTACTTACGTGGAGGTTAGTTGTGCGCCCGTATGTGGATTGCTGTGTATCAGCATTAAACGGATGAGCAATGCTCATCCGGTCCAAGTGAGTGGGTACACGCCCCGTATCCCGTTCCTAATAATTAAATTTATGTATTATATATATTAAATATATAATTAAATTTATTGAAATTAATTAAAAAATTAATAAACACTTACAATGACCATCGACTGCTCAAGGATGGACCGGGCTCCATTCCGATGCCTGGACATCCCACCCCCAACGTCGGATCTTCGGTTGGCCTTAGCAATCTCACACTTCCTGATGTACTCAGGATCCAGCCACTCCCTCGTCAATGAATCCCACAACACAACATCATTATCATCCTTAATTACCCAAGCTCTGCGTCGTCCCATCGCTCCGCCATGCCATTCTCCATTCGTACATTAAATCCTTATACCGCTCTTCCGCCGATTTACTGAAATACCTGAACATAGCCTGGTCTGAGTACATATTCCGATCCCAAGTGGCTTGTTTCTGCACATATAATAAATTGTTTATTATTGAACAAATTAACAAACATTAATTAAATAATTAAGTAATTAATTACTACCTGAAATTCCTCGAAGTACGCCAACTTTTTTTGTTTTGGGACCTTCGACCAGGTAATTGCACCCGCAGAGATCGGTAAAGAGCCAAAAGCAATCGTGCATGCCCTGGAGACCTCGTTACCAGGTAACAATCTGTGACATTAATTAACAAACAAAACACATTATAAATTAAAACGAATGCGAAATTAATTATTAATTATTAAAAAATAAAAGTATTTAATTACTTACACTCCTCCACTTGTAACCCAAACGCGCTCCCGGCCATCCCGAGCAGGAACAGCAGAATGGTCCCGGACAGACGAATGAGACGACGGCTGAGGCGACGGGTGTGGAATGGGTGGCGGAGGCGACGATAATGGTGTTCGTGGTAGTATAGGCGCCGGCGCCTCGGGTCTAAGTTTGGATCGGCTCTTCCTTGATCGGCTACGTGACCCGGAGGCCCCGTGAGATCCCGAGCCACCAGAGGCACCAGCACCATTTCCAGTCATCTATTTAATTTAAACATTTAAATTAATAAATTATATATATAATACTAATTAATTAATAATAAATTTCTTAATTTAATAAAAAACAATAATCTAATAAATTAAAATTTAATCCCTAAATAATAACCTATTTTAATAAATAATTTTTTATTCAATCAACAATAATACCTAATTTAATCAATAATAACCTATTTTAATAAATAATTTCCTATTTTATTCAACAATAACTAATTTATTCAATAATTTCCAATTTTAATTAACAATTTTCTATTTTAATTAACAATCTATAACCTAATAGATTTAGTAACAATTTTTTCTAACTTTAAAATAACAATTTCCTAATATAATTAACAAAGCCCCTAATTTAATCAATAATTTCATAATTAGTAAATCAACAATATTAATCTAGCTAATTATAACGTACAATATCATAATTTAATTATGTAATTAACTCCACTCCAACGTATATGCAAATTAAACAATAATATCCACTATATATATAACATCAATTATGCAAAACATGCAATATCGATTTTAACAAATCACATCAATTTATTATAAATAACTATATACATCAACTATATATATGCAATTATCCACGTACAATATCAACTAATTAATTAGATATATCAACTGCATACATTCAAACTAATTAACTATATACATCAACTATACAAACAATTTCATATTAATCTATATAACAAATTAAATTAACACATGCAATTTAATTCATAATTATAGGCAATACAATATAACTTAAAAATTAATTACTAACAAAATTAAGAAAGCGTACCGTATAGATTTTCTAATCGAGTCGAGAGATCACCTCGCCAGAGCCTCTTCGCGCGATGAAGACGAACGAACACGAAACAGGGAAGGAGGGAGATAGAAACAGGGAGGAGGGGGTGAGGTTTTCTTTCTCTCGAAAGAGAAAGATGTAATCTGTTCTTCAGTTTATATACAAAAAAAAATAGCCTTTACCGACGAAAATTTTCGTCGGTAATGTCCACATTTAATTTTGGGAGTCGGTCAAGAGGCGGTTAGTTAATGCGGGTCGGTTACCGACGGAAATTTCCGTCGGTAAGGGCAAATTTAAATATATCTGCGCCCGTTTAAAATTATCACGCGACGGGTCAATAATATGGCGCGGTTACCGACGGAAAATATCCGTCGGTAACCTTAATTTACAATACCGACTGAAAAATCTGTCGACCGGTGACCCAAAAACGACACCGTGTAGAGAGTTCTGAGTTTCCGTCGGCATTGTCGTCGGCATTCCGTCGGGAAAGCCGACGGAAATTGAATTCCGTCGGCAGAGTCTTCTGACTTTCAATTCCGTCGGTACAGCTGTCGTAATGGTAATCCGTAGGTATACGTCCGTCGGCATAAACGAGCGTTTTTATAGTGTCTGATTCTAAATCTCTCTTTTAAAAAAAGCATAAACAATATGCATCATCAAAATTAGGTATACACATACGACAGATAAAGAAATCGAGACTGACTATGAACTTGAAATTGATAAATTAAAAGGCTACTTAAGTAATTTTCTCGAATATTATTAAATTTTAACATGAAACAAATTGTTTAGGAATCTAAATTAAATGAGAACAACTTATGTAAAAGAAGAAAGAGGCAGGAAAATTCAAGGGTTGAAGTTGAATCAAATTAATCTTCTAATAAAAATTGCACAAAAGCTAACATAATTTTTTTATAGGCTTGTATTATAATAAGGGTAAATGTAGTAACACACTTGTCTCTGTAGTAATAAAAATTTGAAAACGATATTTTTCTATTTGTCTTGCGCGAATTTTTTGAAAAAGTTCATTTGACCTGCTTTTGACCCAATTTCAACCCGTGAATCTTTTTATTTCTTTAACAATTTGTGCTAAAATTGCACGTGCAATATTACATATACTAGTGCAAAACTCGCGTATTACGCGAGATGAAAAATTTTAAAAAATATTTATATAAAAAAACAAAAGAAAAAACTGTCAAAGAAAGAGAGAGAATTTTAAAATTAAGGTAAAGTCTAGTATGCACTCGAGTGCATGCTGTGCACCCTAGTCCATGTGCATTTTTCAGTTTACTGACTTACACTTTTTGGTGAATGGTGTTGCACTTTTCAATTATTATTTATACAGTTTAATAATTGAAAAGTGCAACACCATTTACCAAAAAGTGTAAGTCAGTAACTGAAAAGTGCAACATGGACTAGGGTGCACAGCATGCACTCGAGTCCATAGCAGACCAACCCTAAAATTAAATAAGTTAACTGCAGAAAAAAAAACAGTTACAAAAAAAAGATAGAAATTCTATAAAATTAGGAAAATTGTAATGAAGGAAAACTGGAATGACACTAGGAAAGAATGATTCATAATTAGTATATAAGTGTAGATTTGCCTAAAAATATACAAGAAAATAAAATTTAGATAAAAGTTTTTAACTTTTGTCTTTTGCCAACTTCTCAAAACAATCAAGTTCTCGTAATCAACTGCAATGATCTGAACACACTAACACAAACAACATTAATATATAGTAGGTAAAGTCGAGTCAATGTTAGACCTTTGCTTGCAAAATAAATACATTACGACTAGTGCTCACAATTTGATATAATATTTTTAAAGGTAATATAATTTTCATGTCGGTGACGAGCAGCATCACCACGTCAAGAGTACTGACAAACTGAAAAAAAAAAAAAACGTGAGAAACTGAAATGCAATCTATAGGCTCGATACAAAAAAGCTATAAATTTTATGTAAAAATATTTATGCAGAATTTTAAGTAAAAACCAACAGAATTTAAGTGGTTCTAAAAAAAATTCAAGTGTTGTGTCTTTTCCTCAACACAAAACATCATAAAAGATCTTTGCATTGAATTCGGGGTATTTATTCATTCGTGAAAATTTATTTCTTTTTTTTAAATGAGGAATTCAAGTCATATGTGTAACAACGGGTATATCCACTTTTATATTTGAAACGTTCATGAACTTGTACACTTGAACGTCCAGGTTCATCAGGATTCAAATATTAAATTTGAAACATCAATGTATATAGACATTTGAATTCATTATAGTTCAAATTTAACTTAATTCATTTGGATTAATCCAATTACGAATTGAACTTCAAATTTTTGAACACTTGATTAGTACGTGGGTAATTGGATTGCTCTTTGACCGCTGTAACTTGAACTATTATAACTCCTATTTTGTCACACAGAAATGATATATAGAGTCCATCAGTGGCACTATTTCTATGTCCACGTATTTTTTTTTATTTATATTTAATTTAAACTTAATCTCATATTAATATTTTATTTTTGTACTCTTGTACTAGTTAAATACATGTAACTTGTTCCTATTTAATATTTGAATACATGTAACTTGTTCCTATTTAATATTTGAACTAATAATGTATAATATGTGAACTAATACTATAATGTATTTGAACTAATATTATACTCTCTTTCAACTAACATTTGTATTTGTCATAACTCATACATAACATTCACCCATTTAAAAAATTGGACCAAGTGGTAACAGTTACATACATGAACTCGTACACACAAGTATTTACCTTTATTTTATTCATATAAAAATTATAAAATCTTTTTTAACATTTAATTTAATATTATCTTTATCAAAATTACGCCTAACTTGAAATCTCTTTTTTACATTGCTTAGACTATGTTTATCGGTTACAGAACAACCAGGTTGTCCATATATAAAAGACACAAAAAAAAAGGAAAAAATTACATATTATTCGATGACCATGTTCGTCCCACAACTAAGAACAACCAATTTTTTGGTGGGGTATTTTTATTCCTAAAAAGTCTAAATATGACACGTGTACATTTTTTATTCATCAATTATATTTTATTTAGATAATTTCTAATTTTCACTTATCTACTTTTAAAAAATAAAAAATACCAAAATTTATAAAATTAAATTCTCTATAAATAGAGATCAATTTTGATATGTTTTGGATCACAATTTCATACACTCCCTTTTCTCTTCTTCTAATTTTTTTCTCTTCTAAAAATTGTGTTAATTATTCTTTTTATATTTTAATTTTTTTTTATTAAATAATTGTATATATTTTCTAAATATTGTGAAAATATTATAAAAAATTAATAATAGATACAACTATTATATTATAAAAGAAATAATTTGTTAATGTTGATTGTGGTTGTGGTGGTTATGAATAAAGTGTGAAAAAAGATGAGTTTGGGTTATGGTGTAAAATGTATAGATGGAGGAGTGAGAAATGAATTTTATATTTGATGACCCGTCATGACCGGTATGGATAAACATGTTCTTAGATTTTTTGGTAGGTTATAGATTAGCTAGGCAGTATTGGTACGGTTGTGGATAGAGTATTGTGCGAATTTGGCATTTGGGAGGAGTACCAAAAGAATGAGGGTTTGGTCTGCTACGGACTCGAGTGCATGTTGTGCACCCTAGTCCATGTTGCACTTTTCAATTTTACTGACTTACACTTTCTGGTAATGGTGTTGCACTTTTCAATTATTAAACTGTATAATAATATTTTTAGTTATAGTGACTTACACTTTTTAGTAATATTGTGTTGTACTTTTCAGTTTAATAACTTTTTATTTTCTTTATACTAGGGTGCACAACATGCACTCGAGTGCATACTAGACTTTACCAAAGAATACACAACATGCACTCGAGTGCATACTAAACTTTACAAAGAATGCACATGCACTCGAGTGCATACTAGACTTTACCAAAGAATGAAGGTTCAGGGTTTTCGGTTTTCCTTACGCGGTCCACTGATGTTGATTGTTTTTTTTAGCAATAAAATCTTTAAATTCTTTGCTGACTTGAAATCTCTTCTCCACAAAATAAACATTAATCTCAGTTTGTACTATAAATGATGTAGGACTATTTGCAACACGACTATTTCATAATTGGTACATACTACCTAGAATTTTGTGATGACATTACGCAAATGAACGAATGAACAAATTTTGTGATGACAGTACGCAAGAGAACATATGAACAACTATCTTCTTTTTTTTGTATTATTTATATTTCTTTTGAATGTTGTTGGGTTTTTATATTTCCTCACTTTGTCACATTTAGTTGTTTTATTGAATGACTTATAAACATTTAATGAGGTCGTGATGAATGAAATTCTCATTTGATAACAACAAGTCTATATATACAAGTAAATTTCTTAATGTATGATACATAAATTTTTTTATTATTTTGTGGGGAAGAGATTTTGAGAAAAGATTAATGGCAAATGTAATTTTTTTTTATAATTTTAATATGTATAAAATTAAATTAAATTAAATATAAATAAGAAAATAACTTATTGACGTGGTGGGCGGAGCTGGAAAAGGCATATGTATTTTGTTCGCAATAATGTATCCTAGCCAGTTACTGAGCCAGAAATTTACCGTTGGTATTTTGCCCGGAATCCACAGACAATTCATCCTAATTATAACTCCTATTAATAAAGATTAAAGAGTAATTAATCTCACTAATTATTCAATGTTTCGGTGTGGGGTAATCAAACATCCCAATGTAATACCTTATTTTATAAAGTGTATCACTTTAACGTCTCAACTTCGTGAATTAATTTATCATTCATCGAAATTCGATTTTGAGATTTTAAATACATTACGATCATCTACTTGGAGAGTAGAGCAATTTTATATCATTTTAATTCTTTAAAATTACATTTATAGCCCTCAATAAATTGGTAAAAAAAACGAATGCCCTATTCCCCATTTAAAATTAATTAGATTTTAACTAATTTTCCCAACACTTAACAAAAAAATTCCTAATGTTAATTTGTCCGAGACTAAGAGACTTTAAACAGGGTAGTGCCTCTAGTAGTCATTGCTAATTTCTTTCAATTAAGCTTAATTTTACTCACTAATGGAGATAATGATCATAATAATGGTATAATTTAAAGTAAGATGAAACATCCTTATCTTCATGGTTAGATAATGTTTTATTAGTGTATGTAAAATGAAATGAGATCATTGAGTGAGTGAGAACTATGTGCCAACTCAAAATTACACGGTTGTTTGCATTTTGAATTTACATGCATATTTTTATAGAATAACGAACGTTTTGCAATATAATATGATTTTTAATAATCAAATTAAAGGAGTGGGGAGTCGATCAATTATATACAGACCCAAAATACTGAAATTGAAGAAGAATTCCAACGTCAGTAAATAGAGACACTGATGATTAGTAACAAAAGTCCAACGTTACTACTAACTTTTATAAACGTCCGTCAATGTAGATAATATTTTTAAATCCGTATATTCAATATATTTGATGTAAATTTCAAATTTACCTTTACAGTATGGAAGTAATAAATTTGAACCAATTTCTTTTAAAATGGTTAATTTATATTTTTAAAAATTAAATACATCACAAACAAAATTAATATGGTAAATGCATCTTAAACTTTAACGGGAACATAGATAATGATTTTTATTTTTATTTTAAATACAAAAGACAAACAAAAATTAACAATAATTATATATATATATATATATATATATAAGTCCAAACTAAAAACAAAAAAAGTAAAAAAAATTTTTTTTTTTTTTTGAGTGGAAATAAATTAAAAAGCTATAGCATTCATCATACAACAATCCGTGAATTTTATTAATGCATTGTCCCTTGGTTTTTCGATTTCACACTATTAACCATCATCGGTATGGATCAATCACATATTAATTCAAATTTATGAATTTTCAATGGCTCTTTTCAATAGTTTAACAGTTTTAATTGGAGTCTAGTTGTAGGTGATGATTGATGATCTTGATGTGTACGTAGATGCAAATAATTGGCTGAGAAACCTTGTTGTGAGTTATTCCAGAGTGGATTTGTATAACTTAAAACATTGAGATTATTAAACAGATGGTGAGAGAAACCTCTCTTCTGCATGTTCATGTATGAGATGCACCTTTTTATGCGAATGTGGATTTTACAGTTCAATGTCCGTCCATGTTCTAGAAAATCTAAGGTGAATTCTCAAAATTGTCATGTTCAACTTCATTGTGTGAACTTCTAGAATTTATAAAACAAATGAAGTCTATTTCTAATTATTTTGGCGGAACACCCAAGACAGAGAAGGGGCAGGGCTGGTCATGTGCAGGCAGGCGAGTGCTGTCACTTGTGTTGAAAAAGGAGAAACTTAAAATTCTTTTTCATATTATTGATCTCAATGTTATGAATACAATGTGTTTGCTTAAATACTAATCAGAGCATAACCGCCTTCTAGTTTAGCTCAACTGTCAAGCAGTTATACTAACCACTTAATGAACCTACAATGTGAAATAGCGCAATACATCAATACACCCCCGAAGACAAAGTGGGATAGCTCAAGTGGTTAGAGCACCACTACCTAGGGGAATAGGTCCTGGGTTCGAGTCATGGGGAGGGGAAAAGGGATGGGTATTTAACTTGTAATCAAAAAAAAATCAATACACCCCCGAAGAAAGTGGACCTCCCAAAGAGCCAAGGCCAAGAAGAAGGCGCAATGATGTAAAACGAGTAGGAGCAATAGGCTTGGTTAGAATGTCCGCCGGCTGACACTCCGTCGGAACATACCGAACATCAAGTTGTTGCGACTGAACTTTTTCCCGGAGAAAGTGCACGTCGACCTCTATATGTTTCGTGCGTGAGTGAAAAGCCGGACTAAATGCCAATGTAATCGCACTCTGGTTGTCACACCACAAATAAGAAGGCGTTTGCAGCGGAATGTTTAGTTCTCGAAACAACGTGGTGATCCATACAATATCTGTAGTAGCTAAAGCCAAGGACCTATATTCTGCCTCTGTACTACTACGGGCGACAACATGCTGCTTACGAGAGCTCCAAGAGATCATGTTATCACCGATCTTGAGGCAGTAACCGGACGTACTTCGACGATCATCCAAGCTGGATGCATAATCAGCATCAGCATAGCCATGTATCCTGAAATCAGAGACAGGAGAAAAAAGCAAACCAATCGTTAGAGAACCTTTGAGATATCGAAGCACACGCTTACAAGCTTTCCAATGGTTTTGTGTGGGAGCATTCAGGAATTGGGAGAGTTTATTCACTGCAAAATTGATGTCTGGATGAGTGAGAGTGAGGTATTGTAGTGTACCAATGACACTACGGTACAAGGAAGGGTTGTCAAAAGGAAGGCTGTCACATGACGACAATTTCTGACTGGGACATATAGGAGTAGGGCATGAGGATGCCTGGTCAAGTTTGGTTTTTAAGAGAAGATCTTTTATGTACTTGGATTGGGTTAAGGTAATAGAGGATGGAGTGACAAGTGCCTCCAAACCAAGGAAGTAGTTCACAATACCAAGATGCTTGAGAGAAAACTTGGCATGTAATTCAGAAATTATGGTGTGAATCTCTGATGATGACCCCCCTGTGATGAGTATATCATCCACGTAGACAAGGATGAGAGTTGTGTGATTATGTTGATGCCTCATGAATAAGCAATGATCTGCTCCGGATTGTGAAAAACCCTTCAACAACAGGAACTTTCGAAGTGTGTCATACCATGCTTTTGGGGCCTGCTTGAGCCCGTAGAGAGCTTTATCCAACTTACACACATGATCTGGGCACGACGGGTCCACAAACCCTTCCGGTTGCTTAATGTACACTGTTTCAAGCAAAGTTCCGTGCAAGAATGCGTTGTTGATGTCAACCTGCTGGATAGACCAACCCTTAGATACGGCCAGTGTGAACACAACACGAAGGGTGGCAGGTTTTATAACTGGGCTGAATGTATGGAAGTAGTCAATTCCGGCAGACTGCTGAAAACCACGAGCCACGAGACGGGCCTTATATCGATCCACAACTCCCTCCTTAGTATATTTGACCCGAAACAGCCACTTGGTGGTGATGATATTCATATCCGAGGACCTTGGAACCAAATGCCACGTTTTATTTTTCATCAAAGCATCAAATTCAAGTTGCATGGCATTTTTCCATTCTGGAATCGAAGCAGTTTGTGAAACCGAGTCAGGTTCCGGAACCGGATGAGCCACAATAGTTGTGTATATTTTCGGTTTGAATACACCATTTTTGGACCTGGTGAGCATAGAATGAGAGTTATGAGTAGGTGGCAAAGCCTCAGGTAATGAGTTGTGAGGCAGATCAGGAGAGGTGGGAGATTGAGTTTGAGGCAAAGTGTTTTGAGGAGCACAGTGAGAGGAATTAGATGAGGAGAGAGAATGTTGATGAGTAGAATTGGATACATGAGTATTTTGATGAGTAGGAGTGGAGAAGTGTGATATATTTGGAGAAGGAGGGGGAGGAGTAGGAAGTAGAGGTGGATTAAAAGCTGGAAGTGGTATAGGATCAGAACATGGTTGGGTAACTTGAGAAATGAGCAAGTCATATGGAAACTCATGCTCAAGAAAATCCACCGTATCCGAGATATACACCCGTCCTGATGGATGAAGACACAAGTAACCTTTGTGAGTAGGGCTATAACCAAGAAATATGCACTTAGTAGATCGAAATTGAAGTTTTGTATTATTATACGGTCGAATGAACGGGAAGCATGCACACCCGAAAACCCTAAGATGTAAGTAATTAGGTTTTCGATTGTACAAGACCTGATATGGAGAGATATGTTTCAGGACTGGTGTAGGAAGCATGTTGATAAGAAATACAGTTGTGGTGAAGGCATGCCACCAGAATTTCATAGGTAGACGACTTGTGGCCAACATAGATAGGCCAAACTCTGTAACATGTTGGTGCTTGCGTTCCACAAGCCCGTTTTGTTGGTGCGTATGTGGACATGAGTGGCGAAATAGAATGCCAAGATCAGCAAACACCCTCTTAAGTGCAACAAACTCCCCTCCCATATCACAATGTAAGCTACCAACTTTGAACTGAAATTGTCTTTCCACCATTTGCACAAACTGAACCATAATATTTGCAACCTCAGATTTCAAACACAAAGGAAAAATCCAAGCAAATCGAGTGAAATCATCAACAACAAGCAAGTAGTATTTATAACCATCCACCGAAATACAAGAGGCCGGGCCCCACACATCTGCATGTACAATCTCAAAAGGGCGTGAAGTATGATGTTGTACAGATGAAAATGATTTCTGATGCATCTTTCCCATCTTGCACCCCTCACACACCTTCAAATCGTTATTAGAGAAACTAACATTGATGGAATTTAGAACACCCTTAAGTGTAGCATCACACGGGTGACCTAGTCTATTATGCCAAAGACTAGCTTTATTACTATTACAGAGAGAGGCAACATGACAACTAACATCAGTTTTATTTCCTGCAACAGATTTATTTGAACCTTGCCAGGCTCCATGTCGTAGATCAAGCTGGTACAAACCATCTCTAAGCACCCCCTTCATAAGGACCTGCCTCGTGGTCACATCCTTTACAAAACATCTATCAGCATGAAACTCCATAAAAGCAGTATTATCAGCAAGAAACTTAGAAATACTGAGCAAATTCTTTGTGATATCAGGGACATGAAGTACATTATCCAAAATCAGTGATTTATTTGCATCAAGGGAAGGTAATCTCACACTACCAGTGTTACGAATGCAAGCAGTGGCACCATTACCAACAGTGAGTTTAGAAGTACCTTGATATGGAGCTGATAAATTGAGATTGCCCAGCTGTGAAGTGATATGGTGAGTAGCACCACTATCAACATACCAACCGGAGGCTGCACCGCTTTGAGACGAGGTTGAGGGAGAGTGTGAATGTGAAGGAGGAGAGTGATAGTATATCGGACGAGGAGAGGAATAAGTAGGCTGCATATGAGCAACATTAGCTTGGAGTGAGAATTTAGGAGAATAGTGATACTGACCTGAGGAACCATTCTCAAGGCCATGGAATGATTTGTCAAATCTCTTATAACACTTAGCAGTCAAGTGATACTTCTTGCCACATAATTGACATACAATCTGTGGTTTGGAGCCAGGTTTAAACTTCGATTTCTGTCCTCCAGATTTAGCCTCTGTAGACACAGTATTAGCAACTGGTGCGGAACTGCGCCCAATGTTGATCTGAGTAGCCGACGAGATTTGTTGCAATCGCATTTCATGAGTTAAGAGAATAGCTTGGACCTCCGAGAGAGATGGTAGTTTCCCCCTGGTAGTAAGGTTCACAACCACTGCATCATATTCCGAGCCAAGACCACCAAGGATATATAAGATGAGATCGTCATCAGAGATCATATTCCCCGATGCGTGCAGACCATCAGCTAACATCCGCATTTGCAACAGATACTCATCCACAGATAGATCATTCTTCTTCAGTGATAGAATCTGGAGACGAATACTTAGCGCCTGAGCTGTAGATTTTGACTGAAACAATTCCTCAAACACCTTCCATGCGTGGCAAGCATGCTCACAGCGGCTCATATATCCAAGCATGGATTCACCGATCGAACTGGATATCCAGCTAAGAAGGTACTGATCCTTCCTACGCCACAAAACATCCTCTTCAGTACTTGAATCATCAGAAGGAATAGAATAATCAGAACAGAGGAGCAGATCCTCATATCCATGAGCTCTGACCGTCGCCAGAACTTGCGATCTCCAAAATGAATAATTCTTTCGATCCAAGCGAATATGTATTTTGATGAAGTTTGGGGGGAAATTGTCGCCAGTGGTTGCGGATGACGACATCGTGAAAACGAAGAGAATTGTGAACAGAAATTTGAGGAAGATTAGAAGAGAATATGACAGAAATGAATGAAGAATAGAAGAATGTGAATGTTAAACCACACAAAAACCATGGAAAAACCTATAATTGCAGGCTGTAGATACCATGTTGAAAAAGGAGAAACTTAAAATTCTTTTTCATATTATTGATCTCAATGTTATGAATACAATGTGTTTGCTTAAATACTAATCAGAGCATAACCGCCTTCTAGTTTAGCTCAACTGTCAAGCAGTTATACTAACCACTTAATGAACCTACAATGTGAAATAGCGCAATGCATCAATAACTTGTACCCAATGTGTATATGAATCTTTTGCTGAATATCAACTCCTTGAAAATTTGAGAACTCCATTGAACTCTCTCCGCTTGCAAATTAGAAGTTTACAAGTTGAAAGATGCGCAGAAAGAGAAGGATTAGCGTACGAGTATTGCAGATGAAATTTTCTCTCGCTCAAACTCTCCATGATATCCGTTCTCTTCATAAACAATTCTGCTGGACACATATGAAACTAGTAACAGATTGAGGAGGTGTTTGCAAATCCCTTCTATAACCACTTTATATTCAAAAGTTATGAAAAAGAGCTTTAAAAATAAGTAATTCTGAAATTGTCAATTGTGTTTCAAACATACCTTGAGTCATCGTGGTCTGGTGAGTTGTTCTCTTTTTGGTTCTTTTTAAAGCCAAGCAACACAAGAAAACAGGATTAAAGCATTGTTTTTTTCCGACGTTGATGTCTTTCTAAACAATGGATGATGGACTGGTCATGCTCTATTTGGTATGTTCTAAAGCTTATTTAGTTATAAATGCCTCACTTGCATGGTCATTGAAACATATTCCCGTTGTTTTTTTTCGAAAAGAACTTATTTAAAATTCAATGAAAACTCCCATTTGGTAAAATTCTAAATTAAATTTCCCTTACTTTGCATTAAAAGACAAAAATGAAGCAATTTCATATGAATTTTTTTGGGGAAAAAAATCATTTAAAATTGACTCGAGAACTCCGATTTTGATTAAATCCTATGTTTTTTCTTCCAAATCTTGTTCACCTTTCGATCTCTATAATGATGCAATTTCCGGTGAATTTTTCCGAGAATTCATTTAATATTGACCCAAAAATTTTGATTTTGAGTATAACCCAAGTATTTCGTCCCAATTTTTTCTTCTTTTAATCTCAAATTTTAAAATTCATATATTTTGCAATGAACGACTAAAATGAACATGAGGATGACTTATGTGCAAATTCCTTAGGTGTTATATGTGTAAAACATTTTAAAATATACTCAAATCTAATAAATTCGCAGGTCAACCCTTCTAATGTGGGTCAACCCGATTTAGACGGGTCCCTGGAAACATGAATATATAGTACAAATATCAATTAACCTTAAATTTGTGTAATTGGTCCATTGGAAAAACTTATTTATTTTACTAGAATACATGGGTTCAATCCCCCAACTTTTTTAATTTAAAATTCACATAATTTAACATACAAAATACCAACACAGTATCATAAAAAATTGTATACAATATTACACAATTACACTTGACAGTATTACATTATTGTACTTGCTAGTATTGTAAAGTGAAAAATCAAATTTTATCACCAGATCATCATTCTCTTTTTCCCCAACCACATTCTACTTTGTCATCATCTTATTTCTCTTACACATTTATTTCCATCACATTTACACCTTCTTTTATTAGTCTCACACCTGAAAGACATAAAATATAACCACATTACTTGACAGTATTACACAATTACACTTAACATTATTACGTAATTACACTTGACAGTATTACGCAACTACACATGATAGTGTGGTAACATAACAATTTTTATAGAATATTATTACGCAATCACACTTGACAGTACCACGTTATTACACTTGACAGTACCACATTATTACCCTTGGCAATATTACACAATTACACTTGATAGTACCACGTTATTACACTTGACAGTATTACGTAATTACACTTAACAATATTATACAAAAAGCCAAAAGGGTAACCCACATTAATACATAACAATATCATAAAAAAACATAGACAGTAACACACATTAATGCATGTCAGAATTGAAAAATATCAAGACAGTATCACTCATTAAATCATGTCAGTATTATACAGAATACACAAAATACAAAGATAATAACACACGATTTTAATGTGTTATTGTTTCATAGATAAATGTAATAATATCACATTTTTTTTATGTAAATAGTATTAAATCATTACACTTGACAGTACTATATTATTGCTCTCGGGAGTATTAAAAACTGGAAAGCCAAATTATATCACATGATCATCATTTTCTTCTTCTCTAACATTATCCACTACTCTACCATACTCTCATCCTTCTTGCATACTTAATGACCTTTTTTTTAATCATGAGTACACCTTCTCTTAACTGTATCACACCTCAAATGCATATAGTATTACAAAATAGGGAACACGACATTACTTAAGAAAAAGTAATGGTTACTGTGAACAATGAGATATGATCACTGTTAACTTTAGTGAGTGTGTTATTACTTGTATATATAGAGAAGATTTACAAGGTAACAAAATTACATGATTTAAGGTAAAAGATATATACATAAATGTGCAATCCCTATATACAAGGAATGAGTCAATCATTCCTTAATACCCCCCGTCAAGCGATGTGTGGGATGAGAAAAAATGCAGAGCTTGGAATGAAGGAACTCTAACGCCGGGCGAGGAAGGCTTTTGGTGAAGATGTCAGCCAGCTGAAGGTGTGTGGGAACAAACTGGGTGGACAACTTGCCAGAGGTGACGAGCTCGCGAACAAAGTGATAGTCGATGTCAATGTGTTTGGCTCGTTTATGAGCCGCCGCTGGATTCTGACTGAGGAAAAGGGCATTGTTGTTGTCATATAGGAGAACTGGGCGAGTAGGTAAGGCGGTGTTTGGTTTGGGATTAGCCAATCCGGATTTGGATTGGCCCAATCCCAATCCAATCTCTTTCAATTCATCTCAATCCAAATACAAATCCAAATACTAATCCACCCCTATAATACACCTATACACCTATTTTTATACAATCAAATCACTCTTTTCAACCACTCATTCTCTCTCCTACTTTCTTCTCTCTCATACTTTGATGTGACATAAAAATACATCTACCCCTACTTCTCAATCCTTAACCAAACACAACTTACACACACAATTACTATTCATGGATTACCCAAATCCCAATTCAATCCACCTCAATCCAAATCCAATCCAAATCAATCCCAAACCAAACACCACCTAACAGAACACGGAGCTCGCGGAGTAGAGTGGTTAGACAAACGACCTCGGCAGCTGCGTTGGCTAAGGCACGATACTCCGATTCACAGCTGGAGCAAGTAACAGTAGGATGTTTCTTGGCATTCCAAGAGACCAGATTTCTACCTAGGAAGACAGAATAACCATAGGTGGAGCGACGAGTTTCCACACATCGAGCCCAATCAGCATCGGAATAGGTGACCACGGAAGAGTCTGATCGGCGAGTGAAGGAAAGATCGTAGTTGATAGTGTGTTTGACATAGCGAAGAATCCTCTTCACTACCGAGAAGTGGTCGCTGGTCGGCGCATGGAGAAACTGGCTGACATGATTTACCGAGAAAGAGAGATCAGGCCGAGTAATGGTGAGATATTGGAGGGCTTTCACCAAGGAACAATAGAGAGTGGGATCCGAAAATGGGTCACCAGTGCTGACAAGGGTCTCGCCCGCGCCAAGTGAGTGGCAATAGGCCTGGAATCTCGAAGATCTGCTCGCTCAAGTATCTCGCGATCATATCTGGACTGCCCGACAAAAAGGCCCGACGAGGTGTAAGAGATTTCCAATCTCAGAAAGTAGTTAAGGCGACCAAGGTCCTTGAGTGCGAACTCCTTGTTCGCCCGAGCAATGAAGCGAGCAAGTGTGGAGGTATCGTTTCCAGTGAAGATGATATCATCCACATACAGAAGAAGATAGACGACCGAGGAACCCTGAAATAGATAAAACAACGAGGAATCGGACTTGCACTCCTTAAAGCCAAGGCCGAGCAGAAAGGAGTTGAACCGCTGGAACCAGGCCAAGGGAGCCCAGCGAAGACCATATAGGGTCTTCTTCAACTTGAAAACATTATCTAGTAGTCGAGGGTCTACAAAACCAGGGGGTTGAGCCATGAAGACCGGCTTCTGGAGATAGTCATTTAGAAAAGCATTATTGACGTACAGCTGATGGAGTGGCCAGTTATTGCGAACAGAGAGAGCCAAAATAACACGGACTGTGGTCGCCTTAACAACCGGACTTAAGGTATGAGAGAAGTCTTTGTTAGGGATTTGGGTAAAGCCTTGAGCGACCAATCTGGCATTTTGCCGCTCAATGGAACCATCAAATTTGTACTTGGTTCAAAAAAACCATTTAGAGCCAACAATGTTCGTATCGCGTGGGCGAGGAACAAGATCCCAAGTGTTGTTGACGCGCAATTCATCGATTTCCTCCTACATGGCGGCCAACCATTTAGGAGATTTGACAGTAGACTTAAAACCACGGGGTTTCGAGGAGGCGGTGAGAGCACTAAGCAAGACAGTGGAGACCAATTTTAGTGGATACTTGGGCTTGAAGATCCCAGATTTTCCTCGCGTGACCATCGGGTGATTGGACAGGCATGGCAGCACCGGAGGGTCAATGGTCGACAAGGGTGCAGGAGGCTCCGCAATAGGTGCAAGCAGAGGAAGGGGGTGTTCGGCATGAGCAGAGGTGCATGCCAAGCAGGGCAAGGTCGGAGTGGGACTACTAGACCCAGGTGAGGTGTCAGGCGAGGAGTCCAGGTCAGTATCCAAAAAGGATAAGACCACAACATTGATCGGCATGGGGCGAGAAGAACCTAAAAAGGGAAAGCACTCTTCATCAAATATAGCACGACGAGTAACAAATATTTTGGAGGAGCCCGAATCGAGACACCGAAAACCCTTGTGGAGGCAACTGTATCCCAAGAAGATGCATGGTCGACTTCGAGGAGACAACTTGTTCAAGGCATAGTCTCGTAGGTATGGGAACACTCGACAGCCAAAAGTCTTGAGATTTCCATTAGTGGGTACAGTGCCACATAGAACCTGAAAGGAAGATAGGCCACCCAAGATCGAAGACGGGATTCGGTTGATGAGATGAACGACATTGGCAAAAACATCAAATCAAAACTCCGATGGGGCACGAGCACGAAAGAGAATAGAGAGGTCAGTCTCAGTGATATGACGATGTTTGTGCTCAGCGCGACCATTTTGCTGAGGTGTGTAAGGGCATGACACACGATGCGATATGCCATGCTCGACCATGAAGGTGCGAACAAACGTATTGACGAACTCAGTTCCACCATCACTCTGAAATACCTTGATGGTCGATGAGAACTGATTGCACACAAATTTGTGGAAGGCGACCAAGGTGACAAAAAAATCAGACTTGACACAGAGAGGATATAACCGCAAAAAACAAGAATGATTATAGACGAACACAACATAATATCGAAAACCGGAAGAAGTAGTAACAGGGGCAGGACCCCAAAGATCGCAATGTACCAAATCAAGAACTGTAGAAGCTCGTTTTTCATTAATATTAAATGATAATCGTTTACTCTTGGTCAATTGGCAAAAGATGCAAACAGTGGGACTTGGCAGAAGTGAACTAACAGATAAATGCCATAATCTATTTTAGTCTTTAATAATGTCAAAAGGGACATGACCCAAACGAGAATGCCATAAATTAAAAGAGGCATTTGCAACACCAGGCTTCAAGGCAGCGACCAATGCAGGTAGTGCCCTCTCTAGCACGTACAATCCTTGTTCACATCGACCCTGAGCCACCACTTCCTTGATAACTCGATTCTGAATAATAAACGATTCGTCAGAAAGGTAGACATCAACTGGAAAATCAAATGTGAGTTTGCTAATAGATAAGAGGTTCTTGGTGATGTGAAGAACAACAAGAACATCTAGAAGACCAATATCTTTAGAGAGTGAATGGAACCCAATACGAGAGATTTGTAAAGAATTACCATTACCGAGAATGACTTGACCATTACCGGGATAAGGGACCGAGGAATCCAGATGGGAGTCACTAGAGGTTACTCTACATTAACCCATTTGAAGAGAGATAATTTTTTCTTGAGTTATAACTCAATTCCACATTGGTAATAAGTTAATAACTCAAATGAGAGAGTTATAATTTCTTAATAAGTACTCCCTCCGTCCGTTTATAAACTTTTCATACTCTTTTTGGTAATTTTTTTAAATTTTTTATTCTTATACTTCACTTTATATGTTACTTTTTCTCTCTATCCATTTCCTCTTTCCATCACATCATTTGTACTATATCTTTTATTTAATCACTTTTCTTAATCTCTGTGTTAAAAAGTAACGAGAAGCTTATAGAGTATACAAAAAATATTACTCCCTCCGTCCTGTAAAATTTTGCTCAGACCCATTTTTGGGTTCACAAAATATATGTTTATTCTATTTAAATAATTAACTTTTGAATATTTTTTCTACTTTATTAACAAGACTGAGTATGTACCAATAATATTCTTTACTCGTTATTTCACGTATATTTTTTATAATTAAAATATGAATTTTTTAAAAACACATATAAAAATAAGTGAGCAAAATTTTAATGAAAAGGGGGAGTAGTACGGAGTATATTGTAATTGAAGAATTCGTACTCCATATTTTAGAAATTCTATAATTCAAGATCATTCACGTGAAATGCACTACCCTTGAGTTGTCAAATCTAAAGAGAGTACACTTTATTTTTTAGACGGTAAAATTGGCTTTTATTATCCTGCACACTGCTTAAAGATGAACGGTAATGCTATGCATCATATCCAGAATCTGAATTTTAATTTAATTAATTGTTTAATAATTGCGATATTACTATTTTACCCTCACTTAGTTATAATACTAATAAATTAATTAAAATGGCATGCGTCAGAATTATTATGTTTAAATATTGGGACTGCATGGGGCTGCATTTAATGCATTGTCATGATTAATTGTTTTGACGGCACATTTAATGCATTCTTCTCCCACACTCTTTCTCTTTCTCTTTCTCCCACCATTAAAGCCATTGCCATTATAACTTAAGTTCTCACCATTTTCATTTTCGTTTCGTTTCATTTTGTCTGTTAAACAAAAAAAAAAAAAAATCCGTCATTATCAACCCTCCCACCATTAAAGCCATTGCCATTAACTTTAGTTCCCACCATTTTCATTTTCGTTTTCGTTTTGTCTGTTAAACAAAAAAAAAAAAAAAATCCGCCATTATCAACCCTACCCGAAATCTGAACATCTTTTTCATCCTCCATTCAACAATATATGGCTGATCGTGAATTACTTCAATCAATTTTTGGATATTATTCCGACGACGACGACGAAGAGAATATTCAAGGCCACTCAACACCACCTCATCCGACAGTTAACATCGATGATTCCGTTGACGAAGATAATATTCAAGGTCGCTCAACACCACATCATCCGACAGTTAACAACGAGCAAAATGTTAACAACGATGAAATTGTTGTAGAAACTGGAATGGTCTATGGGAGCATTGATGAGTTGTTTAAAGCTTATCAGGAACATGCTAGAAGAAAGGGTTTTAGCATTGTTAAACGGACATTGGTGGGATGAATCACAATACAAACATGCTTTGATGATTTGTGATAAGGCTGGGGTTTCTAAGGCAAATAAGGCGTCGAAAAAAGTTAATTGCAAAGCTCGTTTGAATGCAAAAAAACTCGACGATGGAACTTGGACGGTTAGTAAAATGGTGCATGAACACAACCATGAAATCGATCCAGTCTTCTCCCCGTTAATGCCTGCTCATAGGCATTTGAGTGTCCACATGAAGCACTACAAAAAAACAGAGATTTAGAAACGAATTAGATACCATAAACATTGTATCTAAACAGGTTATAAACGGATTTTGGAACCATTTTCTATCTGTTCCTAATCGCATGGTATCTAATGTTAGGAACGGTTTTCTAAATTCCGTTTCTAATAAGAGATGGATTTGAGACCGTTTTTTCGGTTTATAATGAGAGACGGAATTTGACACCGTATATTCTCGTATCTAAACGATGAACGGCCCGTTTTATATTCGGGTCAAAATTCCGTTTCAAATGTCGTTTCGTCTCTAAATCCGTATCTAAACGATAAACGACCCGTTTTACATCCGGGTCAAAAATCCGTCTATAATTTCGTTCTTAATTAGAAACGACGTTTTGTCGTCTCTAAATCCGCAAAAATCCGTCTCCAAGAGTTAACAACCCAATCCCCATTCCAAGCCTTTAATCCTCATTCCAAGCCCGAACCCGACCCGACACCCATCCCACCCTACCCTACCCTACCCTACCCTACCATGCAACCACCCCCCTCTCCAATTATTTAATCCTCATTCCAAGCCTTAATCCCAATCCCACCAAGCCCGAACCCGACCCGACCCCACACCATCCCAACCCAAACCCAGCCCGCCATCCCACCCCACAACCACCCCCCTCTCCAACTATTTAATTGACCTTTTTTTGGTCTATATGGGAATTGAACCCAGGTGGATAAGTGTCTATTATTAAGCATCTGCCACTAGGACAGATAACTCTTTTGTTTTATCTTTTAATATTAATTGTATATGTATATTAATTTATTTCTTTTACGTGTATTCAAATTGTAACTTTTAAATTTGTAAATGTAATTTTTTTTATTAATTTCAAAAAATTGTAATTACTCACCGCCGTCAATAAGCTGTAAAATATTAAGAACAATGCATAGTTTAGACACTTTATTTTATTATAATAGTTTAACATATATAATTAATTGATTAATTTGTAACTTTAAAAATATATAAAAAAAAATTGTTATTGAATAATTTCAATTGTAAAAGTTGATCTTACTTTATAAATTAAAATAAATAAATTAAATTACGTTTAATCTTCATCTTCTTCTTCTTCTTTTTCTTCTTCATCATATTCATCTTTGCAGCCTTTAAATCTAATCAATGATTCATTCATTGTTACGTGCACTCAAGTACACCGTGTACTTGAGTGGACCTTGACCGGTCAACTGTTGACCGTTGATCAGTCAATGGTCAAACTATGAAAAAAAAATCGATTTGTTTTTTTGAAAATGTGTATGTTAGTATATTGAAAAGTGCATCATCGTTTAAAGTATATTGAAAATGTGTATGTTAGTATAATGAAAAGTGTATGTTACTATATTTCAAAAATTGAGTTTTGAACTTGTGACATTATGGTAAGGCAATTCAAGGACAACCACTAGGGCTGTGATATCGCTGGATAGGTGCAGTAGTATACTTGACACACTTGAATGACAAAATTTATATAAAAATTGGTATTAAATTAAATTTCAAAAAATTGAGTTTTGAACTTGTGACATTATGGTAAGGACAACCACTAGGTAGTAATACCGTGTACTTGAGTACACAGTGCAGTAGTATACTTGACACACTTGAATGACACAATTTATATCTTTGTTCCTAAACCATTTATATCTTATCCTAATATTCTACTTTAATTACTACAGTCTTTATTGGTAGTCGATCTTCTTGATGCAAACTTGGATATATGAAATTTGTATCCAACGAGTCCCGAATGAATTCTGAATTGAGTACTTTAATTACTACAGTCTTTATTGGTAGTCGATCTTTCTTGATGCAAACTCGGATATATGAAATTTGTATTCAACGAGTCCTGAATGAATTCTGAATTGAGTCAATATTATCTTGAAATTTACTAACATTGATTCAAGGTGTTTGCCTACTTGAATTTAGTTATGTGTACGTGTATGTGTGTTCTAAACGCATGCTGATTTAGTTATGTGTATATGCGTGTATGAGCATGATAAATCTCATTTTTATACAATAATTTACTAAATTAAATGATAATTGTAATTTATAGTAGGCGAATTGATTAGTAAATTGATATATTATAATAAAGGCTTGAGATGCACAACTTACCTCGTCAATCTTGATGGTAGAGACAATATTATTAATGTCGTGACTCACCTTCGATTGACCTACGTTCTTGAGTTACCGAGTTTGAAAGAAATTCAAGAATTATGGTCATTAATCATATATTATATATATTGTCATATAATATATATTTCCATATAAAAGATATAGAATATATAACATAATATTATTATAATATCTATATTTATTATATAAACTTATTTATTAAGAATGGACAAAAATCGAAATTGACATATTATTAGATAGGATTAGGTTTAATTTCCTTTAGAATGTAATTTTCACAAAAATAATTTCCTAAATAAAAATAATTTCTATAAAAAGATTTTCAATTTTTATTTCAAGTTCATTTTGACACAAAATAATTTTTTATTTTTATCTCGATTGATCTTATCCCTTTTACTATACTATTTAGACTATTTTACCATTAGCAATGCTTCAAGTATTTATACTTTTTTCTAAGTGGATGATAGCATTATTTTTTAATCTAAAACTTTTTATAAAATACTATACAAGTTTCTTTATAAGTCTTAATAGTAGTTTTATAAAGATTTAGAAACTTTTAAAAATTATTGAATGACTTTTTTTTTTTAATCTAACGTTCATACAAAATTGATATACATACTTTGATTAGAGAATCAATTCTTGGAATATTTTCATTAGTTTATACTTTTTCTAAATTGATGATAGAATTATTTTTTAATCTAAATTTTTAAAAAAATACTATACAAATTTAAAAAATTATTAAATGACACCTCCTTTTTTTTAATCTACAAAATTGATATACGAGAATCAATTCTTGGAATATTTTCATTAGAAAATCAATTGATATATATATATTGGCATATGGAATTGAAGATATAATATAATAATATTATTATTATAATATCTATATCTATCCTAAAATATATCTTACATAGTATTATTCTAACATTTATATTTATCCGATACACAAGATATATTAATTGATTTTTTTATTTTTTTTACTATTTATTAATTAAATAAAAGAGTAAATAAATTAATATAAATCCGTCCATATTCTCTCATTCTCAATTCTCTATATACATAAGTTTTTGATTTATTTTTTAATTTAATTTTATCATTTGACTAATTAGATATAGATTAGAGATGGTTAGATTTCGTATCCCAAATTTCGTGTACTACCTTATCTCGTTTTATATTGGGGAGAAAAAATTGATTGTTTAGAGACGGTGGTATATGTATCTAATCCGTATCTAAAACTCTCGAAATTGAAAGTCACGTATCTAGTCCGTATCTAAAACTTTCGAAACTAAAAGTCGTATCTAATCTGTTTATAATGAGAGACGGTTTTATTTTCGGTTTCAAATCTCGATTTTTTAACAAATCCGTATCTAATCCGTATCTATTAGAGACGGATTAGGTGTCCGTCTCAAAATTTCGGTATCAAAATCAGGCTTTTTTTGTAGTGAAGAGGCAACTAGAAGCAAATGATATTGCGGGAATAAGGACATGTAAAAATGTAAGATTATGTGAAGTTCAATCGGGTGGCCCAGAAAATATTGGGTGCCTTCCTAAGGATTGTAGGAATTTCATTGAACAAAGAAGAAGGCTGAGATTAGGTGAGGGAGACGCAGAAGCAATCCGTATGATGTTTGCTAAACTTCAAGTGAGGGATAGCAGCTTCTTTCATTTGATGGATATTGACGATGATAATAGGTTATGCAACGTTTTGTGGTTCCATCCTAGAAGTAAAGCTGCTTACGAAGAGTTTCATGACGTCATGAGTTTAGACACAACGTATCTCGTCAATAGGTACAAAATTAATTTCCGAATGCTTACATTAACATTTAGGGTTTAGGGTGTTTTTGGTTGTTCATGCATATGTGTTGTTTTGAGAATGTTTACATTATGAGTTTTTATGGTTGTGTTGTTTACATTAACTTTTTTTAAGGATTGGTTTTGGAATAATTTTGTTTTGGAAAAATAGGTACAAAATGCCATTTGCAACAATCGTTGGGGTTAATCATCATGGTCACTCGATCTTGCTAGGGTGTGCGTTGGTGAGCAATGAAAGGGCAGATACGTATAAGTGGATTTTTTCGAATTGGTTAGAAGCAATGGGTGGCATTCACCCTACTGCCATAATCACGGACCAAGCTGAAACCATTAAAATAGCTATAAGGGAGTTGATGCCGAACACTATTCATCGGTATTGCATATGGCATATTTTATCAAAAGTGGGAGAAAAGTTCAAAAGGGTTCGTGATATTAAATCATGCACTGTTGAATTTAAAGGACTCGTGTACGACAGCATAACCATCGAGATGTTTCAGAGGAAATGGGCTGAGTTCTTGGTGAAATACCGGTTGGAAAATAACGAATGGTTAACCAGTTTGTACAACGAAAGAGAGAAATGGGTTCCAGTTTACTTGCACCACACGTTTTGGGCTGGAATGATTTCGACACAACGAAGTGAGGGAATGCATGCTTATTTTGATGATTTTGTTCACTCCAGAAGCACGCTCAAACAATTCATGGAACAATACGATATTGTTATCGGTAATAAGTTTCATAAGGAGTTTATGGCTGACTTCCAGTCGAAGAACAGGGTCATTAAGTGTCACTCTCAGTTTCAATGGGAGAAGCAATTTCAACGGGCATACACGAATTATATTTTCAATCGTGTTCAAGAAGAAATAAAAAGGATGATTTATTGTCATGTAGTTCCACCGACTGCCGAAGAGGCGGCTCAAGATTTGAATGATGTTGGAATTGAAAGATTTAGGGTTCTTGAAAGGAGCATTGTGAACAATTTCTATGTCAAGGAATTTACATATACAGTTGAGTGGAGGCCAATGGGAGAATACATCAATTGCAATTGCAAGAAGTTTGAGTTTAAGGGGATATTTTGTCCTCATATAATGAAAGTGTTGTCACAAAAGGACATCCAAACTGTGAACGAAAGGTATTTGTTACATCGATGGAGAAAAGATGTGTACCGACGATATTTCCATATTTTTGTCGAAGGAGGTTATCCTCACATGACGGATGAGTACAAGAAATATCAAGGAATTGAAAAATTGTTTCAACAAGCTGCGGATTTGGCAATGGGGAACACAGCAAAGTTGGAGTTTGTTGAAAATAGTTGTAACGAGATGAAAAATGCATTGCTTAATTGGAACCCTCCTACAACCACAACGGATGATGATGATGATGGTCCGTCAAGGAGATCACCAAGTCCGGAGATATGAGGGGCTCCACTACTAAACCCCCATGTTGCAAGAACAGTAGGAAGGCCTAGAATTAATCGCTACAGGTCAAGTTCGGAAATACGTGGTAGGGGACGGGGACGTGGACGTGGACGTGGAAGGAGTGAGCCCGGGGGACGCGGAAGGGGAAGGGGACGTGGTGAACCCGCTACAAGGGGAAGGGGACGTGGAAGGGGATCAACAATTCAAGAAGACAACAACGAGGAATTCATTTTCGACTTAAATGATGATCTTAATGTATCAGAAGACAGTTTAAGGTTTTAATGTTTACATATCATCCTATGCTTAATGTATCAGAACACAGTTGTAAGGGCTGTAACTTTATGACTTATGAATTCATATATGCTAAACCCTAAAACCAGATTCATATCATCCTATGCTAAATTCATATATGCTAAACCCAGAGTCATAGTTTACAATTCAATTGATAGTAGATTAAAAGTCATGCCAAAATTCATTGCAAAATTAAAAAACGTTGAAATTCAGTTCCAAAATTAACACAAACATCCGATACCATAACATTAAAATTTGAAAATTCACATAAATATTGAACCAACCCTAAACTTTAAATCCAGCCCTCGTTCTCCACCTTAATTGCATTATCATGCTTGACGACAGATACATAGAATTTGAAGGGAACCTGGACATCATGCTCAAAGTGAAGAGTATCCCCCTGGCTAATTCTCAATGTATCCGCGAGCTTGGTCCAACCACTCGACAATCGACTAATTCCTCTTGGACGTTCGTCAATCCGATGAAATTCGTACCTGCACTGATACTCAATCCCCGAGTACCCTGCACAAACTATGATCATCCTCCCCTCGTACCCCAACAGGTCAGGAGCATTCTTCGGTAGGTTCTGCAATATGCGAAACGAAATCAATGTTAAGAATAACTTCAAAAATAAATAATGGAAATATGTGCGAAACAAAATACCAAACGATTGTGGCATTCAGTTGTCTTGCATTTGACAGTAAAAAATCTATGCGGATTCTGTCGAATTTCATGGGCGATCTCCTCAGGGTTGTTTCCGATGGTAAATCGTAATTTTCTGGAGGCGGATCTTGTTTCTGGCATGTTTGAGATTTGAATGGGTTGAAGAGTGTTGATCAAGAACATATGTGTGTGTGTGTGATAACCCTAAAATTAATTTAAGGTCATAGGGGTGTATGCGTGAAGAGTTGTGTTTGGGTGTGAATGTAATCGAATTTATGGCAGAAGCGAGAAGGGGTGTATGCGCGAAGAGTTGTGTTTGGGTGTGAATGTAATCGAATTTAGGGCAGAAGCGAGAAGGGGTGTATGCATGTCTGAATTAATTAGTTAATTTACCTAAATTAAATATTAAATTATTTAGTTTTAATTAATTTACCTAATTCATCTCAGTCGTTGATCCTCACCAAATTCATCTCAGCCGTCGATTAAATTTGTTCACATTCAACTCGCCATTAATTTCTAGGGTTTAGGCCTGTTGATTGAAAGACATTGCTTGATCTCCCTAAATATTCACTTATCTACCTTGATCCTCCCCAAATTCATATCAGCCGTTGATTAAATCTGTTCACCTCAATCCTGATCATTCATTTTAAACGGTGCCTTGAATACAGCTTGCGTGAGTGGTGGCGCTAATGATTACGCCTTGAAAACCGGGGCTAATTATGGCGGCGATGGAACAACTGGCAGTTGCCGGCCATGAATAGGAAACGTAACGCAGTAATTTAATTATGTGGAGGAATGTGGGGGGTTGAACGTGGACGAGAGAGAGAGAGAGGTTTAAATGCGATGTAATTTATTTGACGGGGATTTGATTTGATTTGATTTTGAATTTGAATTAGTTTGAATTACAGCTTGAACGAAGTGGGATTAGGAGAGTCGGTCACGCGGTTGGCCTTAATCACACATTTAAGACGTAATTTAATCATAACAATCCTAATTGTACATTTAATCTAACGTAATTAAAGAAGAAAGAAGTCGTAATTCTAATTGTAATTGTACATTTAATCTAACGTAATTTAATTTAAGCTAACATAATTTAATTTAATCTACATTTAGGGAGACTTAAATGTAATTGTACAACATTTAATTCAATTTAATCTACACTTAATCTAACTTAATTTAGTTTAAGCTAAAAAAATTAGGGAGACTTAAATGTAATTGTACAACATTTAATTCAATTTAATCTACACTTAATCTAACTTAATTTAGTTTAATCTACACTTAAAAGGAAAAAAATTAGGGAGACCTAAGTGTGTGTAATTGTACAACATTTAATTCAATTTAATCTACACTTAAAAGAAAAAAAAATTAGGTAGACTTAAATGTAATTGTACAACATTTAATTCAATTTAATCTACACTTAAAAGGAAAAAAATTAGGGAGACCTAAGTGTGTGTAATTGTACAACATTTAATTCAATTTAATCTACACTTAAAAGAAAAAAATTAGGGAGACCTAAGTGTAATTGTATAAAAACGAGTAATCGGACACTAAAACACTAAATTCTAAGTGTAATTGTATTGAAACGAGTAATCGGACACTAAAACACTAAACGTAATTCTAAGTGTAATTGTATTGAAATGAGTAATCGAACCCTAAACCCTAAACCACACATTGAAACGAGTAATCGGACCCTAAATAACACATTGAATCGAGTAATCGGACCCTAAACCCTAAACCCTAAACCACACATTGAAACGAGTAATCGGACCCTAAACCCTAAAACACACATTGCAACGAGTAATCGGACCCTAAATCACACATTGAATCGAGTAATCGGACCCTAAACCCTAAAACCTAAACCCTAAACCCTAAATCACACATTGAATCGAGTAATCGGACCCTAAACCCTAAACCACACATTGAAACGGGTAATCGGACCCTAAATCACACATTGAATCGAGTAATAGGACCCTAAACCCTAAAACCTAAACCCTAAATCACACATTGAATCGAGTAATCGGACCCTAAACCCTAAAACCTAAAACCTAAACCCTAAACACACATTGAAACGAGTAATCGGACCCTAAACCCTTAATTCGAGTAGTATTATCTTTACTAAAGTTAAACTAAGTTAAGTTTAATTAAATTAAATTAACATTATCTTCTTTCAAATAATATTATATTTACTTAACTTAACTTAAATTAAATTAAGATTTAAATTTCGATTTTAATTAGTTTTAATGTCCGATTAAGATTTAAATTAATACGGAGTACTATCTTTACCTAGGTTAATTATGTTAAATTAAGATAAATTAAATTAAGATTTAAATTACGATTTTAATTAGTTTTAATGTCCGATTAAAAAATGTCCGATTAAGATTTAAATTAATACGGAGTATTATCTTTACCTAGGTTAATTATGTTATTAAATTAAGATAAATTAAATTAAGATTTAACTTCAATTTTTATAAGAAATGTCAAATTTTCCAATTAAGAAATGTCCGATTAAGATTTAAATTAATAACGGAGCTAGGTTAATTATGTTAAATTAAGATTTAAATTACGATTTAAATTAAGATTTAATGTCCGATTAAGATTGAAATTAAATTAGACCTTTCATAAACCCTTGCCCTTTCATTTCAACCGTATAAATTGGAACCCTTGCCCTTTCATTTCAACCGTGCCACTCTCACATCCGCAAAACATAAACTCTCATCTCTCATTCTCTCAAACAATCATCATTCAAAATCAATGTCTAAGGGAGTGGTAGGGTTTATTTGATTCTTGACAAAATCAATCTCTCATTCTCCTTCGTTTCTGTGATTTTTTTATTTTCTACATATCTATTGTTTAATTATTTTATTGTTTGATTGATTTCTTTTGTTTTGTATTTCTAGGATTACTTCACTGGCCTAATGGAAATTGTCCAGAACAACCGTCGTGAAGTGCATTAGTTGCGTTTGAGGCACCAGGCCGAGAGACGTTTTCTAAGGCAGCGTTGGGACAGGCTTCAAGGTTTACTCGACGCTCGTCAGTCTCTGGAGCGTAGGGTCATGGAGATAGAGGATGACGTCCTATGTGCGGAGGTGAGCGCTGATCTAGATGAAGTTGTTGCTACATACGATGCACAACACAAAATTTGCTTTGGGGTTTGAAGGTGGTGGCGTCAGTGAATGGGCTGTTTTTTTTTTTTTACCAGTTTATGTATGTTTTATTTTTATGTTTTAGTATGATGGATGATGGACTCTTTTAGTATTTTAATTATGTTTTTTGTTATATAAGTATGTATGGGCATATAGCGCCCTTGATCGGTTGAAAATTTTCCACCTTTTGTTATGCAAGTGAATATCAACCGTATGTGATTTTGTATGTTAATTTTGCACTTTTAATTTTAATTTTAATTTTATATCACAATAATAATATAAATGTTCAATTTTGTTTATAAATAAGAAATTTTTATAAGGTAAATTTGACAAAGTTTTAAATTAAATCTTAATCGGACATTTCTTAATTGGAAATTTTGACAAAGTGTCAAATTATAAGTATGAAAATTTTTAAAAGGTAAATTCGAATATTATGGAAAAAGTTTTTGCTAATTTAACTTTAATATTTGCTAATTTTAAATAAATTCGAATATTATATATAACAAGGTAAATTCGTCAAATTATAATTTATAAGTATGTAAATTTTTACAATGTAAATTCGCCATTCGAATATTATGGAAATAATTTCATCTATTTTAACTTTAATATTTCCTAATTTCAAGTAAATTTGAATATTATATATGGAGTAACAAGAAAAAAAAATCTTAAATCTGTAATTAATTAATCTATTTTTCATCTTAATTAATTTTTCATTTAGTAATACTCTAATTAATTTCATCTACTTTCATCTTAATTAATTTTAATTTTGTTCAGATTAAGTGAATACTCTAATTAGTTTTTTATTTCAATGACCATTTAATCTTTATGGCATCTCTTTCGTAAAGGTAGAATAGGAAGAAACGATGAAAAATTAGAATTCCAACAACATTTAATATGTTTTCTTAATTTGTGTGAAAATGAAACAAGTCTATCTTAATTAGTTTAGGTTTAATTTTGTTTTTGTATTAATGGTTAATTAATGAATAAATTATGGGGTATGTAATGTAGGCAATGATAATTTTTTAATACTTTGCGTGTGGGGGTATGCGTCATGATGCTGATTTGGGGGATGCCAAAGGTTGCAAAGCTGGGATGACAATATAAATACCCTTAGCCATTTGTGTTTTCATTCATCCCTACATCCATCCTCAATTCTAAACCCTAAATTTCTCCCAAATGGCAAGAACACCTTCAAAGTCAGGCCAGTTTCAAGAGTTTGTGCCTTCCTCCCCGAAAGGTCTCTTGTCCATGTACGAGTACACAAAGAGGCAAAACGAAGAACTCAAAGATGAAGTGAAGCTTTTTATGAAGAGATTGTTGTTTCACTGCACACCACAATCATTGAGCAATGTGATCCTAGACGAGGATCCCTTGCATAGGATTTATGAGTTCTTTGTTGAAGCTCATAAGGTCAAGGAAATTCCAGTGATTGTGCTCTCCGATTCAACTGTTCGAGATCAAGAAAGTGGCGGTGGCGGTGGCCGTGGTGGCGGTGTCGGTGGCGGTAGCGGCGGAGGCGGTGAAGGCGATATGGAAGACTGCGTTCAGGGTGGTGGTGGTGGTGGTGATTAGAATGATGGTTAAGCTTATCTACTACTAATTAGGTGTTTGTTTAAGTTTAAGTTTAAGTTTATGTTTATGTTTATCTTTGTTTTTTTTTTTTTTTTTTTTTTGTCATTGTGGGATGTAATATTCCCCACCATTTTGCTATGTAAATTCGCCATGAGTAATGAAATGGTATTTTGCTATTAATGAGTCAGTTTACTTTATTTATTGTTTTGTAAGATAAGCAACAAAATTAACAACACCATTAAAGCGACTAACACCAATTTTTTGATGTAATCTTGTTTGAAAAATTTATCGAATTAATCGAACGAAACATATTACAATCTTTCACTTGTAAATCTTTCACTTGTAAAAATTCCCAAATTAACATCTTTTGAAAATTTTCATAACTTAACCAAATTAATACAAATTAACATCTTTTGAAAAATCCCCAATTCTTATCAAAGGAATTTACTTATCAGAATTAATGAAATTTAAGTTGTAATCTTCCCCAATTTCACTAACAATCGTCGATTCTTTTAAATTCCAACAAATTCCAGTAAATTCATCAAATAAATCTAACAATAAACACACTTTTAAAAAACAACATTGCATAGCTTGATTGAGGGCTGGAAATGCAGATTACATTTTACAATTATAGAATGAACACCAAAAAAACAAACTCGCAAAACCACCTACGATTCCAGAAACAAAACAAAAAAAACAGAAGTATAGGAACAAGGATGGCTAAAGACTGGTAATATTGCATAAGACCATTTTGGATTCTTGTCGGCTGATAAGAACTTGAAGCAGCCTCCTTCGTTTCATCTTCATTCACATTTAATCCAAGATTCGAATTTGAATCATCTCTATACGACATCGGCTGGAAATAGGAATCATCACCATACGACCTCTGCTGGAAAAAGGATGTGTATGCATCGATAGCCTCTTCTTCACTCCGGTAAGATCTGTACAAGGATCCTTTGAATCCGAGGACATGTGGAGCACAATCACTCCAACTATCGTATATACCTACTCGTACGCCTTTGAACACGACGTAAAACTTTTCAACCTTTTTTTCGTTAGACATTCTGACGAAGAAGGCGAAGTTTTTATTTTTTTTCCGGCACAAAAATGAAGATGGAGTTCTTAGGAAAGAAGAAAGAAAAAAGAAGAAAGAAGATAGAGATGGAGTGTAATTAAATACAGCTTTTGAAATGAGTTGGTGTGTAATTATTACTGCCTTGAAAACACAAAGAGAGAGAGAGAGAGAGAGAAGAGAGGCAGATTTTATTATTTAATTCAAATTACACTTAAGGGTATATTCGACATTTCAACACAACTTAAAACATAAAATTATCAAAATGCCCTTTTTTGGATATCCAGATTCTAGATGTTTAACACCACCCAAAGATGAATACGTCCACAGTCACTTTCATATATCATCCAATTGTGGTACAACACGTCTGCAGTCTAGTAATCTACACTGTTGGGTAGAAATGAAAATGGGATACATAGTTTTGTTCCTGCAACAAATAATGAAAATTTTGAATTGTGGGGCCAATACCAACTTTTACAAACTTACTCTCTCATTTTCAGTGAAAGTACCCTTTTGACCATAAGCTTTGAATACATAGTTTAAGAAATACTCTCTCCCTCCGTCTATAAGATTTTTGTTACTTTTTAACATAGAAATTAAGAAAATTAATTAAATAATAAGTGATGTGATCGAGAGAAAAGGAGAGATAGAGATAAAAAATAAGATATAAAGTGAAGTGTAAGAAAAAATACTTACCAAAAAAGGTATTAGAAGCTTATAAGCGAACATACCAAAATGGTAAAATGGAAAACTTATTGACAGACGGACGGAAGAAGTATAATAAAATATCTAAATGTATTAGAGTTGATGTAATTGAGAAAAAAAAATAAGATATGAAATTATAAAAGAATAAAATATGAAATTATAAGAGAATAAATAGTTTGTCAAAAAATGAATGAGTAATTTTTATTAGAAACAATAAAAAAAAAAATTGAGTAATTTTCACGGGATTATAGGAGTATTATTTTATTTCTATTAGTTAGTTTGTTTTTTTTTTTTTTTTTTTTTGAATTACATTAAATACCCATCATTTTCCCCTCCCCATGACTCGAATCCAGGATCTAAAGCTTAGGTAGTGGTGCTCTAACCACTTGAGCTATCCAACTTCGTCAAGACAATGAACTTTAAATTCAACCCAAAAAAGAATAGGTAGTTTGTAATAGACATTTTTTGTTTTAATTATACAGAGTATTACTAATTAAATCAATAAAATTAAAAATGAAATAAAGTAATTGAATGAATTAAATAGTATGATTAGTGGAACTCAAATAGTAACAATATGTGACAAATGAGGTATATTATTATTAACTCATGAACTGATAATTTTACTGTACTCAATTGCATAAACAATAGAGTTATAATTTTAATATAATGAATAAAAAAATTATTGAATGACTTAAAATTAAAATTAAATTAATGAACACATTCAATTATATATACCGAGCAAAAATTTGTCCAACATATTGAATTTGGAATCGGAAAGGTCACAAGTCTCGCAAGTCGTGCGCTTTTTCCACTACGTAAACTGCTAATGCTGTGAATAATAATAGTACTCATTAATCTACTCTTGAAAATTAGTGTCAATTGTCAAATCTAATATAAAAGCTTCATTTACTACTTTTGCCTCGGTAACTTGCAAATTAATTAATTACCCACCCGGATAAATGTGCAAGATGTATTTTCAATGTACTCGTTGGCCTCTATAAATACACTTCTCACTTGGCAAAAGAATTTAATTCTCAGACAAAAGAACACTCAAGAATCTTGAGTAGCAGCAGCAGCTTAATCAAAGTCCTCGATCAAAACATGGCCTCCAAAATGAAAATGGATACGGAAGAGAAGGAGAAAGAAGAAGGGTGGTCCGACACCGCTCTGGCGGTGGGAGTGGCCATAGGGGTGGCCTTGGCGGCATGGGGCATATCCAAGTTGTTTAGGAGCTCCGATATCGAAGAAAAAGTAATAAAGATGATGAAAGCACCTGGAGGCAGAAATGGATACATCCCAAGGCCTGATTTTGAGGCATCTCCCAAAACCTATTTTCACAACCTTCGCCACAAATAGTGGAGATAGAGGAGTCATATTAAACGTACTAGAGTAGATAGTACAAGGAAAAATTTTCTTGGCTTCTTATTTATGTTGTAATATTGTTGCTTTTGGTTGTTTGTTTATCTTCCAATGTATATGATCGTGGTAATGGCCTATGTGTTATAACTCTGATTTCTGCTCTTACTTCTAATTAAGAGTTGTGGCTCTGTACCTTTAATGAATGTTTCACTTTGTTTATTAACTCCATTCTTATTTTGTTACTGTTTCTTCTTAATCTTATAAAAAACTAGATAATGTTAGCAAATACTATCATACTCCCTCCGTCCCATACTTGAAGGCACAAATGAATTGGGCACGAGTTTTAATGAATGAATTGTTTATTAGTATTGTGTAAGATAAAATGGGATAGTAAAGACTTTTCAACTTTATAAGTAGTAATAAAGTTATTTTTTAGTGTAATAAAGTAGTGACATTTGTTGTAATATTGTGATGTTTTAAAGAGATTGTTTAAAAGTGTTTTTACTATTTTAGGTAATGTGCCTTAAAGTATGGAACACCCAAAATGGTAAAATGTGCCTTAAAGTATGGTGCCTTCAAGTATTATATATATATATATATATATATATATATATATATATATATATATATAATTTAAAGAGTATAATTCAATTTTAATATTTATGTTAAAATTGTTATTTTTTAGTTAAATTTATTTTATCATTTATTTTTATAAAAATATAATACATTATTTTATTTAATCAACATTAGTAAACGTGTGAATTTTATTTTTAAATAGTAGTACTCCATATGAATAACATATTAGTAATTTAATATATGTATACATCATATTTATTTTAAAGAATAAAAATGAAATGAAAATTTGTGACATAGTTTCTTACCTAATTTCATTGATTTGATACATAATTAACATTTTTATTAACTTATGGTATGTTCTAGAATTTTAGGAAATTATTCAATTAATTAAAATTTCAAAGTTAATAAGACTTTTCATCATTTTAAAAAGTTCAACCAATAATTTAATTACATGTCATATTTAGAGAATCAATATAAGAACAACACTAAGTAAATTGCACCAGAATTAGACATGTAAACAAATTGCACCAGAATACGACACATCAGTAAAACAAACTCTCTATTAGTATATAGACATGTAAGCAAATTGCACCAGAATACGACACATCAGTAAAACAAACTCATACATAGGGGGATTGAAAGAAATCAATCTTCCAGTGTTTAAATGAAAAATAAATTTAGATACTAACATGCATGCATTGCTATGCTCTTCAGTTTTCGTTGTAACATTATTTAATTTCTTATTAAATGATTACTACAAATTACAAAAGTGGCAGGTGAAAATGTTATTGAACGTGCTCTTGCATAGTAGGATTTTTTTTTTCTCTTCAATGTTTGTAGTTCTATTAGTATTTTTTTTTTCCACTAACCTTTGCCCTGCCCTTCCCATATTTTGGCTTCATTATTGACAAGTGTGTAAGTGTAATACGGAGTAAGTAGTACTCAGAATTGGAAATGGAAAGGACTGGATGATCCATTTAATTAATTACCTCGTAGATGGGTAAAATACGCTTCCCTTTTTACCCCGTAAATTGATGAATGCTGTAAAAAATAGAGTAGTAATCTAAATATGAGGGAGACGAAACCTACTCTCACCCAAGAACAAAAATATTGGTGTCGGTGGAAATATCGAGACCTTAAATTTGTGGAAATATCAATGGATATATCGATATTGAATATGGATATCTGATATCCATTGATATTTCCACAAATTTAAGGTCTCGATATTTCTATCGATACCGATATTTTTGTCCTTGCTTGCATCATCACTAATTTAAAACATATTCCTGTTGATTTTTTTTTTTAAATAACTTATTTAAAATTCAATGAAAACTTCCATTTTTTTTGTAAAACTCTAATTTTTTATCCCTCCTTTTGATCTCAAAATTCAAAATTTCCTTATTTTGCAAGACTAAAATGAAGCAATTTCATGTGAAATTTATCGAAAAAAGAAAAGTCTTTTAAAATTGACTCAAGAACTTCGATTTTGATTAAAACCTGTGTTTTTTCTTCTAAATTTTTTTCTCCTTTTGATCTCTAAAATTTATTTAAGGGAAAATATCAATTTTGGTCATCCAGTTTTACCTTTTTTCATATTTGATCACTCACATTTAGTCACTATCAAAATTGGTCACTCACTTATTATATTCTATCAAAATGGATCATTCCGTTAGTCAATCTGTCATTGACTAACGGAGAAAGAGTTTTCAGCTCAAAATTTTCAAAACGGTTAAAAACTCTGATCCATCCTCTAGAAACTAATGAAACAAACGCAGTAGCAAAAATGAAACATGTGGAACCTACCGGAGCGTGAAAAAATGTCCATTGAAGAATCTTATTTTATATTTAATTTAAGTTTTAAGTTTTTTATGAAAAAATTATTTTATTATATTTATCTTATAGATTAGAAGGAATTCTCATTATATTTATCCAGGTTAGAAGGAATTCTCATGCATCTTTAGAACGAATTTTCATTATATTTATCCTTGATCAGAAAGAATTCTTATGCATTTTTGGAACGTGAGTAGTCAAAAAAAATTCAGTAAATTTTTAATAATTATTTAACTCAATTATGAATTCATTTTTTGTTGGTTTACTTTCTAGAACGTAATTCTGGTAGTAAAAAAATTTCAGTAAGTTTTTAATAATTATTTAACTCAATTATGAATTCATTGGTTGTTGGTTTACTTTTTATTTTACAGGAAATGAGAAACTAGAGATAGAATGAAACTTTTGTACTCTGGTTTTTTTTGAACAATTGTACTTTGTTTTTCAATTCTTGATTTCATATTGAATTTGTATAATAATTGGAGATATAAATTTATTTCAATTCATTTCCCAATTTATAATTATTGGAGCATAATTTGTGGTGAAGATTAATTGTTAACAGTTTTCTAAAATTATTCATTCAAGATTTTGTTCTAAATAGTTTTCTATTAAGATCATTATTGCAGATTTCTTGAAATGTTAGTCAAATAATTGGGCATTTGAAATTAATTGAAATACGTAAATTTCTAACTCCTGAACTTCTCATTTCCTAATTATCTATAAAATAAAAAGTAAACCACGTAAAAGATGCATCATAATTTCTTCTGACCTATTATAAATATTTTTGCACATGTTTCATTCTTGCTTCTGGAAGATGCATGAAAATTTTTTAATCTAGGGTTTTGAAAAAATTTCACGGCTCAAAACTCTTTCTCCGTTAATCAATAACAGATTGACCAACAGAGTGATCAATTTTGATAAAAAATAATAATTGGGTGACCAATTTTGATAGTGACTAAATGTGGGTGACCAAATATGAAAAGAGGTAAAACTGGGTGACCAAAATTGATATTTTCCCTTTATTTAATAAAAAACTAAAATCATGCAATTTCCGGTGAATTTTTTCGAGAACTCATTTAATATTGACCCGAAAATTTCGATTTTGAGTAAACCCCAAGTATTTCGTCCCACATTTTTTTCTTCTTTTTATCTCAAATTTTAAAATTCCTTTATTTTGCATTGACTGACTAAAATGAACAAATACCCAGTGAGTTTTTTTCAAAATAACTTATTTAAAATGAGTTTGTCTGCTATGGACTCGAGTGCATGTTGTGCACCTAGTCCATGTTGCACTTTTAATTGAAAAGTGCAACACCATTTACCAAAAAGTGTAAGTCAGTAAACTGAAAAGCGCACATGGACTAGGGTGCACAACATGCACTCGAGTGCATACTAGACTTTACCATTTAAAATTGACCCGAAAATTAAACTTTGATTTGTGAAAACTCTAATTTTCGTTCCAATTTTTTTTTTCTCCTTTTGATCTCAAATTTTAAATTTCCCATATTTTGCATTAAAAGATAAAATGAAGCAATTCACGAAGATTTTTTTTCCTAAATAACTCGTTTAAAATTGATCCGTAAACTTCAATTCAAAGTAAAATCCTCAAATTTTTTTTCTAAATACCCTAATTGCTACTTATTTTCACAATATTATAACAATTACATATTATATATTGTGAAATAGCTCAAATAATTCAAATAATAACGAAATTGAGACATAAATCGATATAAACCGTAATGGTTTAATTAAAAAGGTATAATTAAAATAAGATCTTACATTCTCGAACTAGAATATAGGGAATTAGCTAAGTACAGCCAACGAAATAACAAAACTAGAATATAGGGAATTAGCTAAGTACAGCCAACGAAATAACAAAACTGAATATAGAATTCATAATATTTCAATGTCTAATAACAAGAAATATTAAGAAAAGTTAAAGTAATTAAAACAAACATAAAAAATGGGTGTTCAGTGTTCTCTTCCTCTCTGATGCTCACAGTCACGGCCAATTGCAATCCTTCCAAAAAGGGATTAACCATTTAATCACTAAAGCCGTAATTTCATTCTCTCACCCCAAAAGGCCAAGTCCATGATCACAATCAATTAGGCCAATACCTTTGGGCCTAACTATTTTTTAGCAAAGGCCACGATTAAATGCCCCAAATATGAGTTCACCCCCTCTAAAATATCAAATATGACTTTTTCGATCACCAACATTCTTATACACAATGAAAAAAAAAAAAACTTTTGACTTCCCCCCTTTCAAAAGAAAATCCCTTTGACTCCAAAACGCACCACTCCCTGGCCTGTCGTCCAGTGGCGGACCCAGGATTCAGAATCTGGGGTACGATAAATGTATAAATAAATCAGATATTTACGATGCAAATAAATATATGTATGAATGTTTTAAAATATATACAAATAAATGTGTGAGTTGTAAGTATTCCGACAAAATATGAAAAATAATGTTTAGATGGCTCAATGACATACTTGTAATTTTCATTAGAATTTTTTTAATATGAAATATAAGGGTTTAAATGGTTTAATGACAAAATATGAAAAATAAAACGGAAGGAGTATAAAATAAGCTCAAAGACATTTAAATAAACTTAGAAGATAAATGTATTGAACTTTTTATCATCTTTCACCTATGATAAAACCAAATTGAAGGCACATAATAAAACCAAATAGAAGGCACATGAAAATATATTTTCTCATAATGTTAAACTACTTTACAGAGGGTGCATTATATACATGAAGGCCTCAACTAATTATGAGCCGAAAATAGAGAAAAATAAGGAAAACAGGTAACATATATAATTAGCTAGATATCCACGGAATCAAAAGTTATGGTGTATATTTGATAATTTGATATTTTCCAATAATTTATTACTATTAAATTATTTTTATACATATAAAAAAAAAATTGGGATTTGGGGGTACAACTGTACCCCCATGTCCCAAGCTAGGCCCGCCTCTGCTGCCGCCGATCGCCTCCTCGTCGACGTGCTGCCCGCAGTCCCACTGTTGTAACCTTTTTTGTCGGGGTGTATCGATCAAACGGCAACAAAAAATATCATTTATTTGTGAGTGGTGTTTTACCGATTGAAAGATGATCAAAAATGTTCTTGAAGAACTCTTTCACATTAGGGTTTGTTCTTGAGATAAAACTTGAAAGTAGCTTGAGAGAGAAGCTGAAATTAGGGTTGTGTATTTTAGGAAATGAAATTCGGATCTCTTTATTATGCCCTCAATGGGCTTTTACACTAGTTTACAACTTTCTATGCATTTAGTGATGGCAGCTCAGCATTAATCCACACACTAATAGAATATACTTGTTATTAAATGTAAATACGGCTACTATTAGTGTAATCATTCTATGCATTTAATGCACTTGCTTTACATCAAATCTCTCTGTAATTAGCCACTTTAAGTCCCATCCATCGTTATACTCGACGCCGACCATAGCACATGCACCGCCTTAGATTTGTCAATGCTCGGACTATGAATTCCATCTTTGTTCGATAAAAGCTGTTATATTCTGGGATTAAGGCGAGCACTCAGACTTGGATCTTCTTATGTAACTGCCTTCTTCATATCTTCAAGACATCTTATTCGCCAATGACATTGCTCGTCATCCTTTACTATGCCGACCATCTACACTTGTGATCCCACATATATCATTTTGCCATCATCTCTAATTACTCTTACTCGCCGAACATGAATATTCCTGCTCGCTGCCACATGGACATTTTTGGCCTGTTTGATCATTAAATATATACTTACCTTGCTCGCTTCTCATTGGTTGCTCGTCTTTGACCTGGCTAACTAGGCTCGACGACTTTGACCTTTCTTCGTTGAATTGTTGACCAATCAATAAAATAAATGTTAACTTGTTGACCGGACATAATGTATATAACACCCACTATCGTACTACTTAATGGACAAAGGTAAGTGTAATTTGAATGTTAAGGTTTTAAACTTGAATGTTAAATTTTAATTTGAATGTTAAAGCTTGAATGTTTAATTTTTAATTTGTGATATACTCTGTATGTTATATGTATATTAGTTTAGGTATTATTGTTCATGAAGTTAGGGTTTATCATTTTTTTTTTAAAGTTTTTACATTTCAAAATTTAATTTTCTAATGTAGAATAGTTTTGTTGTTTAATAAGTGTTATTGAGAATAATTTTGACTTTCCATTGTTGAATAAAGTTAGTTTTTGCACAAAACATGAAATGAGGGAGACAAAATGGTTTTGGCCGATTCTCAACACTGGTTGGCCGAGTTTCGTGTAAAAACTCGACCAAAACTTTCCAGAGTTTATACGTAACTCGGCTAAGAAAAAAATTGAATTCTGGTATTGTTTGGAAAAAAAATCGAAAATGTAGATAACTCGTGGAACTTTTTTCCGAAAAATCTCACAAAACTCGACGAATCAGTGCTGAATTTTTGCAAAACGATTTTTTTTTTTAAAAAAAAAAACTCGAAAATAAAATACACTACACATATAACTACACAATCATGCAACAATATGATCAAATAAAACAATAATAACATAAAAAATAATTAATTACAAAGAAATACATTTCACTGCAAAAAAACTGAGATTCAGAGACGGATTAGAATTTAGGGGTGGGTAACTAATAACTATACCGAAATTTCGGTATACCGAGTTTTTCATACCGAAAAATTATCAAAATTATCGAAATTTTCGGTATACCGATATTTTCGGTATGGTATGATATCGTACCGAAATTTTCGGTACGGTAACGGTATGGAAAATGATCATACCGCGGTATGTCGGTATACCGAAAAATTTTCGGTATTCGGTATGAAACGGTATATCGATATACCGAAATACCGAACTTTAATAAAATAATAATTTTATATTATTTTTAAATTAAAATAACTTTAATTATTAAAATTTAAATAAAATAAACCTTAAATAATTAATTATGGTATAAAACAATTCTTTCATATTTTCAGTATGAATTGGTATACCGGTATTTCAATACCGGTATGAATTTTTTCAATATCGAAATTTTCGGTATGATAACGGTATGGTTCCGTATGGTCGGTATACCGTACCGAACCACCCCTAGATTAGATACCTAAAAAAAAACTCGAAAATAAAATACACTACACAAAATAGGGATAAAAAATCCGTCTATAATTTCTCGTTGAACCTACAACTATTTAATTAACCTTTTTTTTTTTGGTTTATATTGGAATTGAACCTAGGTGGGCAAGTGTCCATTATTGAGCATCTGCCACTAGGACAAATAACTCTTTTGTTTTATCTGTCAATATTAATTGTATATGTATATTAATATATTTCTTTTACATATATTCATTTTTAATGCACACACCATTGTTGTTAGTCGATCTTCTTGATGCAAACTCGGATGTATGAAATTTGTACCCATTCACATAGTAGCCGTCGTAAGTCATTACTCGACGTAGTGGCCCTTTGCTTAGATCCCTTAAAATATCAATTATCAATTCTAGTACCAACTAATTGTGATATCCTTTACAATTTAAGAACGAATGTAAAAGCTAGGATATCACTGTCTAGGCTTTGGATAATCACAATAAGCTTGCCTAGTGGGGACTAAAGGTAACACTCACAAATGAATATGCTTAAAAGTTTTTAATCTCTCGAGTGTTTTGAATACTTTTGAATACTAAAATATTGTTATAGAATGCGTATGGCTTGTATCTTGATGTATGTCCCGTTCGTCATCTTGAAATGTTTCAAGATGTGGCCTATTTATAGATGAAGCAAACTATCCGTTGGTGGAGATAACAAACTTATCCATAAATTTGAACTTTCAAATTGTTCAGGGGCCTGCATGTAAATAGTACATGTATTCACGTCCATTCTGCAATTTTCATTCCATTATCAGAATTTGTTATGCGCAGTGACAGGTGGCTTTCATTCTTTGGCTAATTTGGAATAATTTTGTCCTTCCCGCTAACGGCCTCGTATTGGGTAAGGTGCCTAGTCATTCATTGTCTTTGACCATAAGTATGCCAAGTCCAAGGTATATGAATATCCAAATTCATCATACTTGACTTTTGTCGTCCAGCATACTTGTCTTCATGAATCCTTGTCACTTTTTTCATAACACTTCAGCTCCTTGTCTTCAATGATACTTGTCTTCATGTGCTTTGTGCTTTCAGGTCATTTGTCATAGATTCAAGGTATAATCTATCTAATAAAAAATTAAAGCTCCCTAACATATATGAGCTTTTCTAACCTGAAAATCTAGACTTGGCAAATCATCATACTTGAGGTTTTACTTAGGGTTTTGGTATCAAATCAAAATCCAATTTTCTTTTATTAATATAAACCATATCCCAACAATTTCCCCCTTTTTGATGATGCCAAAACCTACTTACTTCAAAAGATCCATAGGGATTTCTTTTTGAGTAGATTTGACAAAAAATAGGACAACTAGCATGTATATTCTATACTTAGAAAAATTTCACAGAATAAATTCAGATAATTAACCTAAAAAGGGCTAAGTTCTCTGAGTTCTATAAAACTTGATCTAAGCAAGAATCAAATTAAAACCGTTTTGCTGGAGCCTATTTTTAGACAAAAATAACACAAGTATAAAGACTCAAAAATTGTTGTCCAGTGCATATGATAGATAATCATCATCCGAAAAGATAGCACAATTGTAAGGGCAGAAAGTTGTAAGTTCTAGCTCTTAAGGAGCAACAATTGTCTGGAAATTAAAAATAAACATATATTAAAAAGTTCATGATTGTTTGAATTAAATCTTGACTTGACCTTCTGCAGCTTCATCAATTGGCTGCATCTGACTTCTTCTTCAGGAAAGATGGGAGTTCCTTGAACAGTGGAGTTAGCCCATATGATGCAAAGTGCATATTCTTCAAGGCCATGACCTCCTCGTTCTTCCCAATCAAATCTTCATCCTTGACAAGTTGCACAAACTCATCAGTAATAGCTTTCCTATCAATGCCTTTACCATCAGCCTTCATTGGTGGAGTTCAGAAAATCTGTTCAGGAGCCTTGACAGTCACTTTCTCCTTCTGAGCAGCTCCAAGAATCTTCGTGTACAATTCTGGATAATTCTCCATCATAAAACCTTCATAAAGACCATTTATGTCTTCAAAGTCTCCCCATCTCTTCACAACAAAGAAGAGATGATCTCATACTCGATTGGCTTCTTCCCAAGCACCATTGAGTTCAGCAGGAACCCAACTGTCAGTATGAGGGATCCTTTTCAAGGTTTCAGACTTCCTCTTGGCTCTATTTTCCATCATCAAGGCATATGAACTCTTGTAAGACTTGGAATTTCCTGGATTGAAGTCTTTGTGCCTCTTCAACCTGCACTCTTCAGCATCTATGAACATCTTGGTTCTTTCTTCAATAACAAGCTTCCTCACTCATTTTCTAGTTTCTGCATCTTGTCCAGCTCCTTCTGCAAAGATGTTTGCAACTTCTTCAAACACATGAGCTTTGTCTTTTACAAGATCAGCAGCAGTAACTTCAGGAGAAGCTCGTCTAACAGGCAATTTATCTTCCCTTCTAACCAAGGTTGAAATTTTCATCTCTTCATCATCATCTGGTTCACTTGACTTGTACTTCTTGCTTTTCTCTTGATCAGAAATATCAGCAAGTTTCTTTCTCTTCAAATTTGGTTTCCTTATTTTTCCACTTCTAGTTTTGGGACAGTCCTCCTCTTCTGTCACATCAGTAATTTCCAAAACTTGTGCTTTCCCCTTTCCTTTGCTACCTTCCCCCTTACTCTTCTCACCCTTCTTCAACAGATCTTCCTCCTTCTTTTCATTTCCCCCCTTTTTGGCATCATCACATGCCTCAAGGTTGATGGGGTCAGCAGGGTTGGCATCAATTTTAGCCACAGTAAGTGAGAGTTCTTGTTGGTAGGTGTCCATTCTTTTCATCTGGACAGAAATGGGGTCAACATGATTCAATAGAAATGCAGAAATAGTGGAACTTACAGACTCTTCCACTTGCTTCTTCACAGCCTGATCAACTTGGTTCCTCATCATCTTGATTATGCCTTCCAAGTTGTCTTTAAATAGATCAGAAGCAGCATTCAGTGAACTCTTGATGGTCTCTTTGATCAGTTGATCTCTTTGACTCTACATAGACTGAGTCAGCTTTTCAATATCTTTTGACAGCATCTGGGAGATCTCTTCATTCTCCTTGGCAACATCATCCTTTAGCCTTAGAATTTCCTCTCTGTCCTTCTTGATCAACTCTTTCTCAGTGTGAAAGTATGTGGTAACAGCATCTGACATGATCTTTGAAGACTCTCCAATCTTGAGGGTTGAGTCCTTCACTTTCTTTCCAACACTGTCCATCTTCTTATCAAAGGTTTCAAAACCTTTTTCAACAGCTTCTAGCTTGATGGTTGTGGAGTTCATCTTCTCTTCCAAACTCTCCACCTTAATGCATAAATCCATAGCATTGTTATCAACAGTTTCTTCCAAATCTTCCATCCTTCTTGTCATCCTCCTTGCCTTTGTGTTCAAGTTGAGCAAAGACTTGTGCTGGGCTTCATTTGCTGGAATGATAGTTTAATCCAAACTATCTCTGACATACTTTCCCATGTTTAGGCATAAGCCTACAACATTCTCCAGCCTCTTCCTCTCAACTTCAATAATTTGTTCAATCTCAGCATTGAACTCTTCCAGCACTGCCTTCATTCTTCCATCCTCCTTATCAATGATGCAGACTTCAGTCAAAGGAGAAGCATCTAAGTGAATTGGGAACTCCATCGAGGTTGATGGTGCTGCAACTATTGCCTCATTTTCCAAGGGCTTCTTCATAGCAGCTGGTTCCTCAATCTTCACAGCTTCTTTTTTAGCAATATTGGCCTCCACTTCATCTTTCTTGGCCTCAGCTTCAGTGACTTCAGCAGGAGTTGACTCATTCAACTCAGCATCATGAATGTTAGGATTTTCAGAAGTTTTCTCAGTTGGAGGTTCAAAAATGACAATCTCCATGGATGCAGTGGCTTCTACAGCTGTCTGTACTTCTTTTTCAACATTTTCAATCAATTGACTTTGGTCAATTTCATCAATCTTTTCACCTTCACTGGTTTCTCCATTCTTTATCTCTTCAATGGCAGTCTCAACTCCATCAAAGAATTCTTTCTCAGCAGGCTTCTGGCTTACATTTCCTCCTTCAGTGGTGTCTACCTCCATGGCAGCATTATCTTCATCATCTTTGTCCTCAACAATCTTGGACTCTTCTTCAGCCTTGTCCTCAGTGCTCTTGGACATTTCAACATCTGCATTGTCCTCAGCTTGCTTAGACATCTCAACATCCTCCTCCATCAAGTTTTCAATGTTTAAATCAATCCCAGCAATAATGGATTGAATAGCTTCCTTTTGAATCTTAATGTTCACCAAGTTGGCAAACAACCTTTCATCTGTCAATTCAAAAGTGGATTCCACTTCAGCAAAATCTGTTAATCTGGCTTCCTCATTCTCCCACCAGTCCAGTCCCTTGGACTCAATCACTTTCCTAATATCATACATTGATTTCTTCCTTATATCAACAATCAATCTAAGATCATAGAAGATTGATCTTAAATCAGGATATTTGGCAAGTTGGGGATATAGTTGGTCTAGGAAAAAATTGGATTCATCTCTCAATGACATTTCATAGGTGTATTCAGGGGCTGTATCTGACTTGGATGAGGGTTGAGGTTCATAAAAAAGAATGGGTATGGGGGAATCAGACTTATACGCAACTTTTTGAATGGTTGGATCATTCAAATGAGGGGTGGTTTCAATAGCTTTTGGGCTATGACTTGAGGGTTCATTCAAATCTAAGTTTCCAGGTGACTCTCTTCCTTCATCATCATCATCTGAACCTTCCAGTTCAGCTTGCTCATCAATATCCATCTCTTCCTCAGAAGTATCAACATACTCCTCTTCAGTTTCTTCTCTACTCGAACTAGGGCTTGACATGGCCCTCTTTTTCTTGATCTTTGAGGCTTTCTCAACCTCCTTTCATTTTCCTTTCTTTTTGGCTTTTTCAAGAATGCTGATCAGCATTTGTGTTGCTTCTTCACTCTTTTGCTTGGCAGATTTAGCTTGCTTCCTTGTTGAGGCTTTTGGTGACTTGATCTCCAGCCCCAATCTTTTCTGAGTTCTTACAGATAATTGTCTGAACAATATCTTGGAAGTGTTGAACTTAACTCCATCTTCAACAATGTCCTCAGGTCCATACTTGTATAAGAATGCAACAACTTTTGTACAGAAAGCTAGTGTCTTCTTGACAGCTACCCTTCTTACATCCACAATTTTGAATTTTGCTTTCTCTTCAGCAAGTTTCTTCAGAAAATAACCTTTCCAGTTCATTGGCTTCTTTCCTCCATCAATGACAGCTTTCATCAATCTCACCTTGGATCTGCTAATCTGATCATAGCTCCCTGTGGTGCACATCACAGCCTTTGCCACCACATCTAGCAATAGTTGATAGTCCTCTTTCAAAACTCTTTTGTGTAGACCAGATTTGAGTAGTACTGGATCATCCATCCATTGGTTGGCAACTTCTTGTTCATTATGCCTCATATATTCTTCAGGATCTTCTCCAGTAGCATTCAGACCAAAGAATTCATCAAAGTCTTCTTCAGTAAACTCAAATTTCTCAGCAGTTCTCTTGGTTGTGTCTGGTTCATGAGTCATAATATAACCAGATCCTAAGCTTTTCTGAGTAAATGTGCCTAAGAACTGAGTTGTTGAAAGTTCCAGGCATGTCTTGGGGATGGCCTCGGGCCATTTCTTCAATCCAGCTTGCTCCAACCAGGTAACAATCCTTCTTGTGTGTTTGTTTTCCCGATTGTCAAAACACACTGTTTGCTCAAAATGGAGCATGGTTGGTTCACTTAGATAATTCCAGTTGATGTTCAAATCAGGAGAATTGAAGTCAACTAAAAATATAACCAATATACAGTATTAGTATGGTCTAATAGCAAAATCTTTCCATATAACTACTGAATCATATGATTAGGCTATCTTTGAACAATATCTTGCATTATTTACTGTGGATACATAACAAGTTCATAGCATCATAATACCATATCCAACAATGTTTTAAGCTTGTAATCATGATCTCTAGACATAATATCAGTATGATTCTAAGATATTAACACGTCTTTAAGCATTACACATGTATCTAACAGCATATTATTCAATAAATGACTAATCCGTAAATATAGCATCTAAAGAAATTCAAACAGAGTCATTAATAACTAAAACAGAGCATGTGTGATTCTTGAAAGCTTTTACAAATATGCATGTCTTTTAACAGAAGATTATGAGAAATACTAACCCATTTCCAAAGACATTTTTGTTAGAGTTATAGAGCTTTGAGCAAAACTTGAAGATGAGCTTGAAGATTCTTGAGAGATATAGCTTAGGGCTTTTTCAGAAATTTTGAAAACGTAAATTGTGAAAAATTCTAAGTTATGTTTTTATATCTCCTCAACTGTACAATTTGAAAGATGTTAGGTGTAGGGTTGAGATTGCATTGATAAAATTTAATGGCTTAGATCAATTCTGTTACACCAAAGGACGCAAATGTCGTGTCCTGCGCACAGTGAGTTACTTTTTCTGAAAATCGTGCAATTGATCGTCTTTTAGCAAAGATCTCTTGTTTGTCTTTTATGAGCATTAAATGCGTACTATAATGATGAACAGAGTTTAACTTTTATGAAAAAGAAAACTTATCTACAGTCAAGTGACAACTTGACTGAATAACCCTTGACAACTTCTATTGAAGTTTCTCATGTACTCTGTCGTCTTCTACGTTGTCCTTCGTAGTTTTCCTTGTACTTGTCAAGTATCTTTTCTTGATTTTACTCAAGAATGCCATGTACTTTGTCCAAGTTTCCTGCATGAAAATTCTTGAAAATAATATCAGTATGAAAAATAAATTAATTAACTTTGAATTGTCTCATCTAACTCATCCTTCCTAAGACTTCACTCTAAGTTCCCCCTTGGATTAATACAAGTATCTCTGGCATGAATAAAGTAATTCCTTATACTTTAAACATTCTCTCCAGGATCTAATAAACCAAGTTCCATTGAAAGTTCCTTGAACCTTGTTTCAGCTAGGGGTTTTGTGAGAATATCAGCCTTTTGCTTATCAGTATGAATTTTTTCCATTCTGATGTCTTTTTTCTCAACATGATCTCTTATGAAGTGATGTCTAATATCCACATGTTTACACCTTGTGTGTAACACTGGATTTTGAGTAATAGCAATGACACTGTTATTATCACAATAGATAGGTACATCTTTTGTGACAACTTTATAATCTCTTAGCTGTTGTTTGAGCCATAGGATTTGAGCACAGCAACTTCCAGCAGCCATGTATTCAGCCTCTGTGGTTGAAGTAGCTACAGAAGTTTGCTTCTTGGAAAACCATGAGATCAATTTGTTTCCTAAAAATTGACAAGTGCCAGTAGTTGATTTTCTGTCTATCCTACACCCTCCATAGTCAGCATCAGAATAACCAGTCAACTCAATGTTGTCTTCAGATGGATACCACAATCCTAAGTTCACTGTACCTTTTAAATACCTAAGTATTCTTTTGGCAGCCTCTAAGTGACTTTTCTTTGGATTTGACTGAAATCTAGCACATACACCAACTGCAAAAGTAATATCAGGTCTGCTTGCAGTTAGATATAATAGTGAACCTATTATTGCTCTATATTCAGTGGGGTTGGTATCTAATCCATCAATGTCAGGATCCATTTTCCAATTTGTATTAATAGGAATCCTAACTGGTTTGTTATTTTCACAACCAAACTTCTTGATCATTTCTCTAGTATACTTGGCTTGATTGATGAAGATTCCTTTCTCTGATTGTTTGACTTGTAAACCTAGGAAAAAATTCATCAATCCCATCATTGACATTTCAAACTTCCCTTGCATGAGAGTTGAAAATTTCTTGCACATATCCTCATTAGGTGAACCAAAAATGATATCATCAACATATATTTGTACTAACAGAATATCATTTCCTTCACTTATCCTAAATAAGGTCCTATCAACTGTGCCTTTCACAAATCCATTGTCCAATAGGAATTGTGATAGTGTCTCATACCAAGCTCTTGGTGCTTGCTTGAGACCATAAAGTGCTTTCTTCAGTCGATATGCTAAGAACAGCCTAATTGCTAAGAACAGCCTAATTGCTAAGAACAACCTAATTGCTAAGAACTTCATATGAGCAGCATATGCTAAGAACAGCCTAATTGCTTCTAACCTATCTACAGGGGCAAAGGTCTCATCATAGTCTATTCCTTCATGTTGACTATAACCTTTGGCAACTAGTCTGGCTTTGTTTCTAACTATAACATCATTTTCATTCTTCTTGTTCTTGTAAACCCATTTATCTCCTACAACATCCTGATGTGTTGGTCTGTCTACCAGCTCCCAAACATCATTCCTTTTGAACTGATTTAGTTCCTCTTGCATTGCTGTAATCCAGTTGGAGTCTTCCATTGCTTCTTCAATGGTTGTGGGTTCTGTTTCAGAAAGAAAACAACAAAATAAAGCACTCTCTCCATGTTGTCTCCTAGTGATTACACCACTAGTAGGATCACCAATTATCTGGCCTGAAGGATGAGCATCTAGCCATGTCCTTCTAGACTGATCATTTTCAGATAAGTTAGTCTCATTTGGTTCAACATTTAATTCAACATAAAATTCAGGAAAATTAAAAGCTGGATCAGTTTCATATTCAGGGGTGTTGTCCATGTCATTGACATTGGTATTCTCAGGTTGAGTTTCCCCTAAATCATTTGATCCTTGTACTCCCTCAGCATTACCAGCTTCTTCATTGGGAGAACTTACCTCAGGTTGAGTGGGTTCATTCAACTCAACATTGCAGTCTTCCTCATGGATGTTGGCTTCAGGTAAGTTGTCTCTATCTTAATTGGCTTCAGATATGTTGGATATCTTGAGATTGTCCAAGTCAGGATAATGTACATCAGTAAATACAGATTCTTTTCTTTCACCATCTCTTAGCCTTATCACCCTTGTGTTGATTTCACCATGGGGTTTGTCTTCTTTGTTTGAAGTCCTGTGCTTGAAAGAAAACTCATCAAATATAACATGAGGTGTTTCTTCAACAATAAGAGTTCTACAATTATAAACTCTGAAGGCTTTGCTAGATGAAGAATATCCTAGAAAGATTCCTTCATCTGCTTTGCTATCAAAAGTTTTTAATTGTTGCTTCCCATTATTGTGAATGAAACATGTACATCCAAAAATATGAAAGTAAGAGATTCTTGGTTTTCTCCCTTTGAAGAGTTCATAAGGAGTTTTTCCTTGTTCCTTTGTTAGCATGGATCTGTTTTGGGTGTGACAAGCAGTATTGATTGCTTCTGCCCAAAACCTCTTTGGAATCTTTGCTTCTGCTATCATGGTTCTTCCAGCTTTCTTGAGTGTTCTAACTCTCCTTTCTGCTACACCATTTTGTTGAGGTGTTCTAGCTGATGAAGTTTCATGAGTGATTCCATTTGCTTGACAGTATTCATTTATGTAAGAGTTGATGAATTCTGTTCCTTAATTTGTCTGATCTGATCTTCACAATGCTCAAGCCTTTCTCATTTGTAATTTTCTTCATAAGTTCTGGCAGCTTCTGTTGAGTCTCCTTCTTCTTTAGCATGAATATTACCCAAGTGTATCTTGAGAAGTCATCCACTACTATTAGTGTATACTTCTTTCCACTGATGCTCACAGGGGTAATGGGTCCAAATAAATTCATGTGAAGTAATTGCAGTACTCTTTCAGTTGAGATGGCTGCTTTTGTCTTGAAAGATGCTTTGACTTGCTTTCCTTCTTGACATGCTTGACAAATGTGTTCTTTTGTGAATACTTCATTTGGTAGACCATCTGCTAAAGATAATCTTGCAAGTTTGTTCAAGGTCTTAAAGTTCAGATGGTTTAGCCTTTTGTGCCATAGCCAACTGAGGTCTTTAGAGCTTTTTGCAACTAAGCAGATATCTTCAGGGGATTTGTTCCAATCTGCAAGATAAACATTACCTTTCCTTGACCCAGTTAGTAGTAACTGTTGATTTGATTTGTTCTTAATATAACATAAGTTACTAGAAAACTCAACATCAAAACCTTTATCACAAAATTGACTTATTGAGAATAGATTGTGTTTCAGACCATAGACATATGAAACATTTGAAATACTTACAGTACCAATTTTGAGAGTTCCATAACCTTTGGTTGTTCCTTGTGAGTTGTCACCAAAAGTTACTTGTGGTCCATCTTGTTCAACAAAATCTGACAGAAGTTCCTTATTTCCAGTCATATGTCTTGAACATCCACTGTCCAAGTACCATGTAAGTTCTTTAGGACTTCTTTTCTTTGTTGATGGCACCACTGGAACCTGTTACAAATCAAAACTTAGGTACCCTTTGAAAGTTGGGTCCTAGAGGGTTAGATATACCTTTTGGAATCCAAACTTGCCTTATTTTCATTACTTGAAAAGGGCTAATTTGTTTTCCATAAACATCTAAATACACAATCTTCCTTTTAAATGCCTTAGGTTGAGATTGAGTATTAGTGTGAATCTTGGATGATTTAGAAGAGTTATATCTATTCTTGTGAATATATCTGCTAAATCTATCTTTTGATTCATGTGCAGCATGCTTGAATCTTTGCGGATAGGCATTCAGATTACTTGATGTCCTTGGCATGTAGGATTCAAGTCTTCTGTACTCATTGTACTTAGGCTAGAAATTCCTTTGATAATTCATTGTTGGCCTTATCATTTGAGTTGGTCTTCTTTGAATATCTTGTGATTTTCTTCCCTGAGTCTGAGAGTTTTTCAGCTGAGTTGTCTTCCATTGACTTTTACTCATCTGAATTGTCTCAGGCCTCTGAATTCTTGTCTTAGGTCTTGCAACCTTTGACTTGTGATTCAGGATAGTTGGTACAATGGGTTGTTTTCCTTTGTCCTTTATCTGTAGCAGCTTTGGTTCAACAATTTCAGTCTGAGCCACAGATTTTACAAAGACTCTCTTAGTAATACTTTTTGAAGTATTACTGAGGCATGGTGAAGATGTTTTATCTGGATTGTAACCAAGTCCAGATCTTTGAGTCATAGGCCTTTGCATCCCTTGTAGTTCATCTATTGAATTAGATGACTTATACAGGGCAGCCAGTTTAAGTTTCAGACTCTCTTCACTAGATTTAAGACATTCATGTTCCTTGAAAAGATGTTCAAACTTAGCCATCAATGCTTGGTAGTCTGAGTCCTTACTCTCATGAAGTTTAACTTGTTCTTCCAACTTAATAAGTTGTTCAGATGACTTGTCCTTCAGAGTATTCAACTCCTTAGTTAAGTCATTGCACAACTCATTAGTTATCAGATCATGTTCAGCTTCAACCTGAGTAATTCTTTCAATCTTAGCATTCAAGACTTTGTTTTCTTCTAAGGTTTGATCATGAATCTCTTGTAGTCTCATGAAGTCTTCCATCAACTTACCAAAGGTAAGCTTCAGGTTGTCTTCATTTGACATCATTGTGCTACTAGAATTGACAGAACTAGAAATAGATTGTACCTCATCATTGTCTTCAATAGCCATTAGACACTCTTCATCACTGCTGTCGGTAAACATCTCAGATGATGAAGATGGAAGTTGATCATCTTCAGAGGTTTCTTCTTCAACTTTCAATGTTTTCCTTTTTCCATATTTCTTGTCCCTCTTAGCTTGTCTTTCCTTCCTTTCCTTGGAAGTCAGCTCTGGACAGTCATATTGGAAGTGTCCTGTCTTCTTGCAGTTGTAGCATGTATCCTCATCTTCATCTTTCTTCTTTTCAGCATCTCTTTTCTTAGTTGATGAAGATGGATCTTCTTTGGAGTTATCCCTTCTGGATCTCCTTTCATCATTCTTCTTCTCAGGTGAGTTGAACCTTGTTCTTCTATCTTGGTAAAACCTTTTGTATTTACCAAATCTAGAATTTAATCTTTCAAATCTTCTAGCCATCATGGCCAACTCATCTGAAAAGTCAGCTTTGGAAGTTCCTTTTCCACTCTTGCTTGATTTGCTGGTTTTCTTGGAATCAGGTTCATTGGATTTGGCCTTCAGTGCAATCCCTTTGCTCTCAGGTTCCTCAGTGTTGTTCTTTCTATTCAAGTCATATTCATAGGCCTTGAGTTCTGAGAACCCTTGTTGCATTGGCATTGTTGACAAATCATTTGTATTCTGCATCATGACAGCATACACATTCCATTTGGTTGTCAAGCTCCTAAGAATCTTCAGAGCCACTTCTCTCTTGGAGTATACTTTTCCAAGTGAGTTGATCTCATTCATGATGTCTGTGAACCTTCCATCCAGTTGATCAATATTTTCATCAGACTTCATTCTAAATTGCTCATACTTTTGAACAGCAACTTGAAGTTTGTTTTCCTTGATCTTGTCAGTTCCTTCACACATTAGAGCTAATGTGTCCCAAATCTCCTTTGCAGTTGTGCAGTGAAACACTCTACCCATTATAGCATCTGGAATGGTCTGATATAGGGTGTTCATTGCTACATAGTTGAGATTCTGCTTCTTTCTTTCTTCAGGAGTGAGCTCATCATCATCTTTTGGAATTTCTTGTGCTCCAGTTGCTCTTTGGGCTTCTGTAACATTTGTGTTGGGTTTCATGAACACAAATGGACCTTTAGTGATTACCCTTAGCATCTCATCATGGAGACAAGCCAAGTGAGCTCTCATCCTTATCTTCCAGAATTCATAATTCTCAATAGAGAACATAGGCAGTTTCTGGTAAGATATCTTGTTGATGGGGTTGGTTCCCATAGCAGTAGGTGGTGGAACAGCTACACCAGAATTCTCAGAAGAAGATGTGTTAGGCATAGTGAATTAATCAGAAATAATGAATATCACAGGAAGTGCACAAGTAGATCAGTTTAGGTAACCAAAGTTGATCCTCAAAGCAGTGGTCTTTAAACCCCTGCTCTGATACCACTTGTTGGTCCCAAAAAGGAGTGTGACACGTGTATGGGAGGGGGGGAGGGAATACACGTGTATGTTTTTTTCTTAAAACTTTTGCAAGTAGTTAACACAAATAATCAGAGTCAAATAAGTTACACAGTATGTCAAGTCCTATGAAAATACTAAACAATAGATTCTAACAGATCTTAACAGTATGCAACTTGTATGCGGAATAAATGATAGGCCCTATTATACTCCTTAAATAATATGCACTTAAATACTAAGTTATCAAATAGCAAATAGCAGTTATAACAACACAAGAGCTAAAGCAATAAGATAAATGCAGTAAGTAAGAACACAAGATGTATAGTGTTTCGGAGACTAAACTGCTCCTACGTCCACTCTCCTAATTTAATAGGATAATTCCTTAATCACTTCGGAATTAACTTGTTTTTACAGTGCCAAGGTGCACTCTACTTCTTCTTCTTCTCTTCCTTTGATTTCTTACAACCTTCTCTCGTTGCAATACTCTCAATATCTACTACGAACTCAACGATACTCTCAAACTATCTCTCAAGGTGAAAGTAGGGTTTTGTTCTAGTACCAACTAATTGTGATATCCTTTACAATTTAAGAACGAATGTAAAGGCTAGGATATCACTATCTAGGCTTTGGATAATCACAATAAGCTTGCCTAGTGGGGACTAAAGGTAACACTCACAAATGAATATGCTTAAAAGCTTTTAATCTCTCGAGTGTTTTGAATACTTTTGAATACTAAAATATTGTTATAGAATGCGTATGGCTTGTATCTTGATGTATGTCCCGTTCGTCATCTTGAAATGTTTCAAGATGTGACCTATTTATAGATGAAGCAAACTATCCGTTGGTGGAGATAGCAAACTTATCCATAAATTTGAACTTTCAAATTGTTCAGGGGCCTGCATGTAAATAGTACATGTATTCACGTCCATTCTGCAATTTGCATTCCATTATCAGAATTTGTTATGCGCAGTGACAGGTGGCTTTCATTCTTTGGCTAATTTGGAATAATTCTGTCCTTCCCGCTAACGGCCTCGTACTGGGTAAGGTGCCTAGTCATTCATTGTCTTTGACCATAAGTATGCCAAGTCCAAGGTATATGAATATCCAAATTCATCATACTTGACTTTTGTCGTCCAGCATACTTGTCTTCATGAATCCTTGTCACTTTCTTCATAACACTTCAGCTCCTTGTCTTCAATGATACTTGTCACAATGTGCTTTGTGCTTTCAGGTCATTTGTCATAGATTCAAGGTATGATCTATCTAATAAAAAATTAAAGCTCCCTAACATATATGAGCTTTTCTAACCTGAAAATCTAGACTTGGCAAATCATCATACTTGGGGTTTTACTTAGGGTTTTGGTTTCAAATCAAAATTAAATTTTCTTTTATTAATATAAACCATATCCCAACATTTACGTAGCATGGGTTCACTTTCCTGAAGAACTGGCCCCCATGTCATCTTTCTTGTGGCAAAGCAAACTTCCTTCCCAAATAGAAATGAAGAGAGTGGTTCTATTTAAAGGAAAGCATGGAAATTATTTGTACTTCCCACAACCGTTTTACAAAGTCCGGTTAATTCATATACTTTATTGAGTTTTCAATTGATGTTTATTATTGTTGTCGATGTGTATTTCAAACGCTCCCTCTTTTAATTTTAAGATTCTTATAATAACTTAGTGTTTATATCTTATTCAATGCTTTAAAAAAATTGTCTTTAAAATTATCCACGGACTACACATGATATTGCTTTGTATTTGTGTTATAATGTTGTTGGTGCTTTTTCACGTCTTTTATTTTTTCGCGTGATTATAGAAATTATTCGTTAAGTATGTGAATATTTTAGAACAAAGGTGTTTCCTTTGTTAAATTTGATTAAAGATTTTTTCCCCTGATATATTACAAAGCTGGAGCACCTGCAAGGGAAATTGTGGGCTTCAATCTAGCTAGATGGTTCAGTTGCAAATCTTTCGAAGTACTATAAAAAGTTGCAGATCGATCAAAGATGTTATGTTTATCCAAAAAAAAAAAATCATGCTTATTCTATATTTTAGGAGTAAAGCAATTGGTGCAATAGGTTCTACCATCAAATAAGAAACAACATAGTATATCACATACTCTATTAGATTCGTGAATGTGGAAAACCTTTTAAAATCTATGTAATTTCGAGATTTGTTGTTAGTTTCTTTGCTAATTATTTGTTATCTTCTTGCACCATAGATGAATATAAAACTAAAGGAAAAATAATGTGTTATTTTATATTGCATAGATATTCATTATTCAAAAAAAAAAAAAAATTATAACCTTAGGTCTATTTTATGTGTTCAATTTAGGATTTTAGAAAAATATGATCAATTATTCTAACATTAATGAGGTTCAATGGATTACTTATCGTGTTTTAAAAAATTGTGATTTTTTTTAATGCAGGTACAAATTGCAATTTTTTATTTTATAAACAAGTAAATTATGAAGACACCGATATCTAGAAGCTCGTGCATCGCATGGGTGAAAATCTAGTTAAAATAAATGAATAATTTCGATGTGACATGCAACACGTTAATCAACTCCTATTATTGAAGACATTGAAAATGTTGACTGTCTACGTCACATGGAGACTGCAACATATGCAATGGAGTCAAGCAAGCTGGAAACACAAACTACAAATCAAGGGATATAGCATATTCCATTATAGATTCATTTATTCTCCTCTATCATATTTGACAACAATTCACTCTGCATCTAGTACAAGTTTGTTAGAAGGGAAATTGTAGTATTGACAAGTTGTAAGATAACAAATGTCATTAACATATAGGTTGCTCTATACTATAAATAGCATTATGTGTATAGGATTTATCAATCAATTAATGAGCAATTCACTTTCCATCACTTTCCCCCATTATCCATCCATTGTATATTACTCCCTCCGTCCCGTTATAAGTTTTCAATTTCTTTTGGTTGTTTTGATTAAGAAATATGATTAAATAATAGATGTAGTACAAGTGATGTGATGGTGAGAGAAAAAATAATAGATGAGTGTGAGATGAAGTATGATAAAATAATAGATAAAGTGTAAGTAGTGTGATTGGGAAAGAGAAAATCATATGCTAAAAAAGGAAAAAAATGAAATGACTTATTGTGGGACATCATAAAAGGAAAGTGAGAAACTTATAGAGGGACGGAGGGAGTATGTAGCGGCCAAAACATTTCAAAAGTCCTTACCTCTTACCTGCAACATTAAAATAATGGTCTCGAATCTGCTAAATTAATTGCGTATCTCTATGATATTTATCAACCAACCATAATTAAAAAAAAATAATGAATAATTTTGATGTTCCCCTCTATATAAATGCGGCCTTCCTTTCCCGATTTTTTAATTTCCTACTGCAAAAATGTTTGTTTTCGGCATTTTCTACAGTAACCCGATTTTTCCAATGAAGTAATTATTTGGAGTTTATTTTTTTAATATGCATCTGTTCTCGATTTAAATTTATTATACCCATCACACTAAGAAATCTCACTAAATTATATAATTTGCCTATTTTTATAGAATCTAAATATATTTTTTTTAATTCAAGAATTTGAATATAATTAAAAATTACTAAAAAAATAATGTAATTTAAATAACTTTTAAAGAAATTTCTTATATAAATCTGAAATATACAAAAAAATACAAATTTAAAAGTAAATCTTAAAAAATAATTTGAATATACAAAAAAGTCAAATTGAAAAATATACAAGGCATATTCAAATATAATCTCCAAATTTAAATTAATTTTTAACCCCATATAATTTGGATATAATTTAAAAATACAAAAAAAAAAAAACAAATCAAGCCAAATATTTTTTATTTTGTTTTGCATTGATTTGAGACCAGTTTCAAATTTAATTGAATAATAATATTATACATATTTTATTGAATTTTTAGATCATAAAATTATTTTAAGTAGATTTACCGATTTTAAATAATTATTTAAATAAATTGTTAAAATACATATCGTAGTTTTATAATTTTAGTGATAAGAATACATAAATTTATTATGAGACTAAATGTATATGAAAAAGGATCGAAAGTGATTTAATCTCATTCTTATATGATCAAAAGTGATTTAATCTCATTCTTACAGGATCAAAAGTGAAATCTTTAACGGTTTATGCAATTTTCATCCGTTAAAACTAACGGAAATATACTACAGGACCAAAAGTGTATGAAAAATGACCAAAAGTGATTTGACCTCATTCTTATAGGACCAAAAATGCAATTTTTTCTAAAAAATATTGAAGGTAAAATATAGGTAATTTTTGAATTGTCTAAATCAAGGAAAAATTAAAAGATGAACAAAAATTACTGCAAAAATTAAAAGATGGAACAAAATTACTGGAAAAATTAAAAGATGAACAAATATTACTGTAAAAATTAAAAGATGAACAAAAATTAATCGTAACCAGGATCAGCAGAAATAGAATAAGATAAGATACCGTAAAATTAAAAGATGAACAAAAATTACTGAAAAAATTTAAAAAAAAAAACAAAAATTAAAAAATTACTGAAAAAATTAAAAGATGAACAAAAATGCAAAAATTAAAAGATGTGAAAAATAGAGAATAGCCGCCTAGATTAAAAGTTGAGTGGTTGAATAGAAAAGAAGGGTGTTAAGATTTATATAGAGTAAAAAAATAAGGATGTAGGTTTGAGATTAAAACTTAAAATGGAGGTCGGGTTGAGATTAAAAGATAAAACTAAAATTAATGAGAATTGAGAGATTTTAAAATGGAGAAATTTTATGGAGAGAGGTTGAGATAGATGAATGGGATTGTGACATGTGGTTGTACAAATGTTTGCAAATATATGATATTAAGATTTTGACATTTTATTTTTTGTCAAAATTATTTACATTTTATAAAATTTAATTTACATATTTTAAAATGATTCATATTTTCTAGATACAATTAATATTTTAATTTTCATTATAATTATTAATTTCATGATTGAGTTTAATTTTAAAATTGATGAAAATTTACTATGGAATTAAAAGTGTATGAAAAAGGACCAGAAGTGATATAACCTCATTGTTACATGACTGAAAGTGATATGACTTTATTTTTACAGGATCAAAAGTGAAAATCACGCAAATTTTCAGCCGTTAAACTAACGAAAAATTCTTACGACTTCATTTTTACGGGATCAAAAGTGGAATTTTTTCCAACATTAAATAATGATATATGTCGATCGGATTTACTAAATTAATTACCCTTCTCTATGATTATCCGAAGGGTCAATTAGCCATAATTAATAAAATAATTAAAATAAATGAATAATTTCGATGTGACATGCAACACGTTAATCAACTCATCAGATCAACTCATCTTACCTGCAACATTAAAATAATGGTCTCGAATCTGCTAAATTAATTGCGTATCTCTACGATATTTATCAACCAACCATAATTAAAAAAAATTAATGAATAATTTTGATGTTCCCACTCTATATAAATGCAGCCTTCCTTTCCCTCAAATCACACTTACAACTTACAACACTTGATATTTTTTAATTTCCTACTGCAAAAATGTTTGTTTTCCGCATTTTCTACGGCAACCCGATTTTTCCAATGAAGTAATTATTTGGAGTTTATTTTTTTAATATGTATCCGTTCTCGATTTAAATTTATTGTACACATCACACATATTGAGTTTTTCATGTCAATTAATTTAATTATAGCCTGACTAATCGAAATTAGTACTCTAGGCATATATTAATGTCTATGGTAACGTTTAAATTTCGTTTCATTTTATATAAATATTTGTTATATGAGAAATCATTAATGCTTGCCTTTTTTTTCCCTGGCATATCATTACTCCCTCCGTTTCATAAAGTTTATCGCATTTGATCTTTATTTTTGTTTCAAAAAGTTTGTCGCATTTCATATTTTTACCACGAATTTTCCTAAAATGCCCCGCCCTTTGTAACTCCTACAATATCCCTTTTAATTGGAAATATATTAATGATTCATTTTCTCTCACTCTCTTTCAAAAGGTAAGAGTGTGATAGAAAGGAAAGGTCAATGGAAAAAGAGAAAAATTAATGAGGAATAAATGTGTCAAAAAAATATGTTCCTTAATTCTATACAAAATGACAAATGCGACAAAATTTTTGAATCGAAGGGAGTAGTACGTAAAAACTAGTTATGTATATATGTTGATGAAATCGAGGAGATGTTTGTTTTGGAATTTTGAAATTCAAATTTTAAAATCCTAATGAATTGTAAGAAGTTTTGTGCTTATTTTGGAATTTAAGTACGAGGTACGTAGATTTAACTTTTTGTTATAGAATTGTAGGAATTTATAAGTACATATATATAAGTTTTGTATGTATTTATTTATAAGATTGATCACTTTTATAGAATTAAATATTTGTAAAATAAGATTTTGAAATTTTTAATAATTTTCTTTATTTTACGAAGCACAGGTGGAAGCGTAATTGAAGTTATCACCATGTAGGATAAGGAGGGTATCTGATCACCGGACTATAATACATTTATGTCGGGAAGATTTCTCTAAATGGACTTTGATCTAATTAATACATTCACCCAGAAGAAGTCCACCACCTTATCCACATGAAGTGAATTTATGTGTTTAATTATGTTGTTGATGTTTGTTGTCTTGTTGTTGGAACCATAATAATTAAGGATTCTATATCCTTACGGGTGTGTTTGGATCAATTGATTAGTTGAGATAGACTATTTTTTCAAGCTTAATCAATTGTTTGGTTTAATGGATTAAAGCCCGAGTTTTACATTGGGCCCGAGCTAGTTTTGTCAATTATCCCATTCTGGAGGGTTTATTGATCCAAGCTTGGGGGCTAAGTTTATTTGTCCAACTGTTATGGGAAATTAGGGAGTCATGTAAAATTTCAATTATGTCCTTACTTCTTGTAATATAAAAACCAATATGTCCTTATAAAGATATACTCAATAACTCTATTGAATTACATGCCATTGTATTTTATTGTTTCAATACGTTTTATTATTATTATTATTATTTGTTTATGTTGTTATGCACATGTTGTTAAGGGTGTAAATGAGTCGAGTCGAGCCGTCTAGTGTTGAACTCGAAATTCGATTGTTATACTCAAAGCTCAAAGCTCAAAACTCAACTTGACTCGATTGAGCCTAAATTTTTTATGCTTGAGCTCGATTCGATTAGACTCAATTACATGTATAATTTTTAAAATTAAATGTAAAATATATTTTTTCTAATATAATTAATTAATTACCAAATAAGTTCGAGCACGACTCGATTACTTATATATAAATTATATAATTAATGCAAAAATAGTAAATATTATCCAAAGTCGATTAGGCTCGTGAGTTTTTCAAGTTGAGTGTTTATGAACTTGACTCGATTAATTAATTCGAGTCGTTTTCGATCTTTTTTTGAATCGAACATGAGTAGTTCGCGAGTTGACTCAACTCACTTACACTCCTACGTGTAGTTCTTTAAAATATAGAAATAATATGGAATATTAGGTGTGCTGTAAAATTTCGTTCAATAGTAATAATAATTCCATGGTAAAATTTGTTTGAAGTATAAAGTCAAATATATGTCAGCAAATATAAGGAACAAAGATTAAATTGTTTACCTGAAGTTAAGAAGAAAAAAAGGAAGATGTATTAGAAAAATGAATTAGGGGCAAAATTGACTTTTGACCCTTTAATCTTATTTATCATTGAATCCAAACACAAAATATAACTTTTCGCTACAATATAAATAAAAAGTAATCCATCAATCCAAACACATAAATAAATTTCAAAAATTACAATCCAAACAGTGTAATCCTACTTAATCATATCCTAACTTGTCTATCTCATCCTACAATGCAAACAAGCCCTACAAGTTCTAATGGAGTGTATATTTCATGTTTGTTTGATATATATTTTGAATATTGTTTTCTACTTTAACTATTTTTCGTTGCTTTTATTGGACTTGGGCCGAATATATCGATGTTTTGGCCTAAATGGTAAACCTTTACAAATACACAACAATCTTTATTTCTTCTATGGTTGGGTTTCGGTTCTATAGGCCGCCATCCGACTCTGGTATTTGTAATGGGTTCAGACATGGATCGGATTGTATTGAAACGTACGTAGTGAAAATAATCAAAAAAATTAAGATGGGTAACACTTCACACTCTTCATTCTCACGTTTTTATTACGTGTCACCGATAATGAAAAAGATGACTCAATATAAATAGGGAGTCTGCCACCAACTTAATTAGAACAACAATGAGTTGCGCCAAAACAGCTCTAATAACGTTTCATTATTACACAATTCTTGAACAACTATATCTTAATTAGATTGATAAACAAACCATTCCACACTTTGAATATATTAACAAATTAATATAAAAAAATCAAGTAACAACCACAATCATACACAACTATTGTATTCTAGCTTGTAAATTATTTTTCAAAGTACTTTATCTTCACTCTTTAATAATCACTAGACTTTTGCCCGTATCGCACGGACTTGTTGTTCCTTTATTTTTTTAACTATCTTTGTAAAATGTCATTACTTTTCTAATTTACAGATAAATTTGTATTTTTAGTAAGTAATTTTATTTCTTTTTGTGGGGTTGAAAATTGAAATGCACACACGGAAGTTATTGTAGTAATTGTTTGAGCTTATAGCTAACATTTATTTTTTTTGCAGGTGAAAGTGTCGCTACGAAGAGTAGTGTAGCACAACAATTTTTTGAAAATTTTTCTGGTACAATCCAATTGAAGTGTTTACCCCCTTCTTTTGATTTTTTCTATTTTGGCCCTTTATTCTTTTATTTCAAATTAATTAAATTACTTGTACATTTTAACGTATACAAGTATTTTATGTATGTAGTAAAACATTATATGTCACACTCCACTACAAGAAAAATGACTTTTAGTGACATAATTTCTGTCATTATAGTTTCTCTAGCTAAAAGTCTTTAGTGACGGTAATTGACTTTTAGTGAGAGGTCCTGTCATTAATGCTCAAATTCCTGCTGTCACTAAAGACTTTTAGCTAGAGAAGCAATAATGAGAGGATTTTGTCACTAAAAATCAGTTTTCTTGTAGTGTTCAATCAGTTTAGTAATACAAAATAAGAAACCAAATCATCTATTTCCATGTGTAAATGTCTATATATTTATTGTCATATATATTCTATAATTGTAATAATAAATGACCGTTGGCGTCCAAAATTAATAATTTACGATCTCACAATGGTAAAGAATAAGGGTTTGGGTAACAACTTTTTAAATTAATTTGATTAAACTAAATTTTATCTCTAAAGAAAAAAACCAAAATATTCAACTCAAATAAACATTTGCCTTCAAATCTCAACATTTATAAATTTATTTCAAAACTAATATTCAAAGTGAAATATAAAATTAATTTCTTTTAATTCTTTATAATCTTCTTCGCAACATGCAACTCCATCTATATACGTACCAATAACTGCTCCAGCTTGCAGATGATTGGCCATGACCGTGAATTTCAAAAATACATTTAACAAAATCCCATTTAGTGAAGGGACAAGCTAGTAAGCGAACAATTGAATTTGAGAACCTATATATCAAGCATCCACCACGTACTACTCTTTTGGGACCCGAGCAAGAGAACCTTTATATCAAGCATCTACCACCTCTTTTTTACAGCCCGGAGCAAAAGACATGCACAAGAGCTCAAGTTCTTACTTTTCGATCGGTATTGTGCACTTCTACCTTGATTGGAGATCTTGTGGTTAACACTGTAATAAGCAAAAGACGGACCATCAACAATCCTTCAAGTTATTTTATGTTATTCAAACATGAAGTCGGTCTCCTTTCTCTTATATGCAAATAAATTAAATATCCAAAAAAAAAAATTTAAAAAAAAATTTAGGTAAGCCATTCAATTTTGTCTAAAATTAAAAAATCTAGATCGACGATAACATTAAGATCAAAAGTTAAAGCTTTTATTCTTCTTCTTCATTCCTTCTCCAGATATTTTTTTTATAAAAAATATTTGCCAAATTAATGCTTTAGAAATAGTGCATGTCTCAATAAACGGCAAAATATATATAGGTTCCACACGACCATGTGCTATTACCCATAACTATATAAAATGGTATATGACAAAGTGGGATAGCTCAAGTGGTTAGAGCACCATTACCTAGGCCTTAGGTCCTGGGTTCGAGTCATGGGGAGGGGAAAAGGGATGGGTATTTAACTTGTAATCAAAAAAAAAAATAATAATAATAAAATGGTATATGCCAAAAAGTCAATTTATAATTTTTCGCAGCAATTGATCCACACTTATAATAATACCGAGATAAGCTACTCAGCTTCTCATTGTTGTATTCATGTAATTAATAATTTATCCACGAAGAAAGAAAGAAGCATTCAATTGCCACAATATGACAGGTGTAGATGTGTGCATACATGCAAGTAATTGATAATATATAAACCCATGTGCATACATGCAAGTAGTTGATAATATATGCATACACATGCAAACACGGAAAAAGTTGATCTGCTAACCTACCTTTCAAAACATGCATACATCTAGAAACTAACTTTAAAGAAGTTAAATAATTGGAGAAAAAAATAAGATTGCAATCTAAGTGCTAAAGGGTTAGCAACTAACCATTCCAACGAATAAATACATAATTTGAGCAACTATGCTTATGACTCAAGTAAAATCACAGCTAATAAATGAAATAGTTACCCATCTTCGCTTTACCTAAAGATGAGTACAACATCATCCATGGTGATAACTCCTTTCAGTAGATCTCCAAATGACATCGTGCATGCAATGCACAACAGCCTTATTATTGGAACCTATTAATTTTATGTCATTCACTGCCTTTGGTGGAATTCTCTTATATGATAAAATAAAAATAAAAAAACTGGTTCAATTACACAAATGAAAGAAGCATATTCACAAGCATATGGTGTGAAAACTCATCTAAACCAGTAAAGTAATTACATAGCACGCTTATAAAAACATCAAGAGACTTTGAAAAACACTTTATTTTTAATGAGAAAGAGACTCAAAAAATCCTAACCCGAATCATAATATGTTCACAGAAAATACCAACACATAAAATCACGGATCAAATAATTTCAATCATAGGGCAGAATTAAGCGATCAGACCACATCGCAATTGAAAAATTAATACAGGTCATGCAAATAACATGAAGAAACTAAGAGCAGCTCAATAAGATCAATTCACCAACTGTAAGTAGGATGGGGGGCCTTACCTCATGTTTCTCAATTGTTGCATCAATGGTGGTACGTTCGAACGTCCTCGTGTACATCAAAGTGGAAAAGCTAGCTGCAAAAAAAAGATAGTTAGTTCTCTATTAGATTAGTAGTTACTTACTTAACTACTAATTAGTTATTTTGTTAGTTAGTTTTCTCAAATATTTGTCACTACAAAAAAATTGTCTAAAAGGCAACGGATATTAGCAACGGCAATGTACAATTGCCAATTGGCAACGGATTGGACAACTGCCAGAAAAAAGGCAACGGATATTGTCGCCGTCCCCTTTTGGCAACAGAAAAGGCAACGACGTGTGTTGCACTCACCAAAAGGAGACGGGAGTGGGTCCCTCGCTAAATGGCAACGGGAGCCCCCTCTCTAAAAGGCAACGGGAGTGGGCCCGTCTCCTAAACAGTTGCTAAAAGGCAACGGGAATAGTTTTAATTAAGATGAAAATAGTTTTAATTAAATGGATAAGTGAATTGATATTTTTAAATGGATAAGCGAAAATAATTATACACAATGTTGTATGTATATAATTATATTGTTGTGAATTAAAAATAATTAGAATGAATTTAAATGTTGTGAATTAATTGAAGATTAGAATAAATTTAAATGTATAAGTGAAAATAATTGTACACAATGTTGTATGTAATGATATTGTTGTGAATTGAAAATTAGAATGAATTTAAATGTTGTGAATTGAAGATTAGAATAAATTTAAATGTATAAGTGAAAATAATTATACCCATATGTAATGATATTGTTGTGAATTGAAAATTAGAATGAATTTAAATGTTGTGAATTGAAGATTACAATAAATTTAAATGTATAAGTGAAAATAATTATATACAATGTTGTATGTAATGATATTGTTGTGAATTGAAAATTAGAATGAATTTAAATGTTGTGAATTGAAGATTAAAATAAATTTAAATGGTGTAAATTGATAATTTTAATCACTGTAATTAAATTATTTAATTTGAAACACATAATTTAGTAAATTCTCATTTAGAAATAAATATGATATGGGTTTGACAATTTAATAATCCCTACACCCTAAAGTTAAAATTGATTGAATTAAAGAATTAAAACTAAAATTAAATTGAATATATATTAATTGCATTCACAACATGTCGACTAAAGTTCCTAGCCTAAACGGTACCACTACTACAGAATTGGACTTGGAGAGCTTTGAAAAAGGGCCTTGGAGAGCTTTTAAAACAGCTATTCAAGTGACAGCTCTCCAAGATAAGAGAGCGGTTAAAAACCGCTCTCTAAGTAAAAGGACTTGGAAAGCGGTTTTGAACCGCTCTACAAGTGAACCGCTCTCTAAGTAAAAGACCTTGGAGAGCGGTTCAAAACCGCTCTCTATATTAATTTTGTTTTTTATTAATTTCACTTGGAGACAAAACCGCTCTCTAAGTAATATTTTTTTTTTCGTAATTTTTTTTTTATATTATTTTTTTAATAATTATTTTATATTTTAAAAATCGTATTTATACAAAATCAAAACTTAATTATACAACTACAATATATATATACGTCAAATACGAAAAAAAATCAAATAAATAAACGTACACAAACATATCATCACAAATATACAAGTTAATACATTACATCCTACCAAAAGTTATACTAATTTAATTATACGTTTACAAAAATCGATTGTAAAGGTACCCTGTCCAATCTTTTTTCCATTTGTTCATTCTTTTGTTGTTGTAAGTCTTGAGCGGACGGTTATAGATAAACTGCAAACAACGATCAATCAATATAGTTAAATATATAGTATATGATTTTTTATTCAATCAAAAATAATTTAAATAAATCGATGAATTGACTTACCATGTTAGGAATCGTCGTTTGATAAGTCGTGATTATATCCTCAATATAACAACATACAAAATGTTCATAATGATCACTATCACGTTGGCTCGGAACCTGTTATATATAATTAGCAATTATAAGTATGCATTAATAGTACTATTATGATTATTTTCTATTAATTTGATAACTTACTAAATTAAATTACCTTAACATCTATCCAGCTCACTCTATTGAAAGTAGATCTTGAGACTAGATTGTGAAGGCGACTCTGATACATCGTCATCACACTATTATTATTATAATAAGAAAAAACTCTTCCACCCCATTCCTATACTCCTCTGATAATCGATCGGCTCGAACCCACTTTCGATCCATATAGAACTATATATAGATGTCTATAGGAAAGACAATAAGAAGTGTTTCTAAAGACAATTAATGTATCCTAATGTATTAAACCTAAGAGTATTAATTAAACTTAAAAAAATAATCGAGTCGAGTCTAACGAACCTAAAAAAATAATACTTTGTAACAAACAAATTCTCAAATATAGAGTCTAGCAAATTGAGTATTGTCAATATGAAGTGTTTTTTAAGAGAATGTATCCTAATGTATTAAATGTATTAAACTTGAGAGTTTATAACCTAAACTAAAGCACCATAAACTAATTTAAAAGGTACTTAACCTCTTGTTAATATACATGCAAAACTAAAGCACCATAAACTAAACTATTCTTTCATTCTTAAATTATGCAATTTATATAAAACCCCAACCATCTGTAATTGACTTCTTATATCTCCTAAATGTAATAAATAAAATAAATTACCCAAAATATACTTTTTTTCGAACCAATATATATATCACTTGTTTTTGAAGAGTTGTAAAATGTAGATCATATTCATGGTATGAGGTTTGGAGTCACGGTTTGGAGTTTATTTGGAATTCACTTTCCCTATTTTCACTGTGTTTAAGATCCTCTTTGTCCAAAAAAAAAAACAATTCAATGAACACACCTACGAATAATTAAACTAAATTATTTGTAGTCAATTAATTTGAAAACCTTAGATATATATTGAAAATGATATAAACTGTATATATATATATATATATATACACGTACCTACAACAGGGGAGTGGGAGCTACGGAGCTGGGCGAGGGCGACGGCGACGGGGAAGGCGACGGCAACGGAAGCGATGCGACGTACGGCACGCAGGAGAGAAATTCGGAGGCGATTCGACGTACGGCAACGGAGGCGAAGCGACGGCGACGGCTGGAAAGAAATTCGACGGCGACGGATGGAGAGGAAGCTCGACGGCGACGAGGAGTACGTGAGAGGCCGGGAGTGAGGCGACGGCGCGAGAAGGGAGAGGGAGGGAGGGAGGCGACGGCTGTTGGTTGATTTGGGGGAGAAGGAATTGAAAGTTGAAAACGCGTTAATGAAATTGACTTAGGGGGATTTAGAGTTTTTTACCAAGAATTAATCTTGGAGAGCGGGTATGAACCGCTTTCCAAGTGTATACTTGGAGAGCGGTTCTAAACCGCTCTGTATCCAAGAGTTTCACTTGGAGAGCGGTTTTGAACCGCTCTCTTAGCTAAATTTTTTTTTTATATATAAAACCGCTCTCCAAGTGCTATTTTGGAGAGCTTTTCAAAAAAAGAGCTCTCCAAGTGAAAATGTGTAGTAGTGTACACAAGGGGCGCCCATAATGCTTAGCGGCCAAGAGGTCGCGTGATCAACCCTTGCTGATCGCGAAATTCGCGAATTATTTGATTAAATGGTGCCCAGCGGTGAGTGTGGTGGGGTGTGATGCTTGATACCTGGGTTCGAATCCCAGGTTCTAATTTTTTAAAATCTAATGAAAAGGCAACGGAATGGGCCCCTTGCAAAAAGGTAACGGCTAACACGCGCTTGCCAAAAGGCAACGGCCGCCTGCAGTTGCAAAAAGGCGACGAATACATTAATTTTTTAAAATCTAATGAAAAGGCAACGGATTAGAGTCGTTGCAATTGGCAACGGAATGGGCCCCTTGTAAAAAGGCGACGGCAGTGGGGCCCTTGCAAAAAGGCAACGAATTCCAGCTGTTGCCAATTGGCAACGGATGTTGCACTCGCCAAAAGGCAACGGCTAACACGCGCTTGCCAAAAGGCAACGGCCGCCTGCAGTTGCAAAAAGGCGACAAATACATTAATTTCGTTGCCTTTGAAATGGCGACGAGCATATTGGCAACGGGGCTAATCTGTTGCCTTTGTCGTTGCCTTTAAGATTAAAGAGGGGGAATCTGTTGCCTTTTCCCTCGCCTTTTGGAGCATTTTTTGTAGTGTGTATTTTTAGGATATAAAAGAGACTAATCATCTTTGAATATACATTGAGAATTATTCTAAGTTTTGAATACATTTCTTCAATCTTGGTTTGATATTCTAATATGGTATCAGTTTTTCAGGCGATCTTCCCCGCTTCCATCCATTCCCGGAGTTAGGGCTTCTTCTCCGGCATCCCCTTTTTTTCTTACGGAAACACTTCTCTGTTTTCAATTCCCTTTCATTCCCAATTCTCTGTGCCATCGTTCTTATCCTTCGAATGGCACCAAACCCACCTTCTCTCGACCCAGCCAAGAACTCCATTTCGCTTCTCACACATCACAATGACAATCCCGCAGTCGCGATTGCACTCGATCCTTTAATTGGATCAAATTTCGTCTCCTAGAGTCATGTAATCAAACGTGGCCTGAGCGTCAAAAACAAATTACCACTCATTGACGGTTCGCTGCCCCAACCTGATGAAGACGACGATCCAGCCATCTTCGCAGCCTGGGTTCGTGCCAACGACCTCGTCTTGATGTGGATTCTCAACTCTATCTCTTCAGAAATCAAACATACTCTGGAATATTTCTCCTCCGCTCAACAGGTATGGGATGAATTAAAAACTCGATATACTAGTTTTGATGGCACTAGGGTTTACCATCTTGAGAAGAGTCTTAGCTCTATAACCCAGGGTAGTAATTCTTCGGTTACCGTGTGCTGCTTGATACCTGGGTTCGAATCCCAGGTTCTAATTTTTTAAAATCTAATGAAAAGGCAACGGAATGGGCCCCTTGCAAAAAGGTAACGGCTAACACGCGCTTGCCAAAAGGCAACGGCCGCCTGCAGTTGCAAAAAGGCGACGGATACATTAATTTTTTAAAATCTAATGAAAAGGCAACGGATTAGAGCCGTTGTAATTGGCAACAGAATGGGCCCCTTGTGAAAAGGCGACGGGAGTGGGGCCCTTGCAAAAAGGCAACGAATTCCATCCGTTGCCAATTGGCAACAGATGTTGCACTCGCCAAAAGGCAACGGCTAACACGCGCTTGCCAAAAGGAAACGGCCGCCTGCAGTTGCAAAAAGGCGACGGATACATTAATTTCGTTGCCTTTAAAATGGCGACGAGCATATTGGCAACGAGGCTAATCCGTTGCCTTTCCCTTTAAGATTAAAGAGGGGGAATCTGTTGCCTTTTCCCTCGCCTTTTGGAGCATTTTTTGTAGTGTGTATTTTTAGGATATAAAAGAGACTAATCATCTCTGAATATACATTGAGAATTATTCTAAGTTTTGAATACATTTCTTCAATCTTGGTTTGATATTCTAATATGGTATCAGTTTTTCAGGCGATCTTCCCCGCTTCCATCCATTCCCGGAGTTAGGGCTTCTTCTCCGGCATCCCCTTTTTTTCTTACGGAAACACTTCTCTGTTTTCAATTCCCTTTCTTTCCCAATTCTCTGTGCCATCGTTCTTATCCTTCGAATGGCACCAAACCCACCTTCTCTCGACCCAGCCAAGAACCCCATTTCGCTTCTCACATTACATCACAATAACAATCCCGCAGTCGCGATTGCACTCGATCCTTTAATTGGATCAAATTCCGTCTCCTGGAGTCATGTAATCAAACGTGGCCTGAGCGTCAAAAACAAATTACCACTCATTGACGGTTCGCTGCCCCAACCTGATGAAGACGACGATTCAGCCATCTTCGCAGCCTGGGTTCGTGCCAACGACCTCGTCTTGATGTGGATTCTCAACTCTATCTCTTCAGAAATCAAACATACTCTGAAATATTTCTCCTCCGCTCAACAGGTATGGGATGAATTAAAAACTCGATATACTAGTTTTGATGGCACTAGGGTTTACCATCTTGAGAAGAGTCTTAGCTCTATAACCCAGGGTAGTCATTCTTTGGTTACCTATTACAATCAATTTAAGAGTCTATGGGATGAATACCTTAGTTTCAGGCCTATCTTGTCTTGCTCTTGTAATGCTTTGAAAACTTGTGAATGTGATATCCCTAAGAAAATTTCTAACACTCAAGAACAAGATGCAGTGATGAAGTTTTTAATAGGTCTTGATGATTCTTACTCTGTTCTTCGTAGCCAATTGCTTTTAACTTCTCATTTTCCTCCATTGGCTAAAGTTTTTTCCTTACTTTTACAAGAAGAATCTCAGAGAACCTTAATCACCCCTCATCCTATCACTCTTGACTCTGTAGCTATGTTTTCTAAGCACCCTAACCCAAAAATTTTCAAACACAAGAAAAAGCCCCTCTTGTGTAGTCACTGTGGTGGCACCACTCACACTGTGGATAGATGTCATTTGATTGGTTTTCCCCTGGTTGAAAGGGGCCTAGGGGTTCTAAGATTAAAAATGAGAACACTCATTCTGCTAATATGGCCTTTCCTCCCCCCATTAAGGAAAACCTTGATACCTCTAATCCTCTTTTCAATCAAGAATTGTTTGACCAATTCTTGAGATACAATAAAACACAGCAGTGTCCCCAAACCCCCTCTTCCCCTCATGTTGTAGCTGGAGCTTTTACTCATCAACCTACTCAGCTCTAGGACACAAGTACATCCCTTTTCTCTAACACTATAAGCACCAATTCAAAAATATCCACTTGGATTTTGGATACAGGTGCCACTGATCATACGACTTCTGGTTTTTCCTTGTTTTCCTCCCCTCCTCCAAGTCTAATATAAAAAATAATCTCCCTATTAATGCCATTTCCATTGCACTCATTTAACTAGATACTCTAGTTGTTCTGTCAATTTTATATCCTCACACTGTGTTTTGTAGGACATCAACACCAAAAATGTGATTGGTACTGCTGAACAAACAGGAGGGCTCTATATTCTCAAGATTGCATCATACCCTGTACACTCAACCTCTCTTTCTAGTACTTTTGATTTGTAGCATTATAGACTAGGTCATATCTCTAATAAATACCTGTCTAATTTAAGCCAATTGAATGTAAAACCTAGTAGCAAGAATCATGTTTGCAATATATGTCATTTGGCTAAACAAAAGAAGAAACCTTTTTCCTATTAGTACTTCTGTTTCTTCTCATGCTTTCCAGTTGATTCATTGTGATGTATGGGGGCCCTTTTCTACTATCTCTCACTCGGGGCATAGATTCTTCTTGACCATTGTTGATGATTTCACTAGATGCACTTGGATATATATGTTAAAACATAAATCTGATGTTCAGTTACATAATTTTTCAAACATGATTCATACTCAATTCAATGCTAAAATAAAAATACTAAGGAGTGACAATGGCACTGAGTTTCTACTACATGATTTCTATCATAATTTAGGCATTATCCATCAAACTTCTTGTGTGGAGACACCTCAACAAAATGGTTTGGTAGAAAGAAAACATCAAATTTTGGACACCTTCTCCAAGTAGCTAGATCCCTTCTTTTTCAATCTAGCTTACCACTAAAATTTTGGAATGAATGTGTTCTCACTGCTGCTCATATAATAAACAGAACTCCTTTGCCTATACTTTTAAATAAATCTCATTTTCAACTTTTGCATAATAAAGAGGTGGATTACTCTTATATGAAAGTCTTTGGTTGTCTTTGTTATGCCAACACCCTCAATGCTAAAAGACATAAGTTTCAACCTAGAGCCACTAAATGTGTTTTTTTGGGTTATCCATTTGGTACTAAAGGGTACAAACTCCTAAATCTAAATACTGGAACTATCTTCATTTCCAGAAATGTCAATTTTTTTGAACATATATTTCCCTTTTCTGTTTCTCCTTTAAAAGAGATTGTACATGATCCACCAAATAATATAAGGCATTTCTCTTCTACTCATGTTCTTCTTAATGATGATCAATGTTCTGACACTTGTGACACTCCTATCATCTCAGATCATTCTCAGAATAACAATTCCTCTCCATTAAATAATAGTCAGCATCATAACAACATTGGTAATCCTATAAGAAAATCTAACAGGAATAGACACCCCCCGCTTATCTTGATGTTTATCACACCACCTTACCTCATTCCCTTTCTAACACTAATACACACGGAAAATAATATCTTATTTCTGATTATTTGTTTACTCGAAATCGGTACAAACCTTTCCTATCCTATACAGCTAATATTTCACAAATTATAGAACCAACATCTTATAAACAAGCAATGAAAGATGTTAAATGGCAAAAAGCCATGGACATAGAAAAAGCCAATACATGGACTCTTGTCACTATTCCTCCCTCAAAACACACTATTGGATGTAGATGGATATACAAAGTGAAGTACAATTCTGATGGATCTATTGAAAGATATAAAGCAAGGTTAGTGGCCAAAGGCTACACTCAGCAAGAAGGTATTAATTACTTTGACACTTTCTCTCCTGTAGCTAAGATCACTACTGTTAGGATTTTACTTGCTATAGCTGCTACTAAAAATTGGCATTTACACCAACTTGATGTTAATAATGCATTCTTACATTGTGATTTAATTGAGGAGGTTTACATGTCACCCCCTCCAGGGTATCATACTCAAAACAAAGTTTGTAAACTGAATAAAAGTTTGTATGGCTTAAAACAAGCCTCCAAGCAATGGTTTCAAAAATTATCTGATTATCTTGTGTCTGTTGGATATATACAATTTGTTGTTGATAACTCTTTGTTTACCAAATCCACTGCTTCTTCTTTTACTGTCATCTTATGCTATGTTGATGACCTTATTGTCACAAGAAATTCCCTACAAGACATCAATTTTATTAAAAAATTCATTTACAAACAATTTACTGTTAAAGATCTTGGTACTTTGAAATATATTTTGGGTATTGAGGTAGCCAAGAATTATAAAGGACTGCATTTGTGTCAAAGAAAGTATACATTAGACCTTTTACATGAATTTGGTTATTTAAACAGTAAACTTTTCTCTACCCCAATGGATCAAAAGCAGTCTTTTATTGATACACATGTTACTCCTCTTAGTGACCCTTCTTCATATAGAAGCATTGTTGGAAAGTTGTTATATCTTACAATAATAAGACCTGATATTGCTTATCCAGTGCATGTTCTTACCCAATTTATGAGTAATCCTAATACAGCTCATATGGCTGTTGTCCATCGTTTGCTTAGATATCTTAAAGGTAATCCAGGACAAGGCATCTTTTACTCCTCCACTAACAACTTCAAACTTCATGCCTTTTCTGACTCAGATTGAACTAGATGCCAAGTTACTAGGAAGAGCATTACGGGTAATGCAATATACTTGGGTGATTCTCTCATCTCCTGGAAAACCAAGAAGCAGCCTACAGTGGCTACATCTTCAGCTGAGGCAGAATACAGAGCTCAACTGAGGCAGAATACAGAGCCCTTGCTACTACAACTTGTGAAGCCCAGTGGATTTTATACATTCTGAAGGATCTCCATATTTCTCATGAACAGCCAGCAGCTATGTATACAGACAACAAATCTGCTCATGCCATGGCCCATAATCCTTGCTTCCATGACAAATAAAAACATATTTCTATTGATATTCCTTCCCAAGATAACTTGACAGACATCATGACTAAACCCTTACCACCTTCCTCCTTCAAACTCTTCAAAATCAAATTGGGCATTGTAAACATTCATGCTCAATTTGAGGGGGGTCTCAAGATGGTTAGTTCTCTATTAGATTAGTAGTTACTTACTTAACTACTAATTAGTTATTTTGTAAGTTAGTTTTCTCTGAATATACATTGAGAATTATTCTAAGTTTTGAATACATTTCTTTGTGGAAGAATATGCATTTCTTCAATCTTGGTTTGATATTTCAATACATATCTATACTTATGGGCTTAGCGACATTAATTTATAACTCACAGAAGACGCCTAATGGGCTTATTTCATATCAGTTCACTCCAATCTTGTGTCACATATATATACGTTAAGAAATCGGGCCTTTTTTTTTTTACCACAGGAACATGATGATAAAGCTTGGGGGTCTCTTCTCCTCTGATTTTCTTTATTTTTATTTTTCTGTTCTCGATAATTACGTGGAGTTGAATGATTTAGAAAATCCTTTAAATTTAGTAGTTCTAAGCATCGAATATGTAATTGTTTTAATTTTAGTTTGACTCCGTTACTTTGAACTTATTTTGGAATTTTTGAAGTAATGAACTGAACTGAATTATTATTCAGCCATGCTTATATGGTGATCGTTTTTCCTATTTGATTAGTCAGGTGGTTAATTTGGCTTTTTAATCGAGTGTGGCTTAATAAGCCAGAAGTAACTTTATGAAATATTTGAATTTGTCAACTCTCATGATGTTGGAGTTAAGTTTCCAGTAATGAATCCAACAATATAGTGCAATTATTGTAAGTTACTGAAAATCATATTCGGTCAAAAATCATTTTGGTGTGGCTAATTTCCTTGAAATCAAGCTTGATTCGAGCATTAGGTCTGGTGTTGGTTACAGTCTCAGATACAAACATTCTGCTGATTGGGCCAATTTTAATTTAATTCTTTTGTTTGAATATCATTTCTTTAATGGGTTCAAATTCATTTTGACTAAATAGGCTTAAACATGTGAATATGACACATTCTTTCAAACTTTGTTATAAAGAGAATCCCAGTACCTTTGGTAGTATGACTTTTTCATCTTAAATGGGCAGGTTATGAGATTACTAATCTGCTTATAGGCGTTGAACCTGGGATTATGTGCGGTGCGCTGATGCCTGGAGAGTTATCAATACTGGCATCATCAACGGAATAAAAGGTTCATTTTTTACTTAAATAAAAATGTATTGAAGTTTGTCAATTATCATTTGCTCAAAAGCTAGATAGGTTGAATAAATTAAAATGAATAGAGGACATTCAATTTGTCAGTACGGTTTGTTGAGCCTAAACTAAATGTTTAGTAAATTCTTTTTATTTTGTTTCGTTTCTGATTGGTGATTATCCTCTTCGCTTATTTTTTCATTCCTCAAGGTTTGGGCAAATGGGCCATTGCTGATCTTGAATTTTAAAAAAAATCACTTTAGCAATGCAGGTTCTGATCTTCCCTATTATTGCGCTTCAGAAATTTAAAATATTGTTAGACTGTCTCTTATAGCGTTTGGATATGTTTGTTTCCTTTTAGCTCTTTTATTTATCAGTGGTGGCATGATCATATTTTCTTGAGATATTAGTCAATTTAGTCCTAACCTTTTTTTTTTTTAAAGGAAAAAATAGTTTTATTATCTGAGTACCAACAGTACTCAAGAAAGTAATACCCTCAAGTGTTTTACATATAATATGATCTTGCACTCAGTGACCACCTAATCTTCTATACCGAAAATAAAGAGATTACATGTCCACAAGGCTTGGCTTTGCGCACCAATCGTTGAAAGATGCCGAGTTAGGACGGCCCCTACGCTGGGAGAGGATGTTCCAGGCTTGTACGCGGACCTAATCGAAGACCTTTTCCGCCTTTGGTTGCTCGTTTGCAAAGGCTTTTCTATTACGAGCCTTCCAAATGAACCAGACGATCATACACCACATACATTCCAATATTGGAGTCTTCCGTTTAGCCCCTAACAGCAGCCCACGAAATTACATAAGATGTTCCGCGGGTCTAATTTGAGTTGCTGAAGTGACAGAGAGCCACAAGTAGGTGAGATTCCACAATTTACCCGCGAATTCACAACCGAAGAAGAGGTGTTGTATGGTCCCAAAAAAGTTAAATGTATCAATTTAGTCTCATTTATTTCTAATTTGTTTTGAAATAGTCCCAAAAAAGTTAAATGTACCAATTTAGTCCCAAAAAAGTTAAATGTACCAATTTAGTTCCAATTTTTCACAATTACATTTAACATTTTTTGGACCAAAACAAAACAAATTGTGAAAAAATAGGACTAAATTGGTACATTTAACTTTTTGGGACCAGAACAAAACAAATTACAAAAAAAATGGGACTAAATTGATACATTTAACTTTTTTGGGACCATTTCAGAAAAGGTAGAAAGTTATGGGACTAAATTGGTTTATTTCCCTATTTTCTTTCTTCTGAATTATTAAAAGTGTTTCTTCTATGATTATGATTATGATTATGCTTATGCTTAACTTTTCTGGAGATGCACGTGAAATTAGTTGGAATGGACCCTATCCGAAGTTTGTTAATTTTAAGAACATCTCAAATGTTTAAATATTTTAGGTGCAATGTGATGTTTTGATAGATTTGAGTGTTTTGTTTATTGAATGTTCAATAAGGTTATCAAAACTAGAACTCTGGGTATCGAGGGATGGAGCTTTAGATGTGCAAGTTTGGAAGAAACATTATATGGATCGTACTTAATGTTCACTAAGGGCATGTTTGATAGCATAAACTGATTATCTAAGATTAGGATGATAACTAAACTTTATAAATTTTAAAGCATAATCTACCCTTAATCTAAGTTATCAAACAACCAATAAAAATGATATATAGTTAATCTAAGTTTAATCTAAACTATCAAACATAGCCTAAGATTATTAAAACTAGAACCCAAGCCTCTCTTTGGAATACCTATAATAAAAGCTTATTTATATGAATAAGGTCTCGAAAGTTATGCTTGAACTTTTTTTTTTTAATGTTTATGTATTCTGCTTGAAGCTTGCTAAACGGCGGTAATGCATTATATGGTTTTGATGATTGTAAGAATATAATGTTTTTAACTCCACCCTGCATGGATGACTTGGCATTTATAATTGTTGATTTTGTAATATCTTATGTATTACTCTTCCCTAATTCATGATGCACTATTGTTTTCAATTTTCTGAACTTTTCAACAGTGCATTGAAGTGCATTGAAGAAGGTATGAAAATTCTGACCTTATTAATAGCTGAATATAAATAATGTAATTGTTGTACGTGCTTTTGATGGTTGAATCGGATGTGGACTATTTGTTAGCACGAAACAAACATGTATAATGATCGGGGGTTTATTACGTGTTTAGGGAGTATTTATATGATGATCTTGATGATCTAATGAAGAACAAACAAGAACACAAGATATAGCTTCTTGGAGAAGCTAAAGCTTTAGAAGCTTGGGAGAGTTTATTGCTTTGGGTAGGGAGTGATTTGTAGGAATGGGTAACTTGTGTACAAATGAGCCTCTTTTAGGCATTATATAGTGGTTTCTAGGGGCTGCCCGCCCTTTACACGTGGCACGCCCTCATTGGACCTGTCTTCTGCCCGAAAAGGTGATTTGATGGCGCATTTAATGCTAAACCGCCTTTGGTGCTCGTCCTCGCCGAAATGCCGAGGAGCTGAGCTACGGTGGTCGCCGGAGGACCATGTCGAGGAGTGTGGTCGCCACGCTCCATGCTGTCTCCCAAGGCTTCAATACTTAGACTATTCTAGCTAAGATAGATATGTGCTCGCCACACATTTGGGCGAGCAGCTAACTAAAACGTGTGCTCGCCAACATCTTTGAGCGAGCACTTAAATATATTAAATACATCTATTCTATTACATTTTCTTGGTCTTGTTGACTAGTCGTCGCACGACTTTGTTGACTGGTCCTCGCCACGTAAGCTGGTGACTAGGATTGACTTGTCAAAGATTGACTTCTTTGACTAGGTATAACATTTGCCCCCTGGTCGCCTTTCTTCGTATACGTAGAATGGTAAGGCGAGCAGTATGGTCGTCTCCCTGGATGGTAAGAATTATTCTCGACAACACAATCAATTTTGAGATCTTGATGACGTGTGATGGAGGCGGTCGCCTCGTCTCCAGCGCCGAGCACGATTATCGAAGCAGCTTTTCATAATGACGGATCTGACATGTGTCAGACGCGTGGGCGGCGCAAAGAATTTGAATTTGGCGCATGGGGCGCGTGCCGACCTCAAAGGTCGCGCGTGGGGTCCACTCGCCGAACTCAAATTCGGAAATGAGCCCAAATTTTTGGGAAAATTATGAATTTGACCCCGTTTTTTGCACATAGGTCCCTAGTCGAATTTGCCTATAAATATGATTTTCACCTTCTTTGAAACACTTTTCACTCTTGCCATTTTCGAATTTCCTCAAGCTTCCTTCCAAGCTTCTCTCTCAAGCTTTTCCGGCGAGTCTTGTGGTGGTTTTCGATCGATACAAAGGTATTTAACTCTCATTTTCTTCTTTTAAAACTTCTTCTTCCCCCATTTCTAAGAAAAAATGGAGGTTGGTGGTGGCTCCGGTGGTGGTTCCGACGGTGGTCCGCCGCCGTTGGTGGGTGGTTCTGAAAATTCCGGCGGCGGGGACCGTTTGACCTTGGCTCTAATGGAGAGGGCATCCTCCTCGGACTCTAGGATCCACTCCCCTGAACCCATCAATGTTGGAGTCCGAAACCTAGGAAAAGCAGTGGTCGTCGATGTCGACGAGCTCGAAGAATCTGACAGGGACGATGCCGGCAATGATGCCGAGGAGACTGACTCAGATCTGCGCGATCCAGATTTGAATCGAGAGGTGGGCGAACAGTTAGAAACTGCCCAAGTCGAGGAGACCTTGACGAGGAGTCTCCGCGAGGACTTCGAAGAAGTTGTTCAATATGCAGAGAGCATAAAGGACATTTTGAGTGGTAGGGAGAGGTTGGATGGCGACGAGGTCTCGAGGGAGGCCTATTACAAATATTTCTGCGAATACCCTCCTCGAGAGGTTCCTCGCCCGCGCCGAGAAGCTTTCGAATCAAGATATGAAGCCTGTAAGTATGCGAGCACCGTCTCCTCGGCCCAGCTAGAAAATTCCAGAAAGAAGTACCAGCTGCCGGCCGATGTTTGTTTCTTTGTTCCTCGCCCGGATGAGAGGGCCGACCAGCCGCCAGAAGGGATGGTCGCCGTCAACATCGGCATGATGGAGGCAGGGCTTCGGTTCCCCCTGCACCCCAGTATCTCCAATTTTTTACATTTCTTAAAAGTCGCCCCTTCTCAAATTTTGCCGAACGGTTGGTCGAACCTGATCGGCATTCTTACATTGTTCGGCCTGGTGGCGGTCGAGAATGGGTGTCGGAACACATGGTTAAGCCCAAAAGAGATCAATTATCTCCTTCAGGTTGTCGAGGCCGGAGAGAACGTGGGCCATGGATACTACTATGTGAGGGGCCGAGATAATTTCAAATTGGTTGAGGGGGTTCCCAACAAGATTAGGGATTGGAAGACCAACTGGTGGTGGGTAGCCGGATGGCTCCTCTGATCGCATTCCCCTTGATACTGAGTATCAAAGAATTCGTGGTAAGTTATTTTTATTTCTGCTCGCTCTTTCTATACTGACTAACTCCTCGTTTTTGTAGGTGAAACTGCTCGCAAGAAAACTGCCGAGCACCGTCTTACACCTCTCTTCCAATATCATATTTGCTGCGTTCTCAACCGTCGCTACCTGGAGAGGTCCTGTCGCTTCTTGAACAGGGAGTGTATGCGTGAGCGAGCAGGTCTCCGAGTACCTCCTCACCACTTCACTCGAGAGTTCCCTCCAGGTATCAACATGTTTCTAAGTTTCTTGTGGATTTGCTAAGTTTTGTGAAATTGCTCCTCGAAAATATTAACTTCTCGTCTTCTTTCTTAGTAGTGGTCCCACAGAGAGTTGTCACTTACCTTCCTCCATCCATCGAAGTTGATCGCATACTGTCGAGCAGGATGATGCAATAAGCGAGAATGTTGCGCGAGCGCAAGGTAGTTGATGGCTCCGGCAAGAAAAGGAAAGGAGCGGAGACCTCGGGGGCTCCACCCAAGAAGATCGCCAAACCAACCCGAGGGGGCTCTTCTCGCCCTCCTGCTACCGAGCAGAGGATCTCGCCGAGGAGATCTCCCTCGCCTCCCCCCACACAAGTCGTATCCCCTCCTCCCCGTAATACTCGGTCGCGAGTGATCGCCGCGAGCTCGTCGGCCGGGGAGAGGGCTCAGGGAGACAACACCCTTCTCGGCTGGGATGCCGCAAGGGTTGCCAAGTAAGTTTATTTATCAATGAGGTTTTTATAATATTTTCAAGTACCTTTTCCTAAAAAATTTTTTCTTTCTTCTCTAATAGTGTTGCCGACTGCCGGATCGTCGAACCCTTCAACCCGAACCTCCTCGGCTTCTACCGGTCGCGGGATCCGGTCGACAGAGAGCCCCTGAATCCGATCGCACTAAGGGCTGTGAAGAATCTGCCTCGATCGCTGACGACCACACTGGTCGACGAGGTGGACAATCATAACTCGCTGGAGAATGCGAGATTGGTCGCCATAGACTTGAGTCGGGCGTCTTATACGATGGAGAAGCTCGCCTTCCAGATCGCCAAAAGCCGCAAAGTCAGCGAGGACAGGAGTGCGAAGCTCGCCCAAATGGCCAAGGCTAAAGCTGTTGTCGAGAGGAAGGTGGTCGACCTCGAGACCAAGTTGGCCGATGTCGAGGCAAAGTTGGCCGATTCTGAGGCCCAACTTGAGACGATTCGAAAGAAGGATCAGGAAGATCTCCAAGAGATCGAACGTCTCCGTGCTCGCCTCAAGACTGCCGAGGACGAGGTAAGAACTCTTCAAAATAAATCCGCAACTGACGAGGAAGAGTTGGCCACTCTTCGGCAACAGCTTGTCGACCTGACGGAGGAGCGAGATGAAACCAATGAGCTCGCTGGGGGCGTGGCCATGTTATCGGTGGCGCTTACTGCCCACGGGCTCATTCATCGGTTGTTGGAAGTTCATCCAGGAGTGGATGTGACTCCACTCGGCGGGTTTTTGGATGACCTCCTTATGAAGGAGAATCCTCAGCCGGAAACAGAACTCCCTCTGCTTCCTTTGATGGAGTTGGGACTCCTGTTCCCTCGACTGTTGGGTGTTCCGGTCCTCTTCTCGAACCCTCCAGAAGACTCCACACCTCAACAGGGCGAACAGGATGCTCCTGCCGAGGAGGTTGTGAATGAAGAGGAAGCCGAGGAGAATGCTCCAGTAGCTTAGTTTACTTGTATTTTATTTCTGTTTTTAGGACTGCTCGGCCATTAAGGCCTTTTTGTAATTTCAGCCTTTTAAGGCTTTTCAATGAATGGAACTTTTTGCTTATACGATGTTTGGTTATTTTGAGTGATCGTTCTCGTTACTGCTTTCCAACTTATGTTATGATTAATTTTTTGCAAGCATTTTTTTTTATAAGTACTTAGTCTTTTTGAAAACTCCTTTTATTGCGAGCATCTTTGCGGAAGAGTGCTTCGTCTTTTGTCTTTGCGAGCACCTTTAAGAAAGAGTGCTCGTCTTTTATCTTTGCGAGCATCTTTAAGAAAGAGTGCTCGTCTTTTATCTTTGCGAGCATCTTTAAGAAAGAGTGCTCGTCTTTTAGCTTTGCGAGCATCTTTAAGAAAGAGTGCTCGTCTTTTAGAGTTAACCAATCGTCGGTTGAACTCTTTTTAGTTTGGTAGGTAGTGATCGTCGTCGCCACTACCTTGCGAGCATCGTTAAAAAAGAGTGCTCGTCTTTTAGCTTTGCGAGCATCTTTAAGAAAGAGTGCTCGTCTTTTAGAGTTAACCAATCGTCGGTTGAACTCTTTTTAGTTTGGTAGGTAGTGATCGTCGTTGCCACTACCTTGCGAGCATCGTTAAAAAAGAGTGCTCGTCTTTCTTTCCTAGATGGCTACGCAGAGCCTTGTCTAAAAATTCAAACTTATCTAACACTTGATGGAAATTTAAAATTTGTACTTGTATTGAAATGATGACTAGATACAAATTATATAAATATGAAAAAATTAAAAACTTACTGGTAATACTTCTTCAGCTTGACCGCGTTCCACGGGTATTTGCTCGGCTTGCCCTCTAGATCTTCTAGCTCGTACGATCCGTTCAAGAGTGTGCGCGTTATTCGGTACGGACCCTCCCAAGTCGGGCCAAATATGCCAATGGACTGCTTCGTCGCCCTCCGAAGTACGAGCTGGCCGATAGTGAATTGGCGAGCACGTACTTTGGTGTTGTAATAGCGCTCTGATCTTTGCTTGTACACCACGTTCTTCTCGTCCGCTGTTAGCCTTCGCTCTTCTAGGAAGTCCAAATCGGAGAGCTGTGCATCGTTATTCAACTGCTCGTCATAATTTGCTACTCGAAAAGTTGGGACCTGCCCCTCTGCTGGTATGACAGCTTCGGTTCCGAACGCGAGCGCGAACGGAGTTTCACCAGTAGAATTCCTAGTGGTCGTCCGATATGCCCACAGAACCATGTGCAGCTCGTCCGCCCATTTGCCCTTCAATCCATCTAGCTTAGCTTTCAAGGTGTGTTTGATGATTTTGTTGATCGCCTCTACTTGACCATTTGATTGTGGATGATAGGGTGTTGAAAAAATTTTCTTGATGTTCCATTCTGAGCAGAAATCCAGCATATCTCGACTTGTGAATTGACGCCCGTTGTCGGTCACTATTGCTCGTGGTAGGCCGAACCTGCAAATTATGTTTTTCCAAATGAAGCTTGTCATCTGGGTCGTTGTGATGGTCTTCAATGCCTTCGCTTCGGTCCACTTGGTGAAGTAATCGACTGCTACGACTACGAAAGTTACCCCCCCGACGCTAGGCGGGAAAGGTCCGATGATGTCGATGCCCCACTTCGCGAAGGGCCAAGAGCTGTAGACGGAGATGAGTTCGTCTGGAGGTGAGTGAATAGCTGGTGCAAAAGCTTGACATCTCTTGCACGCCTAGGCGTAATGAATTGCATCCTTCTTCAGTGTTGGCCAAAAATAGCCTTACCTCATGATTTTTAAAGCGAGCGCTTGCCCCCCTTATGATTTCCACATGATCCTTCGTGGATTTCGTACATGACGATCTTCGCCTCGTCTTCTCCGAGGCATTTCAATAAAGGCATTGAAAAACCCCGTTTGTACAGCTGGTCGCCAACAACAGTGTACCTTGCGGACCTGAGCTGCAATCTGGTTGCTTTCACTTTGTCCCCCGGGAGCTCGCCGGTCTTGATATACTTGATGATCGGCGATCTCCAGTCCTCGTCGTTGGTCGCTTCAACCTGCAAAATCTGACCTCTGTTCACCGATGGGGAAGAAATTTTAGTGATGGTCGCTTCTGAAAATATTGCCTCCCCCTCTGAAGTGGCCAGTCGAGCTAACGCATCTGCTTGCGTATTGTCCTCCCTAGGGATTTGCTCGATGTGGAATTGATCAAATTGCTCGAGTAATCCTTTTACTAGCTCTTGATACTTTATCATTTGATCGCCGCGAGCCTCGTAGTCGCCCGTAATTTGATATACAACCAGCTGAGAGTCAGAAAAAAATTTCAGTTTTCTGGCGCCCACGGCCATAGCCATCTTGATTCCTGCAACCAGAGCCTCGTACTCTACTTCGTTGTTGGTCGCCCGATACTCGAACTCGATCGCCGAAGCAAACGTCTGTCCGGTTGGGCTGGTGAGGACGATTCCTGCCCCTGCTTTGGTGCTCGTCGAAGAACCATCGACGAACAGTGTCCAAGGAAGCTCGATTCCCTCGTCCACTTTCTACGGGAAAGTGAGCTCTACAATGAATTCAGCCAGCACTTGTCCCTTGATTGCCGTTCTAGGTGCATAGGTGAGCCCAAATTGCCCTATTTCCACCGACCATTTCAAAAGTCTTCCAGTGGTATCCGGACGATGCAGTGCTCGTCGGAGTGGAAAGGTGGTGAGGACGACCACCTCGTGGTCGAACAGGTACTGCCTTAATTTTCTGACGCTCATGACTAGCGCGTATGCCAATTTTTCCATTGGAGTGTATCTCAACTCCGCATCTCTCAGTGTTTGACTTACGTAGTAGATAGGCAGATGTGTGCTCCCCTCAGCTCGGACGAGCACTGAACTGATCGCACAGTCAGTGGCCGCCAAGTATAGATATAAAATTTCGCCGGGGATTGGCTTAGACAGGATCTTCGGATCCGATAGATATTCCTTTAATTTCTCGAAAGCTTTCTCACACTCATCGGTCCATTCGAACCTCCCTTTTTTCAGAGCATCGAAAAAAGGTTTGCAACGATCGCCCGTTCGTGCAATAAATCTGTTCAGCGATGCAAGGCACCCTGTCAACCTCTGTACTTCTTTCACGTTCCTTGGGCTTTGCATGTTAATGACTGCTTGAATTTTACTCGAATTCGCCTCGATGCCCCGCTGGCTAACCAAGTGCCCCAGAAATTTTCCAGAGCTAACTCCAAAGCTGCACTTCTTCGGATTTAACTTCATGTTGTACTCCTTTAGTATATCGAATGTCATGGCAAGGTGGTGTAGGTGATCCTCTTTTCGCAAGCTTTTGACAACGATGTCGTCGATATAGACCTCCACCATCTCGCCGATGTGTTTCTCAAACATCTTGTTTACCAGTCTTTGGTATGTTGCTCCCGCGTTTTTCAAACCGAAAGGCATTCTCTTCCAGCTGTACATTTCGGTGGCCGTCATGAAGGCCGTATGCCGCTGGTCGTCGGGATGCATCGCGATCTGATGGTAGCCTGCGAAAGCATCCATGAAAGTTAACATCTCGTGCCCCGCTGTGTTGTCTACTAGGTGATCAATGTGGGGCATCGGAAAGTGATCTTTCGGACAGGCGTCGTTTAGATCTGTGAAGTCTATACACAACCTCCACGACCCGGTCGTTTTTTTGACGAGCACTGGATTGGCCAGCCACTCGGGATCAGTTCCAGTTTTCTCGATTAACTTATTATCGATCAATTTCTTGACTTCGACTGCCAAAGCCGCATATTTATCAGGCCCAAATTTCCTTCGTTTTTGGGTGATAGGTCTCCTTGCTGGATCAATATTTAGTCTGTGGCAGGCATGATTTGTGGGAATGCCCACCATATCTTCGTGCGACCAGGCAAAGGCACTGATGTTTTCTTTCAAAAATGCGATCATGTCCGATCGCAAATGTTCTGGTAAATTCGAACCAATGAATACCTCGAGTTCCGGACGAGCCTCGTTTAAATGAATGGTTTCGAGGTCCTCCGCCGAAGTCGCCCGCTCTTTAGGCTCCTTCCAACGAGGATCCTCAATTCTGAACTCCGGCTCAAAACCTAACCTAGGTTCCAGATCTGGAAAGTTTTCTGGCAACTGGTCGTCGGGGAGCTGGTCGCCCGAGACTGTCTGCTCGTCGATATCCATTGGGGTGTGGTCGTCCACTTCCATGGAGGCGTGCTCGTTCGCCTCCACTTGGTGGTCGTCGAAACTATGACTGCACTCCCCAATTTCAATCTTTCGGTACTTGCTAGGAAGACCCTCCAAGTAGTTCACTTGCTCTGTTTGTGTTTGACACTCAATATACTGGCCAATCATAGTACTTTCCTTAGAATGACGCTTTGCAAAACGGACGAGACACTCCCTCGCCCGCGTCTGATCGCCCTTGACGGTTATAACTCCCGCCGGGGATGGAAATTTTACACAGTAGTAATAAGTAGAAACGGCCGCCTTGAACTCGTTGAAGAAAGGTCGGCCGAGGAAAACGTTGTAGGACGATGGCATGTCGATGATCAAGAAGTCGAGCTGCCTAGCATGGTGCATTTCTGGCTCTTTCGACGATGCCAACTCCAAGGATAGTCTGATTTTCCCAATGAGAAGGTTGCGCGTATCCCCAAAACCTACGATTATATCATCGCAAGGCTCGATGTATGCTGCATAATCACCGAGAGCATCCAGAGTATGCTTGAAGAGGATGTTGGTGTATGCCCCAGTGTCGACCATCATGCGATGGACGTTGGTTCCCATGATCTTCCCCGTGATGACCAAAAGCATCATTGTTTGGGTGCACCACGTCGTTCAGGTCGTCGTCCGAGAAAAGGATTTGGTGAGATAGAGGCTTCTCGGCAGTCGGAGCGACGCACACCTGATGGACATTGTTCAGTGCTCGCTGCTCACTCTGAGCCCGGCGAACAGATAGTTCTTTCCCAGACTGAGTTCCCCCTAAAGGGCCTTCTATCGCCATACAAGCTCCTCCCACATTATCAATGTCGCCGCCAGCATGTTGTGGCATGGGAGGAGTCAGCTTGGGACGATTCAGTTGTTGGCGCAGGTCGTCGCCGTCGTCGCGACGTTTCTTCCCCCTGTTGTCGCCATTTCCGAGAGGCTTGATGAACTGGGCGAGCTTGCCCTCATTGTATAACTTGAAGAGGTTTCTCACCAAGTCTCGGCACCCATTGGTGTGGTGGCCAATGGAGTTGTGGTAGTCGCAGAATTTGCTACCATCCAGTTTTTCATCACTGGTATGCATTGGTTTGGCCTGGGGGAGCATATTCTTTCCCCTAACTGCATTGAAAATGCCCCTGGGATCCACAGAGAGAGATTCCCTGAACTGGATGATCTCAGGAGACTCCTCGAAAGGCCTGAAGTTGGCTGGGCGAGCACTGCCAGCTTGAGTGGTCGCCTTCTTGGGCTGGGATGACTCCCCTGTGTTTGTATTCTTCTTGGGCCAGACCCTCTTGGACGCCTCCGGCTGCTCGTTAGCCTTGGCGGCGTCCATTATTTCCTCCATTTGAATGAAGTTCCCAGCCCTTGTGCGGAAGTCCGCATAAGAACTGGGAAAAGTAAGATGGATAGATTCCCAGAGCTTGGTACCTATCCTCGGACCGGAAACAGCTGAGATCAGCTTCGTCTCATCGTTCACGGCCTCCCCATCAATCACCAGCCTATCGAAGCGCTCGATGAAGTCCTTGCCCGACTCATTTACAGATTGGCGAACGTTTGCCAAACGTTGCTTTGAGGCTGGGCGAGCAGCAATAGACTCGTAGTAGGTCAGAAAGAGTTGTCGCAGCTCAAGGAATGAGGTGACAGATCCGGGACTCAGCGTTGTGTACCATCGGTGAGCCCGGTCTCCCAAAGTTAGGGAGAAGTTCCTGCATTGTGTGGCGTCCGTTGCCCCAATTGAGGTCATATAGTTGGAGTACTTGGACAAGTGTACTCTGGGGTCGGATGCACCATCGTATGCCGCCATGGAGGGCATTTGAATCTTTCTCTGAATGGGGGCGGTAAGGATTGCAACGCTCAAAGGAGGTGCGGGCAGAGTGATTGGTGGGGTGGTCCCTAGCTTCGAGGCGACCACCTCAGCTCGCAGAGTTTCCATCTCTATCTTCATTAATTTTTGGGTCTCGAGGAACTAGGCGATTTGCCCCTCCTCGGCAGTTTGTGCTCGGGGGACGACGACCTCGTCGCGTCGGCTCTCTTGGGATGCGGCCGGGCGATCATCATGACGTGATCGCCTGGGGGAATGTCTCTCAGACTGGCGGCTGCGATAACTCTTCGCAGGAGCTCGCGAACCCTTCCCTGGTCCCACTCTATCAAGAGCTGAGACTCTATCGCCCTGATCTCTCTTATCAGCGTGATCTCGGTGGTGGTCGGCTCTGCCTGGTCGGCCATCCACATTGAAAGGTACTCGGCGAGGAGCCCTTCTATCTCTGTCATCCATCCGGTTGAAAACCGAATCTCGGTGTCGCGAGTCCCCCGTGTGGCTATTGTGGGAGAGCTCGTCGACTTTGTTTTTTCCTCTGTCCTGGGGGTGAACAGAGTTGGAGTGATAGGAACGGTTATCTTCTTCGTTCCCCTTGGCTTTGCGAGCTCGGTCGAAGGCCTGATCTTTGGCCTTCTCCAGCTCCTCATTCTGCCTCTTCTTCTCTGTGAGATAGTCACAGAGATCTTTCAGATGCTGGGGATCATTCAGAATGTCCCCCATATTCAAGTTTGCAAACGGATTCACCGCCGGCGCCGGAGGGTGCTCGTTCCCTCCGGGAGCAACAAATCCGTCTTGAGGAGTGTGATGAGACATCGTTTAAAGAGTGTCTCTGGGGATTATTACAAATATATGACTGTTTTTAAGCTTTCGACGCTTAAAACCGAAAGATTAAAGTTCTTACGCAGAAGAATGTGCTATTACAACTACTTATTAGCAAAGTAACAACAACTGAAGCTTAAAAACAATATTACACGGAGATCAAACTCCAAAATATGTCTTGAATATTGCAAATATTCAAGAACATGAAGAACACGGAAATACGTAAACAAAGTTTTAAAAGGTGGAACTACCGATTAAAAACCTGAAAACGGAGTTTGCAAACCGATCGCTCGATGATCGGTCGAAACTGAGAGTGATGAACACGTAAAAGGACCCCTCCTTCTAGCGCCAAATGTTGTACGTGCTTTTGATGGTTGAATCGGATGTGGACTATTTGTTAGCACGAAACAAACATGTATAATGATCGGGGGTTTATTACGTGTTTAGGGAGTATTTATATGATGATCTTGATGATCTAATGAAGAACAAACAAGAACACAAGATATAGCTTCTTGGAGAAGCTAAAGCTTTAGAAGCTTGGGAGAGTTTATTGCTTTGGGTAGGGAGTGATTTGTAGGAATGGGTAACTTGTGTACAAATGAGCCTCTTTTAGGCATTATATAGTGGTTTCTAGGGGCTGCCCGCCCTTTACACGTGGCACGCCCTCATTGGACCTGTCTTCTGCCCGAAAAGGTGATTTGATGGCGCATTTAATGCTAAACCGCATTTGGTGCTCGTCCTCGCCGAAATGCCGAGGAGCTGAGCTACGGTGGTCGCCGGAGGACCATGTCGAGGAGTGTGGTCGCCACGCTCCATGCTGTCTCCCAAGGCTTCAATACTTAGACTATTCTAGCTAAGATAGATATGTGCTCGCCACACATTTGGGCGAGCAGCTAACTAAAACGTGTGCTCGCCAACATCTTTGAGCGAGCACTTAAATATATTAAATACATCTATTCTATTACATTTTCTTGGTCTTGTTGACTAGTCGTTGCACGACTTTGTTGACTGGTCCTCGCCACGTAAGCTGGTGACTAGGATTGACTTGTCAAAGATTGACTTCTTTGACTAGGTATAACAGTAATCAAGGCTCAAATATCATCTGTATATGTGAATAATCAAGCTACCTATCTTTCTGATCGACTTTTCTTAAATCAATGGTCAAAACTGTTCTAAAAATGATTTCCTGGTTTGACAATGTGGTTTTAGGTTGATACACCCAAGACTTTCTTGTGGTCAATTTTCATTTGATGATTTTATATAATAATATAAGGATTTTTATATTTCATCTCATGGTAGGTGACATGAGAGGGCATGTATAAGGGCATTATTGTTTGCAACGACGGTGCTTTGTATGCAAATTAGGGCTGACAATCGAGTACTCATATCATGGGAAATTTTTAGGAGATGTAATTGAAATTAACCATCAAAGTTAAATTAAGGGATTGTATCAAATTTTGACTAGCAAATTTATCTCGAAGCCAATTTTTTTTTTTTTTTTCTGTTTAATAGACCATTTTTCTTTAGTGTACTTCATCTGATAAATAAATTGTCAAGAAATGATTTTCTTTTGAATCAGATTATATTGGTAAATTATATATATTACTCTTTTCGTTGTGTAATTACTTTTACACTTTCTTTTTCGGGACATTCCACAATAACTTTTACACCTTTAAAATGGAAAACCTTTATAAACTTCACCCTCACAACAATATCCTCAATTTTACTAAAATGTTCTTAATTATTATCCACATATACACATAAGTCAACTCATTTTGAGTATTTCTTAGTTAATTGTCTTTTTTATTCCCGTTATAGTTTATAAGCCAATTTTAGTTATGAAGCCCACAGATTAGAGTGTCCTAACTCTTTTTAGGTTTAATAATGAAGAAAAATATGAAAAGGGTTTTGATTGCATTCTCTTCATTAAAATAAAAGCATATTAACAATAGATTTACATCCACTATCTAACTTATATTTACCAGCAATAGTATGATATATCAAATGCAATACTATAGAGCAGTGTAAATTTCAAATTGGAAAAGCTAATAAGAAGTCGTCGATCTTTCAAGGGAAGTAATCAATGTAGTGTTTTTTTATTTGCTTAACTTTCTCTACATATACTCTTTTAGAAAATATCCAAGATGAGGTCATGTGAGACCGACTCAGAGGTCATGAGCGGATCCAAGGATGTTTATTAGAAGGCTGCGATAATGCAAAAAATTGGATGCCATGTGAGAAGTTATTCGGCCATCATGCGAGATTATATTACTTCTTTTTTATGAATGCTTAAATTTTCAATTTTATATTACATTCTCATAGTTTTTCATTTTGTACTCTAAACATGATACATATGTATGCACTTTATTCAGGTTTAGACGTACAATATTTGGCTAACCACATTTTCTGAATTTCAAAGTTGCAATACACCGGGCTAAAAACTAGTGACTATAGACTATATTGGGTCCAATTATTTACCTCTAAAACTGAGTTATTTTCTTCTCAAACCATTTATTCTTCGAATATTCAAAATTATAAAATAATAAGTAGGAAAGTCACACTAAAATAATAAATTAATTTGCATAAAATATTCAATTAAAATATAAAAATATACAATAATTTCAACTGGTCAATAATTTCATCAATAATTGTACAAAGTCCGGGTAAACATTCTCTCATATATAAACAAAATATTTACCTATACTATGTACTGTAATTGAAGAATTCGTACTCCCGAAACGTGAAATGCTAAAGCTGAATACACGTGAAATGCACTACCCTTGAGTTGTCAAATCTAAGGAGAATATATACTTTACTTTTGAAACGGTAAAATTGGCTTTTTACTATCCTGCACACTGCTTAAAGATGAATACGAACACAGACACTTTCATATATCATCAGCACATCTAACGGGGGAGGTGCAATTCCTACTGGCAAAAAATTGTACTCACCAATGGAGGTACAACACGATATACCATTGAAAAGAAAATGAAAACGAGGTATAAATTTGAAAAAGTACAAAGTTTTAATTTGTTCCAATAACAAATTATGAAAAGTTGGAATTGTGGGGTCAATACCAACTTTTACTTTTTCAATCTCGATGAAAGTTACTCATAAACTTTTAGCAGGATGGTTAAAAAATGTAATAAAAAAGTAAATGTATTAGAGGTAGAGGTTAATGATGTGATTGAAAAAAAATAATACTCCCTTCGTCCCAGTGAAAGTTACTCAACTTTCCTTTTTCGTCTGTCCTTCTTTTTTGGTAACTATTTTCTCTCACATTTCATTATATTTTTCTCTCTCTCAATTAAATCACCTCTAATACATCTACTTATTATATTAGTATTTCTTAACCTCCGTGTCCGGAGCTCATGGAGAGCTTTTCCTGGGACGAAGGGAGTATAATGAAACGTGAAAGTGAATAGTTTGTCAAAAGAAGAATGAATAGTTTTTATTGAGATGAACGAAAAAGAAAAGTTAGGTAACTTTCACTGGGACGACGGAGAGAATATTACTCAATTCGTTCGCCTATAAGCTTCACGTTACTTTTTGGCACATAGATTAAGAAAAGTGATTAAATAATAAATATAGTACAAGTGATGTGATTGAGAGAGGAGAGAGATAGAGAGAAAAAGTAACATATAAAGTGAATGTAAGAAAAAGTACTTACCAAAAAAGGTATGGAAAACTTATAGGTGGACGGATCAAAATGGAAAGCTTATAGGCGGACGGAGGGAGTATTTTATTTCTATTAGACAGCTTGTGTAATCGACAATTTTTATTTTAATTATACGGAGTATTTGTTAATATAAATTCATAAATATTTATTCTATTTACTAAATCAATTAATAAAATTAAAAATGAAATAAAGTAAAAAATATTGAATGAATTAAATAATATGAATAGTGGGACCATGAAATAATAATAATTGTATGTGTGATAATTGAGAAGTAGGTGTATAAATTGATAGTTGTAATTTACTTTTAATGTAACAAATGAAGTGACACAAATTTATATTCCCTCAGTCCCAATTAGATAAACTTATTTTTCTTTTATAAATTTTCCATTTACTCAATCGGCTGTATACAAGGACGGATCTCTCATGGGCTATAAGGTGGGAGCACCACCCCCCACTCCCACTCTCACCCTCACTCTCACTCTCACCTCCCTTTTATATATACTCCCTTCGTTCCGCAATTAATTACTTTTACACTTTTCTTTTCGCGACGTCCCACAATAACTTTCACACCCTTAAAATGGAAAACTCTTTATAAACTCCACCCTCACAATATTCTCAATTTTACACAAATGTCATTACTTTATACATAAAGGTTTACAAAATTAATCCTCAAAATTCCCACTAAATTTACTTTTCTTATTTTGTGTGTCATGCACTTCACATGTGAAAATAATCACGGAAGGGAGAGTATTATATAAAAAAAACTTGCAATCCCACAAATTCGAACCGGCAACTATGACATACGTAAATAAAATAGATACTTTTCCAATGATCCATATTTATTTTTATTAAATTAATAGTAAAATATACTTTTTTCGTACATCAAAAGTGTGCTTAAATCTATTTTTGGATCCACAAAATATATGTTTATTTTATTTAAATACTTAAATTTTGAGTATTTTTTTCACTTTATTAAAAAGATTGACTATCTACCAACAATATTTTACTCCTTATCTCATATATCTTTTTTATAATTGAAAGGTGATTTTTTTTTAAACATTTATATAAAAAAGTGAGCACATTTTTTGTGGACGGGGAGTACATATTTAACTCTTTACATCATTTAAAATTTCAATTAAATAACAAATTCTAAATTAATCCCCAATATCAAACCTCTAATGTAAAAAGACATATCAAATTCGAACTAGTGACTTCCATATAGACCTAGTTGATGTCTCTAACAATGTGATAGATACTCAATTGGTTTAAATCAATAATAGATTCAAAGATAGGAGTGAAACTTTAAGTTTAGTAATGCCTTGGATCTCAAGGACAACTTGAAGTTGTTTAATGAGGATTTTATTTATGATCTCGCTGATAAATTTTATAATTTTTAAAATCAACCAAAACTCAAAATAAACATGACAGATGAATTCTGCCGAATAAAAAATTGTAGGGTGCAATTTATATAAATATTGTTTTTACTTTTATTTTTCGTGCGTACTATTGTATATTCATTTTAGACTTCAAAAAATGCAATTCATTTACTACTTTTGCCTCGGTAATTTGCAAATTAATTACCCACCCCGGGTAAATGTGTAAGATAAAAAAAAAAAATTGATAATTTCAATGTACTCGTTGGCCTCTATAAATACACTTGTCACTTGGCAATCCCTTCATTGGCAAAAGAATTTATATAAGCCAAAAAAGCAGAGAAATCAAGAAACAAAACATGGCATCCGGTGGAGGAAATCGGACGTCCAAAATGGAGGCCGAAGAGAAGGAGAGAAATGAAGCTGCAGGGTGGGCCGCTAGCGCTCTGGCTGTGGGTGCGGCGGTAGGGGTGGCGGCGTGGGGCATATCGAAGTTGTTTGGGAGCTCCGAGGTGGAAAAAGAAGAAGTAAAGATGATGAAAGCACCAGGGAGAGATGGATACATCCGAAGGCCAGATTTTGAGGCATCTCCAAAAGACTATTTTCGCAACAAATAGTGGACTAGTACTCCGTATTAAACAAGGGAAAATGTACTGTCTTTAATTTCTAGGCTTCTTATTTATGTACTGTAATATTAGTGTTGCTTTTCGCGCGTTATCTGCCTACAACTCTGATATATCAGAGTTTTGCATGTGTCTGTGAACCTTTAATGAATGTTTCCCTTTGTCTATAATCTTCATTCTCAATTGTTATTATATTATGTAATAATATTAATTGTTGCTTTCAATTCTGTTTCTCGATCTGTCTATATATGATCATACTCTGATCTGTGCTCTTTATAATCCCTCCGAGTTGTGTGTATTTTCTTTAATCAATGTTTTTGTTACTATTTCTTCTTTTTCTTATACTAACAAATTGTAATCGATTTCTTACATGTTTTGATGGCCTACATAAGTTAATACCAAAAAATCCTTCCTAACTTCAATTTACCCTCTTCTTTTTTTATTTATTTTTAATTTAGTTTTGAATTTTGGTGTGTCAATTTTGATCCTTATGGGTCTAAAATCGAATAGAATTAACAAAGTTGACACAAAAAGATTACAAAAATTACGTTAAAATGACATTAATTGACATAAGAAGGCCAAAATGGCAAAATTGAAATATATATATATATATACTTGAAGATCTATGATATTATATCTAATTTAGACTTTTTATTAAAGTACATTTAAAATTTTAAAATAAATAAATTAATTAAAGTACATTTAGTAGACAAATTATCATATTCTATTAGACATTTTATATAAAATTGTTAATATTGTGGGTGTACGTGAAGTTTATGAGAAAAAATCTGCTTTTGGGTCGCAAATATTATCTTAAAACGTTCAACAAAGAAAAATTTGAACGTTATTACGAGACAGAGAGTATAAATTTACAATATTAACATTGATCGGTTTCACTTATTTTTTCGGCCTGCCTCTGGTGTAAGGCCTACAGATTACTAGTGTAAGGCGGAACTGGATTCTCTCAATTTTTTTGTGTAAAATTCTTATAAATTTTAAGATAAATAAATACATAATTAAATAATGAGTAAAAATACAAAAATGTCTCACCTCAAAATTTTAAAAAAAATTACGAAGAAAGGTATAATACATTTTCCTTAGCTATATAGAAAGACCTTGTGACTTTGTCTCTATGTTCATTCACAATTGAGTTTCCTATAGTCATAATCCGAGTTTAGGCATCAAAACAAAATTCAGAAATATTATGTAACTTCATCCAACTAGGAAACACCTCATATCTCCAGATAACTAGTTTTATCAATTTAGTACTTAAAATTGAAATACGAAAAATAGCTAGTATCGTTTTGATTAAAATACCCCTCCATCCCACAATTATATCTATTTTTATTATATTTTATTTTATACAAATCTAGTATTTTCTTTTTTTATCGCATTCCTTTTCATTAAGGAAGAATATAATAATTCCACTAGTATCATTGATTGGTTACACTTATTTTCTCGGTCTGCCACTATTTTAAGGCGAACCTTCATTTTCCTTTCCTTAGAGAAATAGAAAAAAAAGACTTGGTGACTTTGGTCTTCAAAACTTAATCCTACTTTCTAATATTAATTTGTCGGAGACTAGGACGACTTTGGATCTACCAATGAGGCTAAACAGAGTTGTTCCTTTAGTACAATTATTTCTAATTTATTTCAATTAAGTACTATCACTGCTAATTTCTTTCACTTAACGTTAAATTTACTCAATAATGGATTATAATAATGGCATAATTCAAAGTAAAAAGTAACATCCTTATCTTCACAAGCAAATGACAACTTTTCTAGTGGTCGAAGGAGCTAGTTGCTACCAAAGTTTGTATACTTGAGTGTTATTTTTCACCACCACTTTTAATTTAACTGGAATTTTTCACATTTTTAATAATTAAATTTTAAGTTTGGTTTTGATAATGGAATTTAAAAAAAAAAAACTGTTGGGGCCCTAATCTCAAGTGTTTTGGCTCAAGATAAACCATTAAGCCCATATCATTGTTGTCCTAAGTACTGAATCACCATTTCCATTTTGTCTTTGACAAAAATGTGAATTGAAGGAGAGTGGAGACTGGAGAGTGAGATAACAGTGAGGGTGAAGCTATTCATCTTAGTTCTTTGGTTATCTCATCTACAATCCCGATTCAATCCGACCTCAGGTATCTAAGCTCGTCCCTATGGGAATAGTTCATCGAAGAGGACAGGAAACCCAACAAACACAAATACTGAAAAAATATTTCTTTAAACACTAATGTTACAACATAAAGCGCAATACTCATCCATAAATACAGCAGGGATGAAGAAGTGAAATACTATAGAACATCAACCAAAATTACTGCAATTGAAAAAATGTTTAAAAGATTTCTATAATTAAGAAATTTTCAGCAAAAAGGAAAATAGTGAGAGAAGCTCATCTTTTTCTCTTTTTATTTTTTCCCAACTGCCCTGACTTGAATGCATGCTCCTGTTCTTGAAGGAAAGCTCTATGTTTCCCATACTTCTCCGCTTTTTCTTGCTCAGTTCGCACTTTATCTCGTTCCTTCACCTCCAACAAGAAGTAATTATCTTTGCGTAGTTCACGCACTGCACCTTTAGCTTCCTGTTTCAATTTTTTCCTCAGTTTTTTCCTCTCAGCTCGATCACGATCCGGGTCATAATCTCTCCCTTTCACGTAGCTGCCATTTACATAATAAAATACCATTCATTAGCTACTTATATAAACAACAATATTCTATGGAACTAAGAATGAAATTTGATATAAAGACTCTTACTTCTCCTCAAACTTTGGAATTGCAGTTTTGATAATCTTCTGCTTTCGGAGACGTAGTGGTTGACGCAGCAAGTGATGTTCCTCCGACTTATTCTCGATAAGTTTAGCTACTTCTTTGAATTCATCCTTTAAGGCATCTGGTATATGCTCTTCGTCTTCAAGTCCATGTAATACTTTTGCAATCGGTAAAAACATCTCAGGGAAGGATTTGAATTCCTCGTAAGTGTTGACAAATCCTTTGAGATTTCCAATAATTGCAAAAAGTATGCTGGCCCTGCATGCATTAACCTTCATTTATCATCGGATGTAGAATTTTGTTGCTATATTGCTTAATAAAGTTATTAAATGATTACTTAATCCATACAAAAGTGCTCTGATATCAGAAATATAAGCCTAATATCAGCCTTTATGCATGCAAAAATATGTGTGCACATGAAACAGATGATTATGAACTCCAGAACAAGTCCAAACCTGAAATTATTGGAGGAAAAATAAGGAGAATCATCTGGCAAGTCCATTATCGTCAGAAAGTCCAAGGATTCAATCTTTTCAACATGTCCTTGAATTTGGAGTAACGGTCTTAGAGCTTTTAATTCCATAAGATGATATAACTGTGTCAATAACATCAATTAGTCATTTTTTAATCCAAAGGCATCTCTATTAGCACGTTGACATCATAGCATCATGTAAGAACAAAGAAAAAGAGAAACCTGAGAAGTTTCGATTTTTTGTTTGTTACTTAGAGCTGCCATTAGCATAGTTTGTGTGAATGTAATCGCCTCAGGACAGTACTTTTGTGATTGTCTACTGACCTGCAACAGTTTTCCATTGAAAGTAGCTAATTAGGAAGAGAATATAGAAAGCATTAATAGCTTCAAATTTCATTCACATAATGCAAAGAACTAATGTCACGCCAAAACTGAAAAATCAATTCAAGCCCACAATATCCAGTCCCAGTTTCATCAAATTGATGTTAGCAAAGTTATTCACCCTATACGTTTAGGGGGAATAAATACACTGGTAGTTTTTCAAAAAAAAAAAAAAAAAAGCAATTATGAGATTTATTTGCAAATTAAGATAATTAGGTTTTGTAATTATGAATATTTTTATTCATGATATCTCATCTAATACACAGTGTTGTTTGCAGTTTACTCTCTCGCCCACTAATTTAACAATCTCACAACATATGGGCCATATGGTGTACTTTATTAGGGGCAGGAAACCGTGGCTTAAATATAATAAATTAAGTCATCCCAATTTAATGTCAATTAGGCACTTGAAAATGCTATTATTTCTGGAGATTTTCTGCAGTGTACTACAAGATCTAAAGAGAACACCAAGCTCACCATGCAATATAAATTAATTCCAGCTAAAATACATTTCTAATTCAGAAAACGAAATGATGTATGAATCAAATAGACAACACTCACAGAGAGCACCATGGAACACAGAAAGGAACCAATTGCAATATCCCGGCCAGAAGTTAAAGGACAACGCATGAGGTATTCACACATTAACAAGATTGCAGGGGTCATGACAGCATGGCGGAAGTCAGAACACGGGAAAATCATGGACCACAGCCGCAATAGAAAGAGTGTCTTCAGAGAAGGCCAACAACTTTTTCCTGTCACAAGAAATGTCAGGAATTAAATCAACGAAGAAAATGAAGGGATTCATAACAAAGAGCTTATAAGGTTGAAAAAGAAAACAGCATTTTGAACCATACTGTAGCCAACCTGTATTCTTAACATCCTCGCAGAACTGCATACGAGTACGGAGCAATCGTTGGCGAGCACAAATGGCTGCAAAGTACGGGATCTCTGTACTCATTTCCATCAGCGGCTTCACAAGCATATTAAGCAACTCAAAATTCAACGGCTTTTTGTTTGCCAACACAGCAAAATATTGCAATAAAATCCCGTAGAACACCTGAATTTGATTCAATCAACATATTATTGGTAACTGCAGTACCTTTTCAACAATAAACACATGAAACCAACATAAAATATCATACTTGGATTTTCTTCCGATTCTCAGCAGCAACAGCAATTGCATTAAATGTTCTAATACGCCGGATAGCTTCCACAATTTGATCATTAGAGCGGTTCTCCAATAATGCACTAAATTCTTCAAAATCTTTTGGAGCTTCAATTGTGTATGGAAGCTCCCCTTTTTTATGAACATCATCCTTAACACTTGATTTTACTTTGTGAGCACCTGCACCATTATATGGTTTTCCCCTACTTTCTAATATCTTCTTTTTGTCTACCTTATCCACCTGTTTACCAGTACCATCATCACCAACATGGTCGTCATCATCATCATCCTCCCCCTCCTCATCATCATCATCCAAATTAGTTTCTATATCATCATCATCACTCTGCTCCCAGTCCTTGAGAGACTGAGCATTCTTGTATTCACCGTCGTCTTCATCAGATCCTTCTGCTTCCTCCTCATCCTCATCCTCATCCTCATCCTCATCCTCATCATCATCATTTTCTGATTCTCCAGAGCTTGAAGCGTCTTCTCTCTCAGTATTAGTAGCATTCTCTCTTCCAAGTATGTCATCGATCCAGACAGCTTTAGTTCTCAGCTTCGCATCATTTGAGAATGAGTCACCAAGATCATCCCCAGATATATGTTTTTTTGGCTTCGAAGATTCATCATCATCGTCATCTCCAGAAGAATTGGCATCTTCGTTGCTAGAATCATCAGCAGCGGCCATCCTCTTCTGGCGCTCTTTCTGAACAATGGTCAATATGCAAGTAAGTTTTCCTGCTATTATTTGTATGCTGAAGACTTCTTAAATTTTATTAATTAGTTATCTTCATTCAAATAACGAATATAAATCTTTGTGTAATTCACATGGATCACACAAAGTTGCTTTGGTTCATTTTTTGGGAAGGAAACAAATGATAAATCCATCAGTTAATTCCCTAAATAAAAGAGTAAGACTGTAAGAGTATCCAAATAGTGTGTGAGATCTTAATTGAAGCAGCAACCCAGATAATGCCACAAAAACATCAATATACAAGATAATTAACCACCACAAACAACGATTACAATTTTGAAATTGAATTGAAAGAAGAGGGGGTCCTGATTCAGTGTTAGTGGATATCAAAGAAAAAACATCACACAGTTGATATGCAGACACAAAAACTTCAAACCCCAAACATATAGCATGTAGGTGTTTGCTATTGTAGGTACAAAATGACTGGGCACATACCTCCAATTCCTCTAACCGCTCTTTCTCCTCTTGAGCTAACTCTTCAGGTGCCTTTGTCCTGTCTGATGGTCGAGCTCGCATATCAAGTGCCATTTCACCAACAAGCTTGTCATATTGATCAGGTTTTTCCTGTAAAGACTAATTGAGAATTCAAAAATATCATAAACTATCAAAATTCACAGATTCAATGTGAAATGAGAGAACCAAAATGTGGTGTATTTTGTCTTTCTGAAAATGCCAAAAAATGAGTTATCACAGATATAAATAGTTGGAAGAATACTACAAAAATAAGTATGCAAGAAAAGCATAATAATTTAGTGAAATAGAAGCTACCTGCAGAAGGGGAACTCTGTTCTGTGCATTGCGTGTCACCTCTTTCATTGCATTATCATTTGTGATGTTGCTGTTCACAAGAGCTTTGAGAGCATTCATTTTGTTTGGCTGTGTCAGTGACAAGAGAGCCTTAGATTGAACTAGAGATGTAAAATCCTTGTCCAATTGTTCAGTAAACTCCTCATTCTCTTCCTTATCCTTTGCCTTTTCAGCCTGATATGAGGAGATAATGCATGGATATACACAGAAATAGTTAGAAAGCCTAATCAGCTAATGATTTTATAAAACTTACGAAAAACAATTACAACCTTGAAGAACTTGCTTTTAGTAATAATATCCGCCATGACTTCCTTCTTACTCTTAGGCCTCTGCAATATAGGGGGAAAAAACAAATAAACAAACATGAAAAAGAAATGGAAACAGATAATGAAGAGCATGCTGGTTTTGGAAAACAATGTCCAAAAACCCTATACATAAAAATTTTAAAAATTCACAATTGATAACTAGATGTTTGGAAGGATCAAAATGATTTTCCAATATTTCAATACCAATTTACAGCAAAGGGATCAACAGAACATCAAACAGAAACCACTATATTAACAATATGTTTGACAAAATATGAAGTATATGAAGACGGGATCAGAAAACATGACTAGAAGCAACAAAACCCCGTAAATATACTAAGATGTTCCATAGGAGTTAAGCAATGTGCTGGCAGAAAATTAATCTCACATTTTGTTCATCTATCGATCTTGATTCTGGGTCATCCTCTGCATCATGAGAACGCAATTGTCCAAGATTCACCTTTTCTGCTCAAAAAAATAACAGTCTGTTAAGTGGAATTCCGTACAGGGCCAAAAAAAGAAAAGCAACAGACATCAGTCCTCCTTGTCAAAGCATTATCTGGAGAACAAGAATGAAAATTCACAACCAAAAGCACTACAGATCTAGCTTGAAAGTAGAAGTTCATTCTATCAATCTGATCAAGCTCCCAAAGCATTATCTGGAGAACAAGATTGAAAATACACAACCAAAAACACTACAGATCTAGCTTGAAAGTAGAAGTTCATTCTCTCAATTTGATCGAGCCAAGAAATGCTATTTTAAAGATCCTAAAGTGTTTTGAGTTATGAATATAGCCAACACGGAACATATGACCAAAAATTTTGTAGTTTTTAGGCCTGAGGCTGTGAAAGCCAACCAACGTTCATGACGAACTTTTCCTACATCAAATCCACACAATTATCCAAATATCCCGTCATGGTCAGTACACCAGCACCAAACAACATTCTGCTCTTACTCTAATGATAAAGATAGTGAATCTCAAGCAATCAAAATATCATTCACATTACCCAATAATGAATGTGTACTTTCTGAAAACGAAAAAAAAGGAAATTTCTGAAGACCCATATATTTGAAGTGAACGCTTACTCTGACTCCCAGCTGGCATGTCATCCACATCCTCCCATAGTCCATCATCCTCAAAGTCATCTCTCTCCGGAAAGAAACCACTTTCCTGAGTCTCAAAGTCATCATCCTCCCCATCTGATAGATTGTACTTGCTTTTCTTCTTCAAGTTTAACTAAAAGGCAATAGGACAAATTTTAAAGAGCATGTCACGGCACCCCCATAAACAGGGTAGACAAAAGTTAACTGATCTTTAATTATTACTCCGTATTATTTTCATTAATTATATTTTGCTTTCTTGAATTTCCATACTTGAGAAGGAATTAACTGCTATCTATAAATTAATCTAACTGCTACATCACTCAGAATTATATAGGCTGAAAGGCACTTATTTGGACAAGTATGAAATCTAAGAAATCTCACCTGTCGTTCACGCTGAGACCTCAAAATTGCCTTATCAAACTCTTCGAGCCCTTCATTTTGCTCTCCAATACGCTTATCAATAAAGGTGGAGGACTTTGCGCTCTGCTCATATTCCTTCAGCAGTGTCTTTTGCCTCTGCATTTAAGCCAAGGACCACAAAATTCACACCCAATGTGAAAACAGTTTATTAACACATTCATATATGTTGCACCTTTGTGTGATATGTTCATCAGTCTATACTAGTCTACTGTAAAGAGGAACAAATAAAATGGTTTTGCAAAAGTACGTGCTCGGCCCAACAGGGAGAAGCTAAATGTGCATAAGCTGATGGACAGAAGCTAAAATTGCTAAAGTTATATGAGCTAAGAAAACAGACACTTTCAATTGAAGAGAAGTTAAACTAAATGAACCAGAAATCACCAAATACACACTTATATTAGTTAAAGAGGGAGGGGAAACGATACCTTCTGAATGGCAAGTGAGCGAGAGAGGCCAATGCGGCGTCGTTCATCGTCCTTACGTTTCTTGCCCAATATATCAAATTTCCGGCGCGACCATATGCTCTCAAATGGATTTTCTTTTGGTGCTTTGGTCTTCTTTGCTTCTGAATTCAGAACGCTTAGTTTTTTCTTTAGCTTGTTCTTACTTTTCTTCTTCTTTGCACTATCTGTGCTTGAATTTTTCGTCATCTTCGTACAGCTTCCAACAGAAGAGAATTAGGGTGAAGAAGAAGGTTTTAGGAGAACATAGGTTAAGGGTTTATCATAATTTTGGGGAAGACGCCATTTATGGGCTGGGCTTATTAATGGATTTCATTTTGCCCACGGTTAAATGCCCCCTCCTTTTTATGACTTTCACCTCCAAATTTAAATAAAAAAATACGCTCAAAAGGACAATATTACCCTTTTATTAATTAACACATTCTAACTCTAATTTAAGCATTAATAATTTTCAGTCGAGGCACCATCGAATCGACACCGAAAACAATCGAAAGAATTGCAAATTTTCGGGAAAAAGTTCTGAGAATTTACTACTTTTTCAAAAATTAGTTATGAAAAAAGAGAAAAATTCGAAAAAAATAATAATGAGCAAAACCTTGATTTTTCCAGTTTTATTCATAGGTGAAAATAAAATCAAGGCAAAAAATATGATTTTTCCAGTTTTATTCAAGAACAAACTGCCTTTTCAAAAAACATGATTTAATACCATCTACCCCAACAACAATTGCAACTCAGCGAAAAACAATGCACAAAATTCCTAGTCTAAAAAACAGAAAACTCACCAATTATTGTGAGAAACACGAGTTACAGGAAAGTAATATTCACTAAAAATAAATCTGAAAAAAATAGGTGGTACTTACAAATAGTTACATTGATGACTTACAATTAACAAAATGAAACACAAATCGAAGGAGGCGGAAGGCGGCAGTAAGCAGCAGCGTCGGGCGGCAGACGACAGGTAAAGGAGGAAGACAAAGAGAGGAAGGAGGAAAGGAGTGAGACTGTGGGAGGCTGAAGAAGGTGGAATGAGAGGAAAAAAAAATAGGGTTAAGTTTACGAGGGAAAGGGTAGGTTTGGAAAATAAAATCTGGTGAACTCAACCATGAGGGGTGAAAACATCCCATGGAAGTCGTATAAAAAGGGGGGTCATTTAACCGTGGCCTTTGATTTTCCAAATGAATACTTTAAACTTACAGGCTTGATTTAATGGACTTGGCTCCTAAAAAGGGCTTGGTTTTATACCACCCCTCCAATAATGTTACATACACTCCACTCTTAATTTATTATTTTATTAATATTGCAAAATATTTATTTAGAAGAGAGGAAAGAAAGAGAAAATTAAGGTTTTCTTAAATGAGAGTGTATTTACTATTTACTAAGGAGAGCTGATTAGAAAATTCTGCATCCATTAATCACTTTATTTTTAAAGGGAGTGCATCTATTAATCACTTTATTTTTAAAAGGTGTGCATGAATCAGGATAGTGTATCTAACATAATTGGAGGGTATATAACCCTAACTCTAAGACCATGTTTATTTGTGACATTTGCTATAATGTCAGAACTAAATGATAAAAATCTAATATTAAAATAATTATGGAATGTCAAAATTTTCATGACATTGGTTGGTCACCGAGTGTCAAGTAATTTTTTAAGCTTGGATAATGTGACACATGTCACTATTCTATTAGTTGCTATGATTTTTTGTGTGATATAATTAGATTTATAGATATTGAACATAATATGTATTAAATTAAATAAATATATATATATATCTCAAAATTCGTAAATTTTTTCCTCTATAAATAGAGCCCAATATCGAACTATTTTGAAATACAAACTAAAATTTTCTCTTTTATCTTCTAATATTTCTAGCATTTACTATTATGGATCCAAATTATCTCAATTTTTTTTCAAACTCTCAAAATTATCCAAATTTTGAATCTTATTTTAATCCTTCTCTTTCAAATTCTGAAGAATTTTTAAACGCACAACACTGTCAAAATTCTCGATTTTCTCCGGATCTTAATCAAGATCCTATTTCTGAACAAATCCAAACATCGCAAAATGTCTCCCGAAATTTGTTCCAAGAAACTCCATCGGCAAGCAAAAATAAAAAGGGGGCAAACAATGTACCTTGGTGCGTGAAAAAAGATACACTTCTAATGTCATCTTGGTGTTACGTTAGTGTAAATAGCATGTGTGGTAAGAATTAAAAGTTTACCTCGATGTGGAAACACGTGCATGAAATGTATCATAAAACTCAACAAGAAAATTCAAAAGAGATCAATGAAAGAAATTTGGAGTCAATGAAAGGTCGTTGGAAACGACTTAGTGGAAATGCAAACAAGTGGATTGCTGCTTACAAGTAGGCATATCGTCGAAAAAGGAACGAAATGAGTCAAACCGACATTGAGAACGAAGCTCAATCAATTTTGGATTTTATTATTATTTTTCAATTTCGTATTTTCAAATTTTGTAATTTTAATTTCGTTATTGAGTTCATTATTTATTTTAAGTGTGTGATAAAAAAAATCTTATTATAATTACAAATTTAGAATATCAATAATTTTTATATACCAATTTACACATTAAAATATAGTAAAAATTAATAATATAATATGTATTTAAAAAATTATTACTCCCTCCGTCCGTGAAATGTAGTCCATTGGAGTGAGACACATGTTTTAAGAAAAAAATAGATAAAGTAAGGGTATTGTATGGTATTGTGGGGTCCATTGTGAATAAAGTGATTGTTTGTGAATAAAGTTGATGACAATTTGAGTAATTAAGTGATGGTTGAAGGGTGATAGTTTCCGTAAAAGGTATGTGACTACATTTTGTGCACAAAGAATATAAGACAAATGATACTATTTTTTCGTGGATGGAATACTGGTATATTTAATTAAGGTGCACTTATAACATACTTGCTACGAAATTAGGAATATAAAATGCAAAGAAAATGCTTCTGCATGAAAAGTTAAACTATGTGATTTTGGCACACCAAATGGATTGTTCAAATATTACAACTTTGACTTAATTTTAGTTTACATCATTTCAATTAAACAGTTATTTTGTTCTTTTGCAAAGGTGGCTTGTACACTGATCTTTATTAATATTGTTCAACATATCGATTAATAATTTTATTTATATGAATTTACATTTCATTTCGATATTTTGTGCAAAGATATGAATTAGTTTTAGTAATTAGGTTGTTACACAACCAACTCTTAACTTTCCTTTAAAAGTTATCTTCTCTTATATATAAGAAAGACCTCAAGGTCTATTCAATGTTAATGGAAATCATTCTTTATTGTACATCTATTATAACATAGTATCATCACACGGTAAATTGAAATCCACAAACTTTCCTATGTGGTACGCACAAATCCACCCTCTCTTGGCCACTCAGAAGTTCCTCTCATTCATCGATGGATCTTCCTCCACGCCGCCATCAACTATCTCCAAAGATGGTCGCTCCGAACCCAATCCAGAATATGTTTCCCGGATCTCGAAAGATCAAATCGTTCGTGTATTCTTGGTTTCCACTCTTACGGAGGAAACCATGGCCGTTATCGTTGGTTGTCGCTCCTCGACAGAAATATGGGCAAATATTGCCACCGCCTTCAACCAACCGTCCAAGGCCAGAGAACTTCGTCTCAAGGACGAGCTTCAAACTATTAAGAAGGGTCACCGCACGGTTGCCGAATTTGGAATAATCTTCAAAAATCTTTGCGATCAACTCGCATCTCACATCTCTTCTTCGCGAACTCAAATCTCCGCTCCCTGCTCCTCCTCGCCTTCTCTATGACAACCAAAGTGATCTCTTCCTTAGTCATAATCTCGTTGCTCACAAACGAGCCAAGCACATCGACATTGATTATCACTTTGTGTGAGAACTCGTCGTCTCTGGTCGCCTCACTACTCAATTCGTGCCATCCAACTTATAGATTGCGGACATCTTTACCAAAAGCCTTCCTCGTCCACTATTTGAATTCTTCTGTAACAAGCTTAGAGTCTGTCCCCATCCGTCCAGCTTGAGGGGGTATTAAAGATACTACCTCCGTCCCTGAAAAGCTTTCATTTGATGGAACGAAATTTAAGGAAAAAGTATAATAATTAGAGTTTTGATGGTAATTTTGTAAACTTTTATATATAAAGTAAATAACGTAGTTTTGATTGAGTATATGATGGAACCCAAAAGATATTGTATGAAGGGTAAATACGTGTATATCGTGAAAGTAACTATGAAAACTTTTCAGGGACGGAGTATGAATTAGTTTAGTAGTTAGGTTGTTACATAACCAACTCTTAACTTCCCTTCAGAAGTTATCTTCTCTTGTATATAAAAAAGATCTCGAGGTCTATTCAATATTAATGAAAATCATTCTTCGTTGTGCATCTATTATAACATCTATAATCCATTAAAATGAATGCAAGGAGTTTTTGTGAATAATCCTATATACTAATAACTAATAAGTGATGCCTTATCCCTCACCAATACCATACATTAAAATTCTATAATCTTTACATTCACAACTAATTAAAGGTTGTGTACAATCCGCCCCATTTATCCACAAATCAATCAAGTAAAAGAAACTCAAAAAAAAAAAAAAAAAAACTAAGAAGTAAAATTTTGTTCAAGCCAAGAGCCAGAAATCTCTCTGTCTTTTAGTAGTAATCACATATCCACCAAGTTTCTTGCTCTTTTTCCTCACCGCAATCGCCATACAACTAGCATTTTGCACACAATACTCTGCCACTCCGCTGGCTGGAGCCCCGTTTCGAGCCCACATCAGCATAAGCCGCCACGTAACAGACCGTTTCTTCTGTCCGACCACTAGCAACGACGCCCCTTCTTTCTTCGCCGCCTCCACTATGGCAACACCCTTATCTTTCCCTTTCACCACAGCCACCTCAATATCCACCTATCTTGCATTAATCAATTCAGGATTCTCTATTATCACTACTATTGATTCACAAAGAGAAAATAATAGATTTGCCAATTCAAAATAAGTCAAAATTAATACCTCAGGCCTCTTAAGTTGGCAAGAATTCTTCATACAATTTAGAAATTCAGGTACTTTATTCACATCCTTATTGGTTGATAGATCACCTAGACAAAGTGAGATAATATAATTTAAAGAATGAATTATGTACACTTTGTGCAATGTGCACCCATTCAACAATATATATTAGTACTAGTATTAGAACCAAACAAGAAAAAATTGGCAAACCTTGTTTAGAAGGCTTAGACACATAGACAAGAATCACAATGTCTTTATTCTGGACAGAGTGGCTTAGAGCCCATTGTACAGCATTCTTAGCTTCAATGCTCGTGTCAACCACGATCATGATTTTCCGGCCACTCACCGCCCTATATTTCTCGCCGGAATCAGCCTTCTCACCACCACCGACAAAACAATCTTTCTTTTCTTCATCAAGAATGGTGCACGTAGATTTTTCTTGGTTCTTAGATTGGATAGGGGGTGAACGAATCTTCACTAGGGGCCTAATCCTATTTAAACAAAAATTAGGCATTTGTGTGGCTATTTTCCCCATTTTTTTCAAAATGAAACCCAAGTTCTAACTCCTATAAACTTACAGGCATGTTGATGCTATTGTAGATGAGCTTAGATGTTATTTATATATAAGAAGAGGCTGAAGAGCAAAAGGAAAAAAAAATTAAGAAAACTTTATTTCATGCATTATTATGTGATGTGTTTTAAAAAAGACTAAAAGTGTTTTTGCCAAAGGTAAGCTTTTAAAACATGATTACTTGGGTCAGACTTATATTTATTTTCTTTCTAAATAATCATTATTTCTTTGCTTATTATATTTCTTTAGGTCACTGGGATTACTTTCGAACGTGCTTGTAATCAAAACTGTAGGGCCATAATATTCTTGAGGAATTTTATTGTATTGCCCTTTTGATTCTGTAACACTCTAGCTGTTAAGGGAATTGATTAGGTTGATGGTGTTTAGGGCATAGTTGGATATAATTTAATCGGAAGAATTAATGTTCAAATTTTCTTTTGAATATAATTATGAGAAATAATGAAAGGTTTTTATACATTTACAGGGAGAATACATAGCATATATAGTTACATATTTAATCAATAACTGGCTAGTAGAGAATTTTGTCCATTAATAGATAATTTTATTCATTAGTAGCGTTTTCATCACTAGTAAAAAAATAGACAATCCCACCCATTAGTCGAGAATTGAAAAGTGATATAGTTTTTAGTAGATTTTCCATGAACTCGAGTTCACGTTAACTCTTTTTATTTAAATATCGTTGTTTTATATATGAGGTCATTGTTTAATATATGCAATACTCACTTCTATTCAAGATATATGTCATTCTATGCTCATGCACACATATTAAGAAAATATTTTACTTCTTATTTTATCTTTAATCAATGCTTGTAATTCTCACTTAAAAAAAATACATCTATGTAAATAGTTATTGATCTTAAGGGTAAATTTGGAATAAATGCAATTAATTTGCATTGAAAAGTGCAAAACGACTTATATTTTACAAAGAAAACGAAAGGTCAAAACGACTTATATTTTGAATAGGAGGGAGTATTTGAATTTATTTGTTGTTTTTCTAAAAAAATCACAAAATAGTAAATATGCTCAGAGACCTCTTATTTATTTTATTAAGGGCGCAGCTAAAGGCACCCGGATATACTATGAGTACACCCACGCGATGAGAACACACACAAAACGGATGAGGACACCCACGTGAAAAACCCAAGATTATTTCTCTTCTCAGATTCAACAGGACACCCACCTCCCACCTCCATTTTCGCCACCTCTGGCGCCGCCCACCTCTCCACTTCGCCCACGCCACCCACCTCGTCGCGGAGGCCGCAACCCCTCCCTCTCCCCCGAACGGCCGTGGCTCTTCCCTCTCCCCTTCACGGCCGTTCGCGGTCGCAACCCCTCCCCCACCCCTCTTCGCGGCCCTTCGCGGCCGCAGCCCCTCCCCTCCCCTCCCCTTCGCGGCCGCAACCCCTCCCCTTCATCGCACCCACCCAACCACTCACGCACGTCGCCGAAGGTAAGTTTTTTTTTTTTTACAATTTTTACAGTCCCAAAAAATTAGGGTTTTGAAAATTTAGGAAAATTAGGGTTTTTAGTAGTTCGGGAATTATTTTCGAACATATTGAGTTTGTTTTGGAAATTTTTTTGAACATATTGTGTTTGTTTTGGAAAAAAATTCGAACAACTTGAGTTTGTTTTGAAATTTTTTTCGAACATATTGAGTTTGTTTTGGTAAAATTTTCGGACATCTCAACTTTGTTTTGGTAAAATTTTCGGACATCTCAACTTTGTTTTGGTAAAATTTTCACACATATTAAGATTTTATTTTTGTTGTTGAAGTTTTGAATTTTTAGGATTTTTGATGTTTTGGTGGTAATGGTGGGATCCGGATGATTTCGGGTGTGAAATGATGAATCGGGTGTGAAATGGAATAGATGAGTGTACTCATTCGGCGTTTTTTTTAAAAGTGCAGTAGGGATAAAAACGTCTTTTCGCACCATCCTTGGTACAAAAAAAATTTCTCGTGAGTGTACTCATAGTAAATCCGGGTGCATTTAGCCGTGTCCTTTTATTAAACCACCAAAAAACATCAATATTTTATCAAAACATAATAAATAAGCCAAATTCTCCCGTACCCCTAGTGTACGGTGTCCCCTAATTTCAATTTCAATTTTTTATTTATATTTTATTTGCACCCGCTAATTTAATGAGTTCACCCCCTAATCATATTTTTACTACAGTTATCTGCACCCGCTAATTTAATGAATTCACCCCCTAATCATATTTTTACTACAGTTATCTGCACCCGCTCATTTAATGAGTTCACCCTTAAATCATTTCTTTTTTACAACGGTTATCTACACCCGCTCATTTTATGATTTCACCCCCAGATGATTTTTTACCACAATTATCTACACCCGCTCATTTTATGAGTTCACCCCCAAACTATTGTTTTACCACAGTTATTTGCATTCGCACATTTTATGAGTGCACCCCAAAATATTTTTTAAAAAATAATCACATTTAATAGACTATATAATCCTTTTATTAATTTACACAAAATATAATAAAATAAACTCTAAAAAATCGATTCACCACCAAATCACCCATATTTTAAAAAAATCGTAAAAATATAATTAATAAAAAACTATCGAAATTAGCCACAAATCTCGATTTTTTTCTTTTTAATTTTTCTTCCTCCTCCTCTTTTCCTTTTTTTCTTCCCATTTTCAATTTTATTTCTTCGTTTTTTTTTTTCTTTTCCTTTTTAAATTTTCCTGCCTTTCTTTTCCATTTTTTGAATGTGTATTTTTTAAATTTTAATACAAAATAATATTATAGGTATGATTTTATTATAGTCGATCGGCGGTGCACCTGGATTTTAATTTTAATTTGATGAGTAAAGGACCTGCCGGAAATTCATGCCTATCGGCGGGTGATCCAGCCACCACCATGCCCGACCACCCCCTCGACGGCGACGACGGACCCCTCCTCGAATCGCAATCGCGATTCTTCACTTCCATGACAATCGACATAATCTTCCATCTCAGCCACGATCCATGGCGGCTGAAATCCTCTCCTCATTTCGACCACCGACGCGACTGCTTCGATCAATCTTCTTTGCGTTCGCAATTCAGAAGCTTCTCTGGCATCAATGGCGCTCGCCTGCAACACTCGAATCGATGTTGCCTCTCTCTCGTCGTTCATCTCTGCCCAAATCGAAGCTACATTGTTTCGTCCGTCTTCTTCACCTTGCTCCTGCGCAACCTCTTCCTCCGGCTGACGGCGGCACGACGGAGGATTGTGAGTATGTTTCTAATGGATCTCTGACCAGCCGACTCTCGGAACCGGTGACCTTGCTGATGAAATCTCAGGCGATGACTGCTGACCTAGGGTGCCCTCCCATTGGGCTAGGGTTTCCCTTCAATTGAGCTTGGTAATGTGCACCCCTATTTTTTTCAGCACACCCCAATCTGCACTCTCTCCACTTTTTTTTTTATGGTATTATTGTTAGTGGTATTATTGGTACTTATATTACTAATTATTGATTGCGGTATTACTATTAATACACTATTGAATTAATATTAATGATTGTTGATTATAGTATTATTGATTATTAATTGTGGTATTACTGATTATTGTTTGTGGTATTACTGATTATGTGAAATTATTTATTGGAGTATTGTTTAAGACATTACAGATTATTATTATTTTTATGATATTACATATTATTGTTTATGGTATTATTGAATATATTAGATTTGTGGAATTATTTGTTATTGTATAAGATATTACTGATCAATGTTCATGGTATTACTAATTACTGTTCATGGTATTACTGATAATTATTTTTGGTATTATTAAATATAATTAAATGTGTGAAATTATTTGTTATTGTATATAATTTTACTGATTAATATTAATGGTATTACTGATTAATGTTCGTGGTATTACTAATAATTGTTTTTGGTATTACTGAATATAATTATATGTGTGAAATTATTTGTTATTGTATAAGATATTACTAACTATTATTAATGGTACTACTGATTACTGTTTATGGTATTACTGATTTACTGGTTATTACTTATAGTACAGTATTACCGACTTCTCCCTCCGTCCTAGTGAAACCTACCGAACTTTCCTTATTCGTTTGTCCCAATGAAAGTTACACATTCTTTTTTTGGCAAACTATTCTCTCTCACATTTCATTATATTCTTCTCTCTCTCAATCACATCACCTCTCATACATGCACTTATTATATCATATTTTTTAACCTCAGTGCCCAAAGCTCATGGGGAGCTTTCACTGGAACGGAGGGATTATAATAAAATCATACATATAATATTATTTTGTATTAAAATTAAAAATGAAAATGGGAAGAAAAATTAAAAAGAAAAAAAATCAGAATTTGTGCCTAATTTCGATAGTTTTTTTTAATTATGTTTTTACGATTTTTTTCTAAAAATATGGGTGATTTGGTGGTGAATCGACGGTAACTCGACAATGACTCGACTGTAGATTGTAAATGTATAAAGTAGGGTTGATTTTATTATATTTTGTGTAAATTAATAAAAAAAATAATATAATCTTTTAAATGTAATTATTTTAAAAAATAAATTATTTGGGGGTGAACTCATAAAATGAGCGGGTGCAGATAATTGTGGTAAAAAAATAATTTGGGGGTGAACTCATAAAATGAGCTGGTGTAGATAACCGTTGTAAAAAAGAAATGATTTGGGAGTGAACTCATAAAATGAGTGAATGCAGATAACTATGGTAAAAAAATAATTTGGGGGTGAACTCATAAAATTAGCGGATGTAGATACTGTTGTAAAAATAATAATTTGGGGGGTGAACTAATAAAATGAGTGTGTGCAGATAACTGTAGTAAAAATATAATTTAGGGATGAACTCATTAAATTAACGAGTGTAGATAAAATATAAATAAATAATTAAAATTAATACATGCAAGTGTACTCAAGTACCATCCAATAAATAATTAAAAAAAAAAAGGCCTGAAAAGATGTTCCTTCTATTTTTGGAATTAAAAACCATTCGTTAAAAATAAACAAATCTCAGTGAACGCTCCATAAGTACTAAATAGGATACATATGAAGCACAAAACACAAGATTTTTTTTATCTTTTTTTATTTTTATTTATATTATTAAAGAATCACCAAATATATTTAGTTTATTATTTAAGGCACGTGTAACATTCTTATATGGTAGTTCACTTGTGTTGTTTGGTGATGATTCATCATCATTATGCATCACCTTCTTGCATCATTATCATCTTTTTCTCCATATGTAATGTAACCTACTCCTGAATTGTCTCAAGTAATTTTTGTTTGTTATGCGTTAATTTGCAGTAAAAGTCTATTTATCTTTTGGACCGTTGACACTATATTGTCGTTGAAAAGTTCCACTTTTCCGTCAGTTCTCTTTCTCTATACATTTCATTTTAAGAAAGACTTGGACTATTATGTAAAAGTGTACTTTAAATTTAATTCAAATATTTAACTCACATCTTATATATTCAATTAAAGTGAATCAAGGTATATGCTACGTAATTAATAGTTACATAGAAGTATTTGTGTTTTAGAAAATTAGGAAAATGACTTTGTTATGGAGACAATAAAAAAACTTGGACGTTAGAATGGCTCGTTGATTAAATAAATAGCAATAGAGTCGCTGTTTATAAACAACCACTGTTATATATACACGAAAAGTCACAATTTAAAAAATAAAATTAAACAATAATAGTTCGTGCGTACAATAATGAAATAAAAAAAAAAAATCACGTAAAAGTCAAGTTTATAAAACATTTTGTGTAACAATTTGAGTGAATAAAATTTAAACTTATTTTATATACTCATACTCATCACTTTAATTAACTAGAATTGTTTATACGAACCCGAAATTTAATTAAGGGGTTCAATTCAAAGTAATAAAATTTTGGTACCAAATGAGTTAAGCAGGAGTTTAATAGATATAGAGCGGGTGAATAGACTTTAAAATAAAAAATAATTTTATTGTGAACAATTAGGGTTGGCAATGGGGCGGGTATGGCCTATCTCAGGATCCGTCCCGCCATTTTTTTTAAAAGACCCGTTACCTGCCCCGCCTCGCCTCAATACCAGGATAAACCCGTCCAATCCCGTCCCGCGAACCCGGCGGGTAAACCCGCTCCGCCCCGTCATCACTCACTTTTTTTATTATTTAAAATATGCTATTTAAATAAAATGGAGAGGGGACCACTGGACCAGTGGCTGGAAGAGAAATAAGAAATCCGAAGTCGTGTGTTTCTTAAACCTACAATTAAAAAGAATTAAAATTGAAGAAGTATATACTTTTTTGATTTGGTAAAAAATGCTTTTTATTCGTAATAAAATTTCAAACAGAAATATATTCTGGTACCAGACTACAAAGACTACAAGAGGTACAATAATGACCAGAAGTAACAGTAGTAAGAAGTATTCAAGACCAATTCCCATTCCAAGCTTATCTCTATTCCTCTAGGTATTGAAAAAGTATATATTGAATTACTAATAATGATACACATATATATATTTTAATATATATCTATGTGGGTCGGGTATATACAAAACCATTACCCGTCCCATACCCGACGGGTATTATTTGACCGAGTATTTACTCGACCCGGGACCCATTTGACCGGGTATTTACACATCCCATGCGGGCCGGTTTTATGCGGGTCCGGATTTTTACCTGTCTCATTGCCAACCCTATGAACAACTGTGTGAGGTAGATCACTTAAGAGGTATTTGTCTAGCAAGTATGTTAGCTGTTATCAGGTATGATGTGTAGAATAACTACGAGATGATAATTAACATACTGCTTGCTAGAGAGTTGAACAGTTAGACAACTATTAATTTAAGTTGACTTTAATTTACATAAAGTATGTAGGTCCTTAAGACAGTGCCAGTTCTCTAAAACTCATTTTAATATTTTAAAAAACTTCTTTAATTTTATACAGAAAAAATATTATCAGCTGGCTCGGGGTCGAGCTGATTGCGTGCATGTATTATGCAGTTTGATAAATGTGACAAATATAATATGAATAAACGAGATATCAAAGATGATAAATAACACAAAGATTTATAGTGGTTCGGAACCATGTCATGCATCCACTTTCACAACTCAACTGTGATATTAACTACTCTATCACGAAATGACTTGAATTTTAAGTGTCAAGAATAACGCTTGGACTCGATATTCTCTGTACATATATGATCCTACTTGCTATCGTGAGAACAAGTACTTTTAAAATGTTTACTTACAACAAATCTCAATCTAGGGTTATATTAAAAAATGATTTGCAATATCTTCCAACTAATGAGTTATTCAAACAAGAAGTTTGAATAAGCTCGAGGTTCTAAACTTAAGATATGAATATATTTGTTTAAGGGTAAAGTCTAGTATGCACTCGAGTGCATGTTGTGCACCCTAGTCTAAAGAAAAGTGTAAGTTATTAAACTGAAAAGTACAACACAATATTACTAAAAAGTGTAAGTCACTATAACTAAAAATATTATTATACAGTTTAATAATTGAAAAGTGCAACACCATTTATCAAAAGTGTAAGTCAGTAAAACTAAAAAGTGCAACATGGACTAGGGTGCAGAACATGCACTCGAGTCCATAGCAGACCAACCCTTGTTTAAGAACTAAGGCTAGAAGAAACGCTTATGGCATGATTGGTATGATGAAATGAATTTGGAGCTGAATGGAATGAACTCAAGAATGAAATGGAGATCTGATTCTCATCTGAATGAAATGAATAAGAATGGTCATTCTTATGATTGGTATACCGTAGAAATGAATGTAGGAATGCAATGTAGTATTATATAAATTTATTTTTATTGAGTGTTGTTAAAAATATATTATTATTTAAATTAATAATAATAATATTATTAATAATATATTATTTTTATTATTAATATTTTAATAATTATTATTGATAGAAGAGTTATTATTTATAATAAATATATATTTTAAAAGAAAATAATATTTTTATTATTAAATAAGAATATTATCATTATTTTAAATATTAAATAAATTAAAAAAATAATATTATTATTTATATTATCAAGAATTATTATACTATTATTTTATATTATTTATATTTTAAAATTTTATTTCATTATTTTTTTATTCTTGAGATTATATATTATATTAATATTTTTTATTAAATATAGTATTTTTATTAAATATAATATTTTTATTATTAAATAATAGTAATATTATTATTATTAAAAATTTATTAATTATTAAAAATTTGATTCCTTAGCTAAATTCATTGGGATGAGAAGGAATCTCAATTCTTTACTTTTAGAAATCACCATTCCTTATGGAATGATGATTTCATTTTATAAATTATATCAATCACAAATTTTGGAACTATTTCACCATACCAATCATACCCTTAGAGCTTGAATATGGCTTGATGAACTTGCTCTCTAGAAATTTTGGGTTTCGTTTTTTAGTATATGCGTGTTAGCAAAATAGTAGAGTTTCGACTTGTAAAATTTTCGTGTTCTTCACCTATGATGGCGGCCTTGTATAGAGAGATTCAAAATATAGTCGTTGGAGAGCTACAATGAATCTTACTATTTCTAGCTTTGAAAATCATCCTTAAGATATGTACCTCGAATATGACAATCCTTTTGGGGGTAAAGTCTTTCTAACCTTTCTGCAATATGGTCGTTGCTCATGTTCAACTGTAGAATTATATCAAGTCAATAGCATGTGTTGTCTTCTTGTTGGTCTAAGTTTGATGCGGTCCGACTTCGACTTCAGTTGACATAGAGTGAGGTTACACTTGGTTAAACATTATGTGTGATATGGATAAGGAATCTTGAGCATAGTTTTTATTATCCACCCGATTTAGACTAAGTCAGTCAACTGCCATTAACTAAGACAAGTGAGGATTTCTCGTTTATTAGTCAGTTGTCAAAGCTTCTTGAAACTAAGTGGTTTTCACTCAAGTCTTCTGTCTTCCAATTTACAAGTCGTCGGTATTCAAATAACTATGGTAGATCATCTTGATCTTCTATTTTGTACTAGTGCGCATTAATCCAGGTGAGGATAGAACTCAATTGACATGCTGAAGTTCCTAATTGCTTGTTGACCTACAAACTAAGACTAGATTAAAATAGTTGATCTATACAAGTTCAAGATATTCCTATTATAAATATGTTTTGTGACAATTATCAAAACTAATATAAACTTTTCCCAACAATAATAATCTATCAATAAAAACTAATCAAATTAGTTATCATTATGATTAATAAAAGTCTCACCAACCTACTTATAACATATCCGCTCCTAACTTTTTTTTATACTTTCTATTTTAATTTGTTTCTCAAAAGTTTTTGTATATATTTAAATAGAAATAATCAATACAATCATCACCTTCACAATATACATACATTTATCCTTCATGTCATTACTTTTGGATTCACCATACACTCAATTCAATTACTTTTTTTTACTTTATATATAAGAGTTTATAAAATTACCCTTCAACACTCTAATCATTACATTTTTTCTTTAAACCCCGTGTAAAAAAAACACCGCAAATTTTCAAAAACGAAAGAAGTAGCATTTATATTGTCAATATATAAGTATCTTTCATTTTTATTTTATGGTTTATCATAATTTTAATCATGGTATAATGATTGCATTGCTAATATTTGGTTTCATATATAAATTACTCCTACTAAATACTCCCTCCGTCCGCCTATAAGCTTCTCATTTTACCATTTTGGTCCGTCCGTCTATAAGCTTCTCATACCTTTTTTGGTAAATATTTTTTCTTTCACTTCACTTTATATCTTACTTTTTCTCTCTATATCTCTCCTCTCTCAATCACATTACTTGTACTATATCTATTATTTAATCACTTTTTTTAATCTATGTGCCAAAAAGTAACGTGAAACTTATAGGCGGACGGAGGGAGTAATTATTAGAAGGAAAAGTCTTATATGCACCATACACACCAAAGTGATGTGGTGCACTCTATTTTTACCCTACCCGCGATATGACCCGCATCCGACCCGGCAACATCAATTCGGGTTTAGTATATAAGGGCAAATTTTAACTTTTTCAATTTTATTTTCTGTTCTCTTCAAACTTTTAGCATTCCCGCTTCTCTCTTCACGTTTCGATCGTTTGTCTTCTCCGATTGATTTCTTGATTTTTATCGGTTGTTTTTCGACGGTTGTACGGTGGTGTTACGACATTTTTACAACTGTTATACGGTGGTTTTTCGAAATTTTTACGAAGTTTTTACGGATATTGTACGAGTACGACGGTTGTTCGGCGGTTGTTAGGAGGTTTTACGGCGGTTTTACGGAGGTTATGCACTTATAAGTTTTAACGAAGTCTTGTTTCTATTGTTTTTCGTTGTTATGCACTTATTGTTTCGTATTATTATTTTCGTCTCTGTTTTTCTCCATTATCGTCTTTGTAATGTGTTTGTATTCCTTTACTCTCTCTTCTTCCTCGTTTTAACACTCAAATACCGTGTTTTTACTTTTTATTTTCAATTTTAGGGTTATTGTTCTTATTTTACATGTTTTATAGTGAAGATTTTCATTTGTTGTTTATATCATGTGTTGTAGTTAATATTTTGTTTTGTTGTTGTTTATATCATGTGTTGTAGTTAATATTTTGTTTTTTTGTTGTTTATATCATAATGTGATGTACTTTTTTTTTAGTGCTTTTGTGTATTTTTTTGTTGTTACATGTATTCTTTCATTTTTAAATTTTGTTGTGAAATGCTAGATATATTAATGAAATTCGTTGTATGTTAAATCCTGTAAAGTTTTTTATCGTTTACTGAAAGGTGTTGATTCATGTTATTGCAAAGTATAAATGTTAGTATATTTGTGAATTGTTTACTGAAAAGTGTTGTTTCATACTATTGAAAAGTGTTGTTTCATACTATTGAAAAGTGTTGTTTCATACTATTGAAAAGTGTTACTATTTTTTATTTTTTGCAGTTCAATTTTCTTGATATGAAGGCAAATGAGTTTGCATTGAAATCAGGTTCTAAGAGGAAACAACCCGATGTACTTTATTCCCGAAGGAAGAATATTAATTTTGTTGATCAGGATGTTCCTTCTGTTCCTTTACCCTATGTTCCTTTACTTGAATCGAACATTGTTTCTAAGAAACAGAAGTGCAGTCCAAAGGGTTCCATGAATTTGTATCAGAAAGTGAAAAATGTGCGTTGGTAATTTTTTAATTTATTTTTTAATCTTTTTCAATTTGTATACATTTTAATTTATTTTAACTAACATATATTATTTATTTTTTTCAGTTATGAATTTGACTTTACATGTAGGCCAAAGGGACTTGTTATGTTAGTGGAGAAGTTCAATGATAAACAAAAGGCTGATATAAAACGTGTTGGTTTTAGAGAATTGTTGAAGTTGGCCAATTGTTGCATGGATAGGAGGATTTTGTTGTGGTTAATTAATAATTTTAATGATACTAGCTGGATGCTTCAGTTAGATAACTTTCGTTCTTTCTCTATCACAGTTGATGACATTTATGATGTTTTTGGTCTCTCCCGGATACCTGAGTGTTCAGTTCCATTTTTTTAAGAGGAATGAAGAGAATGATGATCTAACTCGTTTAAGAAATTTTCTTACAATATCTATCCTGGGTCTTCTCTTGCAAGCATGGAAAAGTTATTGCATAATACTTTTCCAAATGGGGGTGATGATTTTATTAAGATTTTTGTGTTGTATTCTTTGTTAACCTTTCTTTTTCCTACACCAAATCAGAGGACTAGTACTAAGTATTTGAAGGCTGTTGAGGTTAATGATGATATTAATAAGTTTGATTGGTGTACATTGTTGGTCCCAAAATCAGGGTTATGCATCAGACGAGTTTCTTGAAGATTAGATGACTTGTTGACATCTAATATATAAGTTCAGGTGTATAAAACAAAACTAGCTCTCTATACAGATGACTTGGTTAGCTGACTAACTAGGAGTCTAGAACTAGATTGGCTCCTGATTACATCAGCTGAAGGAGAATCATGTGCGGAATTTGTAGTGTGCTCATTTTAAAGAATATACTCGTCTATACTGTCTATATGTAAATTAAAAACTTTGATTTCATGCATAAACACATTTTAGACTATCAGCAGACTTTGTGTCTGCTGAATATGAACTTTCGAATAGCAAAACAGATCAGCAGACTTGATGTCTGCTGATATAAGACATTTTCCTTTTAAACACTTATGCTAATGTAAATATGCATGCTAAAGTTGTAAATAACACATAGATTTATAGTGGTTCAGATCTCAATATCCTACATCCACTCTAACATCTTATTATGTGAAGTTAGTCTTCTTGAACACTTTAACGTCCCAAGAGGAGGACGGTTGATCAAGATCCTCGACTACTCTCTAAGGATACGGATCAACTTGTTGGTTAGGTAACAAGTAACATTTACAGTGGTCTTCTTCTTGATTGTACCTAGTATGTATACCTCGGCCTATCTCCTAAATGGGTGTATAGAAGGGAGGACTCGAGAATGACTAAGTATGAGAAATTCCCTTACAATCTGAGTTAGTCTAAAGCTAAGATTGAAAATTTATCTTCTAGGCTTAGAATGTATATATGACACTATTGGCCTAGTTGAGTTCACTCACTAAGAGATTAAGAGTGTAAGGATACTTTGCTGGATATCTTCTATAAAGGTGTTCTTGAGCTCGTTGGGGGTGATAAAGTTGATGCAGCTTGTGATAGACAAGAGTCTCAATTCTGCATTGGTGAGGGTGATGCTGAATGTCCTGCAAAACATGATGTTGGAGTTGATAAGGTTGATGCTGCTTGTGATAAACAAGATTCACAATTCTGTGTTGGTGAGGGTGATACTGAATGCCATTCAAAACATGATGTTGGAGGTGACATGGTTGATGCTACTTGTGATAGACAAGATTCTCAATTATGTGTTGGTGATGGTGATGCCGAATGCTCTGCAAACATGATGTTGGAGGTGATAATGTTGATGATGCTTGTGATAGACAAGATTCTCAATCCCGTGTTGTTGAGGGTCATGCCGAATGTGGTGCAAAACATGATGTTGTAGGTGATAAGATTGTAGTTGATTCTAATTATCTGACTCTTGAATTTGATAAAGAAGGTGATGATGTTGGTGAAAAGGTTAATGAGTTTATATCAGTTTTTTGTTTCCTTTATGTATATGATTGTATTTCTATGGTATTTTAATATTTTTTTTAAATAATGATACTATTTAGTTTTTTAACAGTAAATGGTGAGGACTAAACAAGCTGCTTCGAGATTTAATGTTGAAGATAAAGAAAATCACGTTGCATCTTGTTCTAAACAAAAAGTCTAAAAAAAAAGAAAGTTCTCTAAAGTTGATGGTGATGAAAGGTATTTATTAATTTAGAATTTTAATTTTAGTTCCTTTAATCAATATAGTATTTTTTTTTTTTTTTTTTTTGTTATTTTTTGTGTAGCTTGTTTGATTGTTCATGTTGCCCAAGTTCTCTTCTTGCCGTCGTAAGTTCTTTAAATTCTAAGCAAATGGAAGATATTACAAGGATAGATTTTGGTGGTCTTTTACATTTGAAAACAAGTTATTTGGATAGAAATATGGTTTCATGGCTAGTTCAAAATTTAAATCCTATTAGCCGTATGGTAGAGTTAGACAATGCCCGTTCCTTTCCTATCACAGCTGATGATGTCCATGATGTTTTCATGCTTCCCCGTAATCCTATACTTCCTCTTTCTTTTTATAAAAAAAAAATGATGAAAGTGCTATTCTCGAAAGTTTTAAAAGTGATTATATTATATTCCCTGGTCAGTCAATTGCATATTACACATGTTATGATGCAAAAGTTCCCTGATGGTGGTGATGATTTTGTAAGAATGTTTGTTTTTTATTCTTTGTTGTCTTTCCTGGCTCCTCCATCAAATCGACTTATTTCTATGAAATATTTAAAACCACTTGAGGTCATTGAAGATATAAATAAATTTGATTGGTGCTCTTTTGTTCTTAAAAAATTATATGATGAAATAAAGTCTTATAAGTTTGGAAAAAGCAAAAAGTTTGTTTTTGGATGCATGTTGATTCTTCAAGTAGTATATATGCATAGACTTAAGTAGTAGAGATTCCTTGAACGTATCACATTTCCTTTGATTCAACACTGGGCAACTGAGAGAGTGAAAGAAAAAAGCAAACAAGAATCTGATGCTGGGAAGTATGGATTAGGAGAATTGATTATTAATGTTTACCCAATTTCTTCAAATTCTGGGAAGCTTAATGAATATTTAAAATCAAAGCAAACTGTTGGGCAAGAAAAGTTTAATGTAATTTGTTTTATAATGTATATATATATATATATGTATATATATATATTTTTTTTTTTTTTGAAAAGTGATACATATGTACTATTTGAAAAGTAAAAAATTGTTTATGAAAAGTGGTAATCTTTAACACTGAAAAGTGGTAATCTTCTACATTGAAAAGTGGTAACTCTTGTTATTAAAAAGTGTTCTTAGTTTTTTTATTTAAAAGTGGTGTTTTTAGTTAATGTTGATGAATTATTGTTAATGAGAAGTTTTAATGTTAATATATATATATATATATATATATATTGTAGAATGTTGATCAATTATTTACATCATTGAGAGAAGATGCAAATGAATTCACTTCCAAATACATGCTGGTTTAATTGAAATCAGTAAAGAAAATCCAGTAAAAAAGAAAGGAACAGATTCAAACAGTTCTTCACCTCCAATGGATGAAGAATTTTTTAAAGTTGTAGATGAAATGATTGCAAACTTTGAAATGACCAGGAAATTGACAAATTAAATGCATTCTTTTAGGCTCTTGACGCCATCTCCTGAAGATATTTCAAAACATGGGTGGACCCAATCTGTTTTGAAAGATAAAAATAGGAAGAACGATGGTTGCTCAAATGTGAATGATGTTTATGAAAGTGAGGAGTTCCTTGATGAATGTTCTGATGAAGAGTTAAATGAAACTTTGATCTCTATTTCTTCAAAATACCAAAGTGGTGTTTCTGAAATTGAAGAGGAAGAGTTTTCATTTTTGAAAGAAGATCATGGTTATATTTCTGATTTCATAGTTCAACATCAATCTTCACTTGTTAATATAAGGAAGTCTTACAAGGAGATTGTTGATTTTTGTTTATGCAATTCAAATGAGAAAACATTTTCAATGTGAGTATATCTTATTTTATTCTCTTTTTTTTAAAAAAATTGTTATTATTATTACTGTAATATATACTGATATTTTTATTTTATTTTTTCAGGGGAAAATTTCTTCTTCTTTATTGATGATTACTATCTTAAAAAAGAAGATATTCTATCTCTTGCTCCCTGTCAATTTGTAAAGCAGTCTGTTATAAATGCATGGGCCATAATTTTGAATGCAGATGAGTGCTTTGATGGTGTTCGTAGTCGTTTCGTTTTCATTTTGCAGCACTTTGTAAGTTTTTTTTTTTTTTTTTTTTTAAATTGTTTTTTGTTAAAGTACTAGTTTATATTACATTTAATTATTAATGATTCTTTTATTATTTTCAGTTACCTATTCAAAGCTTTTTTTGACAAGAAGATTGATAGGAGTGAGTTCATTTCTGAAGTACACCGATTCTGGAATAAGTTGCTTAGTTTGTTCGATCTTAAATTGAACTTGTTGAAATGGTGTGTATATATATATATATATATTTTTTTAATTATGAAGAGATTATTATTTTATTGAATTGTAGTTTTATTTTATTTATACTAACAATTTTTTTTTCCATTTTGTTTGAATAGTCACTATGTTGCTGTAGTAATAAATTTTACAGATAAAAAAAATCCAATTTTTAGACAATATGGTCTATAAAGATGTAGCAAACTTTTCACTGATTGTGTTAACTTGCATGTAAGTTATGTCTCTATATTTTTTTGTTTAATTTGTTTTAAATTATGATATCATTATATATATCTAAAGTTTAATATTTTTTTAATGTAGGTTTCTGAGATGTCTTCCTTTTTAAAGTTAAGGAAGCACTACAAAGCAAATGAGATGAAGAATTATTTGTTTGAAAAAATTAATTTTGAATGGAAAGGTGCAAAGGGAAAAAATGATTGTGGAGTGTTTTTGATGGACCACTTGAAGAATTTCAATGGTGTACCTTATAATTCCACTTATTTGAAAAAAGTATTTATTTTTTTAAAAAATATTATTTATATATGTTGTTCTTTTTAAATTTTAGTGTTTAATTTTTTATTTTTCTTTAAATATAGACAAGTTTAAGAAGATTTTTAAGGGCAAAATTATGTTCTAGCATTCTGCCCTATTTTCTAATGTTTTTTATGTTGATTTTGGACAAGATGTTATTCAGTTTTCATTATTAGTGAAAAGTGGTGTCTATTAAAGTGGTAACTAAGTTTTCATTATTAGTGAAAAGTGGTGTCTATTAAAGTGGTAACTATTATTACTGAAAAGTGAAAACAATTATTAATGAAAAGTGATGTTTATTATTAGGTCACATGTTTCAAACTCTTGACCTCGTACCCACTTCCAAATATCGTACCTGCCTCGGCAGAGGTTACTTTGTTGGAAACCGCGTTTGTAGATAATAGTGGTTGATTGGTCGCATAGTGTGCACGGTGCACACTATGCACCAGAGACCAACTCTTATTAGAAAAACATAAAGTTTTACCCCTTTAAAATGGAAAACCTTTACAATCTTTCACAACTTCTTTTTTGGGGTGTTCCACAATAACTTTCACACCCTTAAAATAAAAAATACTTTATAAACTTCACTCTCACAATATCCTCAATTATACACAAATGTCATTACTGAAAGTGTGTGTGCGTGCAAAATCAGAGATGTTGTCTGTCGTGTTGGCACTGTCCAGACAACAATATGCAACGGAAATTAAATTGCACGTAATGAAAATGGAAGTATTCAAAATTTGCCTACATTTTATAATATACGCTTTTCACAATATAAAAATATATGAAACGGATTACAACCTCTTAGAGGTGTACAAAAACACTACGAATGAGTGTATATAATTTACTAGATCCTATGAAACTATCTCCTTCATAGATCTATGCATATAACCTAGTAAATAAGATCATGATCAACACACTATTATTCGGGTTTACAATAATGTATAGATTTACAAGAAGAAACAAAGATTTTCCTAACTAGAAGCGTATAGAGCGTTCTATAGACTAGTAATCAAAGATATATTTTCTTCTTGTGTATCTTGTGTTGAGGCAGTTACAGTATTTATAGGCATCATGGACGAACTGCCTTCAACTCCTATGATCATCACAGCCGTGAGATCAAGCGGTTATGAAACTTCCCATCACATCTCCTTAAATGTAGGAACTTGTTATATTATGCTTAGTAACTTCTCACTCCTATACAACTGCATGACCTGATGTTGCCCACGTCTTCTAACTGCATTAGAGACATTACTAAACAACAAGTGTAAGATCGGAGTTAGTGAAAGAAGGAAGGGCAAATTCTGATGTTGTCATAAGTGTTGGGAATATTAGTTATAACACTTGGCTGTAACTATTGGATTATTATACAAAACACTTATTTCAACATCAACAATCTCCCCCAATTTGACCTTTCTGCATCAACACTACTGATGTTCGCACAATAGAAATATTGACTCAGAAATTAACACAATTGATATTTCAAATGAAGTAGTAGTTGTATTAGATCAAATTAATAAAAACAACATCTAAACCAAATAACATGTTTAGATTTAAATAACTTAGACATAAGGAAAATCCTAAATAATAAAGGAAATAACAAAAATATAAATCCTACAAGCATGACAAATAAATAAAGAAAAATTATGTAAATAAGTAAAGGAGAGGATTGGGCTGAATAATACTTCAGCTGCATCTTCATGGATCTGCACAAACTCCCCCATACTTTATAACTTCTCTAGTTTGTATGCTTTCATAAATATCCATGCACGGTCTTAATGGCATCAACATTATGTGCATCTTCAGCTACTGCCTTATCACTTTCTTGTACAACTTCTGTTTGTTGACTGTCACCATCAATGTTGATTGTGAAAGAAAGGACAAATTATTAATGATGTTTTCAAATATGTTGTGATATTCTTCACAACATTGACACAACATCAACAGTCTCCCCCAATTTGGACTTTCGACAACAACAAACCTGATGCAATAATAGATAACAAACAGTGTAGAATAGACAACAAGAATAGAATGCAATGTTAAATCGAAGTGAATTTGAACCATTGAAACAAAACTCCCCCTAAAAGTGATCTTTCCAAAACTCCCCCATAGATGTAAAACTCCCCTTTTCAACAAGCAGGATAATTGCCATCTACAACAATTTGCATTAGGTGCATCATCTTATGCAGCTTCTCCCCCTATTGATGTGGAAAGGAGAAACAAATAGATTAAAAAATCATGAACTGCGGTAATGGTGGCATGATTGTTCCATCATTCTCAGAAACATTCAGTGAAATCGCTATTATTGTAAGAAGAGTCAGAAGACTTTGAGTAGCAGTAGGGTTTTGAGTGGTTTCAGTAGGAGAGTGGATGCTTTGCATTTCATAACGGATGTCTTAAGGTTTGAAATGTCAAATGTGTAGATGTTTGAGAAATTTCAGTGGTGAAGTGTTTGAGCTTTGATCGAATGGTGAAGTGTTTCCCATCCTTTAAATACATGTAAACTAGATTCGAATTAAATGAACAATTCAAAGTCGGGAAAAAAGCCAATTTAGTCCCGTAACTTATTACCTTTTCTGAAATGGTCCCAAAAAAGTTAAATGTACCAATTTAGTCCCAATTTTTTTTAATTTGTTTTGTTTTGGTCCCATTTTCGCCGGAAAGATGACTGGACGATTGAATTCAGCCGGAAAGTGCTGACTGTATAAATAAAAAATAATTTTAAAGTCCAGTAAAATAAAATAAAATCCATGTCATTATTCTATAAAAATAAAATTATTATATTATTTAACTAAAATTAATTATTCCATAAACCCAAAATCAAATCCCCAAATCTCATTCGCTTTGACGTTCCACCTCTCTTCACCAGCTCCTCCGCCTTACGCTCCGCTGCAGCCACCCCCTCCTCTGGCGTTTCGTACGCCGAATCAACAATCCCCATCCCCACCGCCGCCTCCGCTCTAATCCTCGCCGCATTCTGCACCACCTCCCGCCGAGCCCCGCTCGATCCGTTTTTCACCCTAATTAAAGTCGTAAAATAATCCGGTAAAGTCATACCTATATCCATCTCGCTCAGGTACAACACTCCCTTCGATGACGTCATCAGAAAGTAGTCTTGGCTTATGGCAAACATCATACCGGCAGTGGCTGTAGTCGGCATGGGGAGGGAGAGTAATTCGGCATGACTCCTTTAAATAGATCCACAATTCGACCGAGCTCAATGAGCGCGGCTTTGACGGAGCCGGCCTTGACGCCGACGGCTTTGGTCGAAGCCGTTGGAGAAGAATTTGCCTTCGGCTACCGTGATGAGAGCTGTGATCCTCGTGATAAATTAATTTTATTAGGAGTAACTATAATTATTTAAGGATTCAAGAATTGTGGGGATTTGATTTACTGTTTTAAGTGATTTTGGGGGATTTGATTTACTGTTTAAGTGATTCGGGGGATTTGATTTACGGTTAATGTGATAATGTAGCAATTGCTTTTAGTGGAGTATGTTTTTTGAATAATTAATTTTAGTTAAATAATATAATAATTTTATTTTTATAGAATAATGACATGGATTTTATTTTATTTTACTAGACTTTAAAATAATTTTTTATTTATACAGTCAGCATTTTCCGGCTGAATTCAACCGTCCAGTCATCTTTCCGGCGAAAATGGGATCAAAACAAAACAAATTAAAAAAATTTAGGACTAAATTGGTACATTTAACTTTTTTGGGACCATTTCAGAAAAGGTAATAAGTTACGGGACTAAATTGGTTTTTTTCCCTTCAAAGTCTGAAAAATTTAAACACTTTCGAATTGAAATGCAGTGATGAAAAATCAATACTTTGTAAAATACCACTACATATAATATCTTCAAAATTAGTGTATAAGTTATAGAATATAATAGCAATATAAATATCTAGATATTTTAGTTTAAAAGAACTTACGTAGAGAAGATTAATTGGAAGTTGTACGCATAATGAGAGTAATTCGAAAAAATAGGAAGTGAAATGAATAACTTCTCCCATGTAAGTGATCGTGTGAAATTGGTGGAAGAGAAACAAGGAATTAAAAACTGCCCAAATTAAATAAAATACTGAAAATGCAATAAATATAAAAATAATGACCTGAAAATATCCAATTTAATAATTCTGAAAAATTAATCTAATATTCAGAAAATAAGTAATTCATAAAGGTAACTGAAATTTGAGTCATTTTCAATGTCGCTCATAATGTTGGTCCACATACATCTCAACACTATTTTTACATAAATTTGCTTCATTTGTGTTGCACCGATTTTTTTTTTATATCACAATTTCACATTGATCCATCTTTTGAAAAGAGTGCATCGTAGTAGCGAACTCCGTGCCCCATAGTTACTCAATGGATATATGAATATATTGATGCATTTTATATCACCTTTTGAAAAGAGATCATCGTAGTAGTGAGCTCCGTGTCCCATAGTTACTTAGTGATTTTTAAGCATCTAAATTGTGATCCCTTTTTGCATTTAAGAGATGTATGTTCAGAATATAAATTTTTGCAACAATTTTTTTAAGACTCAAATAATATTTACACAGAAGAATTATTTAAAATCTAACACAGAAAATATTCAGAAAAATTTAATAGACAATTTCATATGTTGTCTTAAATGTTCCCACATTTGATACAATATTTAGTCAGAATTTTTCAGATAGTGCATAAATCAAGAGATTTTCGAAGGGATGAAAACATCTTATCATCAAGGGATTTTTCATAAATATCAACAAGTTGTTTCTCAGTATATATGTATTCCAACTTCACAATCTCCTTTTCAACAAGATATCTAATAAAATGACAATGTCTAATACTTATATGATTTGTCAAAGAATGTTGCACATGATTCTTAGATATATTAACAATATTAGTATTATCACAAAATATCGGGTTTTCATCTTTCAAAACTTATTTTATATTTTCAGGCTCAATCAAGGAATTATAACACACATGGTTTACCTTGTTGCATATGGATGACATGCATATAGGTCTTACCACATATTTTGTGTTTATACCCAGTCTTCTTCTAGTTTGTACTCCAATATTCAGTTCTCCAATGATTTGGTCTGATGGATGATCTTTCGAAATTCTGGTAGATGGAGTCTTCTGAGATTCATGCAAATTTTCTGATGATTCTGATTTTTCAGAGGATGTTTGCTCAGATGTGGCCTCATCTGAAGCAACAATTTGAGTTTGATCAGAATTCTTAGAACTCTTTGAAATTTCAACAAGGTCAGAGACATCATCTTCAATATATTGACCTGTAAGACTAGCATCATCATCAAGTACCACATTTAGACATTCTTGCACAGTACATGTTCTCAAATTGTAAATTCTATAGGCTTTATTATTTCTAGAATAGCCTAAAAAGAATCATTTATCACTTTTTGAATCAAAATTATGCAATTGATCTCTATCATTCTGAATGTAATATACACAACCAAACACATGAAAGTATTTTAAAGATGGTCTGCTATTCAGAATTTCATAAGGAGTTTCAGTGGAATTAGTTCGAATATAGATTCTATTTGAAAATATGACATGCAGTGTTTAAAACTTAAGCCCAAAATCTTTTAGAAAGTTGTTTGGATAAAAGCATAACTTTAGCCATTTCTTGAAGAGTCCTATATTTCCTTTCACAAATATCATTTTGTTGTGGTGTTTTAGGTGAAGAAAACTCTTGCATGATACCTTTACTTTCACAAAATTCAGTAAAAGAACTATTTTCAAACTCTCTTCCATGATTAAACTTAATTCTGCAAACTTTAGAGTTAAAAACAGTTTTGAATCTTTTATAAAGAATTTTGATAACTGAAAAAGTTTCAGATTTCTCTTTTAGAATTTCAATCCAAGTGTATCTTGAGTAATCATCAACCACAACTAATGAATATCTCTTACCACCAATACACTCAGTTTCCGTTGGACCGATAATATCCATATGTAGAAGTTCAAAACAGTGTGTTGTTGAACAATGTTCCAACATTCTGTGAGACACGTTCATCCGCTTACCTTTTTGTCATGAATCACAAACTTTGGTATTTCTCAACTAAAGTTTAGGTAAACCTGTAACAGCTCCTAATCTAATCAATTTGTGAATATGTTTATACTCCCTCTGTCCCGTGATTATTTGCACACTTTCCTTAACGGGCGTCCCAACATTATTTGGACACTCTAAAAAAGGAAATATCTCACATATTTTTTACCAATATTACCCCTCCTTTATTTTACTCGGGCCCACAACTTAACTCAATTTATAACTTTAGTCAAATCTTCACCCACTTTAGTCAATGAATTACCAATAATACCCCTCATTTATTCTATCATAAACATCACTATATAACATTTTTTTAATTTCCGTGCCAATCAAACTATGCACAAAATCTTGGGACGGAGAGAGTAATTAGCATGGCCAAGTTTATGATGTCAAAGAACATTCTCATCAAGTTTAGCATTATTGCATGTATTTTTAGATTCTAACAAGTAATAATTGTCAACAGATCTAGTTCAAGTCATAAGAAAATCATAATTTCTATTTAAAACATAGCAAGAATATTTATCAAAATTAACATGTAAATCATCATCACATAATTGACTAATGCTAATCAAATTTGCACGTAATCCTTCAACATGTAAAACATTTGATAACTTTGGAAAACCAGAAACATTGAGTGTTCCTTTACCAATGATCCTACCGTTAGAACCACCTCCATAAGTAACATTTCCACCATCATATGATTTATAATTAGATAAGAATTCAAGTTGACCTATCATGTGTCTAGAACAACCACTATCAAAGTATCATAAATCAAGAACACATGTTTTTGATGACATATGAACAACATTACATGACATATTAGATTTTGAAACACATTCTGTTTTCTGTAAATGTTGTTTGGAATAATGTGTCATTTTAGGCAACTTTTCAAAAGAATTCATATCTCTTTTCAGTTTTGAACAATATGGGCGTTTATAACATTTACCAGAACAGTAAAAACATGTAAAATCTTTTTCAACCTTACCAACAGTAATTTGTGTCTTAGCAGAAATATTATAACCATTCATTACATCTGCCTTAACAAACACAATAGGTTTTTATAATAAGAAGGTTTAAAAGACATATCATGGTAATCAATACCTGTTCTTTTTATGTTACCAATCATTAAGACATTATCCAGCTTTGACAAATCACAATTGTGACTTTCTCTCGTAGTACATGTCTCATCATAATAAATTCTTTAAAACAGTTTAGACTGGTAATCGAAAATAATAGATACTTGGCAAATGTTGTAGCAGATGTTGGCACATCTGATGCAACATCAGAAGTAGAAAATTCTGGATCATCATCTGCTTCAGTCTGTGGTTGAATCCAGTCAGCCAGTAAACTCCTCCATGCTCGTTCATCAAGATATTTGATGTACACAATATAAGGTCTAAGTGCAGGAGAACGCGAATATTCCATTCCAATATACACACTCTAAGCAAGATATCTACTTAGTGTATCAAGTAGTTGACTCTGATACCAACTGAAAGTGTGTGCGTGTGCGAAATCAGAGACGTTGTCTGTCGTGTTGGCACTGTCCAGACAACACTATGCAGTGAAAATTAAATTGCACGTAGTGAAAATGGAAGTATTCAAAATTTGCGTAGATTATAAAATAATTTACGCTGTTCATTATATAAAAATATATGAAACGGATTACAACCTTTTAGAGGTGTACAAAAACACTACGAATGAGTGTATAGAATTTATTAGATCCTATGAAACTATTTCCCTCATAGATCTATGCATATAACCTAGTAAATAAGACCATGATCAACACACTATTATTTGGGTTTACAATAATGTGTAGATCTACAAGAAGAAACAAAAAATTTCCTAACTAGAAGCGTATAGAGCGTTCTATAGACTTGTAATCAAAGATAGCTTTTCTTCTTGTGTATCTTGTGTTGAGGCAGCTACGGTATTTATAGGCATCATGGACGAACTGCCTTCAACTCCTATGATCATCACAGCCGTGAGATCAAGCGGTTATGAAACTTCCCATCACATCTCCTTGAATGTAGGAACTTGTTATATTATGCTTAGTAACTCCTCACTCCTATACAACTGCATGACCTGGTGTTGCCCACGTCTTCTAACTGCATTAGAGACATTACTAAACAACAAGTGTAAGATCGGAGTTAGTGAAAGAAGGAAGGGCAAATTCTGATGTTGTCATAAGTGTTGAGAACATTAGTTACAACACTCGGCTGTAACTGTTGGATCATTATACAAAACACTTATTTCAACATCAACAATTACTTTTTCTCCACACATACAAAAATGTCAACTCGTTTATTTACTTTATACATAAAGTTTTACAAAATTACCCCTCAAAAACTCCACTCATTATTACACTTTGTTAATATGCATGTCCATCTACATATGAAAGTAATCTTGGGACAAATCCCTCTCGGGATAACTTGCACGGTTTAATCAGCACACTTTTTAAGAAACGAGGAATTAATGGTTGGTGATGTAAGATAAATGATGGGTATTTTAAGTTATTTGATGGGGTGTAAAGTAAAATGTATGTAAAAATGGAGTGACAATTTTAAAAATAAAATGATGTTGAGAGGGTATTAATTTTGTGGGGGTATTTTCATATTAAGAGTGTGCGGTAATCCTTGGATGTCCCAATAAAAATAATGTGCAAGTTATCCCGGGACGGATGAGTATATTTTAATTTATTTTATTTTTAATTAAACAAGTACTCCCTCCGTCCGCCTATAAGTTTCCCATTTTACCATTTTGGTCCGTCCGCCTATAAGCTTCTCATACCCTTTTTGGTATGTACTTTTTCTTACACATCACTTTATATCTTATTTTTTCTCTCTATCTCTCTCCTCTTTCAATCACATCACTTGTACTATATTTATTATTTAATCACTTTTTTTAATCTATGTGCCAAAAAGTAACGTGTAACTTATAGGCGGACGGAGGGAGTATTAATTTGTGATACATATAACATTTAAAATAGGAAATGGGAGATGGCCCATTGACACCTACCCTCCCTCCGTTCCTGCTTATACAGTTATACTTTAGCTTGATTTATGTATTTCATATTTAGTTATATGTCTCATTTTTCTTTAAAACCGTACTTATGTCATGTCATGTCATGCCTTTAATAACGAAACACAAAGTAAGATACCAAAATTAATATAAAATTTGATACTCCTTCTGTCCCACAAAGATAGCCACATATTCTTTTTTTGGACGTCCCAAATTATAGCCACATTTCCTCTTTTACTTTAGCAATTAAATGCTTTATTGTCAATTTTACCCCTAATTTATAAGAGTAATTAATGCTTAGCAGATTTTGGAGTATTAGATTTTAAGGGCAACTTGACACATTAGCTCAATTTGACTGCATTTATTGATTTTTTTTAATTTATGTGCAAAGTCAAATGTGGCTATTTTTGTGGGAAGGAGGGAGTATGATATATTTACTTATTATCATTCCTGAAAAACATAATAATAATATATTGGGTTGTTGTAACCACTTATGATCATTGAAGTTAAAAGTTTGAGAGGCCCAACCCAATTAAACTTTATCGAATTATTGAACATAACGGCTCCTAACAAATGCACTCCGTTAATACCTGATAGTCATCAGTTTGATTTTTTATTTTTGTTGATGTCCTTGGAATTGATAAAGTATTATGCATACTTTGTGTAATGTACAAAATTGATATTATTATTGATAAGAATTAATTGTATTACTAAGGTGCACGATGCACAAAAGATGTATATAATACCTTTTTTTTTTTATATAAAAACACAATGTCTTATATGTATTAGTGCACATATATGAGACCTTCTATATGTAGTCAGGGTGTCTTAACGTGTCGTAATGACTACCGTAGTCAGTTAATCTAAGCCATTAAAAATCTAATCTAAAGGTTTAGATTTGATGACCTGTTACCTTTTGTAAATTTTACGATATGTATTTTCGTAATGTGTCCTAAATTTGTATTTTCTATTAAATTAAATTAATTAAAATATATTATTGTAAATTTACATTTTTATCCTTATACAATAAAATAATTTATTACAACAATTATCTACACCCGCTAATTTTATAAGTTCACCCCAAATCATTTTTTACCATAGTTATCTGCACCCATTCATTTTATGAGTTCACCCCAAACCATTTTTTACCATAGTTATCTGCTCCCATTCATTTTATGAGTTCACCCCCAAATCATTTCTTTTTTTACAACGTTTATCTACACCCGCTCATTTTATGAGTTCACCCCCAAATTATATTTTTACCAAAGTTATCTGCACCCGTTCATTTTATGAGTTCACCCCCAAATTATTTTTATACCACAATTATCTGCACCCGCTCATTTTATGAGTTCACCCCAAAATATTTTTTAAAAAATAATTACATTTAAAAGACTATATTATTTTTTTATTAATTAACACAAAATATAATAAAATCAACCCTAATTTATACATTTACAATCTACAACCGAGTCATTGCCGAGTTACCGTCGATTCACCACCAAATCACTCATATTTTTAGAAAAAAAATCGTAAAAACATAATTAAAAAAAACTATCGAGATTAGGCACAAATTTCAATTTTTTTTCTTTTTAATTTTTCTTCCCATTTTCAATTTTTATTTCAAACTTTTTATTTCTTCGTTTTTTTTTGTTTCCTACTTTTTTTTCATTAGTATATTTATTAGTTTTAATACAAAATAATATTATATGTATGATTTTATTATAATCCCTCCGTCCCAGTGAAAGCTCCTCATGAGCTTCAGACACAGAGGTTAAAAAATATGATATAATAAGTGGATGTATGAGAGGTGATGTGATTGAGAGATAGAAGAATATAATGAAATGTGAGAGGGAATAGTTTGGCAAAAAAGGAATGAGTAACTTTCATTGGGACAAACAAATAAGGAAAGTTGGGTAGCTTTCAATAGGAAGGAGAGAGTAGTCGGTAATACAACAAGTAATAACCAATAATACCATAAACAGTAATCAGTAATACCATTAACAATAATTAGTAATACCACGAACATTAATCAGTAATACCATTAATATTAATCAGTAAAATTTTATACAATAACAAATAATTTCACACATCTAATTATATTCAATAATACAAAAAATAATTATCAGTAATACCATGAACAGTAAGTAGTAATACCATGAACATTGAATAATAATATCTAATACAATAACAAATAATTCCACAAATATAATTATATTCAATAATACCAAAAATAATTATCAGTAATACCATAAACAATAATATGTAATACCATAAAAATAATAATAATCAGTAATAAATAATTTCACATAATCAGTACTACCACAATTAATAATCAATAATCATTAATGAATGTGTGCTGGTATGAAGTGTTTAAGTTTAAGTAGAATAATGTTATACTAAATGTTGGGACAAATTGTACAACACTGACTCTAACAAAATATCAGAAATTAAGATTCACAGCGGAAGACTTGAAACACTAAAAACAAACGTGACACAATGGAAATAATTTTTCACATAGATTTTATAAATAAAAATCTATGCGAGCCTTACGGCGAAATTCAATACTTATCTTCAAGTACAAATGTTATGTGAAATGTTACAGTAGTAACCTTCACAACTGAAACTACAAACGAGGCAGGTGCCTTGTTCTAAAAATGAACTAAGTGTATAAAGTATACACTGTCGAAATGCCTAGTCTATCTATGATTACACTCTCAATAGATAAAAAGACACACATCCATACGGGTGGGATACTTCGTATGATCTAAAAGGTAAAACTACTGGCCACAATTCCTAACAGGGATCAACGCTCGGTCTAGGAAATTGATCGAATAGAATACACTGAATTATGAAGCCTTCAATCGATATTTATAGAAGTGGGGTGCTGATTCTAGAGGCTTCCACATTGAGATCCTATTTTTTAGGAACTCAACTTCCATGATCTTTCTAGATCCTTCTTGAATGCTCCAGGTCGTTCTAAATGGTTCCAGGCTGTTCTAGCATGTTCTTCAATGTTCTGGAATCTTCCAGGTTCCAGATCCTTGTAGAAGCTTCTAGATCCTGCCAGAAATGCGACAACATTTAGATCAACATTTAATGTAGCATTTCAGAAAAGACTTAGAAAAAAATCTCGGAAGGTCAAATTAAGATGTTGTTGATAATGTTAAGGCATTTAAGGATTAACAACATCTACAATTAATATTAATTCAATAGTGTATTAATAGTAATACCGCAATCAATAACTAGTAATACCAGTATCAATAATACCAATAACAATAATACCATAAAAAAAAGTGGAGAGAGTGCAGATCGGGGTGTACTAAAGAAAATAGAGGGTGCACATTACCAAGCCCAATTGAAGGAAACCCTAGCCCAATGGGAGGGCACCCTAGGTCAGCAGTCGTCGCTTGGGATTTCATCAGCAAGGTCACCGGCTCCGAGTGTCGTCCGGTCAGAGATCCATCAGCAACATACTCACAGTCCTCTGTCGGGCCGTCGTCAGCCGGAGGAAGAGGTTGCGCAGGAGCAGGGTGAAGAAGACGGATGAAGCAATGTAGCTTCGATTTGGACAGAGATGAACGACGAGAGAGAGGCAGCGTCGATCCGAGTGTTGCAGGCGAACGCCGTTGATGTAGGAGAAGCTCCTGGATCGCGAACGCAAGGGAGATTGATCGAAGTAGTCGCGTCGGTGGTCGAAATGAGGAGAGGATTTCGGCCGCCATGGATCGTGGCCGAGATGGAAGATTATGTCGACTGTTATGGAAGTAAAGAATCGCGATTGCGATTCGAGGAGGGGTCTCGGGCTTCAGCAGCCGAGATCGAAGCGCCGTCGTCGCCGTCGAGGGGGTGGTCGGGCATGTTGGTGGCTGGGTCACCCGCCAACATGCATGGATTTCCGGCAGGTCCTTTACTCATCAAATTAAAATTAAAATTTAGGTGCACCGCCGATCGACTTTAATAAAATTATACCTATAATATTATTTTGTATTAAAATTTAAAAAATACACATGCGAAAAATGGAAAAGAAAGATAGGAAAATTTAAAAAGGAAAAGAAAAAAAAAACAAGGAAATAAAAAATTTGAAAAAAAAATTGAAAATGGGAAGAAAAAAGAAAAAGAGGAGGGGGAAGAAAAATTAAAAAGAAAAAAATTGAGATTTGTGGCTAATTTCGATAGTTTTTTATTAATTATATTTTTACGCTTTTTTTTTTAATATGGGTGATTTGGTGGTGAATTGATTTTTTAGAGTTTTTTTTATTATATTTTGTGTAAAATAATAAAAGGATAATATAGTCTTTTAAATGTGATTATTTTTTAAAAAATATTTTGGGGTGCACTCATAAAATGTGCGAGTGCAGATAACCGTGGTAAAACAATAATTTCGGGGTGAACTCATAAAATGAGCGAGTGTAGATAATTGTGGTAAAAAATAATTTGGGGTGAACTCATAGAATGAGCGGGTGTAGATAACTGTTGTAAAAAAGAAATGATTTGGAGGTGAACTCATTAAATGAGTTGGTGCAGATAATTGTTGTAAAAATATGATTAGGGGATGAATTCATTAAATTAGCGGGTGCAGATAATTGTAGTAAAAATATGATTAGGGGGTGCACTCATTAAATTCGTGGGTGCAGGTAAAATATAAATAAAATTTAAAAAGAAGGGTAATATAGTAAATAACAAAATATAATTAAAAAAATGATATAAATAACTTAAACTTGTATAACAGGTAGAAGGTCGTTACGATGTTTACGACGCCACGTGGCGCAATTCGATAAAGTGACTATGTAGTCACTTCGTAAAATGTGACTGCCGTGAGAATTCCCATCTAAGATTCAAAACTAATAGTATCACATTTCAATCCAATTGTTTTAATTAGCTTCTTTGTTTTCTTCCAATTGTTCTACTGATGTTGTATTACTCTCGAGGGTATTCCTTATGTCCAAATAATAAAAATTTGGCCCTTTTAAAAAAAAAATTACATTTCAATAGAAACAAATGTCACGTTTCATCTGCTTATAATTGTTTTATAAATACTTACCCTGTTCGACAATAACTTTGCAAAATGTTTAATATTGAATAGAGTTTTGCGGGATAATTTTATGAACATTTTATGTATAAAGTAAAAAGAATAGTTGACTTATTATATGTATGTATGTTAATACAAAAATAATGACAATTTGTGTAAAATTATGAATATGGTGAGAATGAAGTTTATAAAAAGTTTTTTATTTTAAGGTGTAAAAGTTATTGTGGGAAGTTTCGAAAAAAAATGTAAAAATTATTATGGGACGGAGGAAGTATTATTTAGTTATATTAGCTTAAAACTAATATTTCATCCGTCCAAATTCATTATGCACATTTCTTCGTGAACGATTTTTAATAAATTTATATATAAAGTAGATAAATTTAGGTTTGGGATATGATGAGGTATTATATGACTCATTTATAAATAAAACGATTGGTTTTTAATAAAATAAATGACAATTTGAATAAATAAGCAATGGTTGAAAGATATATATATATATGAGTGTGAATAATATTATTTCTAAAAAAATAAAAATAATAAAATTAAATAACAAACAAAATGAAAATGATAATAATAAAATTGGACGGAAAAAATATCACAATTCAGTAAAAGTTGATGCACGTTTCACCCATTCTCAATTGCACCGTGTAACTAATTCACGTGAAAATGAACTTAAACAAAAAGTATGAAATATCATTGAATATAGACATAAAAGAAAAAAAAATCATATAATTAAAGACCTGTGACATAAAAGTGAGCAATATATGCATCGTTCAAACCATCAAAATAAACATTGTTTGCAAACGATTATAACAAAGAGTTTGGTCAATATTACAAAATACTAGTATCATTCTAACCAGCAAATACATCCACAAGACAAAATATATCCAACTGCACCAAGTTTAGCAGCAAATACCACCCATAGACAAAATATACCTACCAACAATATACATATCATAACAAAAAACCCGAAGCACCAAGTTGATCATTAGTCACTAAACTTAATTCTTGACAGAGTTAGATTCAGATTTGATGATGCCTTCAAGTAACATTTGCACATTCTTGCGCCGTGCATTTTCAGGCGAGCTAAGAAATAACTCAAGGCTGTCAATAATCTGAAACCCCTCCTTTCGATAAGTAGCTGCATATTGCTCGTATCCAAAGCGTCGAGCAATCTCACCATATCTTGATTCGCTGTTTTTTAGATACTTGCATAGTATATTGATGAGGCCGCTAGTAGTATCATGCTCAACTGATTTTCGTTTCTTCCCACTTTTTGAAGATTTCGGAGTGACTTCGTTTACTGGTTTATAGACAGATGTAACTTCTGGTTCTTCCCCCACATCATCTGCAACCCCCTTAGTTTCCAGACTATATTTCCTCCTCTGATTACGACTACGGCTGCTTGTCTTTTTTGAGGCTAAATATATCAGTACCAGTGATGTAACAACAATATTTTAACGCATGATCTCTTCAATTTCAAAATACACTTCAACATTTCTCCTTGCAATTGAACTCATGTTGGACCTTCATTCACAAACAACCATGTAAATACAAGAATAATATGAATCCAACAGACCAAAAAAAAAAAATCATGGAACCAAACAAGCGTTTACTACATATTTCAAATGCAAAATCCAACAGACAATAGATTTCAAGCAACACCCAACATTTGTGAAAATTAGTTTCTTTTACCCAAAAAAATCCATATGAATCTAAATTCATGAGAGGGCAAAGTATATCATCAACTTCATTATTTAGTTGTTTTATCACCTATTTCATCATTAGAAATAGAATGGCTCAAAATAACAAAAACTGATCAAGGCTAATATTATTAAAATTATGTTAAATTCAACTAAAGTAATTTGAAGGCTTCAAGAACAGATTAAAAAGGTCATCCTAAAATCTAAACTGAGGAATGAGCAAACAGAGAATGGGTGATTTTTAGCTACCCTGTAGAACAATGATGCACATGTGCAAAAAAATACTCAGCTAGGAACAATAATCAAATAGTAGAAATACTCAAATGACAAAACCATACTTCCCTCTTGTCCCTTAACCAACACCAAGCCTTTGCAGCAGAGCAACATAAAAGTTAATATGAATAAATCCAATATATAGATACAAGCACAAATATATATGTATACATACATATATTAACGTGAGGATAGAAATATGAGTGCTGAAGAAATCGAATTAAAAACGCTTAGAAAGCAACAAAAGAACAACAATACTAACGCAGGCAATGGGTTAAAAGGAATCAACAATATAACACGAGCAATGGATGAGTAGAGAAACTTACCCAGTTAAGTTACAATACTAACGCACGTATGAAAATGTGAAGTAGAGAAACTTACCAAGTTACAGAGGATATTGATGGATGAGTAATTACGCCATGAAATTACTACTTTATTTACCTACTCCACTATTTTGTACCTTCATTTGATTTCGTGAATTTGAATATCCCGCGCCCAAAATAAAAAGATGGGAGGGAAAATCTAGACAAAGTTTTATAGTTGGGCTTATAGAAAGTGATGACCAATATTTCAAGCCTAGCCTTTCATCAGTTGGGCCCAATTAATAAAGATTTTTTGAGTATATATTATCAACAAATAAATAAGTTACATGTCCCCTTAAAAATACTTCCTCTATCCGCAAAAGGTATAGGTAGAGATGTTATGAGATAAAAATAAAGTGATTATTTTCATAAAATGAAATGAGTATACTTTAATGGACAAATAAATAAAGAAAAGTGAACATACTTTTGATGGACGGACAGTAGTCATCTATAGACATGGGCAACGGTTACAAATCGCCGGTTTCGGTTAGAAACCGGCGGTTACGGTTTGGGGTTTCGGCGAACCGTAACCGAACCGCGAACCGCCGGTTACGGTTACGGTTTTCAAACCGGCGGGTCGGTTTTCAAACCGCCGGTTTGGCGGTTTGGCGGTTTAGGGTTTTTTTTTTTTTTTTAAATATTATCTCCGTTTTCGCTCGTTTTCACTCCGTTTTCGTTCGTTTTTTATTCGTTTTAACTCATTTTTTAGAAAATACATTACTAGAATTGAATAAAAATTATATAACTTAAATTTATACATTAAAAATAGAAGAATTGTGTATTAAAAAAAATAATTTTTTTTTTTTTTAATAAAAAACCGCGGCGGTTAACCGCCAAAATCGGCCAAACCGGCGGTTTGCGGTTTGTCAAAATGCCGAACCGTAACCGAACCGCCATTTTTCGATTACGGTTCGATTTGTAAACCGTAACCGGCGGTTAAAAACCGCCGGTTTGGCGGTTCGGTTTTGCGCGTGTCTAGTCATCTATATATCAAGAATATGTTCATAATAAAAGTTCATTTAAAAAATCATTAATGTATATACATTGTAATTCTCATACTTAGTTTATATACAAAATACGTTTATATACATGGTAAATTTAAGGTGATTTAGATGAAAATTGGAAAGTACTAATATATAGAGGAGAATGTAATTATCCGCGTATTGTGTAATGTACATTACTAATAATATTGATATGTAAGAAACAAATATTATGGATGATATAAGCATTTACAAAACTATATTATTAGTGATGCATATACTTATGAAAGATTCTTGTATGCATATTAATTTAATTTTTGTTACCACTTCACTTATAAACGGATATTAATATAGTTCTATTCATCTACCTGAATTTTTAAAATTGCCCTTAATAGACGTTAATTATTTTTTAATATGACACATATCAATTATTCATATAATAAATAAAATATAGAACAACATAATTAAAACATGTGATTTCATTTCATATTAATACGCTTACAAACTAATACCATAACATTTTTTTTACATAGATCAATATGTATGTACATGTAAAAATATTGTAATATTAGTTAACCAGCGCAGTAACAACACTCGATAAGTAATGTTAATATTAAAAATGGTATGGTGCAATGGGTGCGTGCGTGCGTGCATTATGACTTATAATTAATAAAGACAATTAAGTATAGTGTGTCTCTATTTAATTATAGAATATATATATATAGATTTTGTATCAAAAGCTATAAATTCAAAATGTTATTATTTGTCATAGTATAAAATTAAGAAATATAATATTTTTTATAAATTAGAAAAAAAGAACATATAGTGTGTGTTAGGGAAAACTATCCTTTATTATGTCATTTTTTGATTAATTTTACCCATGCCGACATGTAGTAAACTTTGAAATTAAGATTGTTAAGATCCGTCAAACTTATACTCCCTCCATTTTTTAATAAGTGTCATTTTGGCTTTTTTCAACAAATTAAGATAATAAATTGTGGTCTATATTACCCTTCATTAATTATACTAATTTTAATATAGAAATTTTATTTGATAAAGAATGTGGTCAAGAATGTAGCTAGTATTCATAATCAAATTAATTTTGGTATATACAATTTTTGTGGAATTTATTTATGAAAAATATTTATGGCAAATGTATAAGGGTAAAATAGTCAAAATTAAAGAAAAAACTCTAGAATGACACTTATTTTAAAATTAGTTAAAAAGTCAAAGTGACACTTATTAAAAAACGGAGGGAGTATTAAATTCTCATTGAGAATTTAAATGAAAATTGTAAACAAGGAAGTATACAAATTATTTAAATCTTTAATGTTACTAATTTCCTAAATTTATTCCCAATTAATAATCATCTTTTCATTTGATAAAGTTATTGATTTTTAATAGTCAAGTACTCCGTATATTATAGTTTAAAATTTAATAGAATTAAAATTATAAAATGTGTAATACAGGGAATTTGTGCTAATTTTCGCATTTGGACTTTAAATTTGTTTCAAAAAGTTTGTCGCTTTTCCTAATTTTACCAATGATCTCCCTAAATTGCCTCTATTCTTTTGGACATATATTAATTACTATTTTTTTTGGAAAAGTCAAAGAAATGGTGGAAAAGGAAGGTGGAAAAATAAAAGGAAAAAGAGAAGAAAGGGGAGAAAATAACGAGAGGTAAATTTGTCAAAAAAATATGTTTCTTAATTTTATACAAAATGAGAAATGTGACAAACTTTATGAAACGGGAGTAATAAAGTTAAATTAGTAAAAAACATAGAAACAGATAACAAAAATGACAGTTAACATGAATCAATATATTTAATCCAAATAACCATATTAATATAAACTAATTACTACTTTTGTTTTTTATAGAAGTTAAATACTCATCCCAGCACCTAAGGCAGGTAGGTAGTGGTTGAGCTTACCACATTAATATTAAAACTATATATTTGATTTATTTATTATCATATAATATTGGTGAAATCCACCAAGTGTGTATATATGAGGAAATGTGATGAACAAGAATGTTATCCAATCTTAACAATACCAGCTAATTCCTCGCCGATCGAGTAGTATTCACATATTTCATATTCTTGAGATTTAATTTGTTGACCCTTATTTTTTCCAGAAACTAAGAAAAACCTTCCGTTAATCGTGCTTTAAAATCGTGTGATTGCCCACTAACACTTTTTTCGTTGAGAATTGTTGGTATTTAATTTAATTTAATGGCAGCCCAACAGTCTCCTCACAATTTGAACATTCTTCGTCTTCTACACTTTAAAATTCTTTCTATATTCTATTTCATGGAAAACTCCCCGAATGCACCCCAAAATGATCAACCATCTTTCCATATGTCAATCGATCTCGCACCCAATACCACTATTGAACAACTCCAAATGACAATCCTAAACATTGCGAATATTATGCCAAATGCTCAATCTCTTCCAAGAATCTCAATCGGGTCCATGGTAATTGACATTGGAGCCTACCTCTCTCAAACAAATGCCACTAATCCATCCTCAGCCTCCACTTCACAATTTCAAAACCCCACTACACCTGTCGCTGCACCTACTGAAAATGTTGCACCCACATCGCCTCTTATTGCTGCTGCTGCTGTAATATCTTATCCAAAAAAGGAACAAGACACTACTCATATAGTTGACGCTGAAGACGCAGAGGAGTCCCTTTTTTGGAAGGGCAAGAGGAAAAGGAGCCCATTCCACCCAAGAAGAAGAAGAAGAATGTCACCTACATTCTTTAATTATGCTCAAACTTATTCCAACACAAATAAGGACACAACAGGGGACAAGAATGAAGTTGAAAATACTGACTCCGAGGAAGACTTGACTCTGTTTGAATTTTGCAAGCGAAATGAAAAGAAGAAAATCAGTCAAAACAAGAATGTTACACCTGATGCAGCACTGGAACCTGTCAGCTCTGAACATGATTCTGAAAATGCCTCTGAAGATGAAGAGGAAGAAGAAGAAGAAGGTATCCCTAAATCCGAAACTGATGATAATAAATTAACTAGGTTGTCTAGAAGGAATTTATTAATTGAGAGGAGAATATCTCTTCAAGATTTTAATACTAAGGGGTTGGTTACATTTTTAGAAGAAAGAAGTCTATTGCATGCTGTCACTTTTGCTGAAACTTTCATTACAGACTGGGTGTATGAGTTTTATGCATGCTTGAAAAAATGTCATGGTAAAAGGAACTACGGGGTTGTAAGGTTTAGAGACAGAGACGTTCCGTTCACTCCGGAACTCATCAACCAGTTTTTGCAAGTAGAAAATATGGAGGAGGTTAAAGAACCTCACATGGATGACATAGCCGTTGCAATAACCGGTGGAAAGAATCTTACTTCTCTTTATTCTGTTTTGCATAAAATTATTGTGTACAATTGGATTCCATCTACTAACTCTACCAAGGTGACGAGAGATCAAGCAATCTTACTTTACAGAATTGTGGTAATGAGGAACTTCAACTTAGGGTTGACAATATTTCATCACATGATGAAATTTTCGGGAAATATTTCCGATAAGGGCAACTTGCCTTATCCTGTTTTGATTTATGGGTATTTAAGGAGCCATAATTTTCAAAAAAGAATGAATGAGTTGTCGAGGGGAAGGGTTCCGTTGATGAGCATCTCTCCCGTCTTGCTTTCGGGAGATAGGGTGATTGACCTCCCAATCCATGATCCGAATGATGTTCAACCTGACCAAGTTCCCGCCCAAATTCCTAATGCTGCCCACACTCCTGATCACATTGCTTCTAATTTTGGTGGCCCTACCATTCCAATTATATTCAGGGATTTTATACTTTCCCGGATAACTCATTTAGAGGATTCTATAAATAAGTTGCAGTTTAGGAAGGATTATTGGATGAAGATGCTTTCTGCTACACAAGGGAGAGTACCTGATGCACCTGAGGTACGGACGGGTGGTTGTGCCAGAGAAGGAGTAGCTGAACCAGATGTTGTTGCAAATATTGCAACATTGATAAAATTGAAATATGAAGACAACACACTAGATGAACTCTATGGTGATTTTTCACATATCTCTAAGAAAGTGACAACAAGCATGAAGACAGGGGGAGACTAAATAATAAGGAGGCTAAGTGCAAGAATTCTAATGCTGCACCTGTTGTCGCAACAAAAAATGTCCCTTGTAATTTTTAGCTTGTTTGGTTGTTTAGTATTTAAAAAAAAAAAAACTCATTTTATTTTCCTAGTTGATAGGGTATTATATTAGTATGATAGGTTACTACTTTTTGTTGCTTAAACTTTGTTTCTTGTTTTGTATTGCTGTGATCTTATTGATGAAACAAGTGTTTTAATGAGTATGTATAAAGAGTTAGTAAATACACTCCCTCAATAAAAAACCTAAATACACTCCTGTTTTGCAATTAGCTCTAATGAGTTGGTTAGGTGGTTATTAGTTAGTTATTTAGATTAGTTATTAGATTACTGGATATAAGAGTCAATTGAGATTCTTATTTTCCCAACTGAACTTTTGTAATCGTTTTTCATCAATGAATCAAAGAGTACTCTTCTTTCTAATCTTCAAGATGATTCAATATCTTGCATCTCAATATGGTATCAGTTTCTTAATTGAATTGCCAAATTTTTCGATCCTGAGTGCTTCGCCCCGTCTTCTCTGATCATTCCTATGAATTTTCGATCCTGAGTGCTTCGCCCCGTCTTCTCTGATCATTCCTATGAATTAGGGCTTCTTTCCGCACTTTCTTCTTCCTTGTTCTTGAGACTCTTTGAATCTTCTTTTCTTCAATTTCCATTTACCCATGGCACCCACTGTTACTGATCCCGATTCTTTGAATCCGGCTTTAAACCCCTTTTCCCCACTAGCGTTGCATCAAAACGACAACCCAGCCGTCGCGATTGTTCTTGAGCCTCTCGATGGCACCAATTTCATCTCCTGGAGCCACGCCATCAAACGAGGCCTGAGTGTGAAGAATAAAGCCCGCTTAATCGACGGTTCGTTGACCATCCCTGTTGAAGACGATGATCCGGCCATCTATGCCGCCTGGATCCCCAGTGAAGGCAGGGACCCTGTACATACTGTAGCAGGTGCTTCTACTGTCCACAATGAGGAGCCTCCATGCATCAGTAATTCAGGTATGTCTTCTAGCAACTACTCAAACAATGATAATATGTCTACATGAATTTTGGACACTGGAGTCAGTGATTTTTCTATGTTTTCCACCCCTCCCTCTGTGGCCAACATCAAAATATCCCTACCTAATAATGCCATATCTATAGCCACACACATGGGAAACATTACTATAAATGAGCATTTAACTTTGTATAATGTCCTATATGTGCCTGATTTTACATTCAATCTATTATCTATAAGTCATCTAACTAGATACTCTAATTGTACTGTAAGTTTCTTGGCCTCACATTGTGTTTTACAGGATATCACAACCAAGATGGTGATTGGTACTGCTGAGCAAGTTAGAGGACTTTATCTTTTGAAAACTGCACATCCATCTAGTCATTCTGTTTTAAATCACACCTGGCTTTCTAATTCTGCAATTACTGATTCTTGTAAGTTTGAATTGTGGCATAAGAGGTTAGGACATATCTCTAGAAAATGCATGCTACAAATTCCTGATTTGAATGTAAAAGCCACTGCTATGCATAACAATTGTATGATTTGTCCCTTAGCTAAACAAAAGAGAAAACCCTTTCCTTTAAGCACTTCTGTTTCTTCTCATTCTTTTCAGTTGATACATTGTGATGTTTGGGGTCCTTTCTCTATATGCTCTATAACTGGACATAGATATTTCCTCACCATTGTTGATGATTTTAGTAGATGTACATGGATTTATCTTTTAAAGGCCAAAAGTGATGTTAAATATTCTTTGGAAAATTTCTACAATATGGTCCTTAATCAATTCAATGCTCATATAAAAATCCTAAGAAGTGACAATGGCACTGAGTTCATACTTTCTGACTTTTATCACAAATTAGGAATCATTCACCAAACCTCTTGTGTTGAAACACCACAACAAAATGGGATTGTTGAAAGAAAACATCAACATCTCCTTCAGGTTGCTAGAGCCTTAATGTTTCAATCCTCCATTCCTTTAAAATTTTGGAGTGAATGTATCAAAACTGCTGCCTACATAATCAATAGGACTCCTTCTTACATTCTCAAAAATAAATCTCCCTTTGAGTTACTTTATGGAAGAAAACCTGATTATTCTATCTTTAAAACCTTTGGCTGCCTCTGTTTTGCTAACACTCTAGTCTCCAAGAGACACAAATTTGATCCTAGGGCTACACAAAGTGTGTTTATTGGCTATCCATTTGGTACAAAGGGGTACACCCTTTTAGAGATTAAAACTGGTAAAATCATCATCTCTAGAAATGTAAAATTTTTTGAAACTGAGTTTCCTTTTGCTGATTTGAGTAAAACCAGAATTCATCACTCCATAGATAATTCTCTAGCCAACACTACTGATGATGTTGATGATGATGATTTTTATGACCATTCTGATTTGCAGCAAGAAATTCTTACACATACTGATAATCTTCCACATGATCACAACATTAATGCTGACATCAACACCCCCAATGATACTAATCCTCCCCTAATAATGATCTTGAGGATGCTGTCAATACTACCACTAATGTCAGTAATTTTGAAACCAACACTCATTCTAGACCTTGTAGAACTAAAAGTCAACCTGCCTACTTACAAGTTTATGAAACTGATCTCCCTGCTTCAATTGATCATGCTAAACTAAATATGTCTTTTTCTGGAATACAATACCCAATACATGATTATTTGTCTTGTGATAAGTTGTCCCCAGACTTTAAATCTTTTACAGCCTCTATTTCTCAAATTCATGAACCCAAAACATATAAACAAGCTGTTACAGACCAAAATTGGATCTTTGCCATGAAAAATGAGATAGATGCTTTAGAGAAAAACAAAACCTGGACTCTTGTCAATTTACCAACAGGCAAACATTGTATAGGGTGTAGATGGATTTATAAGGTGAAATACAAGTATGATGGTACTATAGAAAGATACAAAGCAAGGTTGGTTGCTAAGGGTTATACTCAACAAGAGGGCATTGATTATTTTGATACATTTTCCCCTGTTGCTAAAATCACCACTGTAAGAATCTTATTAGCTGTTGCTGTTTCTAAGAATTGGCACATACACCAATTGGATGTTAATAATGCCTTTTTACATGGTGATCTAACTGAGGAAATATACATGGTTCCACCTCCAGGTTATTGTTCTCCTAATGACAAAAGAGTTTGCAAATTAAATAAAAGTTTATATGGTTTAAAACAAGCTTCCAAACAACGGTTCACTAAATTGGCTACTTGTTTACTGTCTTTAGGTTTCATTCAGTCCAAAGCTGATACTTCTCTTTTTACTAGAAGGAATGGTGTTGATTTTACTGTCATATTATGCTATGTGGATGACCTTATTGTTACTGGTACTAGCCTTGATATTATCAAAACCATTAAGACTTACTTGCATCATAAATTCACCATTAAAGATCTTGGCATCTTGAGATATATCTTAGGCATAGAGGTTGCTAGAAACAATAAAGGTTTGACCTTATGTCAAAGAAAGTATACTCTAGACTTGTTACAAGATTCTGGTTATTTGGGGAGTAAACCTTGCTCCACCCCAATGGATTCCAAATTAAATTTTGACAATCATTCTCCCCTTCTTAAAACCCCTGAACTTTACAGAAAGTTGGTAGGCAAGCTTCTCTACCTAACTGTCACTAGACCTGATATATCATATGCTGTGCAAACATTAAGTCAATTTATGCAGGCACCTACTGAGGCACATTTGGTGGCAGTTCATAGAGTCTTAAGGTACATTAAAGGTAATCCAGGTACTGGAGTATTTTATCCCAAAGATAACACCTTCAAGTTACATGCTTTCTCAGATTCTGATTGGGCTAGATGCATTCACACTAGAAAAAGCATTACAGGTTTTAGCATTTATTTTGGTAACTCACTCATCTCTTGGAAATCCAAGAAACAATCTACTGTTAGCAGGTCCTCTGCAGAAGCTGAATATAGGGCCCTTGCTTCAACAACTTGTGAGCTTCAATGGATCCACTATATCCTTGCTGATTTGAATGTTCAACACTCCACCCCTTCAACAATGTACACTGACAGCAAAAGTGCATTCTCTATTGCTCATAACCCTTGTCTTCATCAAAGGACCAAACACATATCATTGGACTTTCATTTCACAAGGGAGAAGATACAAGAAGGCCTACTCACCCTCATTCACATCCCTACTGAGGAGAATTTGGCAGATATCCTTACTAAACCACTCTCTCCTACATCTTTCAACAATCATAAAGCCAAAATGGGATTGATTGACATACACTCTCATTTTGAGGAGGGGTATAAAGAGTTAGTAAATACACTCCCTCAATAAAAAACCTAAATACACTCCTGTTTTGCAATTAGCTCTAATGAGTTAGTTAGGTGGTTATTAGTTAGTTATTTAGATTAGTTATTAGATTACTGGATATAAGAGTCAATTGAGATTCTTATTTTCCCAACTGAACTTTTGTAATCGTTTTTCATCAATGAATCAAAGAGTACTCGTCTTTCTAATCTTCAAGATGATTCAATATCTTGCATCTCAATAGTATGCCTTTGTATTTATTCTGATTTTGAAGGAATTCACATTTTTTGTGTTTCATTATTGATACTCTTTATTTGATAAAAAAACAGTAAGATTTATTTTGAGTAGTGCATTGGAGATGAAGTGGATCTCTATCAAATATTACACATAAGTGTGTTGTAGCATGAGATTGTTGATCTCTTTTTTTTTTTTTTTTATCAATACTTTTTTTCTTAACCAAATTGATTTACTCTTTAATAAAAATGAAAGAAAAAACACAGATCAATTTAGTAAGAGTGAATGTTGTTGTATTATAAATCTGTCTAGAGTGACATGTAAGGAAAAAATAATTTTCAATAATAAGAAATTTTATTAGGATAAAACAAAGGTAGATTAGAAAAATGTAGAAAGAAAAGAAAAAGCAAAAAAGAAACGTATTCAACCGTCTATATATTTTACTACTGGATTTTGTTGATGAACAGATTCTCAATATTGACCCAACCCGCGGGTACCCATCCCGCCCCGCGGGCTTAGGGTGATCCATAGAGATGTCTATCGGGCTGGCCCTAGCCCTATAGGGTCAGCTCTACAGGGCTACGGGCTAAATGGACTAGGGCCTTATCCGATTCATACTTAACGGTCCTACAATTGTTGAGACCTAACCCTAACCCTAGCGGTCCACGGGCTAAACGGGCCACTAACGGGCTACAATAAGAAAATAAAATAAAAAATATATATAATTAGTTGATGATCAGTAAAAAATATATAAAATAAAATAATCACCCCCCATATTGAGAACGGATGCTTTTGTCCTTATCCTTTCATTCTCACTTATTAATCCCCTTTTTTCTACTTTTTGGATTGATGGATGGGAAAACATGAGACAAATTAACTCACCCCTCCCCTAGGACTATTAGTCCTACAAATGCATGATAAATAGTACAAAATTAGCGGGCCTTGCATTAATCCCGGGCCACAATCAATCAAACCAAACGTTTGATTCGTTGGGAATAAAAAATCAATCAAGCCTAATCCAACCTAATCAAGCAAACCAAACTAGGCCTTAGAGATAACTCCATTTTTTTCTCTACTTATTAATTAATTCATTTACAATAATTAATTAATTTACCATTTTCATTTTTTAATGATCAATATTTACAATTATTAATTAATTTACCATTCTCATTTTTATAGATCAATCCATCACTGTGCACTCTATATTTTTTTTAACCGTTTTTTTCTTACAGATTTCTTCTCTTCCATATTTCTCCATATTTTTTCTCTTTTTCTTCTCTGTATCTCGGCCTCAACCTCTTCGCCTATTTGACCAAAAAAGATTATTACAAATTCCATTGATTGGACAGAGAAAGGCACCGTCGTACCCAAGAGCAAGACGACTTTGCTCTCTCACTTCAATTTCTTCTAAAACCCTTATCTGTTAGTTTCTATTAATAGGAAAATTAAATGTTGATTAATTTTTCATGGGCCTTCCGGAGGAGCAACGTGCTTTGTATGCGTATCATCAATGGACTAAATCGAGAGGATAAAAGTTGTTCTTGCTCTAACTTTTTGTTTTTCATGGACTAGTATGGTTACATTTGATATTTAATGTGAGCCATTAGGCATGAACTAAATAGTACTGTATGTTTGCATGACTTTTTGATGTACGTTTTTTACTTTTAATGGTGGACTATTATGGGGGATTGGTGTAAGCAATGTTGCGGAAATTTTTTGCTTTTGAAGGATATGACTAGTATTGGGGACTTGGTGTAAGAAATGCAACTGTAAGTTTTTGTATTTATTGGCTAGTATATGACTTGGTGTATGCTTTTGATGTATATGACTAGTATTGGGGACTTGGTTTATTTATGCATTTTAAGCAGTGTGTAAGATTTTAAAAACCATAATATAACATTCATTTTACTACGTAGACCGGTCAACATGTAGCACAAAATAATACCAAACCTATATGTCCTATATGGACTACCGATCGGAAACTATGACTTGGTAATAATTAGAAGACAAGAAAACGGTATAGGGTACGAAACATCAAAACGATATAAATAATATAACTTACTAGCACGTAATATCATACTTAATATTTCACTTCTTTCCGAAGGGTTTAGGACCACCGAGCTTGAAAGGGCTTGACGATGCACAAGAGCTTGATTCCCTTTTGATGGTGATCGTAGTTACCTTTGATTTATCAGACAACGGTCTTAGTGGAGTCTCAGCTGCGAACAACAACTTCTTTCCCTTAACCCTCACGGTCTCAGTTGGAACAAACACGTTGTTGCTTTCTGCACTAATGATAACACAAGGATGGCTGTCATGAGTTTCATTGAATAACACCTGACGCGACAGTTTGCGAACGGCAAGGCTAGGAGATTGAACCTCATCGTCGTCATCCGAATCTGGTATGACATAAGGTGCAGTGGCATTGTTGGGTAGACCGATGACCACGCCGTCAGAGCTAATAGAAATAACATTATTGTGCACATTGTCAATGCCGAACAACTCTTCCAAGGACTCGAACATAGCGTTACCCTTATGATAGAATGCCTTTGCAAACTCATTTTCCTACAATAATGAAGATCATCATAAGAATGTTACCATGTACGCGAAAAAGCAATGAACTTCATTATACTTTATTGTTCATGACATTGATAATATGAAAGATATAACGTAGAAGATGTAACGCCATATTATTTGTACCTCGAAGATTGGAACCCATGACGGCACGTAGACGTGATTGACAACGCGATCCCAACAGACACCTTCAACATCGAGCAACGCTTTGAAGTCTTTATAGCGCTTCTTCAACAAAGTCACGAGAGCAAGGACTTCGTCCCAAGAGAAGTCCTTGTCCATCATCACGTTAACGAATTCATGAGTGTCTATGAGGGATTGGAGGTTATCAACGTGAACGTCCCAATCCCTACTTTGCTTGAAGCTCACAAGCACACGTATGAAGATATTGACGGTCTCCTCAGTCCACCGACCCACGTAAAAATACGTAGCCTGTGGAGAAATGTTTTCAAAGCTCATCTTGCCTTTGTTACTCATTATTTTTCAATGTTAGAGGTGTAGTGTAGGAAGTGGTGTGTATGATTGTTATTTATAGAACTCACTGTGTATATTACAACTCTCTAATTTAATGAGCTCCACGCCTCCACCTAACTACAAAATGGGTTTATACAATTAATGAGCTCCACCTAATGACCTCACATCTAATGAATGTATAATACAGTTCAACCATTTATAAAAACTCAACCATCCCACGAAACAAAAAAGTACAATTATAAATTTAAAGTGTTGATGTGAATTTTCAAATTGTAGCAATGTTGATGTGAATTTTGACATAAACCAAACAATATTGATAATGCATATCTTTAGCCCATCAAGATCAAATCTCAACACCTAATAAGCATTGAATAGGTGGTAGCATTGAATGTTTACATAACCAAAAATATTTCCTAATAATATGCATAACAATATTCCTAAGAATTTTAAATTACAAACATACGGAATATAGGAACGTTATAATAGGAAATTACATATTGAGCCCAACAACGAACCCTAACATAAAGAAGGTTGATGCCGCAAATAACATTAGCAACGCATACGTACACCACATTATCACAGGTTGTTGTGGACGAACCGGGACGTCGTTTAGTTCCATTATAGTCTGACCATCAACAATACAGTGTTCAACATCGGGAATACTTAAGGTTCGACGCCGCACACCGTTTGTCGAGGCATGAACCAGCTTACAAGGAGAAAACGTGCCACTCGTCATCCTAATGGGGGTACTTGATGACTGGCTAACATTCGAAGGAGATGTTGTTGCACGTGCATTACGAACATATTCATCATACCATCGAAAACTACCTGCGTGATTGCCATTGATCGGACACTTTAGATAATCACGTCTAGGATTCTTTGCAAAATTGCTAGAACGGCGCAGATGCATCATTCCGGCTCCACATGAGCACTCTGGAAGTTCTATGTCGTGAGATGAAGACGACATATTGTATAATTTGTACATAGATTTTGCGATGTTAAGTATCATTATAATATATGCAATTAAGTACAAACATAAGTCCACAGTCCTAACTACAACATTCAAAACTCAGCTAATCACGAATTTAGTAAATTAGGAATTAAGTATGATTTTGCGATGTTAAGTATGTATGCAATTAAGTACAAACACAAGTTCACAGTCCTAACTACAACATTCAAAACTTAGTACAACATTCAAAACTCAGTACAAACAAAAGTTCACAGTCCTAACTATAACATTCAAAACTTAGTTAATTACGAATTAAAACACACTTAAACTCGTATTCAAATCCACAGTCCTAACTACAACATTCAAAATAAAAACACACCCAAACACAATTACGAACCGAAAGCAAAAAAATGAAGCACTGAGTCTAAAATATACCACTACTACAATGATATAAAAAATGAATCTAACATGCCAAAATCCCCAAAGCAGGAAGCAAGAAAATTTAATCAATGAAAAGGGATCCAAAACACAAAAAACACAAAAAAACACACATATGAAAATGTGTAACATTTGCTTTTTTTATTAAAGTCGTACCTAGCAGGAAGTGCTCGTAAACGGGAACCAATCGCGGAGGTTGAACAACGAAGTACGAGTCATCGATCCATATACCCTTCGAATTGAAATTCGGGAACAAATCGCAGTTGATTACCCTTCAATTAAACCCAAACGCCGACGAACGAGTAACCCAGTTAGGACTATTAAACCAAAACGCCAACAAACGAGTAACCCAATGTCGTCGATTAAACCCAAACACCGACGAACGAGAAATCCAGTGCCATCGATTAAACCCAAACGTCGACGAACGAGTAACCTAGTGTCGTCAATTATCCACCACAACAATGGACACTGGACACAAATGGTTTCGAGGTGAGAAGAGGAGGGTTTTCAAGAAGGAATTTAGGTAACTTTGGGTAAAATATATGATGTGTATGGCTTTTGTGATTGGGGGTAAAAATGTAAATAATTTGATTAATTGAGGACAATATGGTAATTTTGTCCTAACATTCAACTCAATCATACCCATAATCGTGTGGGGGTTAACAAGAAATCAAACACAAATTAAGTTTTTATCTAATATCATATCTTACTAACTTTTTCAATCATACATCTTTATAATATATATTTGCAAACATTTTTTACAGCCACGTGGCACTAATTCATTGGTCTACCTCAATCTCTCTCTTCTCAAATCACTCTATTTCAAAATTCCTGAATTCTCATTCATTCTACACTTTTCTTTTAATCTCATCCATTCATTTTAAAATATAATCTTGACCCTACATTCTTAATCTTATTTTCTATGGTAAAGTCTAGTATGCACTCGAGTGCATGCTGTGCACCCTAGTCCATGTGCTCTTTTCCGTTTACTAACTTACACTTTTTGGTAAATGGTGTTGCACTTTTCAATTATTACTTATACTGTTTAATAATTGAAAAGTGCAACACCATTTACCAAAAAGTGTAAGTCAGTAACTGAAAAGTGCAACATGGACTAGGGTGCACAACATGCACTCGAGTCCATAGCAGACCAACCCATTTTCTATATAAATCCCATATCTCTTTTCAAAATCCCTAATTTCTCATTCATTCTCAATTTTACATTCTCAATTTTACTTTTTATGTCATCTATTGATTTATTGAATCGAAAATTTTGGATTTTGATAATCAATTTATTGAAGATTTTGGATTTTGAAGATTTGAAGATTGTCTATTGATTAATAGAAATCCAACAATTCGTCTACTCAATAATTGTGACTTTGATAATCAATTTATTGAAGATTTTGGATTTTGAAGATTTGAAAATTGTCTATTGATCAATAGAAATCCAACAATTAGTCTACTCAATAATTGTGACTTTGAAGATTTTGAAGATTGTGAAGAAATTTTGAAGATTGAAGATTTTTAGAAATTTTGAAGATTGATTATTTTTATGTCATCCATTGATTATAATCAATTTATTGAAGATTTTGAATTTTGATAATCAATTTATTGAAGATTTTGGATTTTGAAGATTTGAAGATTGTCTATTAATCAATAGAAATCCAACAATTTATCTACTCAATGATTGTGACTTTGAAGATTTTGAAGATTTGAAGATTGTGAAGAAATTTTGAAGATTGAAGATTTTTAGATATTTTCTATATAAATCCCTCCTCTCTTCTCAAAATCCCTAATTTCTCATTCATTCTCAATTTTACTTTTTATGTCATCATTGATTATAATCAATTTATTGAAGATTTTGGATTTTGAAGATTTGAAGATTGTCTATTGATCAATAGAAATCCAACAATTCGTCTACGATTATAATCAATTTATTGAAGATTTTTTATTTTGAAGATTTGAAAATTGTCTATTGATCAATAGAAATCCAACAATTCGTCTACGAAGATTTGAAGATTGTCTATTGATCAATAAAAATCCAACAATTCGTCTACTCAAGTCTACTCATTAATGATTGTCTATTGATCAATAGAAATCCAACAATTCGTCTACTCAATAATTGTGACTTTGAAGATTTGAAGATTGTGAAGAAATTTTGAATTTCTCTTATTTCTCTCTCTTCTCCAACTTTTTTTTTTTTTTTTAAATCATTTTCATATATTTACAATTTTTTTCATATTTCTTCTCTCTTTCTATTTTCAAAATCTAATTTTACATTTTTTATAAAAAAAAATCCATCATTTTACATTTAATTATTACTTTAAAAATTATTTTATTATTTTTATTTTGTTATATAGATGCATATATATATATAATCCGATATTTATTTTATCTAATATAGATCCTCTTAATATTTCAATGTTAATTATTAACTTCAATTAAGGTACACTCTTTTATCACCATATTTCTTTGTTTTTTCATCTACAATACTTAATATAGATTATTTTCATAATCTATTATGTACAAAATTTCTAGAAACAAATTTTGTGTCATAATTTAAAAATATATAATATAATGAAGGTATGATTAATCATAAAGTATTAAAACAAACAATTTATTATCACAACACTAACCTTATTTTTAAAAATCAACCCATTCCAGAATTAAAATCTTTAAATTTCTAGATTTCCTAATCATAACACATATAACATCTTTTAATAAAAAATAGTCAGGTAACATACATATAACGTAGACCTCGAAAATAAACTAAATTACTATTTCAACTCCGCCCGCGTACATAGTACGCGGGTCTTATACTAGTTTATCATAAATAAACAAACCTACAGATCAAACGTGCCCCGAGAGAAAGACAATTGCTAACAGATAAATAATATTAAAACTGGTTATTATTGTTGGAAAACTTCAACTCTTAAAAATACCAAAATAGAAATAAAAGATGAACAAAAAATAAAATGAATGAATGAATACTCTTGAAAATACCGTCAAAATAGAAAATAGTAACCCTAGCTTAAAAGTTGCGTGGTTGAACTAAAAGGGTTGGTCTGCTATGAACTCGAGTGCATGCTGTGCACCCTAGTCCATGCTACACTTTTCAGTTTTACTGACTTACACTTTTGGTAAATGGTGTTGCACTTCCATGCTACACTTTTCAGTTTTACTGACTTACACTTTTTGGTAAATGGTGTTGCACTTTTCAATTATTAAACTGTATATTAATATTTTTAGTTATAGTGACTTACACTTTTTAGTAATATTGTGTTGTACTTTTCAGTTTAATAACTTACACTTTTCTTTAGACTAGGGTGCACAATATGCACTCGAGTGCATACTATTTTTATTTTCAGTTTAATAACTTACACTTTTCTTTAGACTAGGGTGCACAATATGCACTCAAGTGCATACTAGATTTTACCATTAAAAAAACTTGTTGAAATGAGAAGAAATATGTTGATTTATATAGGAGTTAAAAAATAAGGATGTATGGTTGAGATTAGAAGGTAAAGTCAGAATTAATGAGAATTGAGAGATTTTAAAACGGAGAGATTTGAGAAGAGAGATTGAAATAGATTTACAAATATATGATAAAATTAAGATTAAGATTAGAAAAATATATTTTAATGAATAAGATTTGTTTTAATTTTTAAAATATATTAATAAGATTTCATTAATATATTTTAAATTATATGGATAATAACGTGATGGTTTGGTTCTATATCGATGTACTATATAATATAAAGTACTCCTACATTAATATTAAAAACTTGATACGGATAATATTTATTTTTCTTTTGTATATTTTATTTTATTTATTATCCGAAATATCGGTGAAATCTACCGAATATATATATTAATATACCGGCAAATATGATGAACAAGAATCATATATATGAAATCTCCTCCTAGCCCGGTCTCCTTTTCTTCAACCATTCTTCTTACTTCTCTCTTAATTATATATTTCTTATTCTGCAGATTTTTATTTTTGTTCTCTCCTTTGTAAAAGGTACGTAAATCAGCGTCTACGTGCAAGGTGTATAGTTGTTAATTTTTTTTTTTTTTTTTGGATTAATTAATCGGTAATTTGATTTGCCATTATACAGTTGTCTAAGATTAGATGAACGCGCCATTTATAGAATGTAGTTCTATGTGTTTAATTATGTTGTTTTTAGATGATTAATTTTTCTTAATTAGGTCTTCATAACATGACTTATTGCAATATATATGTTGACAGCTTTCTTGAACTTGTTTTGATGGCTAATTAATTTAATTGTGTTTACTGAAGGTTTATGTAGAGAGAGAGGCATGGGTGCCTTTACAAGTTGCTTTCATGTCCCTGCAGATGATCATGCCTCAAATAATACCACCTCAAACTCTTGTTTCTTTCAAAGGTTTATCAATATGGTAATTAAACTACTCCTTCTGATCGATGCTTTATTTAATTTTTTGAATTTCAAATTATATAGTAGGGGATTTAGTGAATTAAACCTTTACATTTCCATCTCCGTGAATTCGAGAGACGAAGACACCAAATCGAATGAGTTAATTGCACGAAACCACCTCGTGGTTTAAATCATAGAGGTTTTGTGCAATTTTCAAACGGGGATTACGTAGAATTAGCCCTTAAAAAAGCATGTCATTAGCACTTAGACCTGTCATTAATTGACGAAATATATATGATCTATATATGTTGAAAAAAAAAGTTTAATTTTAGACTAAATTTAGGCAATTGATATACTTAATTTCTGATGTTTAGAAGAGGAAACACAACAACTCATCATCAGATGGTAAGGTGGATCTCATGAGACAAGATGATGATATTGTTGGGCTAAATAAAAAATCTATCTCAGACAATATTAATTATGAGCGTGAAGACCACGAATGCCCAACATGCCTCGAAGGTATAATTCTTGATTTAATAATATATGTATGATATATATACATGCATTTTTAATTAATATAATTAAAATGTAGTAGTATATTTTTGCAGAATATAGTGAAGAAAACCCAAAAATAATAGCAAAGTGTTCCCATCATTTTCACCTCAGTTGCATCTACGAGTGGATGGAGAGGAGTACAAAATGCCCAATCTGCGGAAAGGTATAATTAATTTCAAACCTTCATAATAATTAACTCATTGAATTTCTTATTATTCTACTAATAATTGAATTGAATTTCTAAATTATATTCACTTTTGCCATTAAATTAAACTCGACTCCTTTTCTTCTCTGTCTAGATAATGCTGTTCGATGAATGACAAGTAGGAGTTCTGGATGTAATTGATAAATATACAGCCCTCCTTAAATTTTACATTTTTGTCATTTTAAATATTTCATTTAAAGTTTTACATTTTATTTTTTTGATAAGTTGAGGCTCGCATTTATTATCAATTATTCTTACTTTTATATAAAATTATATTAATTGACACTTTTTTTTTTTTTACACTTTTCATAGATAACTTTACCTAAAATATAGAATATACTGTATTTTTTTAAACGTTATGTCATTCTTCAAATGTAAAGCGGAACGTCTGTTGGCTGGCTGGCCAGTGGCCAAAATTTGAAGATACTAAATTGATGGTGTATTAAATTATTGTGGACAGATTTTTGTAAGGGATTTTTGTAAGGGGGATTATATACCCGTCTAGACATGCAGAGACATATTCATGAAAGTAAATAAACAAGTCTGTTTACACTTTTTTTTTTTTTTTTTATCATTTCACTACACATTTAATACTTCAATGTAGTATTTTTTAATCTATGTGCAAGTCTTGAATGATAAAGTTATGTTGAAAAAGGGTAATAATCTCAAACAAGCTTTTGTCACAATAGTTTTGTCATAATAGACGGACTGAAAGAGATTACATTATTATAGAATTCACTGATCAGTTATTGGTCTGATACAGTAGAGACGCATAAGGCATGATCCTGATTGACTTCAAATTTACAGGCACACGTACGGATAATTAAGTTATCATAAGAAATCGATCATGCACTTGAATTAATACAATTAATTAAAAGCATGCAGCATCTTAATTAATTATTCTCACACACTTAACAATAATTATTAATAATCCCATTGATCAGGCAGCAAAGCATCCGAGGTGACACGAATAGAGCGAATCAAGAGTCAGGTCAAGCTCATTCCTTCTTGCAGCTTCTTCATAACTCGTCCCTCCCCTGCTTAAATAAAACACACACACACTAACTTATATATATTCTGCAATTTTAAACACAAATTAAATCTCCTTGACATGCATCAAACTTTATATTTTCCAATGATTTAGGGGCCAAAATTGAACAAACTCTTCAATATTGACAGACTAAATGAAAAAAAAAGTCCCTCCCCCCCCGTCCCATAATAATTAACTTCTACACTTTTAAAATGGAAAACATTTTATTCACAATTTTACACAAAATGTCATTTGAATCCACATACACACAAGTCAACTTCATTTCTTTACTTTATCCTTTAAACCCTACAAAACCCAACTCATTACTATATTTTCTTAATATATAAAGTTATAATGAGATAGATGGAGTATATATTTTTAACCAAAACAAGTGATAGAGAACAAAAACTATGGAGCCCTGTAAATTATTATAATTCTCACTTTCAATTTTTGTTGTTCCAATTTTGTAATTCTAATATCCTAAAAAGAATATCACTCACACTAGCTACTTTATTTCTAATTTATTTTCACTCTAAAACTCACTTTTTATTTAAACGAAATTAATAAAAGGAGTAGGTTAATATAGTGTCTTATTGGAAATGAAAGTTACCCGTGCATGTTTAAGGTTGGAAGCTGAGGTGGCTGTAAGAAGGGAGCAGGTGGTGGCGGTAGCGGGGGGAGCCCTGCTCCTGCTGCATGATTTTGTGGGTCCCACTGTTGTCCAATTTCCTTTTCCTTCTCTTTTATCTACATATCACCATTAATCACATATAAATTTAAACAAACCTACTTACCTATAGAAAATATCATTTTATATTTACTCCAAAACAATTTTACTTTATCTAATTCTTTTTTAAAACAAATGTAAAAAATAACATTTATTATGAATAGAGGAAGTATATAAATGAGTGAGAATGGGGGAATTAACTAAGTGGTGGGCGATGTAATTAGTCCCTAAAATTAATCGGTTATTGGACTAAATACCCAAAACTTAAAAAAAAAATAAGTGTGCACCTTCTTAGCCAGCATTGTGTTTTGCTCTTGTATTGCCTTCTCCTGCACTCACATTATTAATTCCTGTTAATTAACTTAATACTAAATAATACTACTACAAATTATTAGCACTGAATTAATTTTCTGAATTAAAATAAAAAGATAACCTTTCGCTGCAGGTCAGAGATACAGTCATACAAGAGCTGATTCTGCACCCAATTAATTAATTAATATTCATTAGTCATCCATGATTAATAATTAATCAAACATAAAATTAATTAATTAATTATAGAGTACTTTTCTAGTTCGGATGTTCTTGAGAGAAGCGTCAAGTTGTTGTTCCAGGTTCTGAAGATCCTTCATGCTCATCGAATCCAAATCTTGACCCATATATTGCCTGCACACAACCATTTTTAATTTCACAAATAAGTAACGACTATTTTATTTTTAAATTAAGAAGGAATATGTATTAACAAATTTATCTTTAATCAATTGTAGCAATTGTGTGTAAGTGGTAAACATTATGATGACCAATCCGGAAAAATTATTTGAAAAAATTAAGGTCAAGTCGCAGTGCTTATTTGCTGCTAGGTGCAATAGAATATGAATTTCACATTTCAAGATTGGTGTTTTAACCTAAGATTGTACGTGTAGTTAATTTGTAGAAAGAATTTTGTTGGCTAGGTGCTCTTTTTTTATTGTAATTTCTTTGTTTACTCTTTTGAGTGCCTCTAGTACCCCTCCTATTTATATATTGTTATTTTTGCCGATTAAAAGAAACAAATTTGTCTTTAATTAGTGAATGAGATTCTTTTATTAATTAATACGATTTGAACTCCTTATTAATATTTTATCTTTATCACATATCTTCAAATTCTCCATTAAATTTATATGAAAAGAAGCTAGGGTGCAAAAGTAGGAATGAGAAAAATCTTATAATTAATAATGAGAAATTGTGAAAAAAAGAAAAGAAAAAAGAGAGAGAGGCCGGCGCTAAACTCCATTTGTGTACTAGTATAGGATGCTAAAACTTCACTTAAGAGGGTAGTATATTCATTAAAAGAGGAACACAAAAACTTAATTTAGACGATTATATATATATTATCATGATATTCCAATGACTAGCTAGTTTTACCTATGATTCCGTTGCAAGAGCTCAATTCTGGCCTTAAGTTTGCTGTATTCGATGGTCCAATTGGCCTGCAGAAGAAAATCACAATATTAATCTATATAAATTAATATACAAATCATAAACAATATTAATTACCTTTTGTAGTACATTATTAAAATCCATGAAATAAAACCCTAAATAGTTAAAATAATTATGAGGAAATAATTTATACGGAGTATATTATATATTCAGTACTTACAGGTGAATCAGGTTCATTAGCAACTAACTGCCTTTCTGCAAATGAGTACCGTTCATACTTCTCCAGAATCCTGTCCATGCTGTTGTACACGCACAAAAAAAAAAAAAAAATAGTTACGCCCAAACAAGATGTGTTGTGGTCATTTTAGAATATACATCTATTTCTAGACAAGTAAGTTGTAACTTATATTTAATTCAAACATGCACTCCATCCATATTTGAAACATCCAATTCAATTATATGCAAAATTGATTAAGCTACATGTTTTTCTTACATCATGTATATAATTAAGTCTTATTATGACTGAAATGAATGTTTATTAAGGTATAAGTCAAAATTCACCGATTTAATAAATTAAATTTAAAAACTATGAATTTCTATCTTAAAATATAATAGGCAAATAAATAGGTAGCTAACTAGTACTGCATTTCAACAACTCCACATTGAAGAGGGAAATCCAATTAAATTATAATAAAAGCATGAAAATAAACCTAAAAAATGAATGCTTCTAAATGTATCGTCCGTACATTGTTTGGAGAGGGCAGTACAATAATTATTCAAGCAAGCTAAGCTACCTATTCCTTAAATCATAGCTGCCCTAACAAAAGCAAAGATCTTAGCTCCTTAGATTTTATTCATATCAAACTAAAGACAAATTAAAGAAATCACCAAAATCAAGAAAGAAAAACCTAGACAACTGTTGTTGATTCTTACATATTCTAGTACTACTACTAATTTAATTCAAGATAAGTATGAAATCCAGAAAAACCGCGTGTTAAGAGATGAAGTTTACAACACATGCTAGCTAGAGAGTACTATGAAATAAAAAATAGTGGGAAATTAGCTAGTGTCAAAAAACAAATCTTGCTTCATCTACATAAACAAGACATGAAATCAAAGATGTGAAGAATTTAATTAAACCTAAAAAAAGAAAACAAAACAAAAAAACCCTAGGTAATTGCAGAGATCTAATTAAATATGTTGAATAAAAAAAACATACATACCAAGAATCACTAGAATACTCAAAGAGCTTCCCTTTGTGGGAGAAAACAATCAAAGCGACTTCAGCATCACACAAGACAGAGATCTCATGTGCTTTCTTCAACAAGCCCCCTCTCCTCTTAGAGAAAGTCACCTGCCTGTTGATCTTGTTTTCTATCCTCTTCAATTGCACCTTTCCTCTCCCCATTTCTTTGGTCCCCAAATTATTAAGACCTAAAAATGGAAACCCTCGGGTGCAGAATATATTTTATATTTCACCTAAAAAGACAGGGGAAGAAAGTGATTTATCTTAGTCATTTCTCTCTTGGCTAATGGACATAAGGTGGAGGGGTGCGGACGGGTTTATCTTATTACAGTTTTTAAAATATATAATATATTCTTGTCGTGTAATTACATGTTGTCTGAAAAAGCAGGTACAGTTATGGAATGGTGAGATGTAATAACTGAAACCACCATAGTCAATGGATGGAAAACCAGGAGGTTTTTTAAGGATTTGCTGTTAAACGCTCATTGGCTACTCCCCCTTTGTCCACTGGATTATTTAGGTTTCTACAGTCCCTATTACGTACGATAATGACACCTTTCACAGACGGTAACAACTATTTACCCCCCCGCACTTTTTACTGTTTACCACACACACTCCAGGCCTGCAAATATTTCCTACCTAGCTAGCTGGATAAATCTATATTGATAAATTTATACTATACATTTGTGAACAAGCTGGGGGAGAATTCCCACTTTGGTAAACAACAAAACATGTTTTATTTAATTTTAAAGTAGGTGGATACCCGATCCCACCAGCAAATAAATGAGATATGACTCATATGGGTAAAAATGAAATTGTAAAAACAGCATGTGATCCAGTCCGTTTAATTTATTTAAAAAATCGGTGTTTTTTTTTTTTTTTTTTTAATGGAGACGTGTAAAAAATTATTTATTCTGTACTAAAAAAGTTTGCATACACATTTTCGTCTATTCAACAAAAGTTTACGTACTATAAAAATAAAATTTCTTGATAAACTTTGCACGTATAATATTCACTTGTTTAAATAAAATATCACTAGTTTTGAGATCTACGTATATTTAATTCAACCAATTTTTTTTTACTTTATATAATATAAAAGTTTAAAATTTGAAATTGCTTTCAACAATCTATTCATTATACTCTCTCTGTTCAATAAAAATTTGCTCACTTCTTTTTATATATGTTTTTTAAAAAATTATATTTTAATTATAAAAAATATATGTGAAATAACGAGTAAAGAATATTGTTGGTATATACTCAATTTTGTTAATAAAGTAAAAAAAATATTCAAAAGTTAACTATTTAAATAAAATAAACATATATTTTGTAAACCTAAAAATGGGTTTGAACAAAATTTTACAGAAAGGAGGAAGTAATACTTTCTTAAATTACAACATTGTTTTGGACCATATTTTTTACACGGGAGATGTAAAATTGTTCTCGTAACTTATGTTACTAGCTTCTGCAAAAGTTCATAAAAAATGTATCCCGTAATAACATTATACTTCAAATATGAAGTTAGACCTTCTCATGATGAACATGGGCATTACATTTTAACACTTAAAAATTGATAAATGTTAATTTGTAAACAGTCTCACCATGAGACTATGTAAGACCGAATATAATTTGATTATGACGCTTTAACGTTCTGGAAGAGATGCACGAGCCTTTGCCTACTTCAGATTTCAACAACTTTGAGACTAAAATCGGGCCAATTAAAGAGTTACTCCTCCATATGAGATCAAACAAAAAAACTTTTTTTTTTTTTTTTACCTTTTGCGATTAAAAGAGTAAAGTATATAATATGAGTTAAAAAATAAATTTAACTCTCGTACCCAACTCATTTAAAGTATATTTACAAAATAGTACTGTTAGGAACCTGTCTTATCTCAATTAATTATCAACACATGTCTTCAAGTGTAATACTCCTCCTCCTCATCCTATCAACCATGCCATCATTATGGCTACCTTTGTTTTGTATGTATGTCACTGTGTGGTATGGAATTGTATATACGTACGTGGGGTAATGGGATAAATGAAACATAATTTAAATGCGAAATATATATATAGACGAAAATCATTTGTTTGGTAGGACATAGGTCCATAGGAGTACTGTAATTTAGAATATGGACTATATACTATTTTTTTTCGTATTACTGCAAAGGCCAGTACAACTTATCTCACTTTGGAAGCCACACGAAAAATAGTGAAACTAGTACAGGTCAAATTTTAATACATAGTCTTTTTTTTTTTCTTTCTTTTTTTGTTGAAACAGTTTTAATACGTGTCACCAATATAAACTATGTGTACTACTAAACCACCTAAAAAAATATACTCCATAATTACTACTATTAACAATATAGGAGTAAAAAAAACTACCAAACTGTAGATGGACTTGTATCTCTTAATTTCTTTTTATAATTTTTTTTTTCAAATTTCAAAGAGAGATAGATATATGTTAGTGAAGAGAGATAGATATATGTTTGTGAACTAGTGTGTGACCTACCCAATATATAGTATATACACGTTATGTTGTACGTGCTTTTGATGGTTGATTTGTATGTGGACTATTTGTTAGCACGAGACAAACATGTATAATGATCGGGGGTTTATTACGTGTTTAGGGAGTATTTATGTGATGATCTTGATGATCTAAAGAAGAACAAGCAAGAACACAAGAAGTAGCTTCTTGGAGAAGCTAAAAGCTTGAGAGCTTTGGGAGAGTTTATTGCTTTGGGTTGGGTGATTTGGTGGAATGTGTAACTTGTGTACAAATGAGCCTTTTTTAGGCATTATATAGTGGTTTCTAGGGGCTGCCCGCCCTTTACACGTGGCACGCCCTTATTGGACCTGTCTTCTGCCCGAAAAGGTGATTTGATGGCGCATTTAATGCTAAACCGCCTTTGGTGCTCGTCCTCGCCGGAATGCCGAGGAGCTGAGCTACGGTGGTCGCCGGAGGACCATTTCGAGGAGTGTGGTCGCCACGCTCCATGCTGTCTCCCAAGGCTTCAGTACTTAGACTATTCTAGCTAAGATAGATACGTGCTCGCCACACATTTGGGCGAGCAGCTAACTAAAACATGTGCTCGCCCACATCTTTGAGCGAGCACTTAAATATATTAAATACATCTATTCTATTACATTTTCTTGGTCTTGTTGACTAGTCGTCGCAAGACTTTGTTGACTGGTCCTCGCCACGTAAGCTGATGACTAGGATTGACTTGTCAAAGATTGACTTCTTTGACTAGGTATAACATTTGCCCCCTGGTCGCCTTTCTTCGTATTCGCAGAATGGTAAGGCGAGCAGTATGGTCGTCTTGGAAGGTGAGATTGTTTGACAAAACAAAATCAAATTTGAGATCTTGATGACGTGAGAAAGAGGCGGTCGCCTCGTCTCCAGCGCCGAGCACGATTATCGAAGCAACTTTTCATGATGACGGATTTGACACGTGTCAGACGCGTGGTCGGCGCCCGAAATTTGAATTTAGCGCGTGGGGTGCGTGCCGACCTCAAAGGTCGCGCGTGTGGCCCACTCGCCGAACTTGAATTCGGAAAAGACCCAAATTTTTGGGAAAATTGCGTTTTTGACCCCGTTTTTTGCACATAGGTCCCTGCACAAATTTGCCTATAAATAGGCCCTTCATCTTCATAAGAACACTTTCGCTTTTCTGCAACTTTCGAACCTCTCTCGAGATTTCTTCTAAACTTTCTACTTCAAGCTTTTCCGGCGTGTTTGGGTGGTTTTCGATCGTCAATAAGGTAAACAACTTGCATTTTCTTCTTTAAAACTTCTTTCTCCCCCGTTTCTATAGAAAAAATGGAGGTTGGTCGTGGCTCTGGTGGTGGTTCCGACGATGGTCCGCCGCCGTTGGTTGGTGGTTTTGAGAATTCCGGCGGCGGAGACCGTTTGGCCTTGGCTTTAATGGAGAGGGCATCCTCTTCGGACTCTAGGATCCACTCCCCCGAACCTATAAATGTTGGAGTCCGAAATCTTGGAAAGGCAGTGGTCGTCGATGTCGACGAGTCCGACAGGGAGGATGCCGGCAATGATGCCGAGGAGGGTGATGTCGAGGAGACTGACTCAGATCTGTGTGATCCGGATTTGAATCGAGGGGTGGGCGAACAGATAGAACACGCCCAAGTCGAGGAGACCTTGACGAGGAGTCTCCGCGAGGACTTCGAGGAGGTTGTTCAGTATGCAGAGAGCATAAAGGACATTTTGAGTGGTAGGGAGAATATAGATGGCGACGAGGTCTCGAGGGAGGCCTACTATAGATATTTCTGCGAATACCTTCCTCGAGAGGTTCCTCGCCCGCACCGAGAAGCTTTCCAAACTGAGTATGAAGCGAGCAAATATGCGAGCAAGGTCTCCTCGGCACAGCTAGAAAATTCCAGGAAGAAATATCAGCTGCCGGCCGACGTTTGTTTCTTTGTTCCTCGCCCGGATGAGAGGGCCGACTAGCCGCCAGAAGGGATGGTCGCCGTCAACATCGGCATGATGGAGGCAGGGTTTAGGTTCCCCCTGCACCCCAGTATCTCAAATTTTTTACATTTCTTAAAAGTGGCCCCTTCTCAAATTTTGCCGAACGGTTGGTCGAACCTGATCGGCATTCTTACACTGTTCGGCCTGGTGGCGACCGAGAACAGATGTCGGAACACATGGCTTAGCCCGAAAGAGATTAACTATCTCCTTCAGGCGGCCGAGGCCGGAGAGAAAGTGGGCCATGGATACTACTACGTGAGGGGCCGAGATAATTTCAAATTGGTTGAGGGGGTTCCCAACAAGATTAGGGATTGGAAAACCAACTGGTGGTGGGTAGCCGGGGACTGGAAAAGTCCAGTGAAGCCGGATGGCTCCTCTGATCGCATTCCCCTTGATACCGAGTATCAAAGAATTCGTGGTAAGTTATTTTTATTTCTGCTCGCTCTTTCTATACTGACTAACTCCTCATTTTTGTAGGTGAACTTGTTCGCAAGAAAACTCCCGAGCACCGTCTTACACCTCTCTTCCATTATCACATTTGCTGCGTTCTCAACCGTCGCTACCTGGAGAGGTCCTGTCGCTTTCTGAACAGGGAGTGTATGCGTGAGCGAGCAGGTCTCAGAGTACCTCCTCGTCACTTCACTCGATAGTTCCCTCCAGGTATCAACATATTTCTAAGTTTTTTGTGAATTTGCTCTTCGTAAACACTGACTCCTCGCCTTTCTTTCTTAGTAGTGGTCCCAGAGAGAGTTGTCACTTACCTTCCTCCATCCGTCGAAGTTGATCGCATACTGTCGAGCAGGATGATGCAACAAGCGAGAATGCTGCGCGAGCGCAAGGTAGTTGACGGCTCCGGCAAGAAAAGGAAAGGAGCGGAGACCTCGGGGGCTCCACCCAAGAAGATCGCTAAACCAACCCGAGGGGGCTCTTCTCGCCCACCTGCTACCGAGCAGAGGGCCGAGCCAGTTGGTGAGCAGAGGATCTCGCCGAGGAGATCTCCTTCGCCTCCCCCCACACAAGTCGTATCCCCTCCTCCCCGTAATACTCGGTCGCGAGAGATCGCCGCGAGCTCGTCGGCCGGGGAGAGGGCTCAGGGAGACAACACCTTCTCGGCTGGGATGCCGCAAGGGTTGCCAAGTAAGTTTATTTATCAATGAGATTTTTATAATATTTTCAAGTACCTTTTCCTAAATTTTTTCCTTCTTCTCTAATAGTGTTGCCGACTGCCGGATCGTCGAACCTTTCAACCCGAACCTCCTCGGCTTCTACCGGTCGCGGGATCCGGTCGATAGAGAGCCCCTGAATCCGATCGCACTAAGGGCTGTGAAGAATCTGCCTCGATCGCTGACGACCACACTGGTCGACGAGGTGGACAACCATAACTCGCTGGAGAATGCGAGATTGGTCGCCATAAACTTGAGTCGGGCGTCTTATACGATGGAGAAGCTCGCCAGCCAGATCGCCGAGAGCCGCAAAGTCAGCGAGGATAGGAGTGCGAAGCTCGCCCAAATGGCCAAGGCTAAAGCTGTTGTCGAGAGGAAGGTGGTCGACCTTGAGACCAAGTTGGCCGATGTCGAGGCAAAGTTGGCCGATTCTGAGGCCCAACTTGAGACGATTCGAAAGAAGGATCAGGAAGATCTCCAAGAGATCGAACGTCTCCGTGCTCGCCTCAAGACTGCCGAGGACGAGGTAAGAACTCTTCAAAATAAATCCGCAACTGACGAGGAAGAGTTGGCCACTCTTCGACAACAGCTGGTCGACCTGACGGAGGAGCGAGATGAGACCAATGAGCTCGCTGGGGGCGTGGCCATGTTATCGGTGGCGCTTACTGCCCACGGGCTCATTCATCGGTTATTGGAAGTTCATCCAGGAGTGGATGTGACTCCACTCGGCGGGTTTTTGGACGACCTCCTTATGAAGGAGAATCCTCAGCCAGAAACAGAACTCCCTCTGCTTCCTTTGATGGAGTTGGGACTCCTGTTCCCACGACTGTTGGGTGTTCCGGTCCTCTTCTCGAACCCTCCACAAGACTCCCCACCTCAACAGGGCGAACAAGATGCTCCTGCCGAGGAGGTTGTGAACGAGGAGGAAGTTGCCGGCGAGCAGGATGCTCCTGCCGAGGAGAATGCTCCAGTAGCTTACTTTACTTGTATTTTATTTCTGTTTTTAGGACTGCTCGGCCATTAAGGCCTTTTTGTAATTTCAGCCTTTTAAGGCTTTTCAATGAATGGAACTTTTTGCTTATACGATGTTTGGTTATTTTGAGTGATCGTTCTCGTTACTGCTTTCCAACTTATGTTATGATTAATTTTTTGCAAGCATTTTTTGATAAGTACTTGTCTTTTTGAAAACTCCTTTTATTGCGAGCATCTTTGCGGAAGAGTGCTCGTCTTTTGTCTTTGCGAGCACCTTTAAGAAAGAGTGCTCGTCTTTTATCTTTGCGAGCACCTTTAAGAAAGAGTGCTCGTCTTTAATCTTTGCGAGCATCTTTAAGAAAGAGTGCTCGTCTTTTAGAGTTAACCAATCGTCGGTTGAACTCTTTTTTATTTGGTAGGTAGTGATCGTCGTCGCCACTACCTTGCGAGCATCGTTAAAAAAGAGTGCTCGTCTTTGTTTCCTAGATGGCTACGCAGAGCCTTGTCTAAAAATTCAAACTTATCTAACACTTGATGGAAATTTAAAACTTGTACTTGTATTGAAATGATAACTAGATACAAATTATATAAATATGAAAAAATTAAAAACTTACTGGTAATATTTCTTCAGCTTGACCGCGTTCCATGGGTACTTGCTCGGCTTGCCCTCCAGATCTTCTAACTCGTACGATCCGTTCAGGAGTGTGCGCGTTATTCGGTACAGACCCTCCCAAGTCGGGCCAAGTATGCCGATGGACTGCTCCGTCGCCCTCCGAAGTACGAGCTGGCCGATAGTGAATTGGCGAGCACGTACTTTGGTGTTGTAAAAGCGCTCTGATCTTTGCTTGTACACCACGTTCTTCTCGTCCGCTGTTAGCCTTCGCTCTTCTAGGAAGTCCAAATCGGAGAGCTGTGCATCGTTATTCAACTGCTCGTCATAATTTGCTACTCGAAAAGTTGGGACCTGCCCCTCTGCTGGTATGACAGCTTCGGTTCCGAACGCGAGCGCGAACGAAGTTTCACCAGTAGAATTCCTAGTGGTCGTCCGATATGCCCACAGAACCATGTGCAGCTCGTCCGCCCATTTGCCCTTCAATCCATCCAGCTTAGCTTTCAAGGTGTGCTTGATAATTTTGTTGATCGCCTCTACTTGACCATTTGATTGTGGATGATAGGGTGTTGAATTTTTTTTCTTGATGTTCCAGTCTGAGCAGAAATCCAGCATGTCTTGACTTGTGAATTGACGTCCGTTGTCGGTCACTATTGCTCGTGGTAGGCCGAACCTGCAAATTATATTTTTCCATATGAAGCTTGTCATCTGGGCCGTTGTGATGGTCTTCAATGCCTTCGCTTCGGTCCACTTGGTGAAGTAATCGACTGCTACGACTACGAAAGTTACCCCCCCGACGCCAGGCGGGAAAGGTCCAATGATGTCGATGCCCCACTTCGCGAAGGGCCAAGAACTGTAGACGGAGATGAGCTCGTCTGGAGGTGAGTGAATAGCTAGTGCAAAAGCTTGACATCTCTTGCACGCCTGGGCGTAATGAATTGCATCCTTCTTCAGTGTTGGCCAAAAGTAGCCTTGCCTCATGATCTTTAAAGCGAGCGCTTGCCCCCTGTATGATTCCCACATGATCCTTCGTGGATTTCGTACATGACGATCTTCGCCTCGTCTTCTCCGAGGCATTTCAATAAAGGCATTGAAAAACCCCGTTTGTACAGCTGGTCGCCAACAACAGTGTACCTTGCGGACCTGAGCTGCAATCTGGTTGCTTTCACTTTGTCCCCCGGGAGCTCGCCGGTCTTGATGTACTTAATGATCGGCGATCTCCAGTCCTCGTCGCTGGTCGCTTCAACCTGCAAAATCTGACCTCTGTTCACCGATGGGGAAGAAATTTTACTGATGGTCGCTTATGAAAATATTGCCTCCCCCTCTGAAGTGGCCAGTCGAGCTAACGCATCTGCTTGCGTATTGTCCTCCCTAGGGATTTGCTCGATGTGGAATTGATCAAATTGCTCGAGTAATCCTTTCACTAGCTCTTGATACTTTATCATTTGATCGCCGCGAGCCTCGTAGTTCCCGTAATTTGATATACAACCAGCTGAGAGTCAGAAAAAATTTTCAGTTTTCTGGCGCCCACGGCCATAGCCATCTTGATTCCTGCAACCAGAGCCTCGTACTCTGCTTCGTTGTTGGTCGCCCGATACTCGAACTCGATCGCCGAAGCAAACGTCTGTCCGGTTGGGCTGGTGAGGACGATTCCTGCCCCTGCTTTGGTGCTCGTCGAAGAACCATCGACGAACAGTGTCCAAGGAAGCTCGATTCCCTCGTCCACTTTTCCGGGAAAGTGAGCTCTACAATGAATTCAGCCAGCACTTGTCCCTTGATTGCCGCTCTAGGTGCATAGGTGAGCCCAAATTGCCCTATTTCCACCGACCATTTCAAAAGTCTTCCAGTGGTATCCGGACGATGCAGTGCTCGTCGGAGTGGAAAGGTGGTGAGGATGACCACCTCGTGGTCGAACAGGTACTGCCTTAATTTTCTGACGCTCATGACTAGTGCGTACTCCAATTTTTCCATTGGAGTGTATCTCAACTCCGCATCTCTCAGTGTCTGACTTACGTAGTAGATAGGCAAATGTGTGCTCCCCTCAGCTCGGACGAGCACTGAACTGATCGCACAGTCAGTGGCCGCCAAGTATAGATACAAAATTTCGCCGGGGACTGGTTTAGATAGGACCTTCGGATCCGAAAGGTATTCCTTTAGCTTTTTGAAAGCTTTTTCACAATCATCGGTCCATTCGAACCTCCCTTTTTTCAGAGCATCGAAAAAAGGTTTGCAACGATCGCCCGTTCGTGCAATAAATCTGTTCAGCGATGCAAGGCACCCTGTCAACCTCTGTACTTCTTTCACGTTCCTTGGGCTTTGCATGTTAATGACTGCTTGAATTTTACTCGGATTCGCCTCGATGCCCCGCTGGCTAACCAAGTGCCCCAGAAATTTTCCTGAGCTAACACCAAAACTGCACTTCTTCGGATTTAACTTCATGTTGTACTCCTTCAGTATATCGAATGTCATGGCAAGGTGGTGTAGGTGATCCTCTTTTCGCAAGCTTTTGACAACGATGTCGTCGATATAGACCTCCACCAGTCTTTGGTATGTTGCCCCCGCGTTTTTCAAACCGAAAGGCATTCTCTTCCAGCTGTACATTTCGGTGGCCGTCATGAAGGCCGTATGCCGCTGGTCGTCGGGATGCATCGCGATATGATGGTAGCCTGCGAAAGCATCCATGAAAGTTAACATCTCGTGCCCCGCTGTATTGTCTACTAGGTGATCAATGTGGGGCATCGGAAAGTGATCTTTCGGACAAGCGTCGTTTAGATCTGTGAAGTCTATACACAACCTCCACGACCCGGTCGTTTTTTTGACGAGCACTGGATTGGCCAGCCACTCGGGATCAGTTCCAGTTTTCTCGATTAATTTATTGTCGATCAATTTCTTGACTTCGACTGCCAAAGCCGCATATTTATCAGGCCCAAATTTCCTTCGTTTTTGGGTGATAGGTCTCCTTGCTGGATCAATATTCAGTCTGTGGCAGGCATGATTTGTGGGAATGCCCACCATATCTTCGTGCGACCAGGCAAATGCACTGATGTTTTCTTTCAAAAATGCGATCATGTCCGATCGCAAATGTTCTGGAAAATTCGAACCAATGAATACCTCGAGTTCCAGACGAGCCTCGTTTAAGTGAATGGTTTCGAGGTCCTCCGTCGAAGTCGCCCGCTCTTTAGGCTCCTTCCAACGAGTATCCTCAATTCCGAACTCCGGCTCAAAACCTAACCTAGGTTCCAGATCTGGAAAGTTTTCTGGCAACTGGTCGTCGGGGAGCTGGTCGCCCGAGACTGTCTGCTCGTCGATATCCATTGGGGTGTGGTCGTCCACTTCCATGGAGGCGTGCTCGTTCGCCTCCACTTGGTGGTCGTCGAAACTATGACTGCACTCCCCAATTTCAATCTTTCGGTACTTGCTAGGAAGACCCTCCAAGTAGTTCACTTGCTCTGTTTGTGTTTGACACTCAATATACTGGCCAATCATAGTACTTTCCTTAGAATGACGCTTTGCAAAACGGACGAGACACTCCCTCGCCCGCGTCTGATCGCCCTTGACGGTTATAACTCCCGCCGGGGATGGAAATTTTACACAGTAGTAATAAGTAGAAACGGCCGCCTTGAACTCGTTGAAGAAAGGTCGGCCGAGGAAAACGTTGTAGGACGATGGCATGTCGATGATCAAGAAGTCGAGCTGCCTAGCATGGTGCATTTCTGGCTCTTTCGACGATGCCAACTCCAAGGATAGTCTGATTTTCCCAATGAGAAGGTTGCGCGTATCCCCAAAACCTACGATTATATCATCGCAAGGCTCGATGTATGCTGCATAATCACCGAGAGCATCCAGAGTATGCTTGAAGAGGATGTTGGTGTATGCCCCAGTGTCGACCATCATGCGATGGACGTTGGTTCCCATGATCTTCCCCGTGATGACCAAAGCATCATTGTTTGGGTGCACCACGCCGTTCAGGTCATCATCCGAGAAAAGGATTTGGTGAGATAGAGGCTTCTCGGCAGTCGGAGCGACGCACACCTGATGGACATTGTTCAGTGCTCGCTGCTCGCTCTGAGCCCGGCGAACAGATAGTTCTTTCCCAGACTGAGTTCCCCCTAAAGGGCCTTCTATCACCATACAAGCTCCTCCCACATTATCAATGTCGCCGCCAGCATGTTGTGGCATGGGAGGAGTCAGCTTGGGACGATTCAGTTGTTGGCGCAGGTCGTCGCCGTCGTCGCGACGTTTCTTCCCCCTGTTGTCGCCATTTCCGAGAGGCTTGATGAACTGGGCGAGCTTGCCCTCATTGTATAGCTTGAAAAGGTTTCTCACCAAGTCTCGGCACCCATTGGTGTGGTGGCCAATGGAGTTGTGGTAGTCGCAGAATTTGCTACCATCCAGTTTTTCATCACTTGTATGCATTGGCTTGGCCTGGGGGAGCATATTCTTTCCCCTAACTGCATTGAAAATGCCCCTGGGATCCACAGAGAGAGATTCCCTGAACTGGATGATCTCAGGAGACTCCTCGAAAGGCCTAAAGTTGGCTGGGCGAGCACTGCCAGCTTGAGTGGTCGCCTTCTTGGGCTGGGATGACTCCCCTGTGTTTGTATTCTTCTTGGGCCAGACCCTCTTGGACGCCTCCGGCTGCTCGTTAGCCTTAGCGGCGTCCATTATTTCCTCCATTTGAATGAAGTTCCCAGCCCTCGTGCGGAAGTCCGCATAAGAACTGGGAAAAGTAAGATGGATAGATTACCAAAGCTTGGTACCTATCCTTAGACCGGAAACAGCTGAGATCAGCTTCGTCTCATCGTTCACGGCCTCCCCATCGATCACCAGCCTATCGAAGCGCTCGATGAAGTCCTTGCCTGACTCATTTACAGATTGGCGAACGTTTGCCGAACGTTGCTTTGAGGCTGGGCGAGCAGCAATAGACCCGTAGTAGGTCAGAAAGAGTTGTCCCAGCTCAAGGAATGAGGTGACAGATCCGGGACTCAGCGTTGTGTACCATCGGTGAGCCCGGTCTCCCAAAGTTAGGGAGAAGTTCCTGCATTGTGTGGCGTCCGTTGCCCCAATTGAGGCCATATAGTTGGAGTACATGGACAAATGTACTCTAGGGTCGGATGCTCCGTCGTATGCCGCCATGGAGGGCATTTGAATCTTTCTCTGAATGAGGGTGGTAAGGATTGCAACGCTCAAAGGAGGTGCGGGCAGAGTGATTGGTGGGGTGGTCCCTAGCTTCGAGGCGACCACCTCAGCTCGCAGAGTTTCCATCTCTAACTTCATTAATTTTTGGGTCTCGAGGAACTCGGCGATTTGCCCCTCCTCGGCAGTTTGTGCTCGGGGGACGACGACCTCGTCGCGTTGGCTCCCTTGGGATGCGGCCGGGCGATCATCATGACGTGATCGCCTGGGGGAATGTCTCTCAGACTGGCGGCTGCGATAACTCTTCGCAGGAGCTCGCGAACCCTTCCCTGGTCCCACTCTATCAAGAGCTGAGACTCTATCGCCCTGATCTCTCCTATCGGCGTGATCTCGGTGGTGGTCGGCTCTGCCTGGTCGACCATCCACATTGAAAGGTACTCGGCGAGGAGCCCTTCTATCTTTGTCATCCATCCGGTTGAAAACTGAATTTCGGTGCCGCGACTCTCCCGTGTGGCTATTGTGGGAGTGCTCGTCAGCTTTATTCTTTCCTTTATCCCGGGGGCGAATAGAGTTGGAGTGGTAGGAACGGTCGTCGTCCCCATCATTTCCTCTAGCCCTCAACTTTTCTTTCTGGGCTTTGTCGAAGGCCTGATCTTTGGCCTTCTCAAGCTCTTCCTTCTCATTCTGCCTCCTCTTCTCCATGAGGAAGTCAGAAAAGTCTTTCAAGTGTTGGGGATCTTTCAAAATGTCCCCTACGTTCAAGTTTGCAAACGGATTTACCGGCGTCGGAAGGGGTTCGTTCCCTCCGGACGGTAAGATTCCGTCATGTGGAGTATGGTGAGACATCGTTTAAAGAGTGTCTCTGGGGATTATTACAAAGATATGACTGTTCTTAAGCTTTCGACGCTTAAAAACGAAAGATTAAAGTTCTTACGCAGAAGAACGTGCTATTACAACTACTTACAAGCAAAGTAATAACAACTAAAGCTTAAAAACACGATTACACGGAGATCAAACTCCAAAATATGTCTCGAATATCGCAAATATTCAAGAACACGAAGAACACGGAAATATTTAAACAAAGCTTTAAAAGGTGGAACTACCGATTAAAAACCTGAAAACGGAGTTTGTAAACCGATCGCTCGATGATCAGTCGAAACTGAGAGTGATGAACACGTAAAAGGACCCCTCCTTCTAGCGCCAAATGTTGTACGTGCTTTTGATGGTTGATTTGTATGTGGACTATTTGTTAGCACGAGACAAACATGTATAATGATCGGGGGTTTATTACGTGTTTAGGGAGTATTTATGTGATGATCTTGATGATCTAAAGAAGAACAAGCAAGAACACAAGAAGTAGCTTCTTGGAGAAGCTAAAAGCTTGAGAGCTTTGGGAGAGTTTATTGCTTTGGGTTGGGTGATTTGGTGGAATGTGTAACTTGTGTACAAATGAGCCTTTTTTAGGCATTATATAGTGGTTTCTAGGGGCTGCCCGCCCTTTACACGTGGCACGCCCTTATTGGACCTGTCTTCTGCCCGAAAAGGTGATTTGATGGCGCATTTAATGCTAAACCGCCTTTGGTGCTCGTCCTCGCCGGAATGCCGAGGAGCTGAGCTACGGTGGTCGCCGGAGGACCATTTCGAGGAGTGTGGTCGCCACGCTCCATGCTGTCTCCCAAGGCTTCAGTACTTAGACTATTCTAGCTAAGATAGATACGTGCTCGCCACACATTTGGGCGAGCAGCTAACTAAAACATGTGCTCGCCCACATCTTTGAGCGAGCACTTAAATATATTAAATACATCTATTCTATTACATTTTCTTGGTCTTGTTGACTAGTCGTCGCAAGACTTTGTTGACTGGTCCTCGCCACGTAAGCTGATGACTAGGATTGACTTGTCAAAGATTGACTTCTTTGACTATGTATAACACGTTACTTACTGTGTTTATATACTTACATAATTAATTAATTTAGTCTACCAAATGTAGGAATACTTAATGTCAATTTCAGTGTGTAATATATGTCAATTAATACCGTATTTATATTATTTTTTAGTTACAAATTTCGAGGGAATGGATGGGCTGAGATATGGCCTATGGGTATACTTGTTTAAAATGAAAATGAACAATTTTTTTTTTGGAAAGGTAAAATTGAACAATTCTTGTTTGAAAGGCAATTGGGCTTCATGTACGGAAAACTCAGCATAGCGTGGCAATATTATGAGGATGTTTGGTTCAAAATTATTTAATAGAAAATGGACGGATTTAGGGAGATTCTAAATTTTTTTCATTATAGAGTTTTTTTTTTCTTAAATCTATTGAATTTGGGAAACACTTGTGTAAAAATTTTCAAATTAAATATGTTAAAAAGTAAACAAGTGGTTTACTACATGACCAAAATATTGTTTACCACTACAAGGTAAAAAATTTACTACTTTATGTCTAAAAACTACAAGGTAACAATATTTTTGAACTTGTAGGAATATACTTTTGGCCTTGTAGTGACAAAATTTTAGTTTGTAGTAATATAGTTTTGATCATGTAGTAAGATCATATTTAAGAGCGAAAAAAATTATTTTAATTAAGGTTGATCCGCGTTTGACCCACGAATTTTGACCTAAATTACCTTAATTGGTCTATATTACATGTATGCAATATTGCGCACAAGTTTTGGAGATAAAATTTGGTCATTTTTCCCTTTAAACATAAAAATTTTGCTACACTTTAGATTATTTTTTAATTAATTACATTATATAATATGAAAAATATTTGTCTCCCTTCATACAAATTTTTAGATCCATCCCTAAATAGGAATGACAATAAAAATGAACATGAATACAAAATACTCATGGTTGTTAATAGGGATCTTTGAAAGTATTTTTTAAAGACAATTGACAATACATTATCAATTACTCCGTATGTACTACTCCTATTTTTTAAATGTTTTAAACTTGAGATTTAGATAAAAACACACTGTTAGATTTGAAGCTTATGTTTACTATTCACCAACATACTAAATTTCAAATCCAGTCAGATAGATTGTTAAACAAATATCCCTTAGCAAAATCTACAAACACTCGAAAATTGAAATTGCCTAAATTGATATATAAATAATTAAATATTTTCCCATAATGCATCCAATCATTGTCCAACATCATATAAACAGTACTCCATACTACTTCTATGATCATTATTCATTAAATACAAAAGATCAATGTTAAATTTTGTCTACTAACTTTTATACCTATATATTTTTTTTTGTCTCATTGACGCATCTTTTGTTTCTAACATGTCTCATTTTAGTCCTTTATCCATGCATACCAACAATTTTTTACAAATTAACAATATCCAATTTGGAGTGTAATCAAGTCTAATCACGTTAAAATAACACTCCCTCCTATTTAAAATAAATATCATCCTAAGCTCTCATGCACACATATTAAAAAAATAAATTATTTTTCATATCATTCTTAATTAATTAATGATTGTACATCTCATAAAAAAAGAACACATTTATGTAAATATTTAGTGATCTTAAGGTTAAATTTAAAAGAAGTGTAATTAATTTACATTGAAAAATATAAAATGTCATATAATTTGCAAAGAAAATGAAAGTTCAAAACGACTTATATTAAGAATACGAGGGATTATATATAAACAGTATCTCTTTTTAAAAGCACTTAAAAATGTGATATTAAATTAAAGCGGTTAGTTGTATTACTAACAAATTAAATAAATCTTTGTATAAAAAAAAATACGTCTCCATATGAAGTCCATGAGCCTATTAGTAGGCTTTTCCCGCATGTGAGTTGGTACATTAATTCTGTGTATTATTTCATTTTTGGAGGTAAGAGTATATAACTCAAACACATCTTAGTATGCAAACATAGTGAGTATATGACTCAGACACATCTTTTAATATTGCATACTAAATTTCGAATCCAATGAGATTTATAAACAAATACCCGTTGCCGAACCTAAGAAACACTCGAAAAAATGAAATTGCCTGAATTGATATATAAATATCTTCCGTAATGCAACCAATCATTGTCCAACATCTATAAATACTATACTAGCTACTACTATGATGATCATTATCAATACCGTATTTTATTAAATACAACAAAAGTATACTTGAAAAAGGTATATTCCGAACGAGAAACAAGCTTACTTCTTTTAATATATTCATATAGTATAAAAACGGGGTTTAAATTTAATTTCTCTCATTCACGCATCTTTTGTTTCTATAACATGTCTCACACAATTTGGCTTAAGAATAGGGCCCCTCCCAAAAATAAAATAAAATAAAATAAAATACAGACAATTATTTAATGTACCAAGTCACGCGCACTAGTAATAGCTAGGCTCATGAATCGTGATGATCAGTCGAGAGATTTCATATATTTTTTATACAATGGATTTATATATTATACAATGGATTATTTATTTTAAAACTATATATATATATATTCCTCTTACATTTTAGCTTTAATTCATATGTCACATTATATTATTGGACTGCAATATCAAATGTCTCATAATTTAAGTGCTCTCTAGGGTTACAAAAGTACAAAGTAAATTTCGATTGGTCCATTTCCCCCTTTTTCTTTTTTTCTTCAATTCTGCAGAACACACAGCACATTGTGGTCTCATTATCTTTAATTTTTTCCTTAATTGCGTGGTCCTATGTGTACTACTAAACAACCTAAAAATAATACTCCGTTTCATACCTGAAGATCCATTTTATCATTTTGGGTGTCCCTTACTTAATGACACGTTACCTAAAATAGCAAAAATATTTTTAAACAATCTCCTTAAAACATTACAATATTACAACAAATGTCACTACTTTATTAAACTAAAAGGTAACTTTATTACTATTTATAAAATTTAAAAGTTTTACTACCTCACTTTATCTTTTATAATACTAATGAAGAATTCATTCATAGTGACGGCAAGGGCGGAGTCAGAAATTTTTTTTAAGGTGGGCTGGAATGAATGCAATACAAAAAAAAAAAAAAAAAAAAAAAAACATTTTCACTTACATAAGTTGCAACATACAATTTTTTATTAGATAGAATTCATAAGTTTTCAAACAATTCTCTTTTAATATTCACAACTCTATAATCTGATAAATTAATAACTCTTCATTTTATTTCAAATACGCTCTAACTTGACATGGTTCATTGTTGAAAATGTTTGTTCTTTCGTGGCAGTGGTAACAAGAAGTGTTAAAACTAGGTGAGTCAGTCTCGTAATCAGAGCATACCGTTGCACCTTATTTGTCTCGACTAACTTTTTAGGTAGTTCAAAAATAGTTGATAAATTCTAATTTTTTTTAGAGGTTATTTAATTGAAATTTTAAATTATGTAAACAGTTAAATATGTATATTTTACAAATAGTTTAACAAAAACTAATATGGATTAATGGTAGGTGTAAAGATAATTTGGTGAGGTTTGAAGTAAAATGTAGATAAAAAAGAAGTGACAATTTTAAAAATAAAATAATGTTGGAAGGATATTAATTTTGTGGGTATTTTCATATTAAGAGTGTATAAGTAATCTTGGAATGTTTCAATAAAAATAAAAAAGTGAAAAAATAATTACGTGTTGGTCCCAAAAGGAGTGTGACACGTGTATTGGGGGGGGGGGGGAATACACGTGTCTGTGTTTTTCAAAAAACTTTTGCAAGTAATCAACACAAATAATCAGAGTCAAGTAAGTTACACAATGTGTCAAGTCCTATGAAAATACTAACAGTAGATTCTAAGAATTCTTAACAGTATGCAACTTGTATGCGGAATAAATGATAGGCCCTTTTATACTCAATTAATATGCACTTAGATACTAAGTTATCAAATAGCAAATAACAGTTATAACAACACAAAAGCTAAAACAATAAGATAAATGCAGTAAATAAGAACACAAGACGTATAGTGGTTCAGAGACTAAACTGCTCCTACGTCCACTCTCCTAATTTAATAGGATAATTCCTTAATCACTTTGGAATTAACTTGTTTTTACAGTGCCAAGGCGCACTCTACTTCTTCTCCTTCTCTTCTCTTGATTTCTTACAACCTTCTCTCGTTGCAATACTCTCAATCTCTACTACGAACTCAACAATACTCTCAATCTATCTCTCAAGGTGAAAGTAGGGTTTTGTTCTAGTACCAACTAATTGTGTGATATCCTTTACAATTTAAGAACGAATATAAAGGATAGGATATCACTGTCTAGGCTTTGGATAATCAACAATAAGCTTGCCTAGTGGGGACTAAAGGTAACACTCTCAAATGAATATGCTTAAAAGCTTTTAATCTCTCGAGTGTTTTGAATGTTTTTGAATGCTATAATGATTGCTAGAAAGCGTATGGCTTGTGTCTTGATGTATGTCCCGTCCGCTATCTTGAAATGATTCAAGATGTGGCCTATTTATAGATGAAGCAAACTATCCGTTGGTGGAGATAGCAAAACTTATCCATAAATTTGAACTTTCAAATTGTTCAGGGGCCTGCATGCAAATAGTACATGTATTCACGTCCATTCTGCAATTTGCATTCCAATATCAGAGTTTGTTATGCGCAGTGACAGGTGGCTCTCATTCTTTGGCTAATTTGGAATAATTCTGTCCTTCCCGCTAACGGCTTCGTACTGGGTAAAGTGCCTAGTCATTCCTCGTCTTTGACCATAAGTATGCCAAGTCTAAAGTATATGAATATCCAAATTCATCATACTTGACTTTTTTCGTCCAGCATACTTGTCTTCATGAATCCTTGTCACTTTCTTCATAACATTTCAGCTCTTTGTCTTCAATGATACTTGTCTTTTGTGCTTTGTGCTTTCAGGTCATTTGTCATAGATCCAAAGAATAATATATCTAAAAATTAAAGCTCCCTAACATATATGAGCTTTTCTAACCTGAAAATCTAGACTTGGCAAATCATCATACTTGGGGTTTTACTTAGGGTTTTGGTATCAAATCAAAATCAAGTTTTCTTTTATTAATATAAACCATATCCCAAAATTTCCCCCTTTTTGATGATGCCAAAACCTACTTACTTCAAAAGATCCATAGGGATTTCTTTTTCAGTAGATTTGACAAAAACAGGACAACTAGCATGTATCTTCTATACTTAGAAAAATTTCACAGAATAAATTCAGATAATTAACCTAAAAAGGCTAAGTTCTCTGAGTTCTATAAAACTTGATCTAAGCAAGAATCAAATTAAAATCATTTTGCTAGAGCCTATTTTTAGACAAAAAAATAACACAAGTATAAAGACTCAAAAATTGTTGTCTAGTGCATATGATAGATAATCATCATCAGAAATAAAATAGCACAGTAGTAAGAGCAGAAAGTTGTAAGTTCTAGCTCTTAAGGAGCAACAATTGTCTGGGAATAAAAATAAACATAGATTAAAAAGTTCATGATTTGTTCAAGATTAAATCTTGACTTGACCTTCAGGAGCTTTATCACTTGGCTGCATCTGACTTCTTCTTCAGGAAAGATGGGAGTTCCTTGAACAGTGGAGTAAGCCCATATGATGCAAAATGCCTATTCTTCAAGGCCATGACCTCCTCGTTCTTCCCAATCAAATCTTCATCCTTGACAAGTTGCAGAAACTCATCAGTAATTGCTTTCCTATCAATGCTTTTACCATCAGCCTTCATTGGTGGAGTCCAGAAAATCTGTTCAGGAGCTTTGACAATCACTTTCTCCTTTTGAGCAGCTCCAAGAATCTTCGTGTACAGTTCTGGATAATTCTCCATCATAAAACCTTCATAAAGACCATCAATGTCTTCAAAGTCTCCCCATCTCTTCACAACAAAGAAGAGATGATCCCATACTCGATTGGCTTCATCCCAAGCATCATTGAGTTCAGTAGGAACCCAGCTGTCAGTATGAGGGATCCTTTTCAAGGTTTCAGACTTCCTCTTGGCTCTATTTTCCATCATCAAGGCATAAGAACTTTTGTAAGACTTAGAATTTCCTGGATTGAAGTCTTTGTGCCTCTTCAACCTGCACTCTTCAGCATCTATGAACATCTTGGTTCTTTCTTCAATAACAAGCTTCCTTACTCCTTTTCTAGTTTCTGCATCTTGTCCAGCTCCTTCTGCAAAGATGTTTGCAACTTCTTCAAACACATGAGCTTTGTCTTTCACAAGATCAGCAGCAGTAACTTCAGGAGAAGCTCTTCTAACAAGCAGATTATCTTCCCTTCTAACCAAGGTTGAAATTTCCATCTCTTCATCATCATCTGGTTCACTTGACTTACATTTCTTGCTTTTCTCATGATCAGAAATATCAGCAATCTTCTTTCTCTTCAAATTTGGTTTCCTTATTTTTCCACTTCTGGTTTTGAGGCAATCTTCCTCCTCTGTAGCCTCAGCAATCTCTAAAACTTTTGCTTTCCCCTTCCCTTTGCTACCTTCCCCCTTACTTTTCTCACCCTTCTTCAATAGATCTTCCCCCTTCTTTTCACTTTCCCCCTTTTTGGCATCATCACATGCCTCAAGGTTGATGGGGTCAGTAGGGTTGGCATCAATTTTAGCCATAGTAAGTGAGAGATCTTGTTGGTAGGTGTCCATTCTCTTCATCTGGACAGAAATGGGGTCAACATGATTCAATAAAAATGCAGAAATGGTGGAACTTACAGACTCTTCCACTTGCTTCTTCACAGCTTGATCAATTTGGTTCCTCATCATCTTGATTATGCCTTCCAAGTTGTCTTTGAATAAATCAGAAGCAGCATTCAGTGAACTCTTGATGGTCTCTCTTATCAGTTGATCTCTTTGACTCCCCATTGATTGAGTCAGCTTTTCAATGTCCTTTGACAGCATCTGGGAAATCTCTTCCTTCTCTTTGGCAACATCATCCTTTAGCCTTAGAATTTCCTCCCTGTCCTTCTTGATCAACTCTTTTTCTGTGTGGAAGTATGTGGTCACAACATCTGACATGATCTTTGATGACTCTCCTATCTTGAGGGTAGAGTCCTTCACATCCTTTCCTACACTTTCCATCTTCTTATCAAAGGTTTCAAAACCTTTTTCAACAGCTTCCAGTTTTATGGTTGTGGAGCTCATCTTCTCTTCCAAACTCTCAACCTTGATGCTTAAGTCCATAGCATTGTTATCAATGGTTTCCTCCAGGTTCTCCATCCTCCTTGTCATCCTTCTTGCCTTTGTGTTCAAATTGATCAAAGACTTGTGCTGGGCTTCATTTGTTGGAATGATAGTTTCATCCAAACTATCTCTCACATACTTTCCCATGTTTAGGCATAAGCCTACAACATTCTCCAGCCTCTTCCTCTCAACTTCATTGATCTGTTCAATCTCAGAATTGAACTCCTCCATCACTGCCTTCATTCTTCCATCCTCCTTATCAGTGATGCAGACTTTAGTCAATGGAGAAGCATCTAAGTGAATTGGGAACTCCATCGAAGTTGATGGTGCTGCAGCTATTGCCTCATTTTCCAAGGGCTTCTTCATAGCAGCTGGTTCCTCAGTCTTCACAGCTTCTTTTTGAGTAATATTGGCCTCCACTTCATCTTTCTTGGCCTCATCTTCAGTGACTTCAGCAGGAGTTGACTCATTCAACTCAGCATCATTAATGTTAGGATTTTCAGCAGTTTTCTCAGTTGGAGGTTCAAAAATGACAATCTCCATGGATGCAGTGGCTTCAACAGCTGGCTGTACTTCTTCTTCAACATTTTTAATCAATTGACCTTGGTCAATTTCATCAATCTTTCCTCCTTCACTTGTTTCTCCAATCTTTAATTCTTCAATGACAGTCTCAACTCCATCAAAGAAATCTTTCTCAGCAGGCTTCTGGCTTTCATTTCCTTCTTCAGTGATGTCTACCTCCATGGCAACAATCTCTTCATTATCTTTGTCCTCAACAATCTTGGACTCTTCTTTACTCTTGTCCTCAGTGCTCTTGGACATTTCAACATCTCCATCAGCTTGCTTTGACAACTCATCATCCTCCTCCATTAAGTCTTCAATGTTCAGATCAATCCCAGCAATAATGGATTGAATAGCTTCCTTCTGAATCTTATGTTCACCAAGTTGGCAAACAACCTTTCATCTGTCAATTCAAAAGTGGATTCCACTTCAGCAAAATCTGTTAATCTGGCCTCCTCATTCTCCCACCAGTCCAGTCCCTTGGACTCAATCACTTTCCCAATATCATACATGGATTTCTTTCTTATATCAACAATCAATCTAAGATCATAGAAGGTTGATCTTAAATCAGGATATTTGGCAAGTTGGGGATAAAGTTGGTCTAAGAAAAATTTGGATTCATCTCTCAATGACATTTCATAGGTGTATTCAGGGGCTGTATCTGACTTGGATGAGGGTTGAGGTTCATAAAAAAGAATGGGTATGGGGGAATCAGACTTATAGGCAACTTTTTGAATGGTTGGATCATTCAAATGGGGGGTGGTTTCAACAGCTTTTGGGCTATGACTTGAGGGTTCATTCAAGTCTAGGTTTCCAGATGATACTCTTTCTTCATCATCATCACCTTCATCATCATCATTTGAACCTTCCAGTTCAGCTTGCTCATCAATATCCATTTGTTCTTCAGAAGTATCAACATACTCCTCTTCAGTTTCATCTTCACTCAAACTAGGGCTTGACATGACCCTCTTTTTCTTGGTCTTTGAGGCTGTCTCAACCTCCTTTCCTTTCCCTTTCTTCTTGGCTTTCTCAAGAATACTGATCACCATTTGTGTTGCTTCTTCACTCTTCTGCTTGGCAGATTTAGCTTGCTTCCTTGTTGAGGCTTTTGGTGACTTGACCTCCAGCCCCAATCTTTTCTGAGTTCTCACAGATAATTGTCTAAACAATATCTTGGTGGTGTTGAACTTTACTCCATCTTCAACAATGTCCTCAAGTCCATATTTGTATAAGAATGCAACAACTTTTGTACAGAAGGCTAGTTTCTTCTCAATGACTACCTTCCTTACATCCACAATTTTGAACTTTGCTTTCTCCTCTGCAAGTTTCTTCATAAAGTAACCCTTCCAATTCATTGGCTTCTTTCCTCCATCAATGATAGCTTTCATCAGTCTCACTTTGGATTTGCTGATCTGGTAATAGCTTCCTGTAGTGCACATAACAGTCTTTGCAACCACATCAAGTAAAAGTTGATAGTCCTCTTTTAGAACTCTTTTGTGTAGACCAGATTTGAGAAGTACTGGCTTAATCATCCATTGGTTGGCAACTTCTTGTTCATTGTGCCTCATATACTCTTCAGGATCTTCTCCAGTAGCATTCAGACCAAAGAATTCATCAAAGTCTTCTTCAGTGAACTCAAACTTCTCAGCAGTCTTCTTGGATGTGTCTGGTTCATAAGTCATAATATAACCAGATCCTGAGCTTTTTGGAGTGAATGTGCCTAAGAACTGAGTTGTTGAAAGTTCCAGGCATGTCTTGGGGATGGCCTCGAGCCATTTCCTCAATCCAGCTTGCTCTAGCCAAGTAACTATTCTTCTTGTGTGTTTATTTGACAAATTGTCAAAGCACACAGTCTGCTCAAAGTGGAGCATGGTTGCTTCACTCAAATAATTCCAGTTGATATCCAAATCAGGAGCGTTGAAGTCAACTAAAGATATAGTCAATATACAGTATTAGTATGATTTAATAGCATAATATTACTACTAAAATACAAGATTAGGCTATCTTTGAACAATATCTTGCATTTAAGTCTCAGATTTACTGTGGATAACAAGCTCATAGCATCATAATACCATATCCAACAATGTTTGAAACTTGTAATCATGATCTCTAGACATAACATCAGTATGATTTTAAGATATTAACACGATTCCAAGTATTACAACAAGTTTCTAACAGCATATCATTCAATAAATGACTAATCCGTAAATATAGCATCTAAAGAAATTCAAACAGAGTCATTGAAGCTAAAACAGAGCATGTTATTTTTCTTGAAAGCTTTACAAATATGCATGTCTTTAACAGAAGATTATGAGAAATACTAACCCATTTCCAAAGACATTTTTGTTAAAGTTATATAGCTTTGAGCAAAACTTGTAGATGAGCTTGAAGTTTCTTGAGCGATTTAGCTTAGGGCTTTTTCAGAAATTTTGAAAACGTAAATTGTGAAAAATTCTAAGTTATGCTTTTATATCTCCTCAACTGTACAATTTGAAAAGTGTTAGGTGTAGGGCTGAGATTGAATTGATAACATTTAATGGTTTAGATCAATTCTGTTACACCAAAGGACGCAAATGTTGTGTCCTTCGCACAGTGAGCTGCTTTTTCAGAAAATCGTGCAATTGATCGTCTTTTAGCAAAAATCTCTTGTTTGTCTGTTATGAGCATTAAATGCGTACTATAAAGATGAACAGAAACTTTTATGAAAAAGAAAACTTATCTACAGTCAAGTGACAACTTGTCTGAATAACCCTTGACAACTTCTATTGAAGTTTCTCATGTTCTTTGTCATCCTCTGCGTTGTCCTTCGAAGTTTTCCTCGTACTTGAGTGTCATGTACTTTGTCCAAGTTTCCTGCATGAAAATTCTTGAAAATAATATCAGAATGTGAAAGATAAATTAATGAACTTTGTATTGTCTCATCTAACTTATCCTTCCTAAAACTTCACTCTAAATTCCCCCTTGGATTAATACTAGTATCTCTGGCATGAGTAAAGTAATTCCTTATACTTTAAACATTCTCTCCAGGATCTAATAAACCAAGTTCCATTGAAAGTTCCTTGAACCTTGTTTCAGCTAGGGGTTTTGTAAGAATATCAACTTTTTGTTTATCAGTATGAATCTTTTCCATTCTGATGTCCTTTTTCTCAACATGATCTCTTATGAAGTGATGTCTAATATCCACATGTTTACACCTTGTGTGTAACACTGGATTTTGAGTAATAGCTATGGCACTGTTATTATCACAATAGATAGGTACATCTTTTGTGACAACTTTATAATCTCTTAGCTGTTGTTTGAGCCATAAGATTTGAGCACAACAGCTTCCAGTAGCCATGTATTCAGCCTCTGTGGTTGAAGTAGCTACAGAAGTTTGTTTCTTGGAAAACCATGAAATCAATTTGTTTCCTAAGAATTGACAAGTGCCAGTAGTTGATTTCCTGTCTATCCTACATCCTCCATAGTCGGCATCAGAATAACCAGTCAACTCAATGTTGTCTTCAGATGGATACCACAATCCTAAGTTCACTGTACCTTTTAAATACCTAAGTATTCTTTTGGTAGCCTCTAAGTGACTTTTCTTTGGATTGGACTGAAATCTAGCACATACACCAACTGCAAAAGTAATATCAGGTCTGCTTGCAGTTAGATATAATAAAGAACCTATTATTGCTCTATATTCAGTGGGGTTGGTATCTAATCCATCAATGTCAGGATCCATTTTCCAATTTGTATTCATAGGAATCCTAACTGGTTTGCTATTTTCACAGCCAAACTTCTTGATCATTTCTCTAGTATACTTAGCTTGATTGATGAAGATTCCTTTCTCAGATTGTTTGACTTGTAAACCTAGGAAAAAGTTCATCAATCCCATCATTGACATTTCAAACTTCCCTTGCATGAGAGTTGAAAATTTCTTGCACATATCCTCATTAGGTGAACCAAAAATGATATCATCAACATATATATGTACTAACAGAATATCATTTCCTTCACTTATCCTAAATAAGGTCCTATCAACTGTGCCTTTCACAAAACCATTGTCCAATAGGAATTGTGATAGTGTCTCATACCAAGCTCTTGGTTCTTGCTTGAGACCATAAAGTGCTTTCTTCAATCTATACACTTTGTCTCCCTCTTCAAAACCAGGTGGCTGCTCTACATAAACCTCTTCTTTAAGTACACCATTCAGAAATGCACTCTTCACATCCATTTGGTATACCTTGAACTTCATATGAGTTGCATATGCTAAGAACAACCTAATTGCTTCTAACCTAGCTACAGGGGCAAAGGTCTCATCATAGTCTATTCCTTCATGTTGACTATAACCTTTGGCAACTAGTCTGGCTTTGTTTCTAACTATAACATCATTTTCATTTTTCTTGTTCTTGTAAACCCATTTAGCTCCTACAACATCCTGATGTGTTGGTCTGTCTACCAGCTCCCAAACATCATTCCTTTTGAACTGATTTAGTTCCTCTTGCATTGCTGTAATCCAGTTGGAGTCTGCCATTGCTTCTTCAATGGTTGTGGGTTCTGTTTCAGAATGAAAACAACAAAATAAAGCACTCTCTCCATGTTGTCTCCTAGTGATTACACCACTAGTAGGATCACCAATAATCTGGTCTGAAGGATGAGCATCTAGCCATGTCCTTCTAGACTGATCATTTTCAGATAAGTTAGTCTCATTTGGTTCAACATTTAATTCAACATAAAATTCAGGAAAATTAAAAGCAGGATCAGTTTCATATTCAGGGGTGTTGTCCATGTCATTGACATTGGTATTTTCTGATTGAGTTCCCCCTAAATCATTTGATCCTTGTACTCCCTCAGCATTACCAGCTTCGTCATTGGGAGAACTTACCTCAGGTTGAGTGGGTTCATTCAACTCAACATTGCAGTTTTCCTCATGAATGTTGGCTTCAGGTAAGTTGTCTCTATCTTGATTGGTTTCAGATATGTTGGATAACTTGAGATTGTCCAAGTCAGGATAGTGTACATCAGTAAATGTAGATTCTTTTCTTTCACCATCTCTTAGCCTTGTCACTCTTGTGTTGATTTCATCATGGGATTTGTCTTCTTTGTTTGAGGTCCTGTGCTTGAAAGAAAACCCATCAAAGATAACATGAGGTGTTTCTTCAACAATAAGAGTTCTACAATTATAAACTCTGAAAGCTTTGCTAGATGAAGAATATCCTAAAAAGATTCCTTCATCTGCTTTGCTATCAAATGTTTTTAATTGTTGCTTCCCATTATTGTGAATGAAACATGTACACCCAAAAATATGAAAGTAAGAGATTCTTGGTTTTCTCCCTTTGAAGAGTTCATAAGGAGTTTTTCCTTGTTCCTTTGTTAACATGGATCTGTTTTGGGTGTGACAAGCAGTATTGATTGCTTCTGCCCAAAACCTCTTTGGAATCTTTACTTCTGCTATCATGGTTCTTCCAACTTCCTTGAGTGTTCTAACTCTCCTTTCTGCTACACCATTTTGTTGAGGTGTTCTAGCTGATGAAGTTTCATGAGTGATTCCATTTGCTTGACAGTATTCATTTATGTAAGAGTTGATGAATTCAGTTCCTTTGTCTGATCTAATCTTTACAATGTTCAAGCCTTTCTCATTTGTAATTTTCTTCATAAGTTCTGGCAGCTTCTGTTGAGTCTCCTTCTTCTTTAACATGAATATTACCCAAGTGTATCTTGAGAAGTCATCCACTACTATTAGTGTATACTTCTTTCCACTGATGCTCACAGGGGTAACGGGTCCAAATAAATCCATGTGAAGTAATTGTAGTACTCTTGCAGTTGAGATGGCAGCCTTTGTCTTGAAAGATGCTTTGACTTGCTTTCCTTCTTGACATGCTTGACAGATGTGTTCTTTTGTGAATACTTCATTTGGTAGGCCATCTGCTAAAGAAAATCTTGCAAGTTTGTTCAAGGTCTTAAAGTTCAGATGGTTTAGCCTTTTGTGCCATAGCCAACTGAGATCGTTAGAGCTTTTTGCAACTAGGCAGATATCTTCAGGGGATTTGTTCCAATTTGCAAGATAAACATTACCTTTCCTTGACCCAGTTAGTACTGTTGATTTGATTTGTTCTTAATATAACATAAGTTACTAGAAAACTCAACATCAAAACCTTTATCACAAAATTGGCTTATTGAAAATAGATTGTGTTTCAGACCATAGACATATGAAACATTTGAAATACTTACAGTACCAATTTTGAGAGTTCCATAACCTTTGGTTGTTCCTTGTGAGTTGTCACCAAAAGTTACTTGTGGTCCATCTTGTTCAACAAAATCTGACAGAAGTTCCCTATTTCCAGTCATATGTCTTGAACATCCACTGTCCAAGTACCATGTAAGTTCTTTAGGACTTCTTTTCTTTGTTGATGGCACCACAGGAACCTGTTACAAATCAAAACTTAGGTACCCTTTGAAAGTTGGGTCCTAGAGGGTTAGACATACCTTTTGGAACCCAAACTTGCCTTATTTTCATTACTTGAAAGGGGCTAATTTGTTTTCCATAAACATCTAAATACACAATCTTCCTTTTAAATGCCTTAGGTTGAGATTGAGTATTAGTGTGAATCTTGGATGATTTAGAAGAGTTGTATCTATTCTTGTGAATATGTCTGTTAAATCTATCTTTTGATTCATGTGCAACATGCTTGAATCTTTGTGGATAGGTATTCAGATTACTTGATGTCCTTGGCATGTAGGATTCAAGTCTTCTGTACTCATTGTACTTAGGCTGGAAATTCCTTTGATAATTCATTATAGGCCTTCTCATTTGAGTTGGTCTTCTTTGAATATCTTGTGATTTTCTTGCCTGAGTCTGAGAGTTTTTCAGCTGAGTTGTCTTCCATTGACCTTTACTCATCTGAATTGTCTCAGGCCTCTGGAATCTTGTCTTAGGTCTTGCAACCTTTGACTTGTGATTCAGGATAGTTGGTACAATGGGTTGTTTACCTTTGTCCTTTATCTGCAGCAGCTTTGGTTTAACAATTTCAGTCTGAGCCACAGATTTTACAAAGACTCTCTTAGTAATATTTGTTGAAGTATTACTGAGGCATGGTGAAGATATTTTATCTGGATTGTAACCAAGTCCAGATCTTTGAGTCACAGGCCTTTGCATCCCTTGTAGTTCATCTATTGAATTAGATGACTTATACAGGGCAACCAGTTTGAATTTCAGACTCTCATCACTAGATTTAAGACATTCATGTTATGCTTGGTAGTCTGAATCCTTACTCTCATGAAGCTTAACTTTTTCTTCCAACATAATAAATTGTTCAGATGACTTATCCTTTAGAGTATTCAACTCCTTAGTTAAGTCATTGCACAACTCATTAGTTCTTAGATCATGTTCAGCTTCAACCTGAGTAATTCTTTCAATCTTAGCATTCAAGATTTTGTTTTCTTCTAAGGTTTGATCATGAATCTCTTGTAGTCTCATGAAGTCTTCCATCAACTTACCAAAGGTAAGTTTCAGGTTGTCTTCATTTGACATCATTGTGCTACTAGAATTGACAGAACTAGAAATAGATTGTACCTCATCATTGTCTTCAATAGCCATTAGACACTCTTCATCACTGCTGTCTGTAAACATCTCAGATGATGAAGATGGAAGTTGATCATCGTCAGAGGTTTCTTCTTCAGCTTTCAATGCTTTCCTCTTTCCATATTTCTTGTCCCTCTTAGCTTGTCTTTCCTTCCTTTCCTTGGAGGTTAGCTCTGGACAATCATATTGGAAATGTCCTGTCTTCTTGCAGTTGTAGCATGTATCCTCATCTTCATCTTTCTTCTTGGTTGATGAAGATGGATCTTCTTTGGAGTTGTCCCTTCTGGATCTCCTTTCATCATTCTTCTTCTCAGGTGAGTTGAACCTTCTTCTTCTATCTTGGTAAAACCTTTTGTATTTACCAAATCTAGAATTTAATCTTTCAAATCTTCTTGCCATCATGGCCAACTCATCTGAAAAGTCAGCTTTGGAAGTCCCTTTTCCACTCTTGCTTGATTTGCTGGTTTTCTTGGAATCAGGTTCATTGGATTTGGCCTTCAGTGCAATCCCTTTGCTCTCAGGTTCCTCAGTGTTGTTCTTTCTGTTCAAGTCATATTCATATGCCTTGAGTTCTGAGAACACTTGTTGTATTGGCATTGTTGACAAATCCTTTGTATTCTGCATCATGACAACATACACATTCCATTTGGTTGTCAAGCTCCTAAGAATCTTCAGAGCCACTTCTCTCTTGGAGTATACTTTTCCAAGTGAATTGATCTCATTCATGATGTCTGTGAACCTTCCATCCAGTTGATCAATGTTTTCATCAGACTTCATCCTAAATTGCTCATACTTTTGAACAGCAACTTGAAGTTTGTTTTCCTTGATCTTGTCAGTTCCTTCACACATTAGAGCTAATGTGTCCCAAATCTCCTTTGCAGTTGTGCAGTGAAACACTCTAACCATTATAGCATCTGGAATGGTCTGATATAGGGTGTTCATGGCAACATAGTTGAGATTCTGCTTCTTTCTTTCTTCAGGAGTGAGCTCATCATCATCTTTTGGAATTTCTTGTGCTCCAGTTGCTCTTTGGGCTTCTGTAACATTTGTGTTGGGTTTCATGAACACAAATGGACCTTTAGTGATTACCCTTAGCATTTCATCAAGGAGACAGGCCAAGTGAGCTCTCATCCTTATCTTCCAGAAGTCATAATTCTCAATAGAGAACATAGGCAGTTTCTGGTAAGATATCTTGTTGATGGGGTTGGTTCCCATAGTTGTAGGTGGTGGAACAGCTACACCAGAATTCTCAGAAGAAGATGTGTTAGGCATAGTGAATAATCAGAAATAATGAATATCACAAAAAGTGCACAAGTAGATCAGTTCAGGTAACCAAAGTTGATCCTCAAAGCAGTGGTCTTTATGTTGGTCCCAAAAGGAGTGTGACACGTGTATGGGGGGGGGGGGAATACACGTGTCTGTGTTTTTCAAAAAACTTTTGCAAGTAATCAACACAAATAATCAGAGTCAAGTAAGTTACACAGTGTGTCAAGTCCTATGAAAATACTAACAGTAGATTCTAAGAATTCTTAACAGTATGCAACTTGTATGCGGAATAAATGATAGACCCTTTTATACTCCTTAATTAATATGCACTTAGATACTAAGTTATCAAATAGCAAATAGCAGTTATAACAACACAAAAGCTAAAGCAATAAGATAAATGCAGTAAATAAGAACACAAGACGTATAGTGGTTCGGAGACTAAACTGCTCCTACGTCCACTCTCCTAATTTAATAGGATAATTCCTTAATCACTTTGGAATTAGCTTGTTTTTACAGTGCCAAGGTGCACTCTACTTCTTCTCCTTCTCTTCTCTTGATTTCTTACAACCTTCTCTCGTTGCAATACTCTCAATCTCTTCTACGAACTCAACAATACTCTCAATCTATCTCTCAAGGTGAAAGTAGGGTTTTGTTCTAGTACCAACTAATTGTGTGATATCCTTTACAATTTAAGAACGAATATAAAGGATAGGATATCACTGTCTAGGCTTTGGATAATCAACAATAAGCTTGCCTAGTGGGGACTAAAGGTAACACTCTCAAATTAATATGCTTAAAAGCTTTTAATCTCTCGAGTGTTTTGAATGTTTTTGAATGCTATAATGATTGCTAGAAAGCGTATGGCTTGTGTCTTGATGTATGTCCCGTCCGCTATCTTGAAATGATTCAAGATGTGGCCTATTTATAGATGAAGCAAACTATCCGTTGGTGGAGATAGCAAAACTTATCCATAAATTTGAACTTTCAAATTGTTCAGGGGCCTGCATGCAAATAGTACATGTATTCACGTCCATTCTGCAATTTGCATTCCAATATCAGAGTTTGTTATGCGCAGTGACAGGTGGCTCTCATTCTTTGGCTAATTTGGAATAATTCTGTCCTTCCCGCTAACGGCTTCGTACTGGGTAAAGTGCCTAGTCATTCCTCGTCTTTGACCATAAGTATGCCAAGTCCAAAGTATATGAATATCCAAATTCATCATACTTGACTTTTGTCGTCCAGCATACTTGTCTTCATGAATCCTTGTCACTTTCTTCATAACATTTCAACTTTTTGTCTTCAATGATACTTGTCTTTTGTGCTTTGTGCTTTCAGGTCATTTGTCATAGATTCAAAGAATAATCTATCTAAAAATTAAAGCTCCCTAACATATATGAGCTTTTCTAACCTGAAAATCTAGACTTGGCAAATCATCATACTTGGGGTTTTACTTAGGGTTTTGGTATCAAATCAAAATCAAGTTTTCTTTTATTAATATAAACCATATCCCAACATTACGGAACAAAGTATATATATATAGAAGAAAAACCCCAAAAATTAGGGTGGGCTGGAGCCCTCCTTAGCCATAAGGAGGCTCCGCCCTTGAGTGACGGACCCAATTTTTTTTGATTGGGGACCCGATTAACATTAATATAAAGATAAAATAATATGTATTAATTATATTCATTAAAATTTCTCATGATAAAATTGTCCATACATCTCATTCCAATCAAGTTGACTTTTGTTATGTTTTTTTTTATGTCTCGGTATCCGATTTAAGGATCGACTAATTTGGGAAATCAATTTCATCGTCCACTTGCGGGAGCTCCGTTTAAAGTCAGAGTTTTGCGTTTTGTATGAACTTGACCCCTTAAAAATTTTTTGCACCTTAGGAGTTTCAAAACTGAACTTTCATTATGTTTTGATAGAAGTTCATACACCCTCAATCCCATGACGACTTGCACATTTTAACTGACTCACTTTTTAGGAGAATTGAATTTAGTGGGGATGTGAGATCAAATAAGGGAAAAATATTTTGAGTGATTTGGTGGTGTGTAAAAGAGATTTAATGAGGTGTAAAATGAATTTAGTGAGATGTATGATAAAATATGGGCCCAAAATTAGTGACAATTTTGTGGATTATTTTTATATTAGGAGTTTTTCAGTAATCTTAAAACGTTTCAATAAAAAAAAAAAGAATTAATATATACTCCTTAGTAAAAAAAAAACGTTTCAATATTAGGAGTATAAGTGTAAAATTATTAAAATGTCCTTAGTAAATTTTCAAAATTTATGGGGGGCCACTACCCTCTTTGGGCCTAACGTAGGTTCGTCACTGTTCATTCGTTAAATCTTGTGCCCATATATAAACAGGTGTTGAGATTTAACCCAAGTGTGGTTTTGGCCATTCGACATTCACACAAGGGTCCAACCTTCACATTTATACTGAGTCATCCTCTTCATTGACTATGAAATGAGACGCGTGATGTAAACGTGGGATTGAAGAGTGAGAGAACAGTAAGAGTGAAGTGCTACCCATCTTTGTGTTTGGTTATTTTCACTATATCCCGATACAATCCTGACACGTGTCTGAGCCCGTCTAAGTGGCCCCAAGTCAAGTGGCGGCCGGCGGCACCGAAAACCAACAACAGGCTTCATGAACTAAAACTAGTTTTTTTTTTTTTTTTTGAATTACATTAAATACCCATTCCTTTTCCCCTCCCCATGACTCGAACCCAGGATCTAAGGCCTAGGTAGTGGTGCTCTAACCACTTGAGCTATCCCACTTTGTCACTTGAGCTAGTTGAATACGTTATAAACAAATAGTCGATCTGATGCATTCATTGCAAAATGAATTCTAAGACCATCCATCGGTCACAAAATGCTTCAACGCTATCTATTGGAGTACATAAATACATGAAAAAGGAATATAATTTAATCTTGCACAAATGTCCAGGGATTTTAATACGGTTTCAGCTGTCAGATTTAATAGTAAGGGGTCCCAAATAATTCAGAATCATATTATGCATATCGGGACGAAATTGATAAGTTCAAATATTAATCCGTAGTTTCAGCTGTCATTGTACTTGTAAAGTTGCAAAATAATGTTTCATGTTATGTTAACTTGAGATAAACTCTTGTTGAGAGTGGTGCTTCCAATGGCGGCAAGAGGGTTAGGAGCAAGAATCTTGTCTTTTAAGTTGTTTAGAGTTTGATTACAAAGAGTTGGTTTCTTTGTTTGAGAGCAAATGTTTTTTATGAGTTCAATTGTTATTACTTTTGGAATGTTTTTGGTAGGTGTAGCCAATGCGAATGGTCAATTGGTCGGTAACAATAGTGCTATTGCAATTACTCAGAATCCTGTGTTACACACAAGGTGTAAATTAAACATGTGGATATCAGACATCACTTCATAAGAGATCATGTTGAGAAGAAGGATATCAGAATGGAAAAGATTCATACTGATAAGCAAAAAACTGATATTCTCACAAAACCTCTAGTTGAGACAAGGTTCAAGGAACTATCCATGGAACTTGGTTTATTAGATCCTGGAGAGAATGTTTAAAGTATAAGAAAATACTTTGATCATGCCAGAAATACTAATACTAATCCAAGGGGGAACTTAAGTGCATACTAGGACAAGTCAGATGAAAGATAAGATCATTGAAGTACATTTCTTTTTGTTTGTTTATACTTTATACTGACATTATTTCAAGAATTTTTCATGCAGATCAATATGGACAAAGCAAGATACTTGATCTTGGTTAATAGTCTCTGAATTATTTATGGACAAAATCTATGAATAAATTCTTAGACAAAGCCCAAGATTAAAATACTAAGAGCTTGGATAAATACAAGAAAAACTACTATGGACAACTTAAATGATGTCAAAACACCTGAAGAGCTTTCAATGATAGTTGTCAAGGTTTATTCAGTCAAGTTATCACTTGGCTGCAGATAAGTTTTCTTTTTCATATAAGTTGAGCATGTTTCATCATTATAGTACGCATTTACTGCTCATAACCGACAAACAAGAGATTTCGGCTAAAAGACGATCAACTGCACGATTTTCTGAAAAAGTGCACTACTGTTTACTGGACACGACATTTGCATCCTTTGGAGTCACATAATTGATCTGGGCCCTTGATTTAAATCAAAATAATCTCAGCCCTACACCTAGAAAGTTTTCAAACGTACACTCTTGAGCATATAGAAGAAAGACTTAGAAAATTTCCACCATTTACGAATTCATTATTTTTCTGGAAAAGCTCTAAGCTCAAAATTTCTCAAAATCCTCAAGCTCATCTCTAAGCTCAAAATATACTTCTCATACGAAAATGACTATGGAAATGGGTTAGTATTTCTCATTATTACCATTAGAAGAACATGAATGTATGATCAAGTTTACTAGAAATAATACTATGCTTTGTTTTTATTTCAATAGCTCTGTTTAGACTCTACACTTGATTTTATGCCTATTGAATGATATCTCTTGTTAGATTCATGTTGTAGAACATTGAAAACTCCCTAATGATTAGAAATCTTATAGATATTGCATGTGTTCAATCTAGATACTATTCTTAAATGTTTGAAATACATTGTTGGATATGGTATTGTAGATTTGAACATATTTGGTAAATATGGGAAGAAAAATTTGTTTATGCACAATGGAATCAATTAAAGCATACTTTTTATGTTAAATTGTGTAATACTCTTGACTTCCTGGTTTCAAAATGTTTATGCAAATATCTATGCTAATACTGTGATTAATCTTTCTTAGTTGACTTCAATCACCCTGATTTAGACATAAACTGGAATTATTTGAGTGAGTCATCCATGCTCCATTTTGAGCAAATAGTTTGCTAGCTTTGATAACTTGTCAAACAAGCACACAAAGAGAGTTGTTACATGGCTGGAGCAAGCTGGACTGAGAAAGTGGCTTGAAGCAATTCCCAAGACATGCTTGGAGCTAGGAACCACTCAATTTCAGGCAACATTTACACAGAAGAGCTTTGGTTCAGGTTGTAGATGTTGTTAACTCTTGAATGCTTTAACATTATCAACAACACCTTAATTTGACCTTCCGAGATTTTTTCTAAGTCTTTTCTTAAATGCTACATTAAATGTTGATCTAAATGTTGTCGCATTTCTGGCAGGATCTAGAAGCTTCTACAAGGATCTGGAACCTGGAAGATTTCAGAACATTGCAGAACGTGCTAGACCAGCTTGGAACCTTATAGATCGACCTGGAACATGCAATAAGGATCTAGAAAGATCATGGAAGTTGAGTTCCTAAAAAATAGGATCTCAAAGATGGAAGCCGCTAGAATTCGTATCTCACTCTATAAATACTGAAGAAAGGCTCCATAATTCAGTGTATTCTATTCGAACAATATCCTAAACTAGCGTTCATCCTGTTAGGAATTGTGGTCAGTAGTTATACGCTTTAGTTCATACGAAGTATCCCACCCGTATGACTGTGCGCTTTTCTTTATCTATCGAGAGTGTAATCATAGATAGGACTAGCATTTCGGCGGTGTATAGTTTATACACTTAGATACTTTTTAGAAAAAGGCACCTGCCTCGTTTGTAGTTTCTGTTGTGAAGGTTATTGTTGTAACATTTCACACAACATTTGTACTTGAAGATAAGTATTGATTTTCGTCATAAGGCTAACATAGATTTTTGTTTATAAAATCTATGTTAAAAATATTTCCATTGTGTCTAGTTTGTTTTTAGTGTTTCAAGTCTTCCGCTGTGTATCTTTATTTCTGATATTCTGTTAGAGTCAGTGTTGCACTATTTGTCTCAACATTCAGTGCACCATTAATCTGTTTTTACTTAAACACTATACATCACACTTTCAGTTGGTATCAGAGCCGATACCTGACGACACTAGGTTAGATCCTCGTTTAAGTGTGTTTTTAGTTTATGTTAGCAATGGAAACACATCACATATCCACGACACTTAGGCCACCCGTTTTAGATGGTTCGAATTATGCTTATTGGAAGCCTAAGATGCGTATGTACATCAAGTCGATTGATGAACGTGCTTGGAGGACTGTACTTACAGGCTGGGAAGCTCCAAAGAGACCATCAGATGTAGATGTTGAAGTTCAACTCAAGAGAGAAGTTGACTGGACGGCTGATGAAATAACAACAGCAGACTACAATTCTAAAGCTTTAAATGCTTTAAATGCTATCTAATTGTTCTACTTCTAAAGATGCATGGGATAGGTTGCAAGAGCATTGTGAGGGTTCAGACAGTGTTCGAAGGACTAAGCTTCGAATGTTGGGGACAAAATTTGAGAATCTCCGAATGAAGGAAGATGAAACTATTTCATCTTATAACGAAAAGTTAAGTGAGATAATCAATGAATCACATTCTCTTGGTGACCCTATTTATAATGTTAGAGTAGTTCATAAGATATTAAGATATGTTCCTAAAAGATTTGATGCTAAAATTTGTGTTATTGAAGAGGCAAAAGATACTGATAAGTTAAGTCAAAATGAATTAGTGAGTATTCTTAGAACTTATGAAATAAACACTAATCAAGTTGATGAAACTAATGATGATAAGAAAGTTGTTATTTTTAAAGGGGAAACATCAAACAAATCTGAGTTTCAACCTATCATTACTGAGGTTGATTCAGATAAAGAATTTCTTGATGAATGCGTCAACAATCCTAACAGCATTGCCCTCCTCACTAAGCACTTTACACTACAAAAAAACTGCGAAATACCGACGGAATTTTACCGACGGATTGAATTCCGTCGGGATTACCGACGGATTACCAAAGTCAACCGATTTATCGACGAAATTGGTTTTCCGTAGGTAATTACCGACAGATATTCCGTCGGCAATCACAAAAAAAAAAAAAAAAAAGATTACCGACGTAAATTTCCGTCTCTAACCACAAAATTAAAAAAAATTAAAAAAATTAAAAAAATTAAAAAAATTAAAAAAATTGTGATTACCGACGGAAATTTCCGTCGCTAATCACAAAATTAAAAATTAAAAAAAAAATTAAAAATTTGTGCAAAAATTAAATTATTAATTAAAGAAGAAAATTTGTTAGTTAGAAAATTATGATTGATTAAAATATAAAATTTGTTGATTAAATTTGAAACATGTCGATTAAATTATAAAAGTGTTGATTAAGTTAACTAGGAAATTATTGATTAAATTATAAAATTTTATATTAAATTATGAAATTATTGATTAAATTAGGAAATTTTATACTATTAAATTAGAAAATTATTGATTAAATTAAAAAAAATTATGTTATATTGTTTGGACATAATTTCTTTAGTGTTTATATTCATTTAGTTTATATGATAATTAAGTCTTTGTGTGAATTAATAAATAAAATAATTAAAATTAAAACTACATTTACAATTTATAAATTTAAAAAAATTACAATAATTACAAGCCACAAATTTAGTAATTAATATAAGTGGAATCATATTTAATCAAAAAAAAAAAAATTATACACGTGAATTTTAGAATTTTAATTAAAACAAAAAAAATTACATTTACAATTAATAAATTAAAAAGTTAATTTTACAATAATTATAAGTCACAAATGTAGTGATTAATACAAGTGAAAGAATGTTAATTATTAAATGAATTTGTTGTTTAACTTGTTTTGAATAAAAATACGATGCATGCATACATTAAATTATTAATATACTATTTGAAAATAAGATTCACACATATACAATAGTTATAACTCACAAATATAGTGATTAATATAAGTAAAAGAATGTTCAATTATTAAATGAATTTGTTTAAAAAAAGAGTAAAACATGTACATGATATGAACTTTTTAGAATTTTAATCAAAACACAAAAAATAAATAAATTAGATTTACAATATATAAATTTAAAAAATTAAATTTACAATAATTATAAATCACAAATTTAGTGATTAATACAAGTAAAAAAATGTTCAATTATTAAATAGATTTGTTTAAAAAAAAGTAAAACATGTATAAATGATATGAACTTTTTAGAATTTTAATCAAAACACAAAAAATAAATAAATTAGATTTACAATATATAAATTAAAAAAATTAAATTTAAATTAGTTATAAATCACAAATTTAGTTATAGTAATATAGAAAAAAAAATCAATTTTGTGAATTTTTTAAAAAAAATTGGGTCGAAATGAGTACATATACAATTAATATTACAATTATAAACGAAAAACACACTTGTTCGAGTGGTGGGCGCTCCTCACTAGGCGGCGCCCACACACCCGGGTTCGAGTCCCAAGTAGGTCGCCTATATTCCGCAATTAAGCTTGGGCCCTCGCGGGCCTTGCAGAGTCTGGGCCGGGCTGGGCCAGCCCGTTGGCCTTGGGCCCAGGTTAAATATTTTTTTTAAAATTTTGTTTTACCGACGGAATATATTCCGTCGGTAATTAAAAAATTAAAAAAAAATTCGTCGGTAATTAAAAAAATTAAAAAAACAAATAAAAAAATTTCGTCGGTAAGACTTACCGACGAGGTTAGCACCGATGGAATTTTTCCGTCGGAAAACACTGTTACCGACCGAATTTCCGTCGGTAAAACAACTCTTTTTTGTAGTGTTTAATAAATTTCTTAAGAAATCTGTGAGCAAATCTAGAGGAAACATTCAGCCTAAGATTCAAATCAATACATCAACACCACAGCCAGAAAGGAGGAGAAGTCAATTCACACCAAGACTATCGAAAAGTGAAGGTAAACCAAGGTATGATCCTGAATTTAGAAAACCAGTTCAATGCAATGCATGTTCTGGATATGGCCATTATGCAAATGAATGTATCAATACCAAACTTAAGCAAAAACTGAATTTTAGTGCTACCTTGAGTGATGATTCAGATAATGATGATCTTGATGAGATAAGTGAAAATGAATATGCTCATTTTACAAGAATTGATTATAATGATTCCTTAGATGATGATCTGGATGATACAGACTCTAATGTTGCACCTGATGTCTTAACATCTGCAGTAACATCAGAACAAAATCACCCAGATTTAGTCTGTTTTAATGATTTAGTTGATGATGCAGGAAAAATGATTGATGACAATGCATACCAAAAGATGTTAGATGATTGGAATAATCAGAAACTCACTCTTAATTCCCTGAATAGAGAGAATGAGGATCTGAAAAAATACAATCACTAAGCTAGAAGTTATTCTTACCAAAAGAGATCTTGAAATCTGTAACTTAAAGGAGAAATTAGTCAATTCCACTTTATGTTTCAAGAAATATTTCAAGAGTGCTTCTGAGGTAAAATATGCCATAGCTACTGGTAAGTCTAATAATCATGGTTTAGGTTATGATGGTACTACTGCTTCTATTTCCGAAAATTTTAGAAAACCTGTGAAATTTGTGAAGGCAAATGTTAACACATCTGATGTAACATATGCACAATCAGATCCTCACAAGGTTAAAATGAAGTTTATCTGTCATTACTGTTGCAAAGTTGGTCATATTCGTCCTTACTGTATAAAAAGGTTTGAAGAAATGAAAAATGAGAAAATGTTGCCTAAGAAACTGTCACATCCTAGGAAACAGTTTCTGAAATCTGCATGGAAACCTAAAGCTACCTGTAATGTTGTTCATACCTCTTTAAAAGCATGTCTACCTGATCTATGGTATTTTGATAGTGGTTGTTCTAGACATATGACAGGTCGAATAGATTTCTTATCTGATTATGTGACCATGAATGGTGGTAGTGTTACATATGGTGGTGGTTCTAAAGGACAGATTATTGGTAAATGAACTTTGAATATTGAAGATTTTTCTAAGCTTAAAAATGTCTTGCATGTTAATGGCTTACTTGCAAATCTGATTAGCATTAGTCAACTTTGTGATGATAATTTGCATGTGAAATTTGACAAAGATTCGTGTTATGTTCTTAATAAAGATGAAGTTTGTGTCATGACTGGTACTAGGCCAGCAGATAATTGTTATCTTATTAGAACAAATATGTGCAATTTGTCAAAACATGATGAAAATATTCTATGGCATCAAAGATTGGGACATGCAAATTACAGAGTAATGAAAAGGCTAATCAAAGCAGATGCAGTAAAAGGAATTCCAAAACTGAGGTTTCACAATCCCACTGTATGTGGACCATGCCAAAAAGATAAGCAGGTAAGAATGCCGCATAAAATGTTGTCACATTGTTCTACACATCGATGCTTTGAATTACTACACATGGATTTGATGGGTCCTATGGAAACTGAAAGCATTGGAGGAAAGAGATATTCCTTAGTTGTGGTAGATTATTTTTCTAGATTTACCTGGATTGAGTTTTTAAGAGACAAATCTGAAACATTTGCTGCATTTAAAATTCTTTATAAGAGGTTCAAAAATGTGTTTAACTTGAAAGTTGTCCGTATTACAACTGATCATGGTAGGGAATTTGAAAACAACATGTTTATTGATTTCTGTGATAAAAAAAGTATTTTGCAAGAATATTGCACCAAATGCTAACACATCTGGGTCAACATCTACATATTAGTTAGTTGTAATATCACAGAATGATCAATATATTCCCAAAACGAATCATTCTTCAAGAATAGGTAAAAGTCATCCTTCTGACCAGATCATAGGTGATGCTACAGTTGGAGTGCAAACAAGTGGAAGAGTAAGATCAAATAAGGTAGATGTGGTAAGAACAATATGCATGTCTTTTATGTGTAATGTTGTAAATGCTGAGTGCTATCTATCTGAAATTGAACCTAAGAGTGCTAAAGAAGCTTTAACTGATGAAAACTGGATTAATGCTATGCATGAAGAACTTGGTAAGTTTGAAAGAAATGAAGTGTGGACACTTGTTCCAAGACCTAGTCATACTAATGGCATTGTAACAAAGTGGATATTCAAAAATAAAACTGATGAATCTGGTAACATTGTTAGGAACAAGGCTAGGTTAGTAGGACAAGGTTACACCCAAGTTGAAGGTGTTGATTTTGATGAAACTTTTGCACCTGTTGCTAGGATATAATCTATTAGATTATTGCTAGCAATTGCATGTTTTATTGATATTAAACTTCATCAAATGGATGTAAAAGCTGCATTTCTAAATGACATATTGAATGAAGAAGCATATGTTGAACAACCTAAAGGATTTGAAGATCCACAATATCCTAATCATCTATATAAACTTAAGAAAACTTTGTATGATCTTAAACAAGCTCCTAGAGCATGGTATGGCAGGCTTACTGACTTTCTTTTGGAATATGGTTTTATTAGAGGAGAGGCCGATAGAACTTTGTTCATTAAGAACACTGAAAATGATATACTTATTGCTCAAATATATGTTGATGACATTGTGTTTGGTTCTACTTGTGATAAAATGTTGAGTAAATTTGTTGAGGCAATGACTACAACATTTGAAATGAGTATGGTTGGAGACTTGAATTACTTTTTAGGTCTTCAAATCAAACAATGCAGTGATGGTATTTTCTTCTCCCAGAGTAAGTATGCTAAGAACTTGGTTAAAAGATTTGGTCTTGAGAGTTCAAAAACGATGAAAACTCCTATGAGATCTACTTTGAAACTTTTCAAAGATAATGCTGGACAAGATGTTGATCCAACACTTTATAGATCCATGATAGGTAGTTTACTGTATCTAACCTCTAGTAGACCAGATATTATGTACAGTGTGTGTGTTTGTGCTAGGTACCAAACTAATCCAAAGGAATCTCACCTGAATGCAGTGAAAAGAATTATCAAGTATGTTTCAGGCACAAGTGAACTAGGGATATGGTACACTAAGGACACCAACAACATTTTGATAGGCTACAGTGATGCTGATTGGGTTGGAGATATAGATGATAGAAAGAGTACGAGTGGAGGATGTTTTTACATGGGGAACAATCTTGTATCATGGCACAGCAAGAAACAGAATTTTGTTTCACAATCCACAGCTGAATCTGAGCATATATCTGCTGGAAGCTGTTGCACACAACTCTTGTGGTTAAGCAAGATGTTTCATGACTATGGTATTGAGAATGGTATACTTACATTTTTTTGTGATAATACTAGTGCCATTAACATTTCTAAAAATCATGTACAACACTCACTCACAAAGCACATTAGCATAAGACATCATTTTATGAGAGATTTAGTAGATAAGAATATTGTTAAGTTGGAGTATGTACCCACTGAAAAACAGAATGCTGATATCTTTACAAAAGCTTTAGACCGTGAGAGATTCTCTATTTTGAGGAAATCTCTTGGCATGAGCACTATCTGAAAAATTCGGATGAATGTTGTCACAAATGCGTTAGCATTTGGAACAACATCATGGGTTTTATAAATTTTATAAGTTGAATTTATTTCTTACTTAGTTAAATAATTCCTTTGTAAAATATCTTCGAATCTAAGAACCTTGGAGTGTAAAAATAAACATGTCTTACACCTCTCAAATGCATAAAAATAGAATGTTATGAGCATACTAAAAGATGTAATCACTGAGTAACTATGGAGCACGGAGTTCACTACTACGATGCCTTCTTTTCAAAAGGTGATTTTTGGTAAAAAAACATCAAGAGGTTTGTAATCCATTAAGTAAGTATGGGGCACGGAGTTCGCTACTACGATGTACTCTACATGAAAAATGGATCAATACAAATTAGATGTTATAACACAAAAAGAAAAAATATGGTGCAACACAAATGAAGAACATTCATGTAAAAATCGTGTTGAGGTGTATGTAACAGTTTTGAGCACAACATTGGCTGATTCGAATTTATTTTTATTAGTTGTAATTATTTAATTATTTATTGAGATTTATTTTATTTATTTAATTAATTACTGACCCACGTCTTTATTTTTTCAGATTATGCGAATTTTAATTCTTTAAATTCTGAAAGCTTCTTAATTATTTAATTAATTTAATTAAATAGATTTTACCCACTAATTACCCATGATATAGGTTGTGGCTAATTATGTGGAGCATTATCGAAATTCTCTGGATTATTCTATCAGTTTTCATTTAACCTCCAACTACATGATAATTCTCTCTATAAATATCAATCATAAGTTTTTATTCTCGTGCTAATTGTGATTTCTAAATTTGTTGAGTATTAAGATTGCAGATTTGATTTGTGGCCGTGTATATCTCAAATTAGTGTGTGTAAACTTCCATCTCTTACCTTGAAACTCCAACCGCCCCACTTAAATGGCTGGAAGAAATTCAAACTCTGCACAAACTCTCTCTGATTCGAAAAATTCATCCCCTTCTCGCACAAATCCTCTTGAAATCCTTGCTTCCATGGCTTCCCAAAAGTCAAACTCCTCAAATGCTGACTCAAATGTCTCTGCAACCCCATCAACAATCGTTCCTGCTCCTCAAACCACTCCTCATACCACCAACATTCCACAAGATGCAACTGTCGAACAGTTCACTAGGGCTGTTGAAAAAGTGTCCAATACCCTACGATCCACAGGTCATCTGCCCGTGATGACGTTTGGAGATATCACGGTGGATATCTCAAGCTACATTGCTGATCAAACTGCTCAAATGGCCACTGCATCGAAAATCCCTAAATTACCTGAACCTACTGATCATGGTTCGAAAGCTGGAAACGTTGAGGTCGCCGTTGAAGAAGAAGCTGCTTCTACTTCCGACCTTGAAGATCCTGAAATGGAGGACGCACAGGTCTCTGAAAATGGTACAAGCTCCTCACACTCTGTTTCTGATGAGTATGCACCTATTTCTTTTAAAAGAAATGTGCAGAAAGGCAAACGACAGAGAAGCCCTGTACAAAGACGGAGCTCGAACCGTGTGTTTACTAGAGTGGATTATTCTGAATCCATGAGGAAGAAGAAGAAAACTGGAAATGCTGCTGATGAACCTATCCAATTGTTCACTGACTCCGAGGAAGAAACTGAAGTTTCTGCTATTGTTGCTGAGAAATCCAAGAAGAAGTAGGCTGTGAATGAACCTAAAGGCAAAGGGAAGGCAAAGATGATCACTGAAGATGAACCTGCTAAATCAGATTCTAATCCTGATTTTGAGAAGTGCTTGAGAGACATTCTGAAGTCACTAAAGAAAAATGCTGAGACTTTTGCTGCTGCAAAGGATGCCACACCAGAACCTGAAGATGATGGCAGTGGTGATAGCTCTTCCAATGCAGAAAGCAGCTCTGATAAAAGCTCAATACCAAGCTCTGCACATGATGATGACCTTGCTTCTGATGATGATGATATTCCTGACTCTTATGAGACTTTAGAGAATAGGTTGGCTATTTACTCTAAAAGAAGATTGTTGATAGAGAAGAGAATTAATAATTAATATACCTGATTTTGAAAGCAAAGGCATGATTAGGTTCTTAGAGGAAAGGAATTTGATGCATGCTGTAAATTTTGGTGAATCATTCTTGAAAATCTGGGCTTATGAATTATATGCTTGTATGAAGAAAAGTATTGGTAGAAGATCATCTAAGTGGTATGGGACTGTTAATTTTAGGGGGAGAGATGTACCTTTTACTCCTGAACTGATAAATGAGTTTTTTCAAATTACCAATGTTGAGGAAGACGAGGAACCTGACATGGATGTGCTAATTTCTGCTATAAATGGTGGTAGGAAAGTTAAGTGGACTAGACAGATGCTAGCCAAAGACCTTACTTCCCTACACTCTGTTTTATATAAGCTCATCATTTACAACTGGATCCCAACCACAAACACTACCAAGATAATAAAAGACCAAGCTGTTCTTATGTATAGGATATTTGTGCTTAAGAAATTCAATTTAGGACTTACAATCTTCCATCACATGAAGAGATTTACTGGAAAAGTTTCTGAAAAAGGTAACCTACCCTATCCTGTTTTGATTTCCAATTACTTGAGGCACCATGGTTTTGTTGCCAAGAACACTCATGTGTTGAGGGGGAGAGTTCCATTACTGACTATTGCTCCTGCCTTACTCACTGGGGATAGAGACTGGACTTGCCTTTAACCGCTCCTGGTACGGAACATCAACACAGACCTTCAACTTCTGATCAACCAGGACCTTCCAGACCAAGACAGAGGAATGCACCCCCAAATGTTGAGAACATCCGTATCAACATTTTTGGGAATGTTTGTGTTTCACAGGAATTTATCAAGCTTCAGTTGCAGCACTTGCACGAAACTATTGAAGAACTCCGGTTCCTGAAGGACAGGTGGACCAATATGTTTTCCACTACAACAGGGGGAGTACCACCATCATCTAACTCCAATGTGGTAATTGAAGAGATGACTGGTGAGGGAGTTACAACTACTGCTGCTGGAGAAGATGCTGCAGTGATTGATGTAGTTGCACACTTTGCATCTACTTTCTTTGTTCAAGAAGCTGATGATGCTACTGACATTGACGAACAGGAAGAAGCTACAAGACAGTGGGAGATCTGGATTCAAAATGGCAACTGTGCAGGAATCTGATGCTGCAGCTGTTACCTCAGCAATTTATGCCATTTTTTCAGTTTCAATCTCTCTACTTTAGGTTTAAGTAAATTCTGATACAATTGTTATTTATTTCTAGATGATAGGATGATTGTTTTTGCTTATGCTTGATATACAACTTGCTTAATTATGTTTACACTTGATGATATATGTTTACTGCTTGTTGCTTAATATGTTTTCAGGTTATTGATTGTTTACCGCAGGTTGTGAATCATGTTTAAGTCTGTCTAGATTGTTAGTAGTTCTTTTGTGTTCATTTTATTCTTGCCCTGATTTGTTTTTGTCCTTGTGTCTTACTTAAATCTTAAGTTATTTCTTCCAAATTCAACTTATAATTTTAGTAAATTACTTATGTTCTGAATAAGTATATTGTTTATACTTATTTTGTTTTTGGATAAAATTATCTTGATCTTATGGCACGGATCATTGTAAGATTATCCTTGATCTTCATTCGATTTGATCCAACGATTACAACAGGTATTGTCTTGACTAGTATTTAGCAATCATGTTAACCTCAACTAAATACATAAAACTGGGTATGTATAAAAATATATGTGCATCAGGTGTGTTGTAGTCGAAAGGTCAAATTTGGGGAGATTGTAGATGTTGTTAACTCTTGAATGCTTTAACATTATCAACAACAACTTAATTTGACCTTCCGAGATTTTTTCTAAGTCTTTTCTGAAATGCTACATTAAATGTTGATCTAAATGTTGTCGCATTTCTGGCAGGATCTAGAAGCTTCTACAAGGATCTGGAACCTGGAAGATTCCAGAACATTGCAGAACGTGCTAGACCAGCTTGAAACCTTATAGATCGACCTGGAACATGCAATAAGGATTTAGAAAGATCATGGAAGTTGAGTTCCTAAAAAATAGGATCTCAAAGATGGAAGCCGCTAGAATTCGTATCCCACTCTATAAATACCGAAGGAAGGCTCCACAATTCAGTGTATTCTATTCGAACAATATTCTTGACTAGCGTTCATCCTGTTAGGAATTGTGGTAGTAGTTATACGCTTTAGTTCATATGAAGTATCCCACCTGTATGAGTGTGCGCTTTTCTTTATCTATCGAGAGTGTAATCATAGATAGGACTAGCATTTCGGCGGTGTATAGTTTATACACTTAGATCGTTTTTAGAACAAGGCACCTGCCTCGTTTGTAGTTTCTGTTGTGATGGTTATTGTTGTAACATTTCACACAACATTTGTACTTGAAGATAAGTATTGATTTTCGCCATAAGGCTAACATAGATTTTTATTTATAAAATCTATGTTAAAAATATTTCCATTGTGTCTCGTTTGTTTTTAGTGTTTCAAGTCTTCCGCTGTGTATCTTTATTTCTGATATTCTGTTAGAGTCAGTGTTGCACTATTTGTCTCAACATTCAGTGCAGCATTAATCTGTTTTTACTTAAACACTATACATCACACTTTCACAGGTTTCATTATGACCCATGAACCAGATACCACCAGGAGGACAGCTCAGAAATTTGAGTTCACTGAAGAAGACTTTGATGATTTCTTTGGATTGAATGTTGCTGGAGAAGATCCAGAAGAATACATGAAACATTAGGAACAAGATGTTGCAAACTATTGGATGGATGTTCCTGTTTCTCTCAAATCTGGATTACACAAGAGGGTACTGCAGAAAGATTATCAACTCTTACTGGATGTGGTTGCAAAGTGTGTCATGTGCACCACAAGAAGCTATGCCCAAATTAGTAGATCAAAAGTGAGACTGATGAAAGCTATCATTGATGGAGGGAGAAAACCAATGAATTGGAAATGCTATTTTCTAAGGAAACTAGCTGAGGAGAAATCAAAGTTCAATATTATTGATGTGAGGAAAGTGATTGTAGAAAAGAAGTTTGCTTTTTGCACCAAAGGTACTGCATTTCTTTACAAGAAAGGACCAGATGATATTGTTGAAGATGGAGTCAAATTCAACACCACAAAGATTCTTTTCAGAAAGTTTTCTATTAGAACTTAAAAGAGATTGGGTCTGGAGATCAAATCACCAAAGAGCACCTCCAGGAAACAAGCAAAGGTAGCTGAACAAAGAAGCATTGAAGCAAGACAGATGGTGATAAGTATTTTGGAGAAATCTAAGAAGGAAAGTGAAGGAGATTGAAAAGTCATCAAAATCAAAGAAAAAGAGGGGTTGTGTCTAGCCCTAGCTCAAGTGATGAAGTGTCACTAGTGGAGTATGTTAATACATCAGATGAAGAAGAGTTTGATGCTGATAAACAAGCTGAATTGGAGGGTTTGGAAGATGATGATGATGGTGATAATGTTGTAGATATGTCACCAAAAGAGTTGGACATGAATGATCCAGAACCCCCAACCCATCACTTCTCTGATATTGCTGAAACCACCCCACATATAGATAATCCATCCATTTTAAAAATTACCTACAACACTGATACTCCTATTCAAATGTCTCTTGAAGAAACTTCATCCCAGCCTTTATCCAAGTCAGAAAAAGCTCAAGATTACACTTATGAGATGTCATTGAGAGATGAATAAAAAGTTTTCTTAGACCAACTTTACCCCCGGCTTGCCAAATACCTAGAGTTAAGATCTATCTTCTATGATCTTATGTTGATTATTGATATAAGAAAGAAATCGATGTATGATATTAACAAAGTCATTGAGTCCAAGGGACTTGACTGGTGGGAGAATGAGGAAGCAAGGTTGACTGAGTTTGTTGAAGTGGAATCAAGCTTTGAGTTGACAGATGAGAGACTGTTTGCCAATCTGGTCAACATAAAAATTCAAAGAGAGGCTATTAAATCAACCATCTCTGATATTGATTTAAATATTGATGATAAGATGGAGGAAGACAAACAGGAGGATGAAAGCATGTCCAAGAAGACTGAGGACAAGACAGAAGAGATGTCCAAAAATGTTGAGGACAAACATGAAGAAAGTAAGCAAGATGATGTTATTAATATGGAGGAGGACACTGAAATTGCTACCAATACTGAGAAAAGTGAAGACTTCTTTGAAGGAGTGAATACTACTATTGAGAAGAAAAAAAATGGAGATTTCTCAAGTGAATGAGAAAAGATTGAAGAAATTGATTAAGACCAATTGATTGAAACTATTGGAGAGGAAGCAATACCACTTGTTGAAACTGCCAATATTGAGTCCATAGAGATTGTCAAGGTGGATGATGTTCCAAGTAACAAGAATGTTGAGCACCCTATCATCTCTGATGCTGAGGTAGTTAAATCAACTTCAACTAAAGTCAAGGAAGTTGAAGCCAAGACAACTGTGGAAGATACTGTGAAAAATGAGGAACCTACTGCTATGAAGAAGACCTTGGAAAATGAGGCACAAGCTGCAGCACCATCAACTTCGATAGAGTTCCCAATTCACCTTGATGCATTGCCACTGACTGAAGTTTGCATTTCCGTAATAATTTTATTTTTACAAAACATTCGATCATGTGTTAAATGAATCCAGTTACATACATGTAACTAGTACACAAGAGTGCAACTTCATGTAAATATCATATATATAAATCCATACATCATGTAGATGTAGATATCATTATTGAATTTTGTTGTATTTAACCTTTGGAAAGATGAATTGATGAAAGATACAAGATTTGAGTTATACACGAGGGTATGCACTCTATTAAGTTTGTATATTTAAATTTTACTTTGTACCCCGAAAAAGAACAGTAAATTGTCATAAAAATGTGGTCTGTGGTAGGAAAGAAAGATTTATTTATGAATAAAAGAAATTTAATTGGTTATTGAATAATAAATGAAAATTGCAATATAATTTCAACTTTTTTATTTTTGTAAATTAATAAAACTTCATCTTTAACAGAATGGTGTGACATCTTACGTGTAAAAAAATTAAAACCTTTTAAATTGAAAAGATGTGACAATAAGTAATTTTAATTAATTCAACAAGATAAACGTACATTTTGATATATTAATGTTATATATATATATATATATATATATATATTATAATTCAAATATTATTAAGTAAAATAGAAATAAAATAAAATCTAATTAATTCGTACCACGAGCTTAAGTTCTGGCTCTGTCCCGGAAGATGTAATAAATAAATTAATTACAAGAAATTGAAACTTTAATTTTTAGAGATTCAAGGAAAACCCAGATACCCTATTTTTCGATAACATCATCATTGTCCCTCGTTCCATGCATGATGCAGCAGTAGTATTTAATTATTTGTTTGGGATGAGCTCTTTCGTGAAATATTTTGGTGAGACGAAATATAATTTGAACACATAGTTTAACACGCCTTTACCGCATTTGGCTGCAAGACAAATTCTCGTTGAAAGAGGTGCTTCCAATGGCTGCAACAGGGTTAGGAGCAAAAATCTTGTTTTTTAAAGTTTTTTAGGGTTTGATTACAAAAAACTAATTTTTTTTGTTTGAGAGCAAATTTTTTTGATGAGTTCAATTGTTATTACTTTTGAAATGTTTTTGACAGGTGCAACCAATGCGAATGATATGTTGGTCGATATTAAGATTACAATGACAAATAATGTTGAGAACGAGGTTTTGAAAGAAAATGTCATTTTTTTAGATTTTGTAATGACAAAAATTTATGTAAACTCGTTAGTATATGAATAATTGAGGAAGGAACAAAGCATATATATATATTATAATGGAAAAAAGTGACTGAAAATCTTGTGAAAGACCCATGATTAAATTTGTACAAATCTACTTTTTATTGAATGTAGATATATGTAGATAAGGGCAATAAGTTCATACATTTCTACTTTTAATTTTATGTAGATGTAGACATCATTATCGAATTTTGTTGCATTTACCATTTGGAAATATGAATAGTGTACACGCTATTATTATACCCTATTCGTCCCGTAATTACTTTCATACTTTCATTTTTAAGACGTTACATAATTACTTTCACATTATTAAAATTAATGGAGAACCTTTTATATGTTGGGTTTTCGAAATACGAACACCAAACTCGTAGCAGTGGAAGTTAAAAAAAAAATTCACCAACAACGATTTTGATATGATTGCAACATAAATTGAAGGATAATTAAAACATTAATATTAATGACAAGTTCGTAGACGAGAATTACGTGGATAAATCAAATATATAATATAAAATACCATTTACCATATTTATCACATAACATATGCAATATATTAATTAATTATGATATATCTAATATATCATCTTATTAATTAAATCTAATTTAATCAAATAAATTATAATTACATCCAATAGAATTATTCTATATTTCTCCATAAATTAAATATCTTGATCAAATCAAGTAATTAATTCAATCAACTTTAATTCGTAAATTAAGACTACTTGTTGTGTTACTCATAGGCCCTCACATATCAAGCGATTAGTCAAACTAAAGGTCTTAGAAGAACCCTAGACAATGAACCAGACAATCTCGATATGCGAGGTACATTGCGAGAATATAGCAACCTGTAAAGTGATATGATCATTTCATTCACGAATACTCCTATTAAATCTAGAATATGATGATATGTCTATTTCAATAATTTAATCACATACGTTATCTCATTACACTAATTGATCATATTGTCACATTTGAACACCATTTCAAATGTGACGTGCATTGGCCAATGACTAACGATCCAATTAGTTATGAGAAGACGAGTATTCTCTCCAAATCTATTTGAGGAATGAATCCTATTTTTGGCTCAACTACCGCGCACATGTACTTTATGGTGTGTCCAATACATATCTAATCTACACCGTTTAGGGGTGCAAACGTCGGTCATGGTCAAAGTCCATCACGCCGCACATGTTGCGTGTATTGACCTTAAGTCGAAGGACATTACATTGCTACACAAATCAATATTTCCGTAGACACGTAAATAGAATACACCAAACAATTTCTCGATTGGGCAAGCCAATACTCTCAAAGTATTTGTACATTCATCATGAGATACCTAATATCTCGTAGTTGAGAGAACCACTACATCCTCTAAGGATATGATGCAGATCGCATATCAATCTCATTCGCATCATCGATATCCCAATCTCGATGATCCTTGATTGGGGCTACTTTAAGAACCATGATATAGTCAATCGAGATCTCACATCTCAATGACATCATTAGTTCATGGGAACACATATATAAATGCAAACAATCAAACATAACATTCTATAAGTGTATTATCGAATATTATTAATGAAATCAATAATACTTAAATAACTGAATATGATCAAGTATAATGTCCTTATAATAATTGTCTCTAGGATATCTATACTACCATTATATACTCCACCCTAACAATATCCTCAAATTTATACTAATGTCATTAATTTTTCTCCACACACACTCAAAAGTCAACCCATTTTTTTACTTTATACATAAATGTTTATAAAATTACCCCTCAAAATTCCCAATAAAGATTTACCGAAAATTCAATTCGCAAAGTTATTTTTTTAATTATTATTTTTGATGTCATGTATAAATTTTGCAGGCAAAAATTCCATGTTAGAAAAATATATAATATCCATAAAGTGAGTCTGAATAATTATTTTAAAAAAACTTGTCATATATATATATATATATATATATTTTTTTATTATTATTATTGTGTGTCAGTGTACGTGGCTCCGTCCCCATCCGTGCCACTTTTAGTGTTACACTTTATGTACGTTTCACTATTAAATTTATTAATACGTGTCATATCAAAAAATAATGAATATGTGTCATAATAATGAAATTAACCCGTGTTAAAAATTTAAAATGTACAATACAAAAAGTGAAACACATGAATTGATATAATTGTATGCCTACTACATGCCGTACGATGCAATGAATTGTAAAAAATCGATTAGTTTGATTGAGGTGTGACAATCTTTATTTTCTACAAGGTAATAATATATTTTAGCCAAAACTGAACAAAAAACAAACAACTTGGACCAAACATTGTAAAACCTGTTTGGAAAAACAAAAAAATACCACATGCTGCTAATTTCACTTTTCGTGTTGTATATTTTAAAATTGTAAGGACTTGCATTTTACGTGGACGATTTATTTTAAAATTATACCTATGCGAGATATACAAAATATAAATAAAAAAAATTGTACATAATAAATAAAATTTGTAATCAATTTAAAAAATAAAATTATTTCAACTATATTAATATAATTGAACATTTTACAAACACAAATACTTAACAATTTATGTTTCATCTTGATACAAATTATTACATATATATGATTAAAATAATTAAAGACTTGAAACTAATTTAAACATTATTTGAACTTGTACAACTTTGATAAAAAAAAAAAGTTTATTTTAAAATTTGATAAAAAAAAAGAGAAAAATTACTGCTTAACCAATTCTACATGTTTTTGTTCCGAGAGAGTGACAAAAGAGAAAATGAGTGACATCAATATATATTAGATCATGAGATATGTAGAAAAATGTTAAGAATTTTTTGTAGAGAAATATATAAAGTATTGTTGAGAATTTTAGAGAAAGTTTTACGTGAATAAAAAAAATATTCTCATATCTCCACCATCAATTTAATGAAGTGATTTGTATAAATATGAGGAATATTTGAGAAAAATTCAAGTTGTAAAATTTCATAAATGGTAATAAGCATTCAGTAGGTAGAATTTCCAAAATTAAAATTAAAATAATAATTAAAGAATTGTGCTCATTTTTAATGTAGCAATGAGATTTTGGGTTTTAATTGATAGAAATTGTGCTACTAATTTTGTGTCGAGAAAATAACCACGGTTAACGATTGTTAAATTATTAAAGAAGAGATTTGGCATTTTTTAATTAATAGTAGAAGAATTAAAAATAGTAAACTTCTTGTGGTAGTTGGTTCGATAATGAGGATCAACAGTAGAGGCAATGTAAAGTAGTTGGTTCGATTAGGATCAACAGAGGCAATGTAAAGAACATTGTTCGGGTCTATCGTTAGACCATAATCTTGGTGGTGGAATGATATGTTCAATGTGGACGAGTCCATAGTTTTCAAATCTGTTGATAGGCATCGTTAAAAGTTCTCGATGATGGTGCGTAACAACGTGTCACTAAAGTAATAGAAGATGATGGGTTAGAGAAGGTCTTAAACGAGTTATGGCAGGATCGAAAGTGACTTGGAGAATGGATAAAGGGTTTGGTGGAGGAGCACCGGCTATGGAAAGTGTTTGTCAGAATAGAATCTTAGTATAGTATGAGAATATGAGGTATTTCTAATTTTTTTATTGTAAATATGTGGGGTTTAAAGGTTAAGAAGTTTTTGTTTATTTATTAATGTAGTTTTTTTTAATCGTTGATTCATTCTTTTTTTTTTTTTTTTTTTTTTTTTTTTTTAAATGTTAAAAGTAGATGGGGTTGGTATGTAAGTTGTTTGTCACTTGATGTGCGAATTTATCTATTAAGGGTACTATAGTAATTTTGAGTTATTTCAGTTAAAGTAGTGGAATCAGAAATGGTCATTCTACTAAGGTGGTCAAATTTATTGCTTTCTTTTCGTTTTTAATTTTATTTAGTTTAGTGCTTTTTTATCTTTTTGTTTAGTTTTGTTTAGTAGGATGTTGGTGCTTAATGAAGCTTGGACATGGACTTTTATGTAAGGAGAAATAATACAATGAAGAAAGATGAAATAGTGTATGGTGCAAACTCAAAGGTAAACACTCATTGTCAAACTTAGATTTGCTCAACAAATTCTAAGTTGGGGGTGGGTGTAGTCGTTTTTACAATTTCATTTGCTCGTCTATTGCTTGAATGAATTTTGTTTAATTGATATGGGAAACGTTGATTATATTGAGTTTTGGGTTGATTTGAGAGTTACATTGCATGTTATACATGAACTTGGGGCTAAATTTTTTTAGAATTAAGGTTTTATGGTGTTTGAGCATTGCTATGGTGTAGTGCGTATTGCTTTGTTGTACGTATTTTGGGAGAAAACATTGAAAAAAAGGGAAATAATTTCGGAAGTAGATCCCACTCGGCTGATCGAGTGAGCCCATCCTAACAATCGAGTGAGAAGTCGAAACAGGAGGTGTACTGGAAGCAGATCCCACCACTCGGCCGACCGAGTGAGCCCACCTTGACAACCGAGTGAGAAGTCGAAACAGGAGGTGTACTGGAAGCAGATCCCACCACTCGGCCGACCGAGTGAGCCCACCTTGACAATCGAGTGAGAAGTCGAAACAGGAGGTGTACTGGAAGCAGATCCCACTCGGCCGACTGAGTGAGCACACACTCATACTTAAATCTAGCACATATTTTTTCTTAACCAAATTATACTCATACTTTTCATTTTTATCAAATTTAGCACAAACTTTTTTTTTCTCCTATTCAATTTATACCCATACTTTTTTATAAATATAATCATATTAATTAATAGTAAATAAATATACCATACGTTATAAAAAAAATTATATACTCCCTCCGTCCCACAATAACTTTCACACTTTCCTTTTCGGGACGTCCCACAATAACTTTCACACCCTTAAAATGGAAAATCTTTTATAAACTTCACCCTCACAATAACCTCAAATTTACACAAATGTCATTACTTTATCTTTAAACATACACAAAAGTCAACTCATTTATTTACTTTATACATAAAGTTTTACAAAATTACCCCTCAAAACTGCACTAATTATTACACTTACTTAATTTGTGTGTCCATCTACCTATGAAGATTAATATGGGACGGAGGGAGTAATATTTAAAAAAATTAAAATTTATTTCAATTATTGAGAAAATTCTTATATATTTTGTAAGTCTCTTTTTAATTCAATAACTTTAGATAATTTTAAATTCTCAATTATTTTTAAAATTTAAAATTTGTGAAATTTAAATAATATTTTTTAATTTAAACATGTTTAAGATATTCTTTTTCATTTTTAATTATAAGATAATTTTCGCTTTTTTTTAGTATTTTAAATTAATTGATAAAAATATATGCTAAAATTGATAAAACATAAAAAGTATGTGCTATATTTGATTAAAAAATGAAAAATGTGGGTATAAAAGAAAAATTATGTGCTATATTTGATAGAAACTGAAAAGTATGGGTATAATTTAGTTTAAAAAAAAAAAAGTATGGATTAGATTTAATAAAAAGTGAAAAGTATGGGCAACAATGAATTATTTGAATTTTTTTTTAATCTCCCATCAAACAAATTTATATATGGATGGTCTCCTTGACGTAGGCGAATGATTGAGATATTGATGAGAATCAATATTAATATTTTTTTTATTAGATATTTATGTTTATATTTAGAAGATTTGTTTTGATTTGGTTATATTTAGTATTTTTATGTTTCTTATATTTCAAGTCTATTTCAATAAATAGATAAGTTCTAGTATATTTTTATTAGGGAGCTAAATTGATTAATAAAATATGAGGGTTTATCTCATTATCTCTTTTATGATATTCTTATTGAATCAACGTATTTGTACGCTCTCGCTGTCTACATCAGTTGGTAATTAAAAACTAGGTACGATTCTCGATAATGGTTCTGAGATTCCAACCGGTCTACGATACTATTTGTGATGAGCAATCAACGTATGTAGATGATACCACTACAAAAAAAGTCTGATTTTGATACCAATGATTTAGAGACTGATATTCAATCTGTCTCTAATAGGTACGGTTAGAGACTGATTTTCATTTATTTTTTGTTTCAAATCTTGATTTTTCTACAAATCAGTCTCTAATCCGTACCTATTAGAGACAGATTGGATATCCGTCTCTAAATCAATGGTATCAAAATCAGACTTTTTTTGTAGTGGTATCATCTACGCAGATTTGTCAATTGATCAATAAGTTGGTATGTTATTCTATTTTCCGTGGTGAATATGATGCATGGACCACCAATTTTCGATTAATATTTTGATGAAAATTGTGATTATGATGAACCACTCGATGAATAATTTGATGAAAATTGTGGTTATGATGTATCACCAATTGTTAATGAGTTTGTTGATATTTTTTTGTTGATGATGTTGAGGATGGTTATAGTGGCTCCCCAATTTATGATGAGGAAAAAAAGAAGGAAAGTATTTGTGTAGTTGAGGGTGTTCATTCTGATATGCCTGACTTAACGATGGAGGTTGAGTGCCTTTGACAACAAAATATCAAGTTGTTATTGTTTTGTGGCCAAAAAAATACAAAGATGTTCCAGCTTTAGTGCCTTTATGATGAGAAACAACACGTTTCGAGGGCGAACCGTCTCTAGAAAGGGGAGAATTGTGGAGATATTAATGAGAATCAATATTAATACTCCCTCCGTCCCGGAAGTGTTTGCACCACAAAATGGGCACACTTTTTAAGAAAAAGGTGTAATGAGTGGATTGTTGAGGGGTAATTTTGTAAAGTTATATGAATAAAGTAAAAAGGTGATTGGAAAGAGAGTAAAAATAATGGCATTTTGTGTAAATATGTGAATATTGTGAGGGTGGGGTTTATGAAGAACTTTCCTTTTATGGGTGTGCAAACAATTGTGGGACGGACAAATAAGGTAAGTGTGCAAACAGTTGTGGGACGGAGGGAGTATTTGATTATATTTATACTTATATTTATGAGATTTTTTTTTATTTTGTTATATATAGTATTTTTATATTTTTTATCCTTCAACTCTATTCCATATTATACATATATAAGTTTTATATTGTTATTAGAAAGTTAAATTAATTAATAAAATATGAGACGTTATCTCAATATTTTTTTGTGATATTCTTTTTGAATAATCATGATGGTTAATGGAGTACTTAATATAAATGAGAGATGATCAAATTTATCACCTTTATCATATTTCATACAATCATACGGGAATTTTTTTTTAAAAAAAAAACATTATCCAACTTTGATTAAAAATAGTTATATGTGACACAATACAACTAAATATAGAACACCAAATATAGTCAATTAAACACATTTCGTCTAACAAAATTAAATTAATTTTTAATTACTTTTCTTATACTTTCTCTGTTCACCTTTTACTCTTCTTACATTTTACTAACAATTTTACATAAAATACTATAATTTATTATTTTTTAAATCTTATGTCACCCTCAAATGTGTAAAGGTTAAAAGGGGAAAGAGTGAGTATACGACTCAAACACATCTTTTAATATTGCATACTAAATTTTGAATCCAATGAGATATGTGTTGATTTATTATGGACTCGAGTGCACGTTGTACACTCTAGTTCATGTTGCACTTTTCAATTGTACTTATTTACACTTTTGGGGTAAAATGGTGTTGCACTTTTCAATTATTAAACTGTATAATAATATTTTTATTTATAGTGACTTACACTTTTTAGTAATATTGTGTTGCACTTTTCATTAAAAATTGTGATACTGACTTGCACTTTTTAAAAATATTGTGTTGCACTTTTCAGTTATAGACTCTTACACTTTTCAGTAATACCGACTTGCACATTTCAGAAATATCATATTTCACTTTTAGTTATACTAACTTATACTTTTAGTAAATATGGCGTTGCACTTTTTTTTTATATCGACTTACATTTTTTTAGTAATTTTGTATTTCACTTTTTATTGAATAAATTTTTTTTCTTAAAAATTTAATTTAAATGGAGAATGCGTATATTTTTAAGTAAAAAAAAACCGTAAAAAAATAAATTAAAAAAAAAAACATTATCAAACACATCTTAGTATGCAAACATAGTGAGTATATGACTCAAACACATCTTTTAATATTGCATACTAAATTTCGAATCCAATGAGATTTATAAACAAATACCCGTTGCCGAATCTAATAAGAAACACTCGAAAAATGAAATTGCCTGAATTGATATATATATATATATATATATATATATATATATATTTCCCGTAATGCATCCAATCATTGTCCAACATCTATAAATAGTATACTACTACTATATATGATGATCATCGTCAATATTTATTGAATACAACAAAAGTATACTTAAAAAGGGTATATTCCGAACGAGAGAAAAGCTTACATCTTTTAATATATTCATATAGTATAAAAATGGGGTTTACATTTTCTCTCATTCACGCATCTTTTGTTTCTATAACATGTCTCACACAATTTGGCTTAAGAATAGGGCCCCTCCCAAAAATAAAATAAAATAAAATACAGACAATTATTTAATGTACCAAGTCACGCGCACTAGTAATAGCTAGGCTCATGAATCATGAATCATGATGATCACTCGAGAGAATTCATATATTTTTAATACAATGGATTTATGTTTTATACACTGGATTTTCTGAGTTAAAGTTAATTCAATTCAAGTAGAAAGATTAATTGGAATTGATCAAACGCGTATAATTATAAATTCGCAAAAACACGAAATTCAAATCTTTTATATTCCTTTTCTACACTTTTTTTTCATTTGTCTTATTTATCTGTCCATCAAAAGTAAACAACCACTTTATTTTTATTTCACAACAATCCACAACATTCTAACTTTATCAATTTTTTCTTAAAATTTGTGTGGACATATTTGATAGATAGAGGAAGTATATGGGCTCCAAATGGTTTTTGGATTGAATTTCGAGACTTAAAAAAAAAAAAAAAAAAGTTACATACATTTAGCTTTCATATATCACATTATATTATTGCACTGCAATATGAATATGGCATCTTGGTGAAATCTGTAACCCTAAAGAGTATGTACGGAACTATGTATTATATGGAATATAGCTGTTGCAATCAAAACTCTCATAATTAAGTGCTCTCTAGGGTTACAAAAGTACATAGGAGTGTAAATTTCGATTGGTCCATTTTCCCCTTTTTCTTTTTTTTTTTTCTTCTGCAGAACGCCCAGCACACTATCTTTAACCTTTTCCTTAATTGCGTGGTCCTATTGAGATGGTTCAACGTTTACAAATAATTATAATAATAAAATGATGAAATTAGAAAGCAGACAAAAATGTACCGTTTCCCATAAAAAATTATTGGCATAGAAAAGTTTTTGATAGTGACCACAAAAATAAGAGTTGCAATTATGGAGATAGTGAATTGATGGAGAGATGGCAACAACAATGTCACTAGGAGAAAAAGGGAAAGAGTATGAGAGTGGTACCATGTTGTAGTGTGGTCCGTGAGGAGGTTTTAGGTTAACTCTTGTGATCTCATCTACCAATTTTAGATCCATACGCTACTTATATTTTAGTTAAAATGTCAAGTTCAGTCAAAAGTAATATCATGTTTTACTTATTTGCAATTGTTTATATAAATTTGTATTGTCGATTATAATAGTTATACATTTTAATTAAAATTAGTGTCATATTTCAATCAAAGTTTGTGCTATATTTTAGCCCTGTGCCCATGATGCAATTGATGCATATCTCATTTCTATTAATGATTAAAGAAAGTAATCAAACTAAATGATCCACCCAACACTAAACCAATTATGATAATTAAGTATATCTTTGATATCTTGTTATCATACATATCATAGATTCAATAATATCTTGTTATCATACATATCATAGATTCAATAAGATATCATTTGTCGATGACAACATATTGTTCTTCAAAGCTACCAGGCCCGAAGTCGAGAAAATCAAAGATATCATTTTCACCTATGAACAGGCCTCAGGGCAGCGGATAAATCTCGAGAAATCTGAATTAAACGCAAGCTCTAATGTCTCGCAGGCTGATAAACTGGAATACGGTCAAATGCTAGGGGCGAAACTGGTTGATTACCACTCGAAGTACCTAGGCCTCCCGACTCTCGTGGGCCGATCAAAGAAAAGAGTTTTCGAAACCCTAAAGGAGAGAATGATAAACCGTATGAAGACCTGGAAAGAGCGATCACTTACAAAGGTCGGGCGCGAGGTTCTGATCAAATCAATTATCCAAGCTATCCCGACCTATACCATGGGCTGTTTCTTGTTCCCTCGATCTTTGTGCGATGAAATGGAGAAGGAAATTGCTCGTTTTTTCTGGGGGGCACACGGGAGTGACCGAAAAATCCATTGGCAGAGCTGGGCAAAATTAACTCGATCAAAGCTTAGAGGGGGCATGGGCTTCCGGGAACTATACTACTTCAATTTAGCGATGCTCGCTAAACAGTACTGGCGTTTCCTCCAATCCCCACACTCTACTGCAGCTGCAATTTTAAAAGCCCGATATTTCCCTCGGGAGACCCTCGAGACCGCTAAGGTGGGTTTCCAGCCAAGCTTCTTGTGGCGAAGCCTTCTCCAGGCTCGTCAAATCGTCCAGGCGGGCACTGCTTGGAGGGTGGGAAACGGGAGACTCATCCGCTGTACTAAGGATAAATGGATGGGTGCACAACTTACAGAAACCCCTTGTATTAAGCTGGTGGGAGAAGGAGAGGATAGAAGGGTGGCAGATTTCATTAACCACCATGATGCCTCCTGGAGAGTTGATGATTTGAGGGAGTTCCTGTTTGAAGAAGATGTCCAGAAAATCCTAACTATACCTTTGAGCCAAAGACTTCCGGAGGACATGAAAATCTGGGCCTACACACAAAATGGGAAGTTCTCTGTAAAATCCGCCTACCACCTGGCCATCAATGAGTTATCACGATCGGGACATCATCTTCCCTCGACGAGCTTGCCCGATAAAGCATGAGCAAAAATCTGGCAGGTCAAAGCTCCTCCGAAGATACGATATTTCCTTTGGCAAGCTTGTTCTGAATCCTTGCCGACGGCCCAAAACCTGGCGAGACGGCGCATTGTAACAGATGTGCTCTGTGCTTTGTGTGGGCAACACCCAGAAACTTCAACCCATGTGCTCCTTCATTGCCCCATGGCAACTCACACCTGGAAGCTCTCTGCAATCCGTTTGGAACATCCCGCGCTCTGCTCCGGTAATTTCAAGCAGGTTTGTTGGAACATACTTCACGATCTCCCACACGAAGCTATATCCCTCTTCGCCACGACGGCTTGGTGCTTATGGAAAGCTCGAAACTCTCGAATTTTTGAAGGGAAAGAGTCAACCCCTCAAGATATTGTTTCACTTGCCGCACGCCTATCTTCGGAATTCAGAGAGACCATGATCCCTAAAAGGAAGGAGAGGAGCTGCGGAAAGGCAACAAAGTGGAAGAGACCCCCTGAAGGAATGCTCAAACTCAACTCGGACGCGGCAACCGGACAAAATGATATGGTTAGCCTCGGCTTTGTAATTCGGAACGCGGAAGGAAAGGTGATCCTCTCGGGAGCGCAGAAGACCCGAGCTCTAGGCAGCAGTACACTCATCGAAGCCATGGCCCTCCGTTTTGGTGTGCAGACAGCACTGCGGTATGGCCACCACAATCTTAGTCTTGAATCGGACTCGAAGAACCTCATTCAGGCACTTCGCCAGGAGCTGGATGCCGACACTCTCGCGGCACCCATCATCGACGACATCAGAAGTCTAGCCAACGCTATCAATTGCTCTAGTTTCTCCTTTGTTAAGAGGGAGGCAAACATCGTAGCCCACCATATAGCCAAAACAGGTGCTGATAGAATCTGGGAGAATTGTGTTCCCCACTGTTGTATCCCTTTTGTTGAAAAAGATGTAAGGCTTGAGCCAAACCAATCTATTTCCTAAGTAATGAAAAAGTTATTTCCCCCCGTCAAAAAAAAAAAAAGATTCAATAATGTTATAAAGCTTTTTCTTTTTTTCAAGGAGGATGATTTTATTGATAGATAAAATATCTAGCAAAACTAAATCCTATATAAAAAAAACTCAATCTCAATTGCAACCCAAATGGACAGGGCAAGATGGTAAAAAAAAAAAAAAAAGCCAAACCTATAATGTAAGCCCAAGCTAGCTTCAAGTAACATACTTTGATTGGTACAAACTACAACACCTCAATCGATCAAACCAAAAATCTAAAATTATATAAAATCGATCAAATTAACTAGGACAAACCAAATAGTAACACCATAATTTTGTCAACATAGAATCAGATCGAAGTAAGGGAAAGAGCCACCAAAAGTTAGAAAATTGTACAATTGCGAAGAAAATTTCACATTAGGAGAAATCCTACAAAGAAAAAAAGTAACAAAAGAAAGAACAAAGGTCCCTTCCCACAATACCTTCGTTGCGCCCACAATCCACCACATTGGAGAGTGAACAAATCTAAAAACAGTGATAGAAGAAGGGTTTGAGGGAAGATAGGGGGATAAAAATTCACGCTAGAATTTTTTGGAAGGAAAGTTAATTTTCAAGTAATTCTCCATTTTTCTTTTTAAACATAAATTTATTAATTAATTATTTACAGTGGAATTAATTGCAAATTAGTGACTGATGATTTGAGGTTCTATTCTATTTTGAAGTAAAACTCCGTAATAAACAAGAAATGTAAGATTTACAATCTACAAACATCAAGATTTAAGTGGTTCAATCACATTATCCATATTCGTTGTATGTATATAATGGGAACACCAATCTCTTTTTATTATGGCTTCCTAATTAGATCCACACAACATCTACATACACTTGATTTAGTCTGCATGACATTATTAGGTCTTTTACAGTACAATATCCACTGTCTAGTATTATAATTTAGGGAAGAAACTGGTAAAAAAAATCAAATTTGTCACTTATGAATTATTACAACCGCTATTTATTAAGAATCAATGCATAAATTCCGAAAGCATCATCCCATTTGCATTCTGTGTTGATGCTGCAACATCATTATTTGCTGGTTCCACAAATCTGTCACAACACATTTGTATTATAAAAAAATCAGCCAAATTATACTCCATCCGTCCCAAGGAATTTGCACCTCTGGAATAACACACATTTTAATAAATGTGTAATAAAAAGTGTAATGAGTGATGTTTTGAGGGATAGTTTTATAAACTTTTATGAATAAAGTAAAGTAAAAGGTAGGTTGAGTGTGAAAAAGTAATGACATATGAGTAAATATGTGTATATTTTGAGGGGGGGTTATGACAATATTTGTGCAAATTCTTATGGGACAGAGGGAGTATATAGTTTGTAAAATCAGTATTATTTCATTAATTTTAATGGTGATCGTTTTTTTTTTTTAAATTTTGAGTAAAATATGATACGTCAATAACTTTATGTCAAATCAATTGTGTAAAAGTAAATGACGTATTAGTAAAATTTTATATGTATTTAATTTTAGCCAAGGTCTTGTATAGACTCGATTCCTTATAAGGAATCGAGTTGACCAAAAGTCAACCTTTTTTTAAATGTATGTTGAAAGGTGTAAGTCATTATAACTAAAAAGTGCAACACGATATTAATGAAAAATGTAAGTCGCTATAATTGAAAAGTGCAACACAGTTTTTAATGAAAAGTGTAAGTCATTATAACTAAAAAGTACAACACACTATTACTGAAAAGTGCACGTCCATATAATTAAAATGTGCAATATAACATTACTAAAAAGTTACGTCAATATAACTTAAAATATTATTTTAAAAAGTGTAAGTCACTACAATTAAAAAGTGTAACAAAAAACTCAATTTCTTATATAGACTCAATTTCATAGAAGATCTACCCTTAATTTTAAGGATAAGTGTAATAATTGAATGGTGAATAATGCGAATTTTAAATCTCAAACAAGAATAAAAGGAGGGAAGTAACATTCCACGTCCCCTTAATATTATGTATATATCTTATTAACTTTTATGAATCGATCTACTTTTTATATTGAATCAGCCCACTCTTATTTAATCCGTTGTTGTATCAAATGATCATTTCATTTACTAATTATCTTATGCTATTCATTAAAAGTATATATCATTTTACAGTTTTTATTAGTGGTGGTTCTCTAAGAAATTCATCGGATTTCTATATCATTGCTCCATCGTTTTAATATATATTTGTAATATCTACGAAATAGAAAAAAATACCGATTTTCTGACGTGTTATTGTAGTTGGGAGGGTGACGAAGCATGTCCGGCGGAGAAGGTGGCTGCGGCTGGTATTGCCACGTGGATTGACCTGCTGCACTAGTTTGTTCAAGCTGCATTGTTCCATACAAAATTGTTAGTTACGCAACTTCTACTATGAGCCGCTCCAATTAAACATTTGAATCACAACTATACTTTAAAATATATATATATATATATATATATATATATATATATATATAGAATTGAGTTGAAGCTTAATTATAAACTCGTGATGTGAAGAATAACAATCACTATTCGATTCCCTCTTATATAGAGAAGGGATCGATGAGAATCATTTAGATTATCTAATTTCTTTTTCAATTCAACTACTATTCAATTTCAATTTTATATTTCTCAATTTTTATGCATTTTATTCAAAAAAAAATTTTTTAATGAAATTTAACACACTAGTCTTGTAATATTATGTACGACATTGTTTCATACAAATTTCCGTTTTCTAATAAATGACATAATTAATAAATTACTCCATTATTAGTATCCCATGACATCTACCCTTATATACTAGCTAATTCTGAATGTATTCTTTTCTACGTGTCATTCCAGATTTTCTCCATTTTAATTTTCCTAATTTTATAGAATTTCTATTTTTTTTTCTGTGTAACTGTTTTTTTTTTATGTCTCTAACTTATTTAATTTTAAAATTCTCTCTCTTCCTATGCCAGTTTTTTCTTTTGTTTTTTTATATATATTTTTTTTACAATCTTGCATATCGCGTAATACGCGCGAGTTTTGCACTACTGTATATATAAATATAAATTGAAACATGAGAATGAATAGGTGATTGATTGCAACTGGCTATACCATTATTCGTAATTTTATTATGTAAAAACTCATATTTCTCTTTCTCAATCTTCTTCCATGTTTATTATGGCCACTCAATATTTCACTATCACTATTCTAACTCATGCACCAACTCTGTGTTTACATGCAATTATTCTAAAAAGCATCTATCTACTACCGTGCACTAAATTGTCCACTCTGGACATGAAGGAGGGATTTTCGAAGGATTATTATGAGATATTTTTTCACAACAAGGGGGAAAATGAAATTTAGATGAAAAATGGGCAATTATGCAAATTTCCCATATATTTCTGATGAAAATATTGAATTGAGGTTTTAGAGGATATGGACCGGTACATACCTTGCTCCTCAATGAAATGTTAAGTTCCATCAGATCCTTTTCCTGCAATTTAAGCAGTGGATTATTTAATTGGCTAGCTAGTTGTACTATTTTATAATAATAATAATAATAATAATAATTATTATTGTAGTAGTAGTAGTAAATCTTTATTCGAGTAAAGATTAATTAAACAAATAGATACCTTCTGCTGTAGATCAGAGAGCTTAGCAACCAATTGTTGACTCTGCAAATATATCATACAGAAAAGTTATTATATTATATAATCTTCCCCAGCAAAAATAATACTATAATTAATTACTTTTTTTTTCTATGAAAAATAAATAAAACCAAACCTTTTTGCAGCGTATTTGTTTCAATGATGCATCCAATACTTGTTCAAGTTGATCAATATCATCTGTACTCAGCTGTCCCAAGTCTTCCCCTAGAATATGCCTGAGGTGCAAAAGTATGAGTACTTCTTTTCATCAATAAGGATAATTTTATTTATATATATATATATATGGTTTAACATTTTAACCACTTTGTTCCAACTTTCGTGTTTCCACCCTACTGGATTATTAACACATATCAGTGTAATGTATACATTCCATTATTTTTTCTTTACCCTCCACATGTCATTCATCCCCACCAGGGACGGACCCACGTTGATGGTGGGGGTGGCCTTGGCCCCCTCCCAACTTTTTCAATCTACTATGTATATATATATCATCAAATCAAAGAGTATATTTAAATATGTATAAATATTTGGTATAATAGACATCACGAACTTCTTTTCTTGATTTACCAGTCAAATCTTGCTTGGTGGTCACCCTATTATTATTATTATATATATATATATATATGCCATGTATAAATTAGTTATTTTATTTATTTATTTATATATCATATGTATATCTATGTATAATAAAATCATATCATCTCAATTGTTTGATGAATAGTTTAAAAGACTTTGTTATTTATTTATTTTAAAGAAATTTCAACAAATTAAATTTCTAGTATTAGTTTTTCCAACTAAATCTATTTTTTTTTATCTCACAACAACTTCATACATTCTTTTACATTATCTATTTTTTCTTAAAACTTGTGCTTAACAGTATGAGTATATTTTTGGTGGACGGAGGTAATATTATTTTCTTGGCCCCCTCACTAAATAATCCTGGTTCCGTCCCTGATCCCCACTATGAAACACAAGGTGGAACACCAAATATGAAAAAATGATTTCATTTGACATTTTATCATCACATGTATCCACCGTTTAATTAGACATATCCCGCAGGATTTCGCATTGGTATGATATTGTCTATTTTGAACTGAATTTCCACGAATTTGTTTTTTAAACTTCACCAAAATGCCTCGTATCAATATATAGAGATACTTGTTCATTCTTATAAACCTGATCATGATCCTCCTATACTTATTAGATGTGTGATATTGTTTGACAAGCGACACACATAACTTGTATAAGGCTGCCTAATAGAAATATTGTAATGTCTTATTCTTGGAATATTAACATACTTCAGGCCTGAATACTAAGATGGAGACCTGTTTTATGTATGAAAACATCTTTTGTGATTATACAGTTGTCCTAAAATATGGATAAACTGAACTAATATTTACGAAAGGAAGTTACTGATGTTAAATACTCCTATTATTTCATTCAAATTAATTTTAATTAATAAATATAGAGAATTATGTTGTTAATTGCCCTATGAAATACAGTGTATCACAATAAATTACCTCTGAGATTGTTGTAGAATCTCAACTCTTTCCTTTAGCTTTACATACTCTTGGTAGTTGTTCTGCTTCACAGAAGGGATCAAGTTAGTTATATATTGATCTAATTTTCCTTTTCTGTACACACAAAACTTAATATAAATTCCAATAGAAATATAAAACATTCAAAATATTTTCCTTTTTCTTTTTTTTTTTTTCTCAACGGGTCTATGATTATTGAACGTATTTATATATTTACTAGCAGAAAAATGTCCCGGCTATGTAACCTGTTTAAATTCTTTTCAATTAAACTGGGCCATCAGGAAAATTTTAATAAGGATTTTTAGGTAATTTTATTTTACATTTTTTTAAACAAAAATTATTAAATAGATTAGGTAGAAAGCAACCCAAACAAAAAGGAATTTGAGAAATGCAACACAGTTAAAAACTGCAAAAGTTTAAAAGGCAACAGTTGGACATGGTAAATTTTGAAAAATGCAACAGTTGAATGTGGTAAAAGCTGAGGAGGAACAATAATTCAGCTACACAGCCTACACTTATCACAAATTTCTTTTTCACTCGAAATATTCTTCTTTAGTTATACGACAATTTAAACATATTCTTTTTTGTCTCTTTTGTCTCCACAAGGAATATACGGAATTTGTCATATATATGTATATATAAATAAAATAGTTATAGAGATCTCGAGGATTCAATTTATTAAGTGCCAATAATAAATAAATATTACATACTTTCTCCACCCTTTCGAAAGTCCCTCTGTTAGAGGTGTTCCAAACATGTCTGCGATCGAGTAAATAGTTCTACGAACGAATGGATCGTGTTGACTTGGAAAATTTTGAGTGTTTCAACCAAAGTTATCAATTTTCTTTTTTGACAATACTTCATATATCTCTCTATCTTCTTAAGCACATGTGTTAAGAAAAAGTAGATGATGATAAGATAACATAAAAAGATAAAATGATTGTTAACATAAAAAAAATGAACATACTTTTTATGAATAGACAAATAAGAAAAGTGAACAGAGTTTTGGTAGACGGATAAAGAACTATATTTCTTAATCAATGTGAAAAAAGTAAATAGACAACGTTAGGAGGGAAGGAGAGAGTATATATTAGAAATAACTTGATAGAATTTTGAAGTATTTTTTTTCCTATATTTGACATTTATAAAGTTGTTAATTAATTGACCATTTGATAAAAATTATAAGTCCTATAACTACATACATTAATATCATTGCTATATATACTCATACATATTAACATTGAAATATATATTATGAATAAATGATGTTTAAATGCTTTTATAAGCTGAAAGAAGAAAATGAATTACCTGCTCATCTTGGAATGATTGATGAGCTTCAAGATGACTGTAGCTGCTTCTGTGATATCTCTCCAATGTCTTTGTTATACTAATATAAAAAAAAAAAAAAAAAGGCATCAATATATAAGCATCCTCATTTTCTCTTTTTATATATATATAGCCAATACAATAATACATTATTAATAATTTCAGATGGCCTTAAAATTTTGACAAGAATATTAGTGAAATAGCAGACCTGGTTATTAAAACTAAACCCTAATTAATAGGGTGTTTTCTGATAGGACTAATTAAGGGTATATTGGACATTCAAATTTTACAGAGAAACATATACAGTATACTGTAAAATATTTGAATCATAATATAAAAATTGAAGTTTATTCAAATCAAAGATCCAAAAATGTAAGATATAACATCTTCCAAAATACCATCAACAGACCCTTGAGTTTTATTAATTAAGGGTACTTTTCGACTCACATCTTCGTCTCATACGGTTTAAGGATTTAATAAACACCTAAATTTGCTTCTTATAAACAAGAGTATTATTTTTCTCAATAAAATTCATTATAAAATAATGCATCCATCAATTGATATAACACAAAGTAAAATCTCAAAACAAACACAAACTTTTATTTTACCATTCTATCAAATATTTCAAACCTCTAGATTATAAATAAAATAAAATGGCAGTTATCTTCTGTATGTATTCTGATTTGATGTTTCATCCTAGGTTCAATTGTCTTTCACATGTTGTTGTTGGCAATGATTAATAAAGTTGAAATAATTAATAGATTCGGGGCAAAAAAAAAAGATATACTACATCACTGATTTTTTTTTTTACTCTTCTAAATAGATGTAAAAAAAAAACAATTACGAAATTAAATGTCCTATGTATCAATCAAAATCAAGTTAAAAATAAAATCTAAGAAATATTTTTCTAAATGGATTAAAAAGGCGTTAATGAGATGAATTGTCATGATTCCAATTTATAAAGATCAAATCATAAATTAAATCTACAAAAATATTTCCCCAATTCTTTTTTTTTTTTAAGTCACATTTCCCCTTTTTTTAGGAATCAGAGACAAGTACATTAAATTTGCTAAATGTACAAGCACTTGTGAAAAAAGTAATTTCTGACTCAGATCTCACCACAATTACAAACATGGAATTCATTCACCACTTGCTCAAAAATCATCATAGAAGTTAACAAATCCACACAAAAAAAATTGGAAATTATTAATATAATTATACATAAAATCTCCATTAAAATTAAACCCAACCAAAAAAAAAAAAACACCTTTTTTTAGAAGAAAGACCTTCTCTTTAATTCCTAGTACTAAAAATTTCACAAAATTAGTCGATTTTTAGAGCAATAACAAACCTGGAGGAGCTGCAGAACTCATAGAGCTTGCCTTTGTTGGAGAAGATAATCAGAGCAACTTCTGCATCGCAGAGAATAGAAAGTTCGTAGGCCTTTTTGAGAAGCCCATTTCTTCTCTTTGCAAAAGTCACCTGCCTATTTATCTTGTTCTCAATTCTCTTGAGCTCAACCTTCCCTCTACCCATCAAATATAATATATTATATATTTGGTACTTGTACCTACTCTTGTTTAATTTGAATATATATATGGAAATCAAACCAAAAAACAATTGAAACAAACTAATAGATCAACATTTATGGTAGTTTTTCTCTTTTTTGAGCTACTTGTTTCTTCATCTAGGTTAGAACTGTGGTGTGGTTTTAGTGGGTCAGATATTAGGTTTTCCTTATGTATATAAGTGTGTTCTCATACATATATTTGTATCTATATATAAAGTAAAGTAGTAGTACTAACTTTCTTTTTCCACCTTGTGTTTTTAAGAGAACCGGATTATTTTCCAGCCACGCCACACAAATATAACGTACATAAAGATGAAGGGGCGACAATAATTCTGAGCATAAATTTTAAAGAAAATTAGACAAAGTGGGATAGCTCAAGTGGTTAGAGCACCACTACTTCGAGTCATCGGGAGGGGAAAAAAGGAATAGGTATTTAACTTCCATCAAAATTTTAAAGAAAATTAATTATTTATAAAAAAAGTCAAAATTTAATAATGAAGTTAAAATAGAAATAAAGTAGTGGTGTAATTAGTTTTTTTTTAAATGGAAATTACAAAAATTAAATATATAAAAAATGGAAATTAATAAAGTAGTCCTAATATGTTTGCTTGCACATGCCCCTAGTGTAGGGCTTTTTGCACCACATAAAATAAGCAAAGAATATTCGACTATATATATATATATCACGAGGATATGGATTGGGTATTTATATTTTAAAGACAAATTAATGTTCAATTATCATATATATACCCACATGGACATAACATCCGTACAATATTGATAATTTTTTATTTTTTTTTGGCTTTTATGGTACTCTTTTCATTGATCTATAAACTTTTCGTTAATTTTTAGGTACATTAATTAAAAAAAATGATTAAATAATAGATATAGTATAAATAATGTGATTGAGAAATAGAGTGATGTAAATAAACTTTAAATATAAAATGAAATGTAAGATTAAAAAATTAAAAAATATTTGTTAAAAAGAATGTGGAAAGTTTATAGACGAATAGATAAAAATGACAAAATGAAAAACTTATAAAGGGACGGAGTCAATATTTTCTTCAAACGGTCTATTTTCCTCTTTCTCAACGATTTTCAGTGACGATTTCTTCTACATATGCAATGACGTAGTCACGTTACTATATATGTGTATTTCGTAATAATTCCCTCCTCTTTTGAATAATCAATTCTTCTTTCATCTTTTCTGTTCTTGAGATAATATATAGTTTGACTGTTTGTCACGGTTAAAAATTAATTTGTACTATCATTCAGTTCATCCATTTGAATTTTCTCGTGTTTTCAACGGTTCTTCCATCTCTTTTACATATAAGTATTTTCTTCGTTCCATACTAGTGTTTTGTGCATAGAATAGCAAAGTTTTCTTCATTTTGAGGAATTTTTCATGTAGTAATATTGTGGGAATATCTATGAATTATCATATGAACAATCATGTGTTGCATTATGAACATTTATATGTTACTATATAAATAAATACTCCCTCCGTCCCACAAAGATAGCAACATATTCCTTTTTTGGATGTCTCAAATTATAACCACATTTTCTCTTTTACTTTAGCATTAAATGCTTTATTGTCAATTTTACCCCTAATTTATAAGAGTAATTAATGCTTAGCAGATTTTGGAGTATTAGATTTTAAGGGCAAACTTGGCACATTAGCTCAATTTGACTGCATTTATTAATTTTTCTTAATCTGTGTGCAAAGTCAAATGTGGCTATCTTTGTGGGACGGAGGGAGTATGTATTATTATATACGTGGAATAGCATAATTTTGTTTATGGATTAACACGTAGTACTTGTTTATATAGACATGGTTGTTCATGACCCTATTCCTAGTTCTGTATGTTTCTCTTGTGTACGTGAGAGCGGGATCCATGAATTTTATAGATTTGACCCAAGACCCAAATTATAATATTTGTAGTTACCATATTTGACCGGAAATTGCATATGTAAGTATTTCACAAGAGTGTCTCTATTTTAAATATTTTAAGAAATTATATAAGGGATTATGTGTAAAAAATCACGATGTTTTCACTTTTTTAAATTGTATCATTAGTTTGTAAATTTAGAGGTTTGATACCCGACTTTTTGAATTATTACAATTCCATCACATAACTATTATTTTTCAACAAGTTCAGTTGACATGACAACATGTAAAATTGCAACAACAAAAAGAAAAGGTTGTAATATCAATAATAACGAAAGATTGTGAATTTATTAGCAATTTTTAAAATGGTTATTGTGACAATATTAATTTATATATATATATATATATATATATATATCTCGAATTGTAAAATTTTAAATAATGTGATACTCATTTGTCCATTTTTATAATTTCTACCTGAGTTGAACACAATTTTTTTTTTTAAATGGATTGTTTAAATAAAGTATTTTTTAAATCAACCCAAGCCATAATAAATACTACTCCCTACCTTCCGTGATAGGTGTCCTTTTAGAAGGAAATTGTTCGAAATTTTCTTTCTTTTTAGTTATTTTTTACAGCATCTTTCCCAATTAACCTCACCTTAAGATCCAAAAAAACAATTAAGAATTTTTATATTATATATTCATCTCTCAAATATGTCTTTCGTATTTTATAAAGGGTCTTTCTACGGTAAGACAACATTCGCCCTGTCTTACAACAAGCAATCGTTCAAATACCATTGACCTTCGCCCTGTCTTACAACAAGCAATCGTTCAAATACCATTTGATCGTTGATCTAACGTACAAATTTTATTTTATATGATTGCACTTCGCATTAGTGCGTTTGCTCTATGCAATATGCAATCGCACTTCATCGCCTTATTAATAAATTAAATTAATAATTATAAAATTACGAAAAATATCCTTTTTAATTTAAAATAAATAAAAACATTTAATCATTTACTGTATAAAATAACAATATATCCTTAGAATCCAAAATCAATTTTCACCTTTTTGATCTAATTTCCCCCAAATTATTTCGAACATTAAATTGAAATAGAGTAGTTTAATTTAAAACATGAATAAAATTTTATACATTTGTAAAACCCTCCTAACCCATTCAACCCTCAATCGCCCATCACCCATCAGTTCTAATCATCTTCTTCCCTAAACTAATATGTAATTCATGATCTGGAAAAGTTATCATGACCAAAAAATTATAACAATTGAAACATTTAAGGCCAACGCCTCTCTCCCCCTTCCGTCATCGCGAAGAATATGGAGCAATGTTAATAAGCATATGACAAATTCACATAAAAAAAACTGGAACTGAAAAATAAAAATAAAAATTTGGTGTAATGATTGATGAATTTGACGATAGATTGTCGGGAAATGACGCCGATGAAGGGACGAGGCCGATTGAGCGGCGCCGCATTTCTGGACATTCCCAGGAGGGAGAAGAAGAATAGTTTTTTTCTTAATTTTTAATTAATTTGGGTGGAGTGAATTAGAGATTTAATATATATGTTTCAATTTGGATGTTGAGTAAAATTGAGGGCCAAATACGAAAAAAAAAAAAAAAGAAGAAGGTAAATTCGAGTTATAAAAAATGATATTTTTTTCATTTTTAATTAAAAAAAAATACTATAAGGATATTTTGGTAATTTTATATATTTTTTTTGATATAAATTAAATATTTAATCTAATTGCAAAGTGCAATTGCCCTTGCAAAATTATATATGGGCAAGTCTTCTGATACGTAAGTTAGTTAGTTTGACTAATTGTATTACAGTTACAACTACTTGAGTGAATAACTACAATTTTCAGTTGGGCAATAACAGAGCACATGGGTTGTTACAAGCGGTTGCAAACAGTTGCTAACTACTCAACGGTTCCTAACGGCATCAACTATCTTTGGTCTTTATATATTCTTGTATGTGTACATTGTAAAGGTTGACGAGAGGATTGTAGTACATTTTGTATTCTTTGAGTTGTGTGAGTTCACGAGAGAAGTGATGAAATATCCTATTCCGAGTGAATGAGTGTGTAAACGTTCTTTATCAATCAAAGAAGTACTCGTCTGGTCCAGTGGATGTAGATCACATTGATCGAACCACTTAAATTATTTGTGTGTTGTTTGTCTCGTTGATTACTTTTCGGATTACTGTCTAAGCTGTGCTATTTCTTCTATCTTCAAGTTTTCTATTTGGTTGGAGACGTTTAATCGACTGAAAACTTGACAACTGGCGCCGTCTATGGGAACCTGAGGTAGCTGCAGATCTAAGATGGAGATTTATACCAAGTACAATATAGAGAAGTTTACAGGCACGAGATATTTTAGGTTGTGGAAGGTCAGGATGCAGGCCCTGCTTGAACAACAAGGATTATTCAAGGCTCTAGAAGAATCCAAAGAGACTGCAGCAGCTGCGGCTGAAAGGAGCAAGTCAGAAAAGCTCGAAGCACGATCCTACTCTGCCTTGAAGATAAGGTCTTGAGGGAGGTTGCTAAAGATAAGTCAACGAAGGAGGTTTGGGATAAGCTTGAGAAGTTATATATGGTGAAAACTCTTGCTAACCGACTCTATTCGAAACAGAAGATGTATGCCTTTAGACTGAGAGATGACAAACCCATTACGGATCAGCTAAATGAGTTCAACCAGATACTTGATGATCTGAAGAATTTGGATGTCAAGCTTGAAGAAGAGGATAAGGCTCTTATCTTGTTGAGTGCTCTTCCTGAGTCATTTGAAATCCTAAAGGACACCATCTTGTATGGTAGAAGGAGGCAATCGAATTGGAGGATGTGATCTTGGCTGTCAAGTCCAAGCTGTTACATAATAAGACATCTCAAGAAGATAAAAGTAGCAGTGGAGAAGGATTGGCAATCAAGGGAGGACAGAAGAAGTATGTCTCCAAGAAGGGGTCTAGTCAACCTAAGGTAGCTGATAAAGGAATATCAGCAGTGCTAAATCAAGGGGAGGTAGTGTGCCACCACTGCAACAAATCCGGGCACTACAAGAGTGTTTGTTTTAAGTACAGACAGCTTATGAGGAAATCTGGTGCCAAGAACCCTGTTGATCAGAATCAGGCAAATCAAACGCAGGAAGATAAGGAGCAGAAAGGCTATGAGTCAGCTCAGTCACTTTCCATCACTTCCACTGAAGAAGAGCGGGATTGGATTTTAGATTCAGTGTGTTCTTTCCACATGACTCCAATGAGAGATTGGTTTCATGATTTTAAGAATTAGAATGGAGGTTCTGTGTTGTTAGGGAGTGATCACACTTGCAAAGTCAAAGGTGAAGGTACAATATACTTGAAGATGTATGATGGAGCAGTGAGGATTCTCAAGAGGGTCAGGTATGTACCTGAACTCAAGAGAAATTTTATATCTCTTGGTATGCTGGATTCAATGAGCAACAAATTCCAGTCAGAAGATGGAGAGCTCAGAGTTTCAAAGGGGGAGCTTACTGTCATGAAAGGTGAGAGAAGGAATGATCTCAACTTTCTTAAGAGAGGTATAGTGATTGGTAGATCAGATGTAGCAAGAGTGCAAGACAACTCAATGTTGTGGCACAAAAGATTAGGTCATGTAGGAGAGAATGACATACTTGAGCTAAGTAAGCAAGGATTGCTAGGTGGTGACAAGATCACAAAGCTTCATTTGTGTGAGCACTGCATTCTTGGGAAAGTCAAGAGATTGAAGTTTGGGAAGAGTTCACACTTTACCAAAGGGATCTTGGACTATGTCCATTCAGATCTATAGGGGCCAGCTAGGAATCAGACCAGAAGTGGTGGGAGATACTTCATGTCTATCATAAATGACTACTCTAGGAAGGTATGGATCACTATCTTGAAATCCAAGTCAGAAGCATTTGAAAAGTTTAAAGAATGGCTCACTGAGGTTGAAAATGTCTCTCGAAAGAAGCTCAATCATTTGAGAACTGATAATAGGTTGGAGTTCATATTAGAAGAGTTCAATGTTTTCTGCAAGAAGAAGAGTATAGTGAGGCACAGAACAGTACCATGTACACCTCAGCAGAACGAAGTAGCTGAGAGAATGAATCAAACCTTGTTTGAGAGAGTCAGGTGTATGTTGAGTAGCTCTGGATTGCCTATAGTATTTTGGGGAGAAGCAGTGTCAACAACAGCCTATTTGATAAACAGAAGCTCTTCCTCAGCTGTGCAGTTTAAAACCCCAGAAGAGTTCTGGTCTGGCCATTCAGTTGAGTACAAGAATTTGAAGGTTTATGGTTGTTTAGCAAATGCCCATGTCAAGCAAGATAAATTTGAGCCTCGAACCTTGAAATGTGTGTTCGTAGTATCCTTCAGGTGTGAAAGGGTATATGTTGTGGTGTCTTGAAGCTGGGATGCAGAAGTGTATTATCAGTAGAAATGTAACTTTTGATGAAAGTAGAATGCCACTGAAAGAAGAGGTAAGTTCAAGTACAGCAGACAATAGACCAGACGAGACACAGGTTGAGGTGGAGCATGTTGACACCAGAAGACCAACTGAACATCATATTGATCCCGATGAGGAGGAAACTACTCATAGTGATAATGAGCTTCATGACTATCAGTTGATCGACTAGGGACAAAACCAGAAGAGAAGTCCACCCACCTCACAGGTATGGTCAAGCTGACATAGTATTGTTTGCTTTATGTGCAGCTCTTGAGGTGGAGTCTCTGGAGCCTAAAACCTATACAGAAGCCATCAGTTGCCATGATAAAGAGAAGTGGTTAATTGCAATGGAGGAAGAATTGTTATCTCTTAACAAGAACCAGACTTGGGACATTGTTGAAAGGCCAAAGAACAAGAAGCTTGTTGGGTGCAATGGATCTACAAGAAGAAGGTGGAGGCTCAGAGACGTGTGAAGATTAGGTATAAGGTAAGACTTGTAGCTAAAGGATTTACACAAAAATAGGGTATTGACTTTAATGAAATCTTCTCACCCGTTGTAAAGCATTGTAGCATCATAATTTTATTGGCTATGGTTGCTTAGTATAAATTGGAGTTGCATCTGATGGATGTGACCACAACATTTCTTCATGGGACTTTAGATGAGAAGATCTACATAAAACTACCAGAAGGATTGGACATAGAAGATGGGGAAGACAAGGTGTGTTTACTCAGGAAGTCTCTCTATTGCCTTAAACAAAGCCCCAACAGTGGTACCTAAGGTTTAATGAGCACATTTGCTCAGCTGGTTTTGCCAGAAGCTTGTATGACAGATGTGTTTACTTCAGACGAGTTGGGAGTTCAATTACCTATCTTCTGTTGTATGTAGATGATATGTTAATAGTAGGGGAGTCTATTAACAGTATCAATCAGGTGAAAGAGATTCTCAAAATGGAGTTTGAGATGAAAGATCTTGGTGAAGCTAAAGTGATTCTTGGGATGGAGATCAGCAGAGTTGAGGGAGCAATTCAGCTGAGTCAGCCTACTTATCTAAAGAAGATGTTAGAGAGATTCAGGATGAATCAAGTTAAGTCAGTTTCTACACCAATTGGCCAGCATCAGAAGCTATCTAATCAGACGTGTCCCAAGAACAGCCAAGAAAGAGCTCAGATGAGCAAGGTTCCTTATGCCAATGCAGTAGGGAGTTTAATGTATGATATGGTGTATTGTAGAACATATTTAACTCATGCAATGAGTGTAATCAGCAGATACATGAGTGATCCAGGCTTAAGTCACTGGAAGACAATTAAGTGGGTCATGAGATATGTTCTGGGATCAGCTGACAATGGTCTGAAATTTCAGAAGATATCAGATGAGGCAGAAGCACTTGTGGGATATGTTGATGTTGACTATTCAGCCAACGTTGACACAAGAAAGTCTTTAATAGGGTATGTGTTCACCTTATTTGGTACAATTATATTGTGGAGATCAATACATCAGTCCGTAGTTGCATTATCTACTACAAAATCAGAATATGTAGCCTTAACTGAGGCGATTAAGGAGAGCATGTGGCTTAGGGGGATCTTAAAGGAGTTTGGTGTATCACAAAGAAGTGTGATTGTCTTCTATGATAACCAAAGTGCAATACATATTGCAAAGCATCAGGGGTATCATGAGAGAACTAAACATATAGATGTGAAGCTGTACTTAGTAAGAGATATTGTAGAGAATGGGGTGGTCCAGGTAGTGAAGATTGCTACAAAGGAGAACCCTACTAATGCGTTCACTAAGACATTGCCAAAAGAGAAGTTTGGCTTATGTCTTAGACTCATTGGATTGCATTAATTCCTCCGAGGAGAAGGCTGCTGATCCTGTGGCAGAGGAGCAGTGGTGAAGGTTATTCTTTTGAGGAGAATAGTGTTGTTGTGATTTTGGTGGATTAGTTTGGTTATGAGCTAAAGGTGGAGAATTGTGAGTGTTATCTCATAATCTCATAGTCAGCTGATAGGATCAGATAAGATGACTTAGGACAAATCAGATGAGTTGAAGGTTTTCAATCAGTTGAGGAGGCGATGCTTAGAATTCAGCATAGTTGGTCAGATCAGCAGAGTAGTTCAGCAGAGTAAAGATCAACACAGTAAGAAGTCTATCTGCAGAGTCAGCTTTTGATCACAGAACATAAGAGTTGGGTATCAGATGAGTAGTAGTCATCTAATCTTTATGTGCAAGTCTTCTGATACGAAAGTTAGTTAGTTTGACTAACTGTATTATAGTTACAACTATTTGAGGGAATAACTACCATTTTCAGTTGGGCAATAACAGAGCACATGGGTTGTTACAAGCAATTGCAAACATTTGCTAACTACTCAACAGTTCCTAACTGCAGCAACTACCTTTGGTCTTATATACTCTTGTATGTGTACATTGTAAAGGTTGACGAGAGGATTGTAGTACATTTTGTATTCTTTGAGTTGTGTGAGTTCACGAGAAAAGTGAGAAAATATCCTATTCTGAGTGAATGAGTGTGTAAACATTCTTTATCAATCAAAGAAGTACTCGTCTGGTCCAGTGGATGTAGATCACATTGATCGAACCACTTAAATATTTTGTGTGATGTTTGTCTCGTTGATTACTTTTCGAATTACTATCTAAGTTGTGCTATTTCTTCTATTTTCAAGTTTTCTATTTGGTTGAATACATCTAATCGAATAAAAACTTGACACAAATGAAACCAACGCTATTTTCATTGTCATCTCACTTCAGCAGATCACTTAATTGTAACATGATTCAGTGGTCGTATTATGAATTGAAAGGTTCCATAACCCAAATCAATTCTTGCCATTTAATTTAATTATAATTTTGGTGTTTTCATTCAAGTTTGCTTCTCATTAATTAATGTCCACTATCAAAAAAAAATAATCTAATTTTAATACCATTAATTTAGAGACGGATATTCAACCTGTCTTTAATAGGTATATACTCCCTCCGTTCACGAAAAGTAGTCTCATTTGCTCTATATTCTTTGTCCGTAAAATGTAGTCTCATACCCTTTTTTGAAACTATCACCCTTCAACCATCATTTAATTACTCAAATTGCTATCAACTTTATTTACAAACAATCATTTTATTCACAATGGACCCCACAATACCCTACAATACTCTTACTTTATCTATTTTTTTCTTAAAACATGTGTCCCACTCTAATGTAACTACTTTTCATGAATGGAGGGAGTATTAAATACAGATTTGTTAAAAATTCGAGATTTAAAATTAAAAATAAATGAAAATCAATCTCTAACCGTACAGAGAAAAAATCCGTCAATAAACAAAAGTTTTTTTTTTTTTTTAACAGGTCAATAAACAAAAGTTAGTAATAGTGTTGGTTGGCATATTCCTGGAAAAAAAATAGTCACGATAAGTGTTGTGTGACCATTTTGAGAGTGTTTAGAAATTTAGAGTACTTTTAAATTTTATTAATTTTTTTATTGTTTGTTTAATTTGAGTTTATATATAGCCATTACAAAAGATTCATAAACATAAGTAGCAAAAAAAAAATCTGTCGTAAAATACGAATAATAATATTTTCCATTAAAGTTAAAATTTAATTAATACACTTTTTTTTTTTTAGAGAAGTGTTTCGAAATATGTACGGCTTTTTAACTTAATGGATTTTTATCCTTTAAAAAATAGTGTTGCTTCCAATAAAAATAATATTCTCTTAAAAACAAAATGAATACTCTTTAATAAAAATATTAATTAAGAGAATGAAATGGAGTGATTCTACTAACAACGTATGTTTTGAATTTGATGATTTTGATCAAAACCCATCGACCGAATTCTGATTAAGATTTAAGTTTTGAAGAAACATGGGAAAAATACTTCTTTGCAATTTTTAAAAGAGAAAAAATCAGAAAAAAAAAAACTCTTGTCTCAACTCTATTTAATATGAAATGGTAAAAGTAATGAAGTAGAGAGTATATATATATATACCTTAATTTAATTTTTAGGTAAAATGAAATTGATCGAATGTTAAAATATATAGAGTAATACTCCAACATACTAGAATTCAATGATACATAAGTATTTGATAAGTATTTAAATTGTAAATAGTGTAAAAAATCAAAATGACCTGCATCTCCTTATATCTAATTATGAATCTTTTCTTTTCTATTTTCCATTTTAGTCTTCTAATTTTTTAATAATTCTTTTCTTTTTTATTATTTTATATTTCCTTTCTATATCTCGATCTATACGTCTTTTTTATCTAGGAGTATTTTATATTTTTTTACAAGTACTAATAATACGCGTGTTTTGCACATGGAGTATTTGACATGAACACTCAAATCCATCTCTGCTATTAATTTACTTGAAAGTAATTAACGGTAATTACACATATCTTTATTAGAAAAAGGGTTGGTCTACTATTGACTCGAGTGCATGTTGTGCACCCTAGTCCATGTTGCACTTTTTAGTTTTATTGACTTACACTTTTTGGTAAATGATGTTCTACTTTTCAATTATTAAACTGTATAATAATATTTTTAGTCATAGTGACTTACACTTTTTAGTAATATTGTGTTGTACTTTTCAGTTTAATCTGTAGACTAGGGTGCACAACATGCACTCGAGTGCATACTAGACTTTACCTTAAAAAAAATAGTGTCTAAATATGTACAAACCTAATCAGTAATTAACGGTAATTTTGATTGTTTGTACAAATTTTAATGTAAAAAATGTTAATTAATATTAAAAGTGATAATGTGAATTTGTATAAGAGATATAATAGGTAATTTAATTTTCTTGGAGATAGAATATTTAGTTAGTGTGTAAAAAATAATAATTGATATTATAAATAAAAATGGGATTTTTTTTTTTAAAAAAAGGAGTTAAAATTAAAATTTAAAAATCATTTAAAAGTACTCCAACCAAACATGACCTTGGTGTTTAATCAGCGAATTGACACGTACATATCAATCACTCAACAGACCACGCCACCCCCCTACACGTGTCCCTGTCTTTTAATTTGTTAGCTAGTACCCTACATTATTTGCCCTAATAATTACTCCACTTGTTGAGGGCCTCTCTGACAAAAACGTGAAATTGATTTATTAAAATTTTATGAATATTAGCTGAATTTTATTTACACTTATTTTTTTTACACAAAATTAAAAAATGCTTCATAACTATTTGAATCAAATAGTGATGCATAAGAAAAAAATTATATTTACTTCACGCCTCGTACAAGGGGTAAATAAGTCTATTAAGACCATCTCTAAAGGGGAGGCAAGATTTTATTTCTAAGAAGGTTTTAATGACATTTCGTCTCTTACTCAATATGTGAGCAAAGGTGAGAAAAATTTGCCACTAAATACTCCTCTAATGCATACTTAAATTTGATGGCAAAATGTCACAAATGAATAGTTTGTGGCAAACATTATTTAAGATTTATTTTTTATTTTTAATTTAATTTTTTATTTTGATTGTATTTAATAATTATGAAGATAATTCTACAAATTTAGTTTTTCTTAAAACTTAGTTATTTATTAATAATTTAAATTATAAAAATACAATAGGAAATAAAATATAAATACTACAAATTTAAACTACAATAGAAAATAAAACAAACATACTACAAATTTAAATTACAATATAAAATAAAGCATACTCCCTCCATCCACCAAATGTAGTCCCATTGAGGAGGGGCATAAGTTTTAAGAAAAAGGTAGATAAAATAAGGGTATTATAGGGTATTGTGGGGTCCATTGTGAGTAAAGTGATTGTTTGTGAATAAAGTTGATGACAAATTGAGTAATTAAATGATGGTTGAAGGGTGATAGTTTTCATAAAGTGTATGAGACTACATTTGGTGGACAAAGAATATAAGGCAAATGAGACTACTTTTTGTAGACGGGGGGAGTACATGTTAAAAGTAATGCAATATTGAAGTTGTCAATTGTTTATAATGTTTAATAGAAGAGGACTCGTAGTCGTCTGATTTGGATCAGATCAGCTGAGTAAGGTCAACTCAGATGATAAGGCTAAGTCTACTGATCTTGGGTCATCTAGTCTGAATAGGTTTAGGACAAGTCTATTGAGTCTTTGTCTACTTATCTGTATCAGCAGAGGTGGAGTCCAAGTCATCTGAAGCCATGTCAGCTATTCCAAAATTAGTTTTTAGCGGTTATTTCTGTTAAGGCAGTTAGTAATTAGTTTGTGGCAGTTCATATGGGCATTGTATCTCTATAAATACACCTCTTAGAGTATAATTGTAGGTTGGTCGAATACTTGAGTGAGTGAGCATATTATTGAGAGTTTCATACTTGTAACCTATAGCACTTGTTCGAAGTTTAGTGAAGAAAGTCTCTATCCTCCATGAACGTAGATCAATTGGATCGAACCACGTAAATCCTTTGTTTGTTCTTACTTGTTCATTTCATTGCATTCTTGAGTGTACTTGATTTATCATTTAGATTTGGTATTATTTTGAGACAATTTCATAACAATAGACGTTGTATGTGGGAAGCGAAAGACAAGGTCAAGAATCAAGATGAGTTCTGTGAAGATTGAAGTAGGGAAATTCACAAGGAGGAAATGATTTTGGTTTATGGAAAGCCAAAATGAAGACACTCTTATCACATAATGGGCTAAAGGATGCCCTAGTCCATCTTGACCCTGTTGCATCTGAGGCAGACAAGGCCAAGAAAGAAGAGCTGATGTAAAAGGCTCACAATATTGTCGTTCTGAGTTTAGGTGACAACGTTTTGAGAGAGGTGGTTAAGGAGAAGGATGTAGATGTTGTATGGGAAAAGTTGGATAGTCTGTATTTGACTCAATCTTTGTCAAATAAGATGTTCATGAAGAGGAAGCTCACAAACTTCAAGATGTCAGACGAAAACACTTGATGAGCAATTAATTGAGTTCATGCAAACAGTTGATGATCTTGAAAATGTGGGAGTCACCTTAGGAGGTGGAGATAAATCTTTTCTACTCCTAGAAGCCTTACCACCATCTTATGATATCTTCAAAGATACACTGTTGATTACAAAGGAAGGTAATGTCAAGTATACTGAAGTATTATCTATTCTCAAAACTAAGATTTTTCATGTGGAAAATTCTATAAAGAAGGCAAAAAATCAAGGGAAAAGTCCGAATGTGAAATTCAAGAATGGCAAGAAGGGGCTAGGCAAGAAAGATAATGCCAAGTCAGCTGATAAATCAAAAGCAAGATTTATCAAGAAGAAGACATGATATAAGTGTCATAAAGATGGACATTTCATTAGAGATTGTCAAGAAATGAAGAAGGTTACTAAAGCTCCCAAAGCTGATGTAACAAAGGTTAAGGATGGATATGAAAGTGCAGAAGTTATGAATGTAACAGAAAGCAAGCTTTACAATGAATGGGTACTTGACTTTGGATGTTCATTCCATATGTATCCCACCAAATCTTGGTTTCAGAACCTATAGATGAATGATGGTGGATCAATACTGTTAGGAAATGATGAAAATTGTACTGTAAGAGGCATTGGTATTGTGAGGGTAAAGATGTTTAATGAGAGACATGTGATCCTAACCAATGTTAAATATGTTCCAGATTTGAAAAGAACTCTAATATCTCTTGGCACACTGAATGCTTTAGGGTATGAGTTCAGAACATATAATGGTTGTTTGATGATTACCAAAGCTAATAGGATAGTGATGCAAGGGAAGAATGAAAATGAGTTATATTCTCTAATATGTGAGATAATTACACGGTCAGCTGATATAGTCATAAGTACTAATAATAAAATGCTTTGGCATAAAAGATTGGCACATGTTGGTGAGAAGGGTCTGATGGAAATGTCCAAGAATGGGGTGTTCTCACATAAGATGATCAAGAGTCTTGAATTTTGCGAGCTGTGTGTTCTTGGGAAGACCAAGAAGAAATCATTTAAGAAGGGTGGGCACTCCACAACTGAGCTTCTGGATTATGTTCATTCTGACATATGGAGCCCATCAAGAACACAAACTCTTGGTGGAGGTAAGTACTCCATGTACATTATAGATGAATATTCTAGAAAAAATTGGGTTTCCATTCTCAAACAGAAGAGAGAGGTCTTTACAAAATTCAAAGAATTGCTTGTTGAGATAGAGAATAAGAGAGGAAAGTCCTTAAAACATTTAAGGACAGATAATGGCCTCGAGTATCTATCAAAAGAATTCGATGTATTTGGCAAAGAGAAGGACATCACCAGACATAGAATTGTCCCTCTAAATCCACAATAAAATGGATTAGAAGAGAGGATGAACATAACTATTCTAGAAAGAGTCAGATGTATGTTAGCTGATGCTAAACTACCTAAAAGCTTTTTGGGGGAAGCTGTATGTACTACATGTTATCTGATAAACAAAACCCCATCAACCGCTTTAGAATGTAAAATATCAGATGAGATCTGGTATGGCAAGTTGTGTGACTATTCAAAACTGAAAGTGTTTGGATGTCAAGCTTATGCTCATATAAGACATGATAAGCTAGAGCCAAGGGCTATGAAATGCATATTTCTAGGCTATCCAAAAGGTGTCAATAGATATAGGATATGGTGCATTGATCTAGGACCATAATAAACTCATTATCAGCAAAAATGTTGATTTAAATGAGATGGTGATGGGGTATCCTCAAAATGGAAATCCCCAAGACATTTATGGCAGGATATCAGGAGAGAATTCCTCAGCTGAGGTGGAGTTTCTATGATCAGATGAGTTAGCACCAGATGAGGTGGCTAACCCAGCTGATATGAATAACCCGGAAGACAACACCCTAGATGAGGTAGTCCCAAATGAGATAGAAGGTGGTGATCCAGAAGACACCATCATGGAGGACAACCCAACTGATCTGGGGAATTATAGTCTTGCTAGAGATATGCTCAAAAGACAGGTTCATCCTCCATCAAGATTTTGTCAAGAAGACTTGGTTTCTTATGCTCTGATCACAGAAGAAGAGGTGGAGCATTTTGAGCCGAAGAACTACAAGAAAGCCAACACCAGTACAAAAAGGGAGTTGTGGATTACAGCCATGATAGAGGAGTTGCAATCCTTAGAGAAGAACCAAACCTGGATCCTAGTAGAGAAGCCAACCAACCAGAAGTTAGTCAGTTGTATGTGGCTCTTCAAGAAGAATATTGAAGTTGGATCAAATAAGGGCAAGGAGCACACAGATTCAAGGCTATGTTGGTAGTTAGAGGGTATTGACTTCAATGAGGTATTCTCTCATTTTGTTAAACATTGTTCCATTCGATTAGTCTTGTCTAAGGTTGCACAAGATGATCTTGAGCTGCATCAATTATATGTCAAAATTGCATTTTTGCATGGTGATCTAATTGAAACAATATACAGGCATCAACCAAAAGAGTTTATCATGCCTGAAAATGAAAGTAAGGTATGTTTGCTTAAGAAATCATTATATTGGCTTAAGCAAAGTCCCAGACAATGGTATAGAAAGTTTGATAAATTCATGCTTTGTATTGGTTTCTTAAGAAGCAGATATGATAGATGTGTGTGTATTGGCAAGCAAGATAATCTAGAGTGCACCTACCTAATAATTATGTGGACGACATATTAATAGCAAGCAAGAGTATGAAGAATATCACTCAACTGAAGGAACAACTGAGTACCACCTTTGAAATGTAAGACTTAGGTGAGACAAAGAGGATATTAGGGATGAATATCTTCAGAAATAGGAAAGTAAGGAAGTTGTTCCTATCCCAGAGGAATTATATTTAGAAGGTCCTTAGGAGGTTTCTTATGCATCAATTAAAGTCAGTTTGTACTTCATTTGGTCAACAGTTCAAGTTATCAGTGAAGCAGTCTTCTCAAACAGAAGATGAGAAGAAGCAGATGCTTGTTGTTCCATATGCAAATGAAGTGGGGAGTCTCATGTATGCCATGGTATGCAATAGGCCTGATCTAGCCTTTGCAGTGAGTATGGTCAGTAGATACATGGGTAATCCAGGGAAGGTACATTGGGAAGATTTGAAATGAATCTTAAGATATCTGAATGGATCAAACGAGTTGGGGTTATTGTTCGAGAGGTCAGCTACATCTAAGTGTCCTCTGCAAGAGTTTGTGGATTCTGATTTTGCTGGGAATATGTTGACACAAGGAAGTCACTTTCTGGTTATGTTTTTACTCTCTATGGTATTGCTATTACCTAGAGGTTAACTCTGCAATCAATGGTGACCTTATCCACAACAGAAGTCGAGTACATTGTCTTAACTGAAGCAATAAATGAAGCATTGTGGTTGAAGGGTATCCTGTTAGACTTTGGGATTAACTAGAAGAGTGTTACAATATTGTGTGACAATCAGAGCAATATCCACCTAGGGGTGGGGAAATATATCGAAATTTCGGTATACCGGGTTTATCGTACCGAAAAATACCGAAATTATTGATATTTTCGGTATGATAACGATATGAAAAATGGTCATACCGCGGTATTTCGGTACATATCGAAAATTTCAATAAGCTTGGTATACCGGAAATTTCCATAAGTTCGGCATACCAAAAATATCGATAATTTCGGTATACCGAATTCCGAAACATAAATAAATAAATAATACGGAGTATTACATTATTAATTAAATAAATAAATATTGAACAAATAACAAAAATCTTAGGTATGATTCGGTATGAAACGGTATATCAATATTTTCATATGATTCGGTATATCGACATTTCAGTAAGTACTGAAAATTCGGTATGTTACGACATACCAAATTTTCGGTACGACATTCGGTATGAGAATTTTCATACCAAATTTTTTGGTGTGATAACGGTATCAATATTTTCAATATCGAAATTTTCGGTATGATATCGGTATGGTACAGTATAGTTCGGTATACCGTACCGAACTACCCCTAATCAAGTGTTTCATAAGAGGTCTAAACATATTGATGTGAAGTTGCATTTTGTGAGAGATATTTTGGAGAAAGACATTGTAGAAGTCCAGAAGGTTTCTACAGATGATAATACAACTGATATGTTCACTAAAAGACTTTACCTAGCAATAAATTCAAGCATTGCATGAAGCTGGTAAACCTTAGTTGTTGGGATGTTCACTAGGGACATGAACATCAGCCTTGAGGAGGGGTGAGAGGAAGCAATCTTGCATTAAGGTGGAGAATTATTAGAAGTAATGCAATATTAAAGTTGTCAGTTGTTTCTAATGTTTAATAGAAGATGAGTCGTAGTCGTCTGGTTTGGATCAGATCAGCTGAGTATGGTCAACTCAGCTGATAAGGCTAAGTCTACTGATCTTGGGTCATCTAGTTTGAATAGGTTTAGGATAAGTCTACTGAGTCTTTGTCTACTGATCTGTATCAGCAGAGGTGGAGTCCAAGTCATCTGAAGCCATGTCAGCTGATAGGCATATCAATTGAGTCAAGTCTTCTGATTCAGTTTATTCCAGAATTAGTTTCTAGTTGTTATTTTTGTTAAGGCAGTTAGTAATTAGTTTGTGGCAGTTCATATGGGCATTGTATCTCTATAAATACACCTTTTAGTGCATAATTGTAGGTTGGTCGAATACTTGAGTAAGTGAGCATATTATTGAGAGTTCCATACTTGTAATTTGTAACATTTGTTTGAAGTTTAGTGAAGAGAGTCTCTATCTTCCGTGGACGTAGATCAATTGGATTTAACCACGTAAATCCTATGTTTGTTCTTATTTGTTCATTTCATTGCATACTTGAGTGTACTTGATTTATCATTTGAATTTTGTATTATTTTGAGATAATTTCATAACAATACATACTACGAATTTAAATTACAAAATACAATTGAAAATTAGCTGAAACAACGATAACTTTAACACAACGTGCATAAACGTATCTAAACAAAGGAAATACAAATTAAATATTTGATAAAATGAAATATAAAAAAGATAAAATTAAGAATATTTTTTCTAAGATAATATTTCCATTGAGTTAAAATTTAAGCTAAATGGTTGGAGATGATTTTACTGTTTGACTAAAATTTGGTGGTAAATTGATGATTTTAGTGGTAAATTTGAAAAAATAATGACATATAGTGTAAATATGTATGTATTGTGAGGGTAATGGATTTGACTAAAATTTACTCCCTCCGTTTCATAAAGTTTGTCGCATTTGGACTTAAATTTTGTTTCAAAAAGTTTGTCACTTTTCCTAATTATACCAATGATCTACCTAAATTACCCCTACTTTTTTGGAAATATATTAATGACCTTTGTTTCGGAAAGGTCAAAGGAATGGTGAAAAAGGAAGGTGGGAAAATGAAAAGGAAAATGAGAAGAAAAGGGGAAAAAATAATGAGAGGTAAATGTGTCAAAAAAATATGTTCCTTAATTCTATACAAAATGAGAAATGCGACAAATTTTATGAAACGGAGGGAGTACTTATTTGTATTTACAAATAATAGTAAGACGTCTAAAAAAAAGGAAGTCTGCAAATAATATGGAATAGAGTGAGTAAGGCCATCTTTATCTACACCTTCCCCACACTTCAACCTTCTAATAAATAATTAATTTTTCTCTCTTCCACATACACATTCTACTACCTTTTGTTTTATTTCTTTATCAACAACCAAACATAACCCTCAAATATATTATTTTTTTATTATATATTATACATAATCAATTTTTATTATTTTAAAAGATGTAAAAACATATACTCCGTATTAAATTATTAGGGATTAATATTTAATAATTTATAAATTATAATAATCTATTTTTTAATTATACATTTTGTGTTGATTGAAGTTGTTCATAAGTAGAAACTTAATTCATATTTAGAGAAAAGTGAGAATTTTGATAATATTGAGATTTTGTGTTAAAAAAAAAGGTTCAAAATTAGGATAATTTTGGAAGTTTGGATAATTTGAGGAGTTTAAAAAATAATTTGAATGAGTTTTTTTTTTTTGAATTACATTAAATACCCATCACTTTTCCCCTTCCCATGACTCGAACCCAGGATCTAAAGCCTAGGTAGTGGTGCTCTAACCACTTGAGCTATCCCACTTTGTCAATAATATGATAAAATAAAATTTTGGAAAAAGTAAATTGGAAGAGAATATGAAATTGTAATATAAAATTTATTAATATTTGTCTCTATTTATACATAATTTTTTTTTAATGAATTTTGATATAATATAAATATATATTACTCCTTGTTTTCTCTCTCCCAGTTATGTCACTTCTACTTTATTTATTATTTTATCATAGTTTATCTCTTACTAATCTATTATTTTCTCTTTCATAATCACATCACTAGGGTTCGCAACGGGTAAACCCGCCCCGCCAAAAATTTTTAGACCCGTTACCCGTCCCGTCCCGCGAACCCGACGGGTAAACCCGCCCCTCCCCGACATTAATTTTTTTTTAAAAAAAAATTGGTATTTAAATAAAATTATTTCCCCATCTATTTAAGAAAGATAATTATAGAAGAAGAAAATTAGTAGTATAAGTTTGTTATAATATTCAGAACTAAATTAGTTAATTAGACGTTTAGCACTGTAAGTGGTTGTTTTCAAGGCTCCAACTATAGCAAGTTTATTTAACAATTACATACTAAAAAATCTAAAAAAAAATGGGGAGTCTATTTAATTACAAAATTTGTAATCTGCATGTTTCGTAAGCTATAATCTTTAATTACAAAATGGGGAGTATATTTAATTAATTAATTTGGGGAGTTTATATATGCGGGTCGAGTTTCGGATCGGGTATATATAAAACCATTACCCGTCTCATACCTGACGGGTATTGTTTGACCGGGTATTTACCCGATCCGGGACCCGTTTGACCGGGTATTTACCCGCCCCGTGCGGGCCTGTTTCATGCGGGTCCAGGTTTATTCCCGTTCCATTGGCAACCCTACACATCACTTGTATTTTATCATATTTCTTAATTAAAGCACAAAAAAAAAGGAGTATATATTATTAATAATATTATATAATTTATCCAATTTTTTTAAAACATTCAATAGTATGGTGACAAGTGGCAATTTAAGGGGAAGGGGGGACCACACCCACCTAGTCAAAAACTTTATGCCAGGTTGGTGTCGTCGATCAATGTGGACCACTATCTATTTTCTTTAATTAAAATTAAATAAGATCAAATTGTCAATGGATCAAAATTAAAGAAATCCTCGACATATATAGCTATCCATTTGGGGGCACGAAAACTAAAAAGAAAATGATAAATCCAAGGCAATTCATATCAATTTTATTAAATTAAAGTGGTAAAACAATAGTATTGAGTAAGAAAATATAATGATATAATAGTAGAAAAATAAATAAATATTTTAAAGATAAAAATTGTAAGAAACTTTCTTTTTTAAAGTGTAAAAATTAATGTTAGACAAAGTAAATAATTTTTGAAGGAATCATATGGGGTACAAATTTTAGCACCTAAATTTGATAACAAAATAAAAGACTTTCAAATGTCTTTTGCTCATCACAAAATTCGCGCAAGATAAATATATATTTATTTTTACAATAACACAAAATTAAGAATAAATTTTTTTATTTGTCTTGCCCAATTTTTTTGAACAAATGCTTTTTGACCCGCTTTTAAATAGGTTTTGACTCGTATTTCTTATTGGTACTTTTTAAATTTGTACTAATATTTCATGTATAATACTCCATCCGTCCCTGAAAAGCTTTCATTTGATGGAACCAACAAGATAATTTTGTAAACTTTTATATATAAAGTAAATAACGTAATTTTGATTGAGTGTATGATGGACCCCAAAAGATATTATATGAAGGGTAAATATGTGTATATCGTGAAAGTAACTATGAAAACTTTTCAGGGACGGAGGTAGTATTGTATACTCCCTCCGTTTCAGACTGAATGTCTCGTTACTGTTTGCACACTTCGTAAAAAATAATAATATTAAATGAATAGTGAAGTATTAAGGTAAAAAGATATAAAAAAGAGAAAATGTAGAAATAGGCCGAAAAGAAAAAAAGTAGAAGGAGTAAGAAGTAAAAAAACAAAAAGATAGAGAAAAATGATTTTCTATGGTTAATTAGGAAGGGGGTTCACCCTTATTGACAATAGAAAGCCAATTAAAAGATGTACATTGTTCACCTTCGTCATAGTGCGAACTAGCTTTGTATTGTGATAAAATAATTTTTATTGTAATACATCGATCTTTTAAAAACCCCAAAATTTATAAATGAATAATTTCAAATTCCCGTAATTTAGACCTAATTCAATTTAAAATCATTTAAAACAAACAAGAATTTTAAAATCATCTAGGTTTCAAAAATAGATTTTTATGTCAATAAACTACAAACAAACATCACCTTAATGTTTTATTGGCTCCCAATTTAATATAAATATTCGCATAATTAACCCAAATATATTGTATAATACTACTCCATATTTTACCGTCAGCATAAGAGAGGATACACTCAAATGTTCAAGTAAAATAATACTCGAAATTATACAGTCAATCACATAACAGATAACTCTAAAAACAAGAACTAGTAGTAATATATTCAAATTCAATATTTATATGTTCAACAAATAGACAATTTTTTGTGTTAACCTAATTCGAGGTTGCACACTACTATTTTTTTTTTGTTTAATCTTAAAGTAAAATCCGATAAACTATACGCGACATAATTACGAATAGTGTGTGTGTAGCGCACATAATATTGATAACATAACATATTAATTTGTTAAAAAGTTATATAATTTAAAACTTACGATATGTAGTATAATTAAATTGGGAAAACGTAGAACTCATCAAATGATCACTTATTTCACCTCTGTAAATATATGAATTTTTAATTATATATATAATTTTTTTACGGAATAGCTAATTTCAACTCTGCAGGATTAATTAGGTGGCTAATCAATGATGGTAAAAAAAGAAAAAAAGAGCAGATACATGCATCTATAAAATATGGTTTAGGTTTGTTCCGTAAGAAATGTGTTGTCAATATCTAACACTTATTATTAATTTCTACCACCTATGTTTCTCCTAGGGTGAGATATTTACGCATTTGTGATTTTTTTTTTTTTAATAATAGTGATTTTTATTAATTTTTAGGTTCATATTTATTTTAGAAGCAATTTCAGATTCAGTGTACAATGCACAAGCAGTCACTGTGTACGTAGCTTGAGTGTTTAATGTGACCACATGATGAAAGTGAACAGCATATATAGTCTTGTCTATTTTTGGAGGAAATATTTTTTTTAGTCCTATAAATTTGTATGATTCCAAAATAAATTCTTTAAATTTTAACTTTACAAAATATATCCTATGTCTTACAAACTATTAATTTTAGTCCTTTTTAAAATCTATTTTAGTCCTATAAGTTTAAACTTCAATTTTGATCATTTAAATATATTAAAATCTAAAAAATTTAATAAAATTAAAAAAAAATTATTTAGTAAAATAAAATAATTAAAAACCAACAAAATAAAATATAAAAATTATTATATAAATCATAAATAAATCTACATTTTAGCAAAATAATAGTAGTACCAAATATATTTATTTAAAATAAGAATTTTTTTGTCAAAAAAATTATGAAGATATTAAATTTTAAAAATAGAAATATTTTTTTTTAAATGAAATAATTCTAATTTTTTTATTATATTGATAAATAAAAAATGTAAGGTAAATTTTAAAAATAAATTCAAATTTAAATATTTCATAATTATATAAATGGGGCAATTTTTCATAAGGACATTTCACACATAGATTTCACATAGAAAGACAACTTTTTTTTTTTTAATTCAAAGAAGGACAATATGGATGATAAATATACTAATTTATCCCTCTAGTTAATTAATTAACGAAATGAAATTTTAGTGAATTAGTCAAATATTAATAAAATTAATTATGTACACAAAATCGTTAATTACGGTAATGGATCATCTTTCCAAATTTAAAAATTTAATTAAATCACAAAATTACATATAATTAATAAGTCAATCATTAAAAAAGGAATTTTGGAAAATAATCTCAAAATAATCGGATCAAAATTCAAATTTCTTTTAACATTCAAATCTTTCACTTTCAAATAGATTTTTTTAATATCTTATCTTCACAATTAAATAATTTTTTCTAATTTCTTCTCTTCTAGCTACACGCTACTTCGAATCATATAACAGAAATATAAATTTCAAACTTAAAATGCATCTACAGTATTAAATTTTATGACATATCATAGAAGATTACAAACATCAATTCAAATTTTATGACATATCATAGAAGATTACAAACATCAATTCATTCAAATTTACATGATTCATAATTTTGTTAATAAATATATTTTAAACATTTTATTTTCTCAAAATCAATTTTAAGAAGAAGATTTTGGAAAGATAAAATCAACTTTTGCATATACAAGCAAATCTTTCTCCCCTCTCTTTCACCTATTTCATTCTCTTTCTCAAATTTTATTAGAATGAATCAAAACACTATAACTACACTCTGCACATCATCATCGAATAGGAAAAATAACTTCATCTAATTTTACATGAAAAATAGAGATAAGATATATATTAGAAAAATATATTCGAATTTGAAAGATTTGTATTTATTTTAAAAATATATTAATAAATTTCAATTATTTATTTTAAATTATAATTGATTATGTGGATAATGATTTGGTGACAACTTACTAATTTGGTTCCATAAAAATACAAATGTTGGTTCTATATCATTACCCTATATGCAGATATGAAAACATATATGCAAAAAATTCTTATGTATTCTGGCTGACATATGCAAAAATATGTTGCATATAATTTTAAATACGTAATAATATGCAATAGAACAATATATCTGTAATAAAAGGTTTTAAAATATATAATTTTATAATTACATATCATTAGTGATATGGATGATTATTTGGTTTGAACGGGTCAATTTAAATTTTGTGTTGGTGTGATGTGATACAGGTTATTATTTGTTTGACTGCATGACATAGAAACATAAACAATTTATATATTTAACAATATATGTCATCTATATAAAATATGCGAATATATAAACATATATATAAAAAAACTGGTGCATATGGTCAGTAGCGCAATTGATAAGTTGCATATTGAATTCACCCATCGACGACATTGCTTCAGGTTTATATATGCAGATACGAAAATATATATGCAAGAAGTTGTTACATATTCTTGTTGTCATATGCAAATATGTGCTACATAATTTAAAATACGTGATAATACGCAATAGAACAATGCATCAGTAATAAAATGTTCTAAAATATTAAATTTATTTTAAAAAATTTATATAAAATATATAATTTGATAATTACATATCATTAGTAAAAAATATATGCAAATATTCAAATATATGTAAAAAAACCTATGCATATGATCAATAATATATGCAAATATTCTATTGCATATGCCTTTATACAAATAATAACATGCAATATATATAAAAAAAATGTATTTGATATATATTTTCTAAAATATTATCTAGTATTATAACAATATTTGTTATTTAAAGATTATTCGGAAAGTTGCATTATACATATGCAACATAATATTTTTATGAATATATTTATTTAAAGTATTCAAAATAACATTTTTTTTAATATACTTATGAACAAACACTTAATAACATGATAGAATTTTAGAACACCCGAAACAACATTCAAATTTCATTATATTCCCAAAAGAGAAGTGTCAATTACATTATTCAAGAAATCTAGGGACAATTAAATAGAAAGATAGGCTTTCCCAAGAAATGAGTATCAATTTCATCTTCATCTTCATTAAACGAAACTCCAAAACGATTAAATAAAGTTGGAGTTAAAAATATGTAGCAAGTAATTTCGTGAATCCAAAATAGCAATTTCTTCAGAAATTGGAAGCAAGAGTTTCATGCATTGCAGCATCTACCAAGTCCAGTTACTATTCAGCCTGTCTTCATAAACTTCCTTAAGGAAACTAATTGCATCTACCAAGTTCAGCTGCAGCCCCTGCTTTTTTCTGCAAAATAAAAATGATAAGATCAGTCTAAAGTCTGAAATTAATATCAGTTCAATAAAGCCATTAGAAATTGTGTGCATTGATTAGTGTGAAAATTGCTTGAAATTCATGTGTTTATTTTGCATAATTTTGAGGATTTTGTTGCATTATTCACACTAAATTGACCAATTGCACTTGAAATGAGAAAGGTATGTGTTTTGCTTATTTTTTAGGTAAATTGAACTTATTTGGAAGCAAAATACATGTCTGAGAAATCATGAAGTCAAGAAGATAACTGTACCATTGGACGCGTCTCGAAAAAATGAGTGAAATGGAAAAAAGAATCAAGTCAATCGGAGGTCGGAAGCTCAAGATATGATTGTAACAAGAAAGTGTGAAGCTGAAACAGATTCCACTCGGGCAGCCGAGTCAACCCACTCGGTTGACCGAGTGAAATCTGCTTCCAGGTCAGTTTCTGGACTTCCAACTCACTCGGTTGGCCGAGTCAAACCACTCGGTTGACCGAGTCAACTTGCTGATGCGCGAAAATTCGAGAATTTTAAAGGATTTCAAGGGCCTAAGTGCAAATCTCGTCTCAAGCATTCTTCCAAGCTATAAATAGCTCCCCAAATCAGATTATTGAGAGGCTTGGCCTCACTTTTTCACACTCAAACCCTAGTTTCATTCTTAGATAGATTTTCAACATTTTTTGCAAATTTAATTCCATAGATTAGCTTCAAATTTAGTATGTAGTTTGGGCTTTTGAAGATTAAGGTTACATTCACTTGTAATAGCTTAGATTGTTGAAGAATCATCAAGGTGACTTCCACCCAAACTCTCTCTTTTCTAAATATTGTTATTTTCATGTTTATTTCTAGTTTTCTTGTTGTTTTAGCCATGGGTGTTTTCTCAAACACCATGGGCTAAGCTTTTTATGCTTTGGGTGTTTGAAACCATGTGATTATTGAATGTGTGAATTGTTTAGACTTTGATTATTGTTGATATTTGGATTATTGCTTCTCTTATTGGGTTTTATTGGTGCTTTGTGTATTTACTTCTATTAATCCATATTTTGAGGCATGTTTAGCGTAGACGAGAGTTACATGAACATGTTTAAATTTATGGTGTGAGTTGTTGGTATACAAATGCGTTTATTATACTTTTAATTCGTCGAGAGAGAGTTAATCGTATTAGAACCCCCATTAGGAGACATTAAGTACTTGAATGGTTATTCGGGTAGTTGATGAGGATTAGGAAGATGTCTTATTACCGGGTTTGGGAACACCTTAGACGTAAGGCTATAGTACCCGAAGGGAAACGATTTTCATCCTAGCATCTTGATGCTCTTAGCAAATTCAAATTGAAGCATAAAAATGGTATAAACAATTCCACTCGATTTCACTAGGTAGAGAACACCCGAAGCATTCCCATCCTTCGCACTTCTTCGAATTTAGATTCGTAGTTGTTCTTTACTTTAATTGTCATTTTCTCGTTTTCTTATTTTAGTAGTTAATTTACTTACTAGCATTGCGTTTAGCTTAATTTATTATCTTTCGATTGTCTCTTAGTTTTAGTTCAAATTGCTCCCAAAATCGTAGCTACATTAGTATGACGACATACAACTCTAGGGATCCATTGCACTAGCCCACCTTCCGTGGTTCGATACTACTTGGTCGAAATACTTACGTGTATACTACTACGATCCCTTATGCTTGAGGGGAAGTAGTTAGTCAAACATATGGACTAAAATTCGTTCAAGTCAATGGCGCCGTTGCCGGGGAGGTGACGTAGTGTTATAAGTGGGACTTAGAGTTAGTTGAGTACTAGTGTTAGCTACATTACTTGCTTTATTTTATTTTCTTTTTATTTTGAGAAATTTGATACTTTGGTTCTTTGTAGGTGTGCACTTCATTGAGATGGATGGATATAATCAATACCCATTGAATTATTGCTATGATCAACATGGTATGATTTATCCTCCACAACATGGAGATGTGAGCTACGATGATTGGAGGAACTTTGATCATCATTATCAAATGCAACAAGTTCCCTCCTATTATCAAGATTGGAGGAATGAAGAAGCACCACCTCCTCTTCAAGGATATTATCCTTATCCTTACCCACCTCAACCAAAAGCATATTACCCATCTCATCCTCCACATCAATACCCTCCTCCTCAACACCCATATCACCCATATCCATATCCTCCCCCACCACCTCAAGAGGTGTATCGTCCACCTCCTCCTCCACTTATGGAAGAGCTTCATCAAGTACATTATCAAGAGTGGGAAAGCAATGAGTTTTGGCCACAGGGTAGGACTACTATCGAAAAGCTCTTCATTGCACACATGAAGGAGAGAATGGATGCAAAGAGATATCCACTTGAAGACATGAGCACGGGAATGAGCTTAATGATGATTGTCAAAAGAGATAAAGAGGAATGTCCTTTAATGGACACGAGCAACAAAGAACAAGAAGATCAACAAGCATCCCAAGATGAGTTGGAGAGAGAAATGAGCATTTTTAAACCTTTAAACTCTTCAATTTGCACTTTACTTGATATTGATGCTTCTATTGATTTCATTTTGCCTCTTAATCGCTTTGATCTTAAGAAAGAAGTTGAGAAGAGCTTGGGCATCCTTGGGAAAAAGGGAGAGCAATGGAAGAAGGCAATGTGGAAGGAGCAAGATGAACATTCATCGATAAAAGTATGGAAGAAACATGTGAATGACTGGTCTTCCATTCATAAGAGCCTTCTTGAGTTTGAAGCTCAAAGGTTGAAATACAATGGGAAGGAGGACCGATATCCATGGCCTTTCCGATGAGTTCTTTTATTTCCGTCCGGCTTGAAGACGTTAAACTTAGCGCTAAATGGGAGGTAACCCATTCTTTATTGCTTTCTTTTATTTTTAGATTTGTAGTTTGTTTGATCTTTTGTTTAGTTTTTGTTTTGTAGGTTGAGTGTTGTGTTGGTGGTCAAAGATGGGAGATATGCATGGTGGAGCTCAAGGGTAGTGGTGATTTGGTGCTAAAGGTTCAAGGGACAATTGGTGGCGGTAGCTTGCTTCTTTGGTGAGTTTCGTTGGTGGTAAAATTCTAAGGTAACACACTCATTCCCAAACTTTGCATTCAACTAGAGTTTCATTTAAGTTTGGGGGGGATTCATGTGTTTCCTTCATTTATATTGCACCGATGTTCCTAGTTTTGGTGATTGATTATCTTGTGGATTGTTGGTATTTGAGGCGTAATTGATGGTGATTGTTGGCTTTTGAAGTTTGGTTGAGTTTTGTGGTATTGATTGATGCTTGCTTGTTCACTTGATTATGTGAAGATTGTGCTTGATTTGGTGCTCTCAATTCATGATTAGACAAGCTTGTGAGCTTTAGAGCCTTTAGACTTTCATATCTTATGGTCTATTTTCCTTCATGTGAGTATCATTCATTCTTGTGTACTCTAGAACTTGCCAATTGTCTTGTTTGAGGCTACTTTTTGTGTGAGATTTTTGAAAGTGATATAAGGCCATCTTTGTTTTGAATAGTCACTTGGCCAAATTTTCCATACCAAATGCAATTTTTTCGTAGTTAGCCACTTTGAGCCTATTGACTTATATTCTTTGGCAATCTACATATTTAGCCCATTGTCTATCTTTTATGAGCCTAATTTTCCTATGAACTAGTAGAGCTTGAATGTTGACAAATGTGGTTGAATTGAGGTGAAATATGAATTTGGTGGATTTGTTTGGTTGAAAAGTGAAGAGAAAGAAAAAAAAGAGAAAAAAGATGAATTGTGAGTTGTGCAAAAAAAAAAAAAAAAAAAGATTGAGTTGATGAGAAAAGAAAAATCGAAAAAGAAAACTCTCTTGTGCACAAAAATTTGGTAGAGTTTCAATTCAAAAGTGTTGGTTGGTTGATGGTGAAGAATGTGCTTAAAAAGAAAAGAAGTAAGTAAATTATGTGAGATAGAGAACTTTGAGTTGCAACTTGATCAATTGCAACTTTCCTTCTTGCTCCATTAGTTTATGAGTCACTTTATCCAAATCTTCCCTACCTTAACCAAAGAGCCTACATTACAACCAAATGTGAAGTCCTTATTGATTCATTGATTGAACACTTTCATGTGGTGGAGAACTTAGACATTTGGCAAGCATATGGTGGTGCATTTGTGTGATTTGATTTTGAGAGCATACATTTCCTTGATATACACTTTGAGTGATGAGAGATACACTTACTAGTGAGGAAATTGTGAATTGAGCACTTAATCTTGCATTGATTTGAACATAACTTGTGAACTTGTTTGTGAATTTTTGTACCTCTTGGCTTGACTAGATTGAGGAAAGTTGACAATCACTCATTCAATCTTGATTGAATTTCTTCGCAATCCTCCCACTTGTTCTATATTTCTTTCGTTGCTCGGGGACGAGCAACACTTTAAGTTTGGGGGGGTTGATTAGTGTGAAAATTGCTTGAAATTCATGTGTTTATTTTGCATAATTTTGAGGATTTTGTTGCATAATTCACACTAAATTGACCAATTGCACTTGAAATGAGAAAGGTATGTGTTTTGCTTATTTTTTAGGTAAATTGAACTTATTTGGAAGCAAAATACATGTCTGATAATTCATGAAGTCAAGAAGATAACTGTACCATTAGATGCGTCTCGAAAAAATGAGTGAAATGGAAAAAAGAATCAAGTCAATCGGAGGTCGGAAGCTCAAGATATGATCGTAACAAGAAAGTGTGAAGCTGAAACAGATTCCACTCGGGCAGCCGAGTCAACCCACTCGGTTGACCGAGTGAAATCTGCTTCCAGGTCAGTTTCTGGACTTCCAACTCACTCGGTTGGCCGAGTCAAACCACTCGGTTGACCGAGTCAACTTGCTGATGCGCGAAAATTCGAGAATTTTAAAGGATTTCAAGGGCCTAAGTGCAAATCTCGTCTCAAGCATTCTTCCAAGCTATAAATAGCTCCCCAAATCAGATTATTGAGAGGCTTGGCCTCACTTTTTCACACTCAAACCCTAGTTTCATTCTTAGATAGATTTTCAACATTTTTTGCAAATTTAATTCCATAGATTAGCTTCAAATTTAGTATGTAGTTTGGGCTTTTGAAGATTAAGGTTACATTCACTTGTAATAGCTTAGATTGTTGAAGAATCATCAAGGTGACTTCCACCCAAACTCTCTCTTTTCTAAATATTGTTATTTTCATGTTTATTTCTAGTTTTCTTGTTGTTTTAGCCATGGGTGTTTTCTCAAACACCATGGGCTAAGCTTTTTATGCTTTGGGTGTTTGAAACCATGTGATTATTGAATGTGTGAATTGTTTAGACTTTGATTATTATTGATATTTGGATTATTGCTTCTCTTATTGGGTTTTATTGGTGCTTTGTGTATTTGCTTATATTAATCCATATTTTGAGGCATGTTTAGCGTAGACGAGAGTTACATGAACATGTTTAAATTTATGGTGTGAGTTGTTGGTATACAAATGCGTTTATTATACTTTTAATTCGTCGAGAGAGAGTTAATCGTATTAGAACCCCCATTAGGAGACATTAAGTACTTGAATGGTTATTCGGGTAGTTGATGAGGATTAGGAAGATGTCTTATTACCGGGTTTGGGAACACCTTAGACGTAAGGCTATAGTACCCGAAGGGAAACGATTTTCATCCTAGCATCTTGATGCTCTTAGCAAATTCAAATTGAAGCATAAAAATGGTATAAACAATTCCACTCGATTTCACTAGGTAGAGAACACCCGAAGCATTCCCATCCTTCGCACTTCTTCGAATTTAGATTCGTAGTTGTTCTTTACTTTAATTGTCATTTTCTCGTTTTCTTAGTTTAGTAGTTAATTTACTTACTAGCATTGCGTTTAGCTTAATTTATTATCTTTCGATTGTCTCTTAGTTTTAGTTCAAATTGCTCCCAAAATCGTAGCTACATTAGTATGACGACATACAACTCTAGGGATCCATTGCACTAGCCCACCTTCCGTGGTTCGATACTACTTGGTCGAAATACTTACGTGTATACTACTACGATCCCTTATGCTTGAGGGGAAGTAGTTAGTCAAACATATGGACTAAAATTCGTTCAAGTCATGCATTTAAGGATAATGTATACAACAAAGTGTGTGCTTAATTATAACAATTCATTAGAAATTAAATCCCTATTTCCTAATTGAAAATTTCCAGAATAGCATACCTAAAATAAATGAATGGTATTGCAAATGCAAACCCCTCATTCAGGAATTTTTACGAACACCTTCAGAGAATTCTAACACATCCTCTTGTTCCATTGCAGCTAGACATGGAAGATCTATGCAAACAAAATGCTCAGTGTGGGATCAGCGTATGGGTTCTGGAGACAGCTAAACAAAGAGCAAAAACAGGGCAAGCAAAGATACATTGACATATTTTTACAATCTCCAGTTTAGGAAAATGGTAAATTCGTCCAATTAAATTATTTCTTCGATCAATCAAACTGCGTATTTCTTGAAGCATCGCTCGCATTTAAACTTCTTTTCGCTGTGTTTTCGGCAGAAATGTTTCTTAATTTCGGTGAGATCTCCGAGAGCTCGGGATGGATCGTGATGGATGCAGCTCGATTCCGGGCAGACGTACACGTGCTTTGCTCGTTCTCTTCCAGAGTTTCCACAGCAGGTTGTGGTCGCGCCGGTGAAGCTGCAAATTCTGGTCTCTCTAAAACCCTTTGTTGCAGATCTCGCACACGAAAATTTGTACAACTAAATTTATCAGAAAAATACAAAGCTTAATCCGGTAAAAAAATTAAAATTGCGTATAAAGAAAATTGATGGAATAATATACCTCACCACAGATCGGATCTCACAAATCTATTTCCACATGCATCTGTTTCTGCGCCGATCTATTTTTTTATCCGGTGATGGTCAGAGATATAGAGAGAGTTGCTGTCAGCCAGAGGGAAATCGAGGACAGGGTATGATTGAGGATGAGGAGGCGGTGGGGACGGGGATGGAGGGTTTCTTTGCAGATCTGGTCGGAAACCCTTCCTTCGATACTACTTTGATGCGCCAATATATATTGAACAGCCGATTAGTCCTTCCTAAAATGGTTGAAGATTGAATGATTGTTGAACGACTGAATGATCGAATTAGAATGTATTGAAGATTGTTGAACGACGAATTGCACAATTTCTAATTCTTGAACGATAAATTGCAGAATCCCTAATTCTTGAACGATGAATTGCAGAATTCAAAAGACCGAAAAAACTGCCATTGTTCTGGAAAAAATTCTTATTTTTGGAATTGTCAATGGGCATACGAAAGGAAGTTATTATATTTAGTAATTTCCGGAAGCTAGGGGAATGGGGTTTAATTTGAATTTGAATCCAGAATATCCAAATCGTGAAAATGGTATTTCAATTTCAAATTTAATTATATTAATGAATTAATATTGGTTTATAAGATCAAGGGGCATAATTGGGTATTAACACATTAATTTGATCTTAATTGTATTATTTTAGTTTGTTTCCTTTATTTGAATATTGGTCTATAGGATTGTCCTTACTAGTGATTAAACTCTAAATATAATTTACATTTGGGGAATATGATAGGGGTTGGAGTTGTCCTTTTTTTTAAAAATACATATCTATAATTTTCTTTCAAATTTTTAGATTTTAGTATATATTTTTCTTTTTATTTTTGAATTTTTATATTTTTAATTAATTAGTGAAAAATGGGTAGATAGAATTCGAGCATGATTCAGATTTTAATGATGTTTTTATTTAATTTTAAAAAATATTTTAATGATATTTTAAAAAAAATATACATTAAAATCAGTATTTCCTCTACAATTTATTATTAAAATCTATTTTTGTGTTGAGACTGTTTAATTTTTGTTTAGAAAATTCCATTTTTTTTTTATGTTTTGTCTTTTTATTTACTTATTTATTGATCAATAAAAGTGTTTCATCTTCTTTAAAAAATATAATAGTTGTAATTAATTTGTATTTTAAAATTATAATTATATGTATATATTATATTAATAAAATGGAGTAATAAAAAAGCCTAAAAAAGCATGAGGGAGTTTATATATTTTGTTCATTGTGTGTATATATAAACTTTTAGGAGTTTATCATATCATTACAAAGTATTAATACAGCTCTAAGCCTAAGGTCTTCAATCCGATCGATTCGATATTATTAGGAAATTAATATATAAGAATTAGTTATTCACCTCTTTACAAGTTTAAACTTTTAAATGCATAATTTTTTTATGGTATCAGAGCCTCAAGGCTCACGCCCACATCGATTTCTGTCGAAAGCGCAACTCCATCAATTTAAATTGCCAACTCGATGGGCCTCCTCCCCAAAGGTAGAGGTGATAATCCGACCCACGAGTGAGAGAGTATTAAGAAATTAATGTATAAGAATTAATTCCCCACCTATCTACAAGTTCAAACTTTTAGATGTGACGAAATTGTTACGGTCATTGTTGTCCCCTTTAATCGTGAGGAAGTGGATTGACGAATTTACCATTTTTCACCTGAAATTAAAAAGTACATCTCACATGTTTTGTGATATAAAACAATGTTTCATCAATATGAATTGGGTTGTGCATGATATTGAACTTCACACTTGAGTGATATATCATATTGTAATGAGCTTAAATAGAATTTTAGCCTTATAAGCTTGGTTTTGAGCTATTAGACTTGGCTTGATGACATTGTATGTGCTCTGATAAGTCCATTTTTAACTCAATTTTTCAATGCACTTTTGCTTACACCAAATTTTATAGCTATCCTTATATATATGAAGATCTCGTTTGAAAAGGTAGACTCGTCAATTTTTGAATATCCAATTTTGATGCATCATGTTGTTATGATCATTTGGTTGCCTTAAATATAACAATTTACTTTTTTAATATTTTATTTTGTTGACGCCCAATTGGAGGAGAGATATTTTTCAGACTTGCTTAACTGTTTATCTGTTTAGTTTAATCTTTTGTGAGTTGACATCTATAGAATTTTCAAGCAATAAATAAAGGTGTTGGCTTAGTCTTCAATTCAACTTATAGTTGGTCACTTGATTTTCATTTATTTTTTAGATTCAATTTACTATACATTGTTAACTGTGCATTTATAGTATTGAAATTAGGTTGGAACATTTGAATCTTTGTATAAGTAAGAATTTTTTTGTTTTAATCAAATCAACTTGTATTAGGGTGATGAATAAAAAGTCATGATATTATGCAGTAAATAGGTTATTAATGCTTGGGACTGAATCGTTCGAATCTTCTTCCATTTTGAAATTGGAGGCAGTTGTCATCTTTTTAAACCCGTTGCCTGGTGAAATTTGTAAAGTCAATTTTTCCAACAATGCCACATACTATCCCTTTACATATTTTTCACTTTTACAATTGAATACCCATTTTTTTAAAACACGTGTCCAACCATATATATATGAACAATCTTTTAATCCAAAGGGAATTATATTATATTATTGCAATTGCATAAAGGAGAAGATAGTCCGACCATAAAATTTGTGGGTCTATCCAACTGGTATTATTAGTAAATCAACGAAGCTCTCTAGCCAAGATATGCGCAATCACATTCGCATCCCGTTTAGAAAAAACGTCTGTCACATTTATCCAATTGAGCCAACAAAGCCCGACATGCAAGAATGTAGTCTCCAAAGTAAGATTCTATCACTTCCGTGGAATTGATCGCATCCACAACTATCTTAACATCCCCTTCAACGATACAATACCATATCCTTGCTCCTTTAACCAAGAAAGAGTTTGTGGAAGCCCAAAGCTTCTGCCACCTCAACATTAAAATAACTACTTACCACCAGTGTTTTAAGCATAAAAAAGTGACCATCAACATCTCTTAGTGCCATACCCAGTCCAGTTTAGTTAGACTTTTGGAACATAGCCGCATCAACATTCAACTTAGTAGAACCATGTGGGAGAGCATGCCACACCTTGCATCTTTGATCTCGAGCAATTCTGCCCATAAACACCTCCCTTGGCCTAGGAGTAGTTGCCTTCCATTCCAACCAGCTGCTCGTAGAGCTTTGAACAACAGTTGCAGGTAAGTTGTAAGACCCATTCCATAATTTCGAATTTCGCTCTTTCCAGATTTTCCACATTACCACTCCAAAGTTGGTAGCTATCTCCAATATCGGGCTACTCACCATTGCTAAAATAAACTCCTTAACATCCCCAACATGAGCAACACAACCATCTAATTTTTCAAGCATTCCATTGATGCCCAGCAAGACTGAGCAAAAGGACATGATGTAAAAATATGTCAACTACTCTCCATACCCCCCTCAAAATTAGACAATCAAAATCATCAACCACACGTTTTGCTAATAAATTTTTCTTTGACGGTAAACAGTTTCTTCAGGCACGCCATAAAAATTCTTTAACTTTAGAGGCGGAACATTGAGTCACCAAATAACATTCCAATCACCATCTACCCTTCATTCCATTCCGGCATCGATAAGGAGTTCATCAGCAGATTATATGCAAATTTGACAAAAGGTAAAATTGCACTTTTGGTCCTGTAAGAATGTGATTAAATCACTTTCAGTCATTTTTCATGCATTTTTAGTCCTGTAAGAATTAGATTAAATTTATGTTTGTTTTAATGGATAAAAATTGCGTAAAAGTTACACATCTCTTAAAACACAAATGTCAATAAATTATAAAACTATTAAATGTATTTTAACAATTTATTTAAATAATTATTTAAAATCGATAAATTCACTTAAAATAATTTTATGATCTAAAAATTCAATCAATTATATATAATATTAAATTAAATTATTCAATTAAATCTGAAACCATGTCTCAAATCAATGAAAAAAAAAAGTATTTAGCTTGATTTGAATTTTTTTTTTTTTTTGTATTTTCAAATTATATCAAAATTATATGGAGTTAAAAGTTAATTTAAATTTGGAGATTATATTTGAATATACTTTGTATATTTTTCAATTTGATTTTTTTGTAGATTAAAATTACTTTCAAATTTTACTTTTAAATTTGTATTTTTTTTTGGTATATTTCAGTTTTAATACAAAAAACTTCTTCAAAACTTATTTAAATTTAAATTACATAATGTTTTTAGTGATTTTTAATTATATTCAAATTCTTGAATTAAAAAAAGTATTTAGATTCTATAAAAAAAATCCAAATTATACAACTTAGTGAGATTTCTTCTAGAAAATTAATTAATATTCTAAATTGTATTGAAATTATTTATTTTTTAATTCTATAAATATAATTTATTATTAGTTTTAAAAATATTTTTTTGTTTTTTTAATTATAATTACTTTTTTAGGGATATTTTTTGTTCAAGTAACGATTTGCATAAAAAAAAACTAACGGGTTTCATTCAAAAACTATCTTACAGGACCAAATCTGCAATAAACAGGACCATTTACAAACCCAAGGACTGAAAGTGATTTTGAAAAATTCCTACAGGACTAAAAGTGCAATTTTCCCCTTTGACAAAATATTTCCCCTTTGGGGATGGCACCCATATAATTTTATCAATCGCTCCTGCTGCGGGTAGCGAGATATTAATTATATTTTCTACGTCCATGGAAAGTAACTCGTGGAGCAGAGGTACAGCCCAGGTCATATTCTCTTCATCAAATAACACTGCAACACAAAAATCCTCTAGGGCATCGATCCTATCCGACTAGGCGTGATTACTTCCATTGTCATGCACCCACGACACATCCCAAACTTTTATAGAGTTGTCCGAACCAATCTTCCACATAGCCCCTTCATGAACCAGGGACTGACTTGCAAAAATACTAGCCCAGGTGAAGCTTAGAGCCCATCTCAATCGAGCTGATAAAAAATCGCCCCTCGAAAAGTATCTTGATATAAGGACTCGACACACTAGGGCATCCGGGTTTGTAAACAGTCGCCACCCCATCTTACCCAACATGGCAATGTTAAATTTGTACAAGTCGCGGAACCCTCTTCTTTGCTTACACATAATTTATCTCGTCACATCTCGTTGATACCCTTTGCAATGTTCAAATAATTACTCCACCAAATATTTGTTGATCATAATTTGCATCTCATCAAGGAGGGTGGTAGGAACCAAAAAATCTTGGGCAGCTGCCTTAATTAAAATCTTTTTTTCGGCTTTTGAAATCTTCTTGCTCCGCCAATTCTGCAATTTTGCCCATAATTGATCCTTTACATACTCAAATATTTTCTTCTTTCTCTTCCCAATTAAGGTAGGCAGGCCCAAATACCTGCTTGTATTGATCTGATTCTGGACACCAGTGATGGATTTAATTGCATTACGTCGCCCCTTTGTAACGTTACGGCTAAAAAATACCCCCCGATTTGGAGTAATTAATTGCTTGGCCCGAACTCATTTCATAGGCATCAAGGATCTCCCGTAAATAGCTACACTCTTTTACTATTGATCTACAAAATAATAAATTGTCGTCTGCAAATTAATAAGAGATGGGTGATTTCAGGGCCGCATAGTCTAAAACTTAGATTACACTACATAATAAAGTTTAATTAAAATAACTCATCTATTGTTTAATAACATGACCATGTCTAATTGGATTTGTGCACTGGATTTATGTTTATTTTTTTATTGCCAAAAACTTATATGCAATATTAACCAATTAAAGTAAATTAGATCAAAATTTGTGAGTCAAACGTGGGTCAAAGAGGGTCAACCTTAATTAAAATATTTATTTTCGCTCTCAAATATTATCTTACTACATGACCAAAATATGTTACTACAAGTTCTAAATTTTATCACTACAAGACCAAAAGTGTATTACTGCAAGTCCAAAAATATTCTTGACACTTATTTTATTTTTGGAAAAATTACTAAAATAATTCTGACTTATTCGGCTACTACATAACTAAAACAATGTTACTACAAGACCAAAAATTTTATCACTATAAGGTCAAAAGTGTATCACTACATGTCCAAAAATATTCTTGACACTTAATTTTTTGGGTGAATTTGTCGGAATGTTTTGACATGTAGTATTAAATTTTTGGCCTTGTACTAGTAATTTTTTAACCTTGTAGTAACAATATTTTGGCCATATAGTAAACCACATGTTTACTACCCGCGAATTTTTTGAACAATCCGAATTCGGGTCTATAACCCGCAATTTTTTTTTAAATTGTCTTAATGTAATTTTTAGGCTAAATGAATTTAGAGTTTTAACTCGATCTAATTGATATGGAATACATGTATGAAATATTTCACATAATTATTTACGAATTAGCTATGATTTGCGTGTCACACATTTCTTTACGATGTGAGTGTGAATTTAATACAACAACATGCTATTTAAAAGAATAAAAAATGCTTATTAAATGTGGTTAAAAAAACACAATAGCTTAAAAAACATGATATTTAAAAGAACCAGTTCATCATAACCCTAAGGACAATGTGGCTCCACCTTTGATTCCAATTAAAAATAATACTCCTAGTTGTTAATTGGCTTAGATCGATATACTTTAATAAATATCTTGATGGTTGGTGCTCATAACTCATAAATATACAAAATAGTGTCTACATATGACATTTTTTTTATGTCTACATTCATAATAATTTTAGTTATTGCATAATAATTTTATTGTTGATATTTAAAATACAAACTTCAAATTACTAATTAATTATTAAAAAAACACAAAAAAATTTAACATCGCTTTCATTCACTTTTCATATAAAAAAAAAATTTGATAACAAAATATTATTACTAGTATAAAGTATGTTCTCTATCCAAATCTTGAAAAGATTGTCAAAAGTTCAATATATTCTTGGCTTTCAACCATTTATACAACAAAATTTTAATGTTCTCAAATTCTATGAATATCAAACTCCTTGCCACTAAATAGTAATACCAAATTATTTCTACCTATGTAAATAATATTTTTAATTTTCAAATATATTACTAATAAAGAGTTAGAAATATCAGGAGTCCATTTGGGGCCCCTATCACCCGCCTATCAGTCCATCACTCCGTGTCTCCTGACTCTCCTGTGAATATGCTGAAGGCTTATGATGTGGGCCAAAGACTAATAAGAAAAGCCACTGTATTTCCAATGTGAAAAATATGAGAAATAGGAAAAGATCTGCTATCTTATGTCGTTATGTAGACGAAATTTCATTTTATTATAAACACTAGACGAAATTTCATTTTATTATAAACACTATAAAAATTCCAAAAATTACAGATGAAACAATATTCATTGGTATTATCGACGGGTTCGATCAAACTGACCAAATCAACCTAATTACCGACGAAAATAGTAAATTGTCGATCGGTGATACCAATAAATTTTTATCAGACATCAAAACATCGTATTGGTTCGTTTACCGATGAATGTGGATGCATTCATTATTAATTATATATATACTTTTATAAATGTTTATTATAATTTGAACCTAATAAGTAGAGTATAATTTAGTACATGTACGCGTGTGTGAGATAATTATCAAAATTTTATTTATTGATAATAAACATCAATTCGTGGATATTTCAAATTTTAATCTTATTTAAACATTTCATTTAATATATATATATACTTTAATTTCCACAAGTAAATAACATAATAAGAATAATATTGAAAATATATGAATTGTGAAAAGAGTGGACTTTAAACCAGCATTAAATACTTCGTAATTGATAATAGGGTCGCTCAGCGTCCCAAATCTAAATATCCGAATTTAAAAATTCACTCCAATCCTACGTAAAAAAAATAAAATATACCCCTACTTAAATATTATACTAATATTTTAACTAACGAGAATGTTATAGTAAAATTATTATTTTTTAATTTTTTTTTTTAATAAATTCGGACTATCCAGAATATGGACAACCATTTTTTTCGTTGATAATAAATGGAATCGCGAACCACATTTGTGTTTTTATAAACAATGGAGTACAATTTTTTTCTAAAGAATTATAATTGAATTCTAAAAATTAATTTTGTTCCCCTATTCTAAACTTTTATTTTTTCGATCACTTATATCCAAAACCATCTTATCTAGGGGTGTATTGGTTGTGAATTCTGTTAAATTTTTTTGGACTTTTAAAGTCTGGGGTTATTCAATTCAAATTTTTAAAAGTCTTTAAAAATTCTAAAGTATTCAATACGAATTTTAAAAAGTCTTTAAAAATATTTAGGTATTCAACAATATATGAATTTTAATAGTTTATGAATTTTGTTGAATTCTCCCCAAAAAATATAAATAAATTTCACTATCCAAAAACTCTTCTAAGAATGAGAGATTTCAATGGATTCTTTCAAAGAACTCTGAAGACAAAAGATTAGAAGTAGAGATGACAATATTGATCCGATCCGCCTCGAATTAATATATAAACTTTATATATATATATATATATATTTTATATAAATTATTTTTTTTATGTATATATATATATAATATTAATTTTAAAAAAATACTTCACATTAAAAAAAAAAACTATTCGCAATTTATGAAAATCTATGTAAATTAATAAAAAAAAATATATTTCACACTCTTGTCAAGTTTATAAAAATTCATATAAATCAATAAAATAAAAGTTGAATCTCATTGGAATACACCCTCCTATGTACTATGTCTAATTCATTATAAACAAGGCAAATTGTATTTTTTATTGTAATTAATTTCTAAGTGATTTGAATATAATTTTTAATTATATATTTGAATTTTCATATTAAATTAAATTAAATCATTTATATAATTAAATGCACACAATAGTAATAAATTTAATCGGAAGAAAAAAAAATCAGCAGCAATGCATAATATCTGCGCCACAGGCTGCCTCGGGTGAGGCGTGTTCCCAAGTCGAATAAAATTGACGTGAAATTGAGCATTGCACGATTGACACAATATGAAACTGATGGGGTGGGTGGGTTTGGTTACATTTTTTATAAGTAAGAACCAGAATTGAATATTTTATGTATTATATTCATTGAACTAATATAATGAATATGGAGTATTAATTATACATAGTATATGTATAGTAAGTAGGGTGCAATTAAAGAAAAGTTAATAAAAAATTATACAGATGCGGCTTTCAACCTAATAAAAATTTCTTTGCGGTTGGATATGTGGTTCTCCGCAAAGAAGGAAAGATTAAAATTGATGGGGCACAAATTTTTTTTGAATATTGGCACGGTATGTGGGGCAGAATTAAAGGGAATTGAAGTTGGTTTGGAGAAATGTATTCAAAGACAACTTCGTATTGATGGGGTGAGATCGGATTCTGCTGATGCAATAGGTGCTATTAAGGGATCTGGAGAAGTGGGTTTTTTAGAAAAGAAGATGGTGAGCAACATTTTAAACCTTATGCAAAATGTCTTAGTGTGAGACTACTTACAGGTGCCTAGAGAGAATAACACAATTGTTCATGAGTTGGCTCAAAGTGCTTATTACACTTCATCGTCTCAAGATTGGTGTGAAGATGATTGTCCACAGTATTACAAGGATCTGACATTATATTTCTTTTTCACCTGAGAGTTTTATTCTATCCTTGTTGTATTGTCAAAAAAAAAAAAAAAAGTTAATATAAATTTGAGTTTAACAAGAAGCCAATATAATAGATTCCTATTTTATTATGTCCTAATTATTTTTGTAATTTTAGTAAATTTTGTATTTATGATATTTACGGGACCACAGTCCACAAACTTATGTAGCAGTTCTTTTTTTTTTTTTTAAATCTTATTAAAATTGGTTAAATTTTTGATTTTGCACAAATTCGGATAAAATTATTATTTTAGAGAGTTTATTAATTTATAGAGCAATAAAATAATTTGCAATATCTTCTATTAGAACTATTATTTGATTTGTTTATATGACTTCTCTAAATGCTTTTATTAGAGATTCAATTCTTACTGAAAACAACTTCACTTATAATAAATTGTCCATTCAATGAGTTCTTTTACTAGATGTGATAATCCAGCTCATTAATGAGGAGATTAGAAATTAATATTGAATCCATTTCACTCATCTCCACATGTTTGACAATAAAAAAGGGGTTTTGAATTAAAAGAAAGAAAGAAAAGATAAAGATCATAAGTTTACAAAATGAACCAAAGATTGGAGTGTCATTTCACTTCTTTCAACAAGTTTGAACTTTTAGATTAAACTTAAAAAAAAAAAAAAAAATCTGCTTCCATTTTGAAATTCCTTAAATTCTACTCCCCCTGTCCCAGAATTACTTTTATAGGTAGATGAGCACGCATATTAAAAAAGTGTAATAATGAGTAAAGTTTTAAGTGGTAATTTTATAAAAAATTATGTATAAAGTAAATACTGTAAATGAGTTGACTTTTATGTATGTGTGAAGAAAAAGTAATGATATTTGTGTAAAATTGAGAATATTGTGAGGGTGGAGTTATTGTGGGACGTCGCCAAAAAAAAAATGTGAAAGTAATTACGGAACGGAGGGAGTATAACTTTTGATTTAAAAAATAATAATTAATCAGTTTATTATGGACTTCTGCTCTCTTCTCTCCACCAGTTTACGTTTTTTTTAATTACAATCACACTTATTTATAAAAAAAATTGCATTTATTTATTCTTTCTTGGGGTTTTCTTAGGATAGTCCAGGTGTCGCCTGGACTATTAATAGTTCAGATGTCAAATTGCATCGCTCTGTGTCGTCCTAATCTGACACCTGTCGCCTTTTTTTTAATATTTTAAAATAATTATTTAAATTTTATTTTATTATTTACTATTTTATCCTTTATTAAAATTAATAATAATATTATCTAAATTAAACAATACAGAACGTAAAATTAGATTTTTTTAACAGAATTTCAAAAAAAAATACAGAACGTAAAATTAGATTTTTTTTAACAGAATTAAATTATTATTTTATTTATATTTTATCTACACCTGCTCATTTAATTAGTTCACTCTCAAATTATTTTTTTACTACGGCTGTACCCGCTCATTTTATGAGTTCACCCCAAATCATTTTTTAACTATGGTTATCTGCAATCGCTCATTTTATAAGTTCACCCCAAAATTATTTTTTACCACAGTTATTTGTACCTGCTCATTTTATAAGTTCACCCTAGAAGATTTTTTTTTTAAATAATTACATTTTAAGGACTATATTATCCTTTTATTAATTTACACAAAATATAATAAAATCAACTCTAATTTGTAGGGTGATACTCGCGTACATGCAAGATATCGGTACACACCAATTTTAATTTTTTATTTATATTTTATCTACACCCACTCATTTAATGAGTTCACTCAAAAATCATTTTTTACTACGGTTATCTGCACCCATTCATTTTATGAGTTCACCCGCAAATTATTTTTTATCACGGTTATGCACACCCGCTCATTTTATGAGTTCACTCCTAAATTATTTTTTTACCATGTTTATCTACACCCCTCATTTTATGAGTTCACCCTAAAATATTTTTAAAAAAGTAATTACATTTGAAAGACTATATTATCCTTTTATTAATTTACACAAAATATAATAAAATCAACCCCAATTTGTAGGGTGATACTCGGGTACATGCAAGATACCGGTACACACCAATTTTAATTTTTTATTTATATTTTATCTACACCCACTCATTTAATGAGTTCACCCAAAAATCATTTTTTTACTACGGTTATCTGCACCCGTTCATTTTATGAGTTCACCCCCAAATCATTTTTTTATCACGGTTATGCACACCCGCTCATTTTATGAGTTCACCCCTAAATTATTTTTTTACCATGTTTATCTACACCCCTCATTTTATGTGTTCACCCCAAAATATTTTTAAAAAAGTAATTACATTTAAAATACTATATTATCCTTTTATTAATTTACACAAAATATAATAAAATCAACCTTAATTTGTATATTTATAATATATAATCGAGTCATTACCGAGTTACAGTCGATTCACCATCAAGTCACCCATATTTTTAGAAAAAAAAATCGTAAAACATAATTTTTAAAAAAAAAAACTATCGAAATTAGACACAAATCTTGATTTTTTTTTTTTTAAGTTTTCTTCTCCTTCCTCTTTTTCTCCCATTTTCAGTTTTTATTCTAAACTTTTAATTTCTTCGTTTTTTTTCCTTTTACATTTTTTTCCATTTTTTCATGTGTATTTTTTTAAATTTTAATATAAAATAATATTATAGGTATGATTTTATTATAGTCGGTAATACAATAAGTAATAACGAGTAATACCATAAATAGTAAGCAGTAATACCATTAACAGTAATTAGTATGAATAAACACTTATCTTATTCAAAGTGAGATGGTCTCATTGTGACACTGTTCATAAATTAGTAGAAATAAACACTTATTTTTTTCAAAGTGTTAAAACGTCATTCTCAAACTATGTTTTGGAAAGCAGAATTTTGGTGAAATCAGAATAAAAAAACTTTAGAAAATGTGAATGGAACTATAGGAAAACGTCATGCTTAGACCATCGATTAGTTATAAAAAATATGTGTCCATATAATGTTGCTTACAAACATTGATCTAAAGTCCAATTTGTATAATGTAACTAGATTGATTGTTACCAGACTTAAAAATTACATTATTGAGGACACATTTTTATTTTGGAAGGAATGTTGATAGTAAAGTTTTTATTCTGAGAATAATATTGAGTGTTTCGATGACACGACTCCCATAAAGTTTCGAATAAGATAATTTCTTATTCTATTGTCTTTTGCAATGACGATAAATAAAAGTTAAAGGTCAGTCTCTTTTCATAGTAGGTGTGTAGTTGCAACCTCTAGAGTTAAGAGTGGATTAAACAATATTTACCTAGATTCAAATGAATAACAAATTTACAAATTTATACTATGGAGTACATGTTTCAAATATTTTTTTAATTGACAAATTAAAATTAAAATATATTATAAATTTATTTGAATTTCTTACGAGCGTTGCCCATTGTAACATTGTCCCTCCTTTACGTCAAAGAAAGAAGAAATTGTGATCGAGAGCAAATCGAGTAAGTGGAGACTTTTTGGGCCAACAATGTTAGCCCATTTAATTAAAAGTGGAGAATGTTTTGAGCTAGCATTTAATTAAAAGTAGGCAGCCCAATTGTTTTATTTTATCAAAGAAAAGAACCAAATTGACCAGCCCATTTCTTGAATTGTGCGTGAGCAATTAAGTCCACGGATAAATGTCCCCCTTATATTATGACTTCACCCCTTAGATGTCTTCACACCGTATAGTTGAGTTCACCCACCAGTTTCTTTCCAAAATTACCCTTTCCTTCTAACATAAATTCTAACCCTAATTTTATTCAATCATTCCTCATTTTCAACTGCCTCCAACTCTCCTTCTCCTCTTTTCATCTTTCTTTTGCCGTCGATCAGCGTCTCCATCCGTCCGCCGCTCGCCGTCTCCCTCCCTTCGCGCATTGCCCATGGCCTCACCTTTTTAATAAATAGGCCTGACCCGAATGCATTTTAAAGGCCTTTTTAAGTGTATTTCAAAATAAAATAAAATACAACAATTGAACCAGTACCACCAAATCATAAAAAACAATAACAAATGTTTAAAAGAAAAAATAACAAAATGTTCTTTCAAAAATTACTACGAAAAAATACTTCAATTTTTCAAGATAATCTCATCTTCATGTTGAAACATGCTGAAATTTTATAATGAATGAACAAAAAAATCCTCAAAATTATTCCACACAATTGATGTTTTTTACCTTTTCTTTTTAATGACAAAATCATTGTCATTTTTATCTTAGGTATTATTAGATGAAGTTGTGTCATCATTCTCATGTTGAGAAAACATAACTGCAAAATAAACATTAAAAATAAAATTAATAAATGTCAGGATCTTACTAAATTCATAAGTAAAACCCATAAATTTCAAATAAATCTCATAAATAAATAACCATATAAAAATTATACAAATTTTGAGAACACTGCATTAACACATATAGATAATTTTTTTTTTTTTAAATCAATCAAAAGGAAAATTAATGAAATTATATTGAAAATTGAATTGTCCAGAAAAAACAGAGTATTAAAAAAACGCAGAAAAAAATTAAAAGTTCAATTAAAAATCAAGAATGCTCATATCATAACAAGTTACCAACTCCATATACATGGATAAATACACGGATGGATAAAAAATTAGGCGTACTAATAATACTCATGATTCGACTAAAAATGAACAAAAAATAAAAAATATAAATATAAATCACATAATATTAATCTGGATCGAGCAGCCGGATGTGCAAAATGTCTGCATAGAGTTTTTTTTTTTTTTTTTTTTTCGGAATGGAATTTTGTAGGTTTTCTCCTGATTTTAAAAGTGGTGTACAAAACACACAGACATAACTGCAAAATATACATTAAAAATAAAATTAATAAATGTCAGAATTACTAAATTCATGAGTAAAATCCATAAATTTCAAATAAATCTCATAAATAAATAACCATATAGAAATCATACAAATTTTGAGAATACTGCGTTAACACACATAGATAATTTTTTTTTTAAATCAATCAAAAGGAAAATTAATGAAATTATATTGAAAATTTGATTGTCCATAAAAACAGAGTATTAAAGAAACACAGAAAAAAAAAATCAAAAATTCAATTAGAAATCAGGAATGCAAGTTACCCAACTCCATATACACAGATGGATAAAAAATTAGGCGTACTAATAATATTCATGATTCGATTAAGAATGAATAAAAAAATATAAAATATAAATATAAATCACATAATATTAACCTGGATAGAGAAGCTGCAAATCTGCAGAGAGTTTTTTTTTTTTTGTCGAATGGAATTTTGTAGGTCTTCTCCTGATTTTAAAAGTGGTGCACAAAACACACAAATGTATCTCATATATTATATTTTTCTACTGAATTCTATGAGAAGCTCTGTTTCTGAAAAAAAAAAAATTCACCTAGACATAACACAAACTGTCCCCAATTTTGTGATCTCGGATAATTTCCGACTGTGCAAGTCAATTAGGCAATAAGAAACTGTTGAACAAAATCAACACAATATAAATGAAAAGATAAAATTAAACAACCTGAGCATTAGTGCAATATAAATGAAAAGATAAAATTAAACAACCTGGGCATTAGTGGACTCCGCCGTTCTAACCACTTGTACACCTCAAAAGACTATGATTGGGCAGTTAAAAATAAATGTAAAAGCTAGTAGAAAATTTTAATGTCAAATTAATATCTTGAATTAATACTGAATTCAAAATAGAAATTTGTATAAAAAATTCAACTAAATTAATAATTTAACCTAGAATTCAATTCATTCAAATATCTATCTTAAACCCTATACTCCGTATTTACCAAAACTAATTTGAGTAGAAAAAATAGAATTGTTCATACCTGGAACTCTTCTTCAATGGAATTTTCGAATACCTAGATTTACCAAAACTAATTTGAGTATAAAATATAGAATTGTTCTGGAGCTCTTCTTCAATGGAATTTTCGAATAAAAGAAGAAAACAAAAGAACATATGTGCCGCCTAAGTATCGAATTGGAAACAGAAATTTGTATAAAAATTCAACTAAATTAATAATTTAACCTAGAATTCAATTTATTCAATCATGAGGATAAATTTGTAATTTTATAATTATATATTTAAAATTATTAAATTTAATTTAAAAGTGTGATAGAGCGATAAAAAATGATAATAAGTGCAATGCAAGGCGATGGATTCTGCGACGCCTAGACACGGGCGGTTTCTAACCGCCGAACCGCCGAAACCGGCGGTTTTAAACCGGTGGTTTCGGTTTTGAAACCGCACCGTAACCTTATTTTCCCGGTTCGGTTACGGTTCTTCAAATGTGAAACCGGCGGTTTCCCGGTTAACCGGCGGTTGGCCAGTTAACCGGCGGTTTGGCCGGTTAACCGGCGGTTTCCCGGTTAACCGGCGATTTTCAATTTTTATTTTATTTTATATACAAATATTTAAATTAAATACTGAAATTAGATAAATATAATTAAATAAATTAAATACTTAACATTTCACTTAAGTCTTAAACTTAATACATAGTAAACTTAAAGAACAAAGTTACAACTTACAAGTTACAAGTTACAACTTACAATTCAAAAGACAAGATAAAAATAAACTAAATACTTCAAAAAATGAAATAGTGAAATACTAATAATACTAAACTTAGTAAACTAGAAGTCTAGAATCGAGGGGGAAATCCCAATACCTCCGGATGAACTCTTTCAATGTGTGACTTGAAAGTTCTGTATCCTCCACCGCGCCTAAATTTATATATTTTTTGACAATAGTTACAACAAACTTCACGTGTATTGTCTATTGGATTTATATCACTCACACGAAAGTGATTTTAGAAACTAGGGTGAAAGTTTCGTTGAATTCGAGGTTGCGGTTGATTGACTTCTTCTTCATCACGTTGACGTACATTAGTAACTCCGGATGAACGGGATGATCCTTCGTTTGCCATTTGAAAAAAATGAGATAGACTTAAGAGTTGAGAGAATAAGAGAGAAATAGAGAATTGAGAAAAGAGAGTTGAAGTGTGAAAAATGAGAAAAGAAAATAGGGTATTTATAGGTGAAAAATGGGCCAATTTTCGGATTTAAAAAAAAAAAAAAAAAATTCCTGCCAAACCGGCGGTTTAACCGCCGGTCCGGTTAACCGCCGGTTTCAAATTCAAAAATCTGACCGTTGGCGATTCAACGGTCCAGATCTGTTGACCGTTTGAATCTCAACGGTCCAGATTAAAAGCGTATTTAAATTAAAAAAAAAATCTAACGGTAATATCCGGCGGTTAACCGCCGGTTCGGTTAAACCGCCGGTTCGGCCCGGTTTCCCCATTTTGAATTTTGTAGCCGTTGGAGATCAACGGTCCAGATCATTTGACCGTTGAATCTCAACGGCTACGATTGATCTGCCATCCGGTTAACCGCCGGTCCGGTTGTAACCGGCGGTTTGGCCGGATTTTTTTTTTTTTTTTTTTTTTTTAAATTCCGAAAATTCCCCATTTTTCACCTATAAATACCCCATTTTCTCTTCTCATTTTTCACACTTCAACTATCAATCTCAACTCTCTTATCTCAATTCTCTATTTCTCTCTTATTCTCTCAAATCTCTCTAATTCTCTCAAACTCTCTTAGTAATATGTCTTCTTCAAGATCATCAAAGGGAAAGGCTATCGTATCTTCTTCACAACAACCTCGACGAACACGTGTTCCATTGTTCAATGACGTCGATGAAGAAGATCAAAATATGCGTAGAATTCTTGGTAACGATATCATCGACCAAATGAACGAAATTGCCACGGATGATGATGATGATGAAGAGATTGAAGTTGAAGGTGGTCCAACTCAAGAAAGTGCAACCGAAATTCCACAACCACCACCTTCGGCGCCTTCAACCGAAATTCCACCACCGCCTTCACAAGCTCGAACTTTTAAATCCGAAATTTTTGCACGTCACTTTCAAAAAGTTCCAACCGGTGAGGTCGATAGATTTATAATTCATTGTAATTATTGTCCAAAGGAGTATAAATTTAAAAAAGGAGGAGGATATGGTACCTTCAAGCTCCACATGGAAAACCACCATCCGGATAGAATGGGAATTACAACGAGCCAAACGCAACTACGAGGATTTACCGGGTCCTCCGGAGGCGGAGTTCAAGGTGAGGTAAGTAATCTAACCTCTCTTTTTAAATATGATCAAACATATTTTAGAAAAATGTTAGCTAAAATGATAAGTGTTCAACATCTTCCTTATAGTTTTGTTGAAAATTTTGCTTTTAATGATTTGGTACAACTTTCACTACAACCAAGCATGAAAAAAATTTCTCGTTCTACGGTTACTCGTGATATTGCTAATATTGTTGGTGAATATAAACTTGCCTTGATCAATATTTTTCGTTCACTTAAGAGTAAAGTTTCTATTTGTTCCGATATTTGGAGTGATAATTTTCAAAAACATTCATATATGGGAGTTACTTGTCATTGGATTGATGATTCTTGGACATTAAACCAAAGATTAATTGCTTATAGGGATTTTGATTGTGTGCACTCGGCCGATGCTATTAAAAGGAAAATTGTTGAAATTTTAAAATCTTATGGTTTAATAAACAAATTTTTTTCAATTGGTTTTGATAATGCTAGTGCTAATAATGCTAGTATCGAACAACTTCGTAATGCATGTCAACCGTATGTTGGTGGAAATTTTTTTCATATTAGATGCATGTGTCATATTTTAAATTTATGTGTTCAAGATGGTTTAAATGCTTTGAGAATTGTTGGGATATGAATCCTAGAACAAGTCCTAAATGATGAATAAAAGATGAAGTTTTGATAAGCCAAAAGTAGTATGAATATTTTCTAAGTGTTGACTAATCTAGTCTAGTTGAGTTAAGTCATCTTGTACAAGACCAGTAGAGTTCACATAAGTTCACATGAAAAGATAAGTACAGTTTATAAGTACTTCATATGTGTTTACAGTATTTGTTTAAGTTTGTTACTGAGCTATTTAAATGTTGTATAGAGCTCATGATGTTTTTATATGTAATAGATTAGTTTTATTGTATAGTTTATAAGTTGACTAAGCTTGTATTATGAAAGCTTAAAGTAATGTAATAGTCTTGATAGGTTTAGTATAGTCTACTGATTGAACAAGGAAGACCAGTCAAGAAGAGTTGAAGTCTACTACTCAAGACAGGTGGACTACAAGACAAGTACATACAAGTCTACTCAAGACAAGTCAACGTGAAGATAGTTAGTTAGAAGCGCGTGTAAAGATAAGGATAGAAGTTAGTTATGGAATAACTAATTCGTAACAGAAACGCGTGGATGGATAAGAAGATTCAGTTAAAGTTAGTTTTCAAGAAAAGTTGGTTACAACTAACTAAGTTCTTGATGTTTGAAGTCTATAAATACTTCATGATGATGATCATTTGAAGACTACTGAAACTCGATATACTGAAGCGTATTAAAGCTATATACTGAAGATTACTCTCAGAGATTGAAGATTCAAAAAGAAGCCAGAAGACAAGTGAAGAATTCAAAAGGCTACTACTGAAGATCAGAGAAGTGTTTAGTTTTTGTTGTTATTTTTCAAGGTGCTAGATACTTGTAAAATTTCTAGTTAGATCATAGACATATCTGGAGGTATAGTCTGTTGAAGATCTAAGTCTTCTTCTTGGGACTTAAAAGACAGGAATATACACTTGTACTCGATTGGAAGAGTTTAGTGGAAACATCACAACTAGGTTGTGAGAGTGGATGTAGACAAGTTGTCGAACCACTATAAATCTTTGTGTGTTGTTTACTTTACTGTTTTAATTGTTTAATTGCTTAATTGTTTACACACATAACTGAACAAGACAAGTTGAGTATAGAACAGAGTTTTCGAATTAAGAAGTTGAGTATAAACTTGAATTGGGCTCATTGTTAATTTCGTATTCCGCATATTGTATTCTGATATATCGAAAGATTTTAGAAAAGTCTATTCACCCCCCTCTAGACATTTTCTTTAGCTTCCCTCGATATTAACTCAACTTTCGGGACCTACAAGTGGTATCAGAGCAGTAGTTTACGAACTGCTGTTTCTTGATAACCGACTTAAGACTTAGGGTGAAGTCTTGTTCCTTGATTGTAGTTGCTTACGTGTTCTTGATAAAAAACTCCTGTTATATCTGTTTCGTGCTCCCTGTTCTTGACTTATCTGTTTTTTTTTATCATAACTCCACTTAGCACTTATTTCTTGAAATCATGTCTCTTGAGATCAGCGCTAACAAGTTACCCAAGTTCCAGGTTCAGGACTATGACTACTGGAAGCTGCGAATGGAAGCCATTTTCAGTTCCACGCACGACCTAATGATCTCTGTTATCACAGAAGGACCTATTGTTACTATGGTTCCTAATACTGCTGTTCTTGACCCAAGCAAACCAATTGGTACCCTCGTCAAGAAACCCAGGTCGGATCTAACCTCAGAAGAAATGCGTCAAAATAATTTGGATAGTTTGGCAAAGAATTACATTTTACACACCCTTCCTAACGAGTATCTAGGAAAAGTGTTAAAATGTAAGACTGCCAAAGAGATGTGGGACAGACTAGCTATCCTTTGTGAAGGGACCTCCCTAATCAAAGAGAGCAAACTCTCCACAGCTGTCCAAAGATTTGAATCATTTCAGATGAAAGCTGGCGAAACTATCGACCAGCTGGATACTCGTTTTACTAAGATCATGAATGATTTGGAAGTACTTGGTAAATCTTATACTGCTCGTGAGATCAATCTTAGGATTTTGAAGAGTCTTGATGGTCGTTGGAAAATGGTAAAGATGCTTGTTAAGAACACTCAAGATATTGATACGTGGACTGCTGAAACCATGTTTCAAACTCTTAAAGCCCATGAGTTTGATTTAGACGAAGATGAACCACTAGCCAGTAGTGATAGAGAACATGCTGTATCTAAGAACGTTGCCTTTAAGTCTAGCTCTTCTAAGTCCTCTAAGGTAGACAGGTCCAAGTCTAGAACTAAGTCTGCCTCTGTGAAAGATGAGTTAGATACTGATCTTAGTTTAAAGGATCAGATGAGTCTCATGGTTAGAAAGTTTGATAGGCTCAATAAACGCTTCGGAAGATACAAGAAGTTCTATAGGGATCATAGAGCATCTACTTCTAAGAACTCGTCTGAGACCAGACGAGACCGAAACTCGTCCGAAAGGAGAGACGAAGTCTCGAAAAGTAACAGACGAGATAGAGAGTCTGACGATGGGAAGATTCAACGTTCTGATAGACGTGATAAACGTAGGGACAAATCTCCTATTAAAAAGGCTACTAATGATCTTTTGTGCTATAATTGTGAAAAGCCAGGTCACTACATATATGAATGTCCAGACCTGAGCACTGATGATCGTGAAGAACGCAAGGCACGAAGAGAAAGAAGATATAACCGTGGCAAAAAGGCTATGATGGCCAATGATGACTCTGATTCGGATTCAGACGAGTTGCCATCGTCCGTATCTAGTCACTCAACTGATCAAGATCACGACGAAGCATTCATAGTAGATGATGGCCTATGCTGCATGGCTAAAATCGACCAAGAGGTATCATCTGCTACATCTTTTCAATCTTGTGATGATTCAGAAACTGATGAAAGTGACACTGCTAGTAGTGAAGTAGGAAGTAGTCTTCAGCACTCGACTAGTGCAGTCGAAGACGACCTTCTACTTGCTAACCAAGCATTCATTGAAGTCAGTGATGAAAACATTGCATTAAAACAAGAAATCATTGATCTTAAGGAAGCTCAGTCAAAAGTAGATCCTAATATAACAGTCCTAAATAAACGCTTGACTGAAGAGTTGAGTAAACTCAAAGAAAAGTGTGCGTTGACAGACAGGTTATATCAAGACCTACTTAAGATACATGCAACTGAGAGAAATGAATTCAATGTTTTAAAGAACAAGTGCAACAGACTTGAAGAACGTAATAAGTTCTTAGAGACCGAGGTAGTTACACTTGATCTCAAACTTACTGACCTGGTTAATTCTTCAAAGATTAACCTTGAACTGTCAGATAGGTATAGAGATCCAGGTGACAAGACTGGTATAGGTGCTGAGTCATCTAGCTCGTCTACTCGAGTCATTAAGAACCCTACTACCATTAAAGCAAGACTTTTGCCAAATGATAAAGGAAAAGGACCAATGTTATACGATATTGGAACTCCTTCTAATGGTACTGTACCTAAACAAGCTCGAGTTAACATTCCGATTACCAAGGGAGGTAAAAAGAATGGTAACAGCAAGCCTGTTCCATCTAGAACTAATCTTCAAAGGACCACTAATCGTGGACGACCCAACCAGGTCAGATACGAGGACTGGTATCCTGAGGAGACGAGTACTAGACAGGTACAGACTAGACGACAAGAGTCTAGACCTCCATTTATAAGGCAGTCTCAACTCTACTCGTCTAGACCTAGACAGGTAGCTCCAAAATATCGTACACAAGCTGTCCTATATCCTCCACCTCTATCATACGATATTTTAAGTGAGGAAAGACCCAAACGCGTCTATAAACCGTATGGACCTAATGCTTTCAAACCCTACTCTAACTATCATAGACAAGTGCCTGCTCAAGTAGAGATTAAGTCGAAAGGCTATCTCCAAAGAGTAGACCCGAACTCGACTGATAGGCCAGAGAAGGACAACAAGGTCTTATTTTGCAAAAAATATGGGCGAAAGCTTAAAAGATCGAACTTGTTCAAGACTCCAATGTATATCTGGATTCCTCTGAACATGACTAACCCCCAAGGACCCCAATAAACAAATGGGTACCTAAGTTATTGAATATCATCTATTGCAGGGTCGACTTGACTTGTATAAGAAGGGTGGCTCAGTAGGAGAAACCTGGTACATAGACAGTGGTTGTTCGCACCACATGACTGGTACCAAAGCTCTCTTGTCTAGCTACCATGAGCAAGAAGGACCAAAAGTAATATTTGGTGATAGCTCCACTGCTGTCACTAAAGGATTTGGTTACATCCGGAATGGAGACGTCGAAATACAAGATGTTTCATATGTTGAAGGTTTGAAATATAATCTACTCTCTGTTTCACAATTTTGTGATCGTGGTTACAAAGTGCAGTTCAAAAGCCGCAAATGTGAAGTCATCGACAAAAGGACACACACAGTTCTACTTGTCGGCGTAAGACAAGGTAGTGTGTACATAGTGAACTGGAACAGTTGTCCGAGGGACACCTGCCTACTTACTAAGAATCCTAAAGAACTTGGCTGGCTCTGGCATAGACGCCTCTGTCATCTAAACATTAAGGTTCTTAATAAGATAGCCAGAGATTACCTTGTAGAAGGTATTCCCAATGAAGTTTACTACAAGTCACATGTATGCACGACTTGTCAACAGGGTAAACAGGTTAAAGGTTCATTTAAGTCAATTCATACTCTCTCAACTAGTAGAGTTCTAGAACTCCTACATATGGATCTTCATGGACCAATAACTCCTCCAACCTTGAACGGTAGAAGGTACACACTTGTTGTTGTAGACGACTATTCTAAGTTCACTTAGGTAGTCTTTCTACACAAGAAGAGTGATACACAAACACTTCTGCCTGAACTGTTGAAGAAGTTACAAGTTGAGAAGAACCAGTCTATTGTCAAAATTCGAAGTGACAAGGGAACTGAGTTCATTAATTGCTATATCAATGAATTTTGTACTAAACGTGGTATCCAGCACCTTACTAGTGCAGCTAGGACACCACAACAGAACGGTGTAGCAGAAAGAAGGAATCGAACTCTCAAAGAAGCCTATAGAACCATGATAGCTGAGTTCAACACACCTCAAAAGTTTTGGGCTGAAGCTATCAACACTGCATGCCATTCACAGAATAGAAGCGCGATCAACAAAGCTCTAGGCAAGACACCTTATGAGGTTTGGAAAGGTAGAAAACCAAGAGTTTCATATTTCCATATATTTGGCTGTAAGTGTTTCATTCACAACAATGGAAAGAGCAAGTTGAATGCTTTCGATGCTAAAGCAGACGAGGGGATATTCTTAGGATACTCCTCGACTAGCAAAGCATTTAGAGTATTCAACTACTCAACTCTTTGTGTGGAAGAAACACCACATGTGGTTTTCGATGAATCTCAACAGGACTCGTCTGCCGACAAGATCAGTAAGAAGGTAACTGATCTATCTATCGAATCTGACAAAGATTCAGAGATATATGAATCCGTTCAAGCCTACAACCCATTCCTAAAAGCTCTCGATTCTGATGACAAGGAGAAAGTAAGTGCTCAAGGTAAGTCCTCTAGACCAGTTGACATGCCTGCTCTAGTTGACTCATCTACTCCTGGCAAATCTGTTGATGATACAAATGATGTTGACATGCATGATGCTGTACATGATATAGACGATGATAGTATTCCTGTTAAGAATAGGAAAACATGGAAATCTGCGCATGATACTGAAAATATCATTGGTGACTCTACTATAGGTGTGAAGACTAGACGACAACTCTTTGAGTCGCAAGAACAGTCTAGTCCAACTATGTTTTGCTGGTGTTGTTTCCTCTCATCTATTGAGCCTGCCACTGTTAAAGAGGCATTGGCTGATAGTAATTGGATCATCGCTATGCAAGACGAGTTGAACCAGTTTGTTCGAAACGACGTCTGGGAACTTGTCGATAGGCCGAAACATCATAATGTAGTTGGCACTCGATGGATTTTCAAGAATAAGAAAGATGAGAATGATTTAGTCGTTAGAAATAAGGCTAGATTAGTCGCCCAAGGCTACTCACAAGCTGAAGGCATAGACTATGATGAAACATATGCTCCTGTTGCTAGACTAGAAGCCATTAGATTGTTCCTTGCATATGCTGCTCACATGAAGTTTACTGTATATCAAATGGATGTTAAAAGTGCCTTTCTTAACGGTATTCTTGCGGAAGAAGTGTATGTTGAACAACCTCCAGGTTTCGAAGTCAAAGGCAACCAGGTGTACAGATTAAAGAAGGCCTTATACGGACTAAAGCAAGCTCCAAGAGCATGGTATGACACTCTATCTCTCTTTCTATTGGAAAATGGTTTTACTAAGGGCAAGGTCGATCGAACCTTGTTCAGAAGACAAGAAGGGAAGGACATTTTACTCGTCCAAATTTACGTAGATGACATCATTTTTGGGTCACCTAACAAAAAGCTGAGTGAAAGTTTTTCAACACTCATGCAAAGTAAATTTGAGATGTCTATGATGGGTGAAATGAACTACTTTCTTGGACTTCAAGTAAAACAAACTCCTGAAGGTATTTTCATAAATCAGGCGAAATACACTAGAAATCTTCTAGACAAGTATGGGATCAAAACATGTAAGTCCACTGGTGTACCAATGCAACCAACTTACAGAATGGATCCAGATGAGAACGGTAAATGTGCTGACCAATCCTATTATCGTGGCTTAATTGGTTCTTTACTGTATCTAACTGCTAGTAGACCTGACATTGCATTCTCTGTTGGTGTTTGTGCTCGATTCCAAGCCAATCCAAAAGAAAGTCACATGGAAACTACCAAAAGGATCTTGAAATATTTGAAAGGGACCATCAATCGTGGTATATGGTATCCTTCAAATGATGACCTATCCTTAAGTGGGTATTCAGACTCAGACTTTGGAGGCTGTAGAATAGATAGGAAATCTACTTCTGGTTCTTGTCAATTTCTAGGCACAAAACTCATATCTTGGTTTTCTAAAAAGCAGACTAGTGTTGCAACTTCAACTACCGAAGCCGAGTACATGGCTGCTGGTAGCTGTTGTAGTCAACTACTCTGGCTCATGCAACAGCTTCGTGATTACAATATACATGAATCAAATGTTCCTATTTTCTGTGATAGTAATAGTGCAATTGCCATTACACAAAATCCTGTTTTACACACACGATGTAAGCATGTTGATGTGAAGCATCATTTCATACGTGATCATGTAGAAAAGAAGGATATTCGCATGGAAAAGATTCATACTGATTTTCAAAGAGCTGACATTTTTACAAAACCATTAGCTGAGGCACGATTTCGTGAGTTATGCATTAGTCTAGGACTAATTGATTTAGATCCTACTTGCCTATAGCTATGTACTAACAGACAGGTACATCAATAAGAGGAGACAAGATCACTAGACCAGAGCACTCGACTACTCATCCAACAGACAGGTATACAAGGCTAGACTAGATGACCAAAACAACCCAATGAGGAAGCTGGTAAAGCTGAGGGTAATACTAAGGGAATAAACATTTAAGGGGGAATCCTTGATTTCTTAAAAATCCTTATGTTGACTCTTATGTTTGTTAATAGGTCATCTTGTTCGAAACCTTGATCATTGCTTTAGATTGATATTCATCTTATTTATCTTACTCTACCTGTACCTACGATTACACATTGAAAATGATGAGATAGGTACATACAGTCGTTCGACGTTCAGAATAGACAGGCACAGGCGAAGGGGGAACTCGTCTTGTGTACTTGAGCCAACTCGTCTTGCGAAGCTTAAGTCTACTCGTCTGTTCTGGATGGACTCGAACAGACAAGCTAAGTGTTTCTCTTGATTGAAAAATGCTAAGTGTTTGATCACATCAAATTAAGGGTATTATTGTAATTAGATATTGCTAGAATTTGAAAACCCTAGAATTGGATTTATACACTCCATTTTAATGAGGTGTATACACCCAGTTCTTACTCTACTACACTAGGTCAGATGTATACACTCCCTGTCCTAACTAAGAAGAGTCGGACTTCAAAACTTACAATATCAAATCACATAATATTCTCGATTCCGTAACCGAATTTCAAGGGTCTCGACCGTTAGATTAAACAAAACAATCTTTGTCGTTGGATCACTTTTCAGTTCTAACAAAACTCACCCTTCCCACAACTCGACTTACGTTTTCATAACTCTCCTACTCTAGCTCTCGAGTTTCTTGCAAATCAAACCTACCTAGTTCTTACTTTACTCTCTAAAAGATGTCGATTGTTTCTCTTTTCGATGTCAGAACTAACATGCAAGCGAGGTTCAATCTTGGAAAGTATATTTCGGAGAACAAGGTGCATGTGGAACCCTCGATGTTCTTCAAAGGGCTTCACACTGCTGGAAACCAAGAGATCCTTGATAAGTGCTCACATTGTGGATTGAAGCCTTATCTGGAAGCATTTCCTCAAGTCGTCTTGGAGGAAGAGGTGTTATTGTTCTATGCCAACGCCACAAGACGAGGAGATGAAATTGAATCTTTCATAGGAACGAACCGAGTTGAACTCACTCGTGAGGTGCTTTTCAGGCATTTAAGGCTGCCCATCGGAACGATTGATGTGGAGAACTATGCCACTGGACAAGAGATGAGGTATTTGAGCATCTTTTGTGGAAGGAAGTTGAAGCTCAAATCGGACGGCAAGGCCCCTGCTGTTAAGAAGGCCGAATTGTTGGAGAAGTATCGCACTCTACTGGACATAGCAAGTAAGATGCTTCTATGTGCCACTGGTTCATTTGATGCAGTCACCCAAGCCAAGACAAGGGTGATGGCGGCAATCTACGACGGAATTACTGAAGGCAATTGGTTCAAGCTGATTGCGGATCGGATGATGTATTTCGAGAAGAGTGTTCGAGTGGATACCGATTCATGCAATTGGGTGGTGTCTCACACGGTTGGGTACGGCAACAAGTTGAGTATCCTACTCCCCTTGTTGTTACCCAACAAGTCGGACTGGAGCAAAGGAAAGCCCTTCCATCCTCTCAAATTCTACTTAAAGTCGGAAGCCCAGAGGAAGCAGGCTGCTGCGAGGCCAGCTGCCCCAAGACGAGTTCAGATAGACGACTCAGACGTCTTACCCTATGGCAACTCATCTAGTTCCTCAGAAGATGAGTCCGATGATGAAGAAGCGAAGGCCACTGCGAAAGCTGAGTCGAATGGTGATGATTCAGAAGAGACCCAATCAGAGGAGGAGACTGATCTAGTGAAGAAGCCTAGTGCTCAAGTTCCTGAGATGTATACTCTTGTAAGAGTTGGAACTCCACCTCCACCAGAAGAGACGAGTCACCAGGTTGGTACCTCTTCACAAACTTTGTCAATTCCTTCTCTCTCTCTCTCTACTGTTCGAACCAAGGCTAGATCACATCGATCTAGGCCTCGTCCTTTACCCTCAACCTCACATGTACTGGCGGCATTACCGCTTAGAGCCAGTCATCCCCAAATCACTCCCAAACAAGATACAACTGATACTCCGACAGTTGTCATACCTGACCTAGCCACATCAAAGCCCATAGAGACCACTGCCTTTACTCCCTCTCCCTCACCAGAATATGGTGAACCCTCCAACCCATCTACTTCAGACAAGACGCCAGTTGCCACTGCAACAGCTGAGTTAGAGACCCCATCTACTCAGGACCCGTCTGTTGTTAGATTTGAATCCCTGGTATATTATCCGATGTGTCTGCGAGAGAAGAGGGTTCGTGCTCGAGTTTCAAGAAATCTGAAGAAGCAGCTCTCGACTCTTGACATCGACACAGCTTCTGAACAGTTTGAGAAGCTCGTACGGATTTGCACGTGGTTTGCTCTGAAGAAATCTTCTACGGATGATCTTTTTGAAGTCATTCAAGGCATGGGCGGAATCTCCAATTTCATGGATTGGGAGATGGAACAAAAAGAAAACAGTGGAGTTAAGGATCACTCTGAACTGTTCCCTCGCAAAGCCTTGGTTGATTTAGTCAAAAAGCTGCTGAATATTCCGGATGGTGTCATTGAGGATGTGTTCGCATTCGACGTCGGAACCCAGACTGATCTGGTGGAAGACGAGATCAAGCCGGAAGTAGTTGAGATGGCAGTTCAGACTTCAGAACAATTGGAAGAAATTGTTGAAAGTGATGAAGATGAAGTCGACTCACTCATGCTTGGTAAAGAAGATGATGAGTTCTTGGATGCTGAGATGTTTGATGAGGATGAAATTAAAGCCATTGATGATGAAGTTGTTGGAACTCCCATTTCTACTCAAGTTGTTCCAGAAAGATTTTTGGATGAATTAAAGACGGATCTAAGAAGTGTTGTTCATACTGCCATAGACGAGTTCTTAAACTTGAAGATGAAGGATGTGCTAGTTGAACAGAATCAGTCACTTGTTGACAACTCCAGAGACTTAATTGTTGCTGAAGTCAACAAGATGGACTCAACTTTCCGAGAAGAGATGTTTGCTCAATTTGAAGACTTTCTGAAGAAACAAGTTGATTTTTCAGAAAAGAGGTCAATCTCGTTTGCTCGATCACTATCTGAAGAGTCAAGCAAAATGGAGAGACTCTACAGAGTTAAAGTTGCTATTGCTGATGAACAGAGACGGGAAGCACAAGATCAATTGGTGCGTTCTCGGGATGTTCTAAATGAGTTAACTGCACAGAATACTCTTCTTCGTCAGACGGCTACTCATTTGAAAGATGAACTGGTTTTATGTACAAGGAAGTTGGAACTGGTTACTGATAGATTAGACAAGATGAGTCTTGAGAAAACGCATCTGAAACACATTGAGTCAGCTGCTGAAGCTATGAAGCAAGCTATGCTAGAAGAGATGACTCGATTTACTAGTCTTTTCACTCTTAAGGCTACTGATGAAGCCAAAAAGGGGGAAGAGTCAAGTAAGATTGAGAAGGCTAAGTCTGCTGAACCAGAAGCTAAGGAGGCTGCTGAAGCAATACAAGAGCTCAGAAGGCCTAAGAGAAGGCTAGTCAAGACTGCTGAACTTGAGAAGGTAAGAGAAGATGAGCTGAAGTTAGCAAAAGGCAAAGCTGTTGCTGCGTCTCCTGAAGCAGAGATTCAGACCAGACGAGAGTTAAGAGAAAGTTGAATATTGAAGAGCCTACTGCTACTGCAACAGTTGAGAAGAAACAAAGAATTGCTGATGATGAGATTCATTATGCAAGCAAAAAGAAGATTACTAAGCATATTGAAAGGCTGCAGAAGTTGAAAGCTGATGAAGACAAGATGGAAGACAAGTTCATTGATCACTTCATAGATAATGAGCATAGAGCTGAATGGATTGAAGTGAAGAGTCAATGGGAACTTGATCATTGGATAATTAGGAAGTATGGTGATGCTGAAAGTCAAGATGAACTGTATTCTTTATTTGACAGGTTCATGGAAGGACAACACAGGAAGTTGTGGCATCTAATCTTGAGGATTTCTGCTGGTGCTAACTTCAACATTCTTGTTCCTGAATTTCCTGAATGGAAATGTCCCATGACAAGTTCAGGTAAAAGAGTTGACATCAATAGAATCAAGAAATTTGAAGAACAACTACTCGAGAAAGAGAAGATTGAAGATGAAGACCATATCTGTCTGATTCACAAGAGACTCCTTGATGCATTCTGCGTTCCAAATCCAGAAGGAGGTACTCTTTCAGATTAGTTTTGTTTGTTTGAAGTTTAGTTTTTTTTGCTCTGATACTTAGTTTTTTTTTGTTATTCAAAGTATGTGTAATCTACTGATCTATTTTGAATGAATGAAAGATAAGTACTATTTGATGTTAAAAGACAAGGTAACTACTTAACTAGTCTACTTATGAGAAAAGATTCAAGTAGTTTTGGCTTCATCAAAAAGGGGGAAATTGTTGGGATATGAATCCTAGAACAAGTCCTAAATGATGAATAAAAGATGAAGTTTTGATAAGCCAAAAGTAGTATGAATATTTTCTAAGTGTTGACTAATCTAGTCTAGTTGAGTTAAGTCATCTTGTACAAGACCAGTAGAGTTCACATAAGTTCACATGAAAAGATAAGTACAGTTTATAAGTACTTCATATGTGTTTACAGTATTTGTTTAAGTTTGTTACTGAGCTATTTAAATGTTGTATAGAGCTCATGATGTTTTTATATGTAATAGATTAGTTTTATTGTATAGTTTATAAGTTGACTAAGCTTGTATTATGAAAGCTTAAAGTAATGTAATAGTCTTGATAGGTTTAGTATAGTCTACTGATTGAACAAGGAAGACCAGTCAAGAAGAGTTGAAGTCTACTACTCAAGACAGGTGGACTACAAGACAAGTACATACAAGTCTACTCAAGACAAGTCAACGTGAAGATAGTTAGTTAGAAGCGCGTGTAAAGATAAGGATAGAAGTTAGTTATGGAATAACTAATTCGTAACAGAAACGCGTGGATGGATAAGAAGATTCAGTTAAAGTTAGTTTTCAAGAAAAGTTGGTTACAACTAACTAAGTTCTTGATGTTTGAAGTCTATAAATACTTCATGATGATGATCATTTGAAGACTACTGAAACTCGATATACTGAAGCGTATTAAAGCTATATACTGAAGATTACTCTCAGAGATTGAAGATTCAGAAAGAAGCCAGAAGACAAGTGAAGAATTCAAAAGGCTACTACTGAAGATCAGAGAAGTGTTTAGTTTTTGTTGTTATTTTTCAAGGTGCTAGATACTTGTAAAATTTCTAGTTAGATCATAGACATATCTGGAGGTATAGCCTGTTGAAGATCTAAGTCTTCTTCTTGGGACTTAAAAGACAGGAATATACACTTGTACTCGATTGGAAGAGTTTAGTGGAAACATCACAACTAGGTTGTGAGAGTGGATGTAGACAAGTTGTCGAACCACTATAAATCTTTGTGTGTTGTTTACTTTACTGTTTTAATTGTTTAATTGCTTAATTGTTTACACACATAACTGAACAAGACAAGTTGAGTATAGAACAGAGTTTTCGAATTAAGAAGTTGAGTATAAACTTGAATTGGGCTCATTGTTAATTTCGTATTCCGCATATTGTATTCTGATATATCGAAAGATTTTAGAAAAGTCTATTCACCCCCCTCTAGACATTTTCTTTAGCTTCCCTCGATATTAACTCAACTTTTGGGACCTACAAGAATGCATATTACTCCTATTAAAGATGCTATTACTTATTTGACGAGGCGTAGTAGTATGATGAAAAAATGGAAATTTTTTTGTAGAAGTAGGAATGTGCATCCGAAAAAAATTTCTCTTGATGTGTCAACACGGTGGAATTCCACTTATAAATTGTTAAAAGATTCGGTTGATTATAAAGATACTTTATGTGATTTTTTTGAAGAAGAAAAATGTGGATTTGGTTTACTTCCTGAAGATTGGAATCATTGCATAAAAATTATTAAGGTTTTGGAAACTTTTAATAATGCTACTTTTGCTATGTCTAAAGTTTACGAACCTACTTCTCATATGGCACTTGAAAATTGTCTAAAAATTGTCAACGTTTTAGCACGTTACAAAAACGATTCACAATTACATGAAGCTATTGCTCCTATGTTGGAAAAATGGAAAAAATATTTTGCTATAATCCCCCCTATATTCTTAGTTGCTAAAGTTTTTGATCCTAGATATAAGTTAGAGGGTCTTAAAGATATGTTAACTTTGTATTATAAAAAATTATATCCTATTTCCGAATATCCTAATGAACAACCGAACATCGATCATTTCATATTCGAAGTTCAACAACTTATATTATCATTAATTAAGGAGTATATGGATACACATGGTTTATCCTCTTCTAGTTCTAATGCTAGTTTTGACGAACAAAATGATTTGGATGAAAATATGGATGATGTTGATAGCTTTCTTTTTCCACGTAATTGTAAAAGATCAAATTTTACATATACTCAAGAATATGAAAGCTATGAAAGGAATACATCAATGGAAAATATGGAAGGAGACTTTGACATATTAAAATGTTGGTCGACGGTGACTCAAGTATTTCCGGCAATGTCAATGCTTGCAAGAGAAATTTTTGCGGCTCCAGCCTCAACCGTTGCCGTTGAGCAAGCTTTTAGTGTAGGAGGTTATACTTTGGATGCAACGAGGTCCAATATGACCGTTGAAAACGTAGAGAACCAATGCTTACTTGATGATTGGATAAGAGCCGAAAAAAGAGCTCAATCGTTAGAAGATGAAAATGAAGAAGACGAGGAATGGACCTCTACGGGCAGAAGTGAAGAATGAACTCAATGAAGTGAAGAATGAAGAATCGAGTTGAGGTAAGTTGAGGTAAGAGAACTACGTGGACTTTGATTCCAATTTCCGTTGAATTTGGATACGTAGGCAACTTAATTTAAAATTTTTGAACTTAGAATTTCTAAGTTTAATATTTAAAATTAAGCTCAAGTCCAATTTCTTTTAACCCCTCCCCTCCCCAATTTTTTTGTAATTTATTGTTGTATTTATAAGTTGTAATTTGTAAATGTAATTCTAAAGTTTTATTTATTTTTTCAAGTTGTAAGACGTAAGTTGTAACTTTGTAAGTTGTAAATTATAATTAATTTATTTTTTGAAGTTTTTATCACTCACATAAATCACATTATATAATTTAAATTTATTCTCTTAATATTTAATACTTTATAGTTTATAACTTAATAATATTAATAATTAGTTTGTTAAAGTCTTAAAGACTTAAAGTTAAAATCACAATTTACAATATATAATTTATAAAAACAATTAACAACAAAGGTTAAAAGTTAAAACGAGTATAATTTAAGTTGTAAAAATAATTTTAACTTAAAACGATCGAAAAAAGAGTCGAAAACGATCGAAAAAAGTAAAAAACGAGGCGAAAACGAGCAAAAAAAAAAAATATATATATATATATAAACCGCCGAACCGGGAAACCGCCGGTTTGAAAACCGTAACCGTAATCGGCGGTTCGTGGTTCGGTTACGGTTGCCGGAAAACCAAAACCGTACCGGTTTCTAACCGAAACCGGCGTTTTTGAACCGTTGCCCATGTCTAGCGACGCCAAATGCAACAGGTAGCAGGTCATCAAATATAAGTCATTAGATTTCAGATCTGATGGCTCAGATTACTGGACTGTTGATAGTCCAGGCGACACTGAATTGTCCTTAGAAGGCCCCTTCTTTCTTTCTCACATTCTTTCTCTTTTTAATCTAATTCTAAATTCTTTTTTCTTTCTTCTCTCTTCTTTTAGGTGCTGTTTGGTTAGGGATGGTGGTGGATGGGATGGGGATGGAGATTGAAAAAATATGGATGGGGTAATCCATGAATAGTAATTGAATAAAAATTGTGTTTGGATTGAGATTGAAAAATAGGTGTGGGTGGAGAACTTTATGTCAAATCAAGTAGGAGAAAGAACAAATGTGTGGAATAAAGTAGGAGAGAGAATAAATATGTGAAAGAAAAGTAGGAGAGAGAATAAAATGTGTGGAAGAAAAGTATGAGAGAGGATGAGTGATTAAAAGAAAAAAAGAGTGATGTGATTGTATAAAAATAGGTATATAGATGTATTATAGAAGTGGATGGGTATTTGAATGGGTATTTGGATGGAGAGGGATGAGATGGGGATGGCCCATCCAAATCCGGATGGGCCAATCCCAAACAGAAATCAATTTTACTGTAAATTTAATATATACATATCTACCCTTATATACTAATTATGAATCCTTCAATTCTAACGTGTCTTCTTTAAAACTCTCTAAACAGAAATCTCTTATGTAGAGTAGGATTTAACTCTATAGTATAGTATAGGGATTATAGTATAATATTTTTTAATCCTAATATTTTTTATGTTTTGTGTTTGTTTTGGAATTTATGTAGGGTAGGATTTAACTTTATAGTATATGATTATAGGTTTTATAGGTATCTATATAGGGTTTGTAGGTATTTATAGGGTTGACTTTTATAGAGTTTATTGGTATTTATAGGGTGGGATTTTGAAATCCTGAATTGAAATCCCAAAGTGTAACGGGTGGAGTTTCGAAATCCCAAATTCAGATTTTCCATCCCAAAACAAACATGCCCTTAAATTCTAGAATTTTAATTTTTTTTTTTTTTAAATTTAAAAACATTTTCTCTTTCCTCTTCATTTCTCTCTCTTCTAAACATATTTTTTAATTTTTATTTTTAATATATAATGTATTTTTTAATCATTCTCTACCATAATAAATTTTTATTAAATAATTTTCTTCTTCGGAATCCCGCATAGTTGCGATCTTGCACTAGTATATAATATATATATATATATATATATCACATTTTTTTTAAATATTAAAATTATCTATTTTACTAAGCAGTTTTTTTTTAAAAAAAATATTACTTTAAAATTAATAATATATCAAAATTTATTTAGTACGTTGTGTATTACATTAGTATGTGAATTTTACACTAGTTTTATACTAATTCTACACTTTTTATTTTCTCTGTTTACTTTCAATTATTTACTTATTTTCTTCTCTAGTAATATAAATAAAATTTGTATATTAAAAAAAAAAAAAATCACTGTTTACTTACAATAGTAGTTACTACAGTCTACAGTATGTTATTAAAATTTACCATAATTGCACCGACTAACAGGTTGGAGGTTGAAAATTCCCTCATCACCGTCACAGGTTTCTCAATTATATCATTTTTTTTAAAAAAAACATGCATTCAATTAGATCTATCAATTCTGCTGTAAAGTAAAATAAAAATCGATCTGTCAATTCATGCTATCGAAAAAAAAGAAAAAAAAAAAAAAAGAATTCAGATACCAATTAGTATTTGGGAAATATTACAAACCTAGATAAGTTTCTAAAAAATCCTGGAACACACAGACCTAGGCTACCCTCCCCTACGTTATGTTTTGTACTCCATAACTTATTAAGTTTCATATAAAAATTTATAACAAAACATATTGTTGTTATTTTATTCTTTTCTTTTTTTTTTTTACTTGGCACCTTATATTTATTTTATCTTTTGCCTCATCTATTTTCAGTTTATTAGCTTTTTTTCTCTTTTGTCTACTTTCAGTTCCGTGAACATTATTTTCTTCAACTTTATGTTTATATATGACTTTTTGATAGTGCAAACAGAAAAAGGAAACTAGAGTAGGGGGACATAAAGTTGGAATATTAAGTAAATACATTAAAAGTAAAAATAATAAAAATAAAAGGAGAGAAAAAATACATGCCGCAAACAACAAAGAAGAAGTAAATAGATCTCATTGGCATTTTTTTAAAAAAAAATTATAAATGTTTTTGACTATATAGAGAATAAATTACAACATATATTTAAAAAAAATAATAACCTTGATGTTTTACCATAACAATTATACCACCTACCTTAATCAATCAATAATTTTAGACAAAATCTTGTATTAATTTAGGATAATTTTTAATATCACATCATTTTTCAACTAATAACACAATTTTGCATATAGTTAGACATATTTGTACATATAAATGTGTGGTATTAGTTTATAAGTGTAGTAGTAAAAGTAATGTGATATTAAAAATTGAATTAGTTGCCCGTGCAGCTGATGCGGAAAGTGTAATTCATAATTTAAATACAAAGTTTTTAAAATCTACAACCACGTTAAATTATAACACATGAAAATCAATTAAATCAACAAACGACATATAAGTAAATTTATAAATTACAAGAGGATACATCATCGATATGAACTACTTATTACTCCCTCCTCCTTAATTAAACTCTTTCACATTTTATTATATATTTTTTTTAATTACATCACCTTTAAAATATTTATTTATTCTATTATACATTTTATTCAATTATATTTTTTTTTTAATTTTTTTTATGTCAAAAATCATAAGAAGCTAATACAAGAAAAGTAGAAAACAACTTGAACCAACCTGATGGGCTATCTATTAAGATTTTTGTAGATTTGGACGCTACAAGAACAATTTCAATGAATCACGAAAGCCTAAGGTCAAACTTGGGCCTCTCTGGCCCAAATACAGACATTTTAGGGTTGGGGTATATACCCCTCCAGCTTTGTTAGATACACTCCCCCGATACATATACTCCCCTTAAAGTACCTCTGAGATAGATGCACTCCCCCCAAATTGTCTATTATACCCCTTTATCTTAAAAATTGGTATGATAAATGCACCCCCCATAAAACCCTAATTTCTTCATTTCTTCCCCAATCCTTCTTTCCCCCTCATTCCCTCCTTCCCCTTCGTTTCTCCAAGCCACTGCCGCCCCAAGCCACCTCCTCCGGCGTCGCCCGCTCCAGCGTCGCCGCCCTGAAGAAACAGGTAGGTTTTTTTTTTTTTCTGCAAGCGGCGGCGCCGCCTCCTCCCCACCGCCCTCTTCACCCCCTCCCTCTCGCCGTCGAACTCCCCCTCCCCTCCTCCTCTCGCCGTCGAACTCCCCCTCCCCTCCTCCTCTCGCTGTCGCACTCCCCCTCCCCCATTTTTTCTAAATTTTTTTCTGCAACAAATTAGCGGCGCGGCGGCGCCGCCCCCTCCCCTAGCGTCGCCGCCTCCGTCCCCTCCCCAGCGTCGCCGCCTCCGCCCCTTCTCTCGGCCTCCACCGCTGTGAAAGTTGAAACCCTCCCCCAAATCGTCACAGGTTTTTTTTTTTTTTTTTTTTTTATTTTCGACTATTTTGGGTCGCCTGAAAATCCTCTCGTCGACAATAGTTCGTCGATGAGAGTGTTTTTGGCCGACCCAAAATGGCCGAAAATTTCAGTTTTCTTAAAAAAAAAAAATCATTCGAAACACATAGTCGACCGGAGTACTTTTGGTCGACAAACCAGAGTTGACAGGATTACTTTTGGTCGACAAACCAGTGTCGACCGGAGTGTTTTTGGTCGACTCTGATTTGTCGACCAAAATAAAGTTTACTTTTTTTATTTTCAAAGTCTGATTTTTAAAATTTCTAAATTTATTTTGCGACCGTCGTTTGTTGAGCGGCGACGACCGTCGTTTGTTGGGCGGCGGCGGCCGTTTGTGGGTAGGGTTAGGATTAGTGATAGAATTATGGTTAGTTTAAATTTAAATTGAAGGGGAGTGTATCTATCTTTGTGTATTTTAATAAAGGGTAAAACAGGTATTTTACATGATTATTTAATTAATAAAAGTGGAGGGGGTGTATTAAACAAAGCTGGAGGGGTATATACCCCAACCCGACATTTTATTGATTCATATCTGCATAAACGCGCGATGCATTCAAATTAAAAAAAAAAAAACTAGAAAATTGTATGATTAAAATTAGGCATATATAAAATCGAAATCAAAACTGGATGAACCGCCCAAATCAATTAAAATAAGGTTTGGTTTCAATTTTGAAATTTCAAAACTGTCGGTTCGACAGTTAAATCGGTCAAACCAGCGGTTTACTTTTTTTTTATTTTTTGTTATTTTATCTAATATTGTAAATGCAATTATTTTTTAATTTAAATGTTGAAGAGTAAATAAAATTATTTTTAATTTAAATGTTGAAAATATATTTCATACAAGTTTTTGTAATTTAACTAATAACTTTGACTAATTTTTAAAAAATTATGAAATAATTGTGACATATGCTTATAAAAATTATAGAAATATTATTTTCATTAAAATTTAAAAATTATTTGAATCTATTAAATTGAAAAATAAAAATTCCGTTTTCCAAACTTAAGAAAAGTCCTAAAAAATTGAATAATTGTGAAATATTTTATACTAAAAAAATTAATTAACAAAATTATAGAAGGCAATAACATAAAATTATACTACTAATTAGCAAATTATAGTTGAAATAGTGGTTAATTAATAAATAATTAGCAAATATTAAGGAATACAATAAAACTTATCATTATGATTTCATTCCATAATTCAAAATGCATTAAATTTTTTTCTATAATAAATTGCAGATTTGAAGGCAAAAATTATTTTCATTAAAATTTAAAAAATAGTTAAATCTATTAAATTGTAAAATAAGGATTATGTTTTTCAAACATAAAAAAGAGTTTTTCAAATTAGATTGAATGTTGTAGGTAAAATAAAATAAAATTAATTATCCTTATTTTTAAAAATAAAAAATTAATTATATATTTTTTTTCATGTGTTTTTCTTTAACTTTTGTTACCTTACGAGGTTAAGAAAATTTACAACACGTAGATAAATTTTGGGAGGTGGCATGGAATTCTTTTCAAAATCTTTTAGCCAAGTGATGGGGTGTGATACTATATATTTTCATATATTTTTATAAATCAATAATTTAATTTTTAAACTAATGCTAACTAATTAAATGAATATAATGGTGTATGTAATGTCAAATCACACTTTGCTCAATATCAAATTTGTATCAACCAAATTCAAATTTCGCTAAATCACACATTAAAAAGATTTTGTGCTATAATCAGTATGATTTACAAGTTATAATCTTTTTTTTTTTTTTAATTTCGCACTCTAAAATATATTGATTTAATTATTTAATTGATATATAAATCTATTTTGTATCTAAATATTATTAAAGTAGGAAGTCCAATTTGAATCTTTTGTATTGTAATTTAAGTTAATGGAATAAATTAATAAAAATGTGTCATATATATTTTACATCCTTTTTTATCATTTTGATAGAGTGGGATAGAGAAAGTGGATAAAACAAACTCGCATTTCTCATCGAATATAATAATTAATAGATGATCGATCTCCCTAAAGAGTATGCACGTAGTTTAATGTGTATACACGTAGTTTAATGGGAGAGTTATTTAGTATTAAAGGAGATAAAATATTGGGTATGCGAGTCTTTTGAGTAATAAAATATTTTGATAATTAATAAAGTAATGACATATGGTGTAATTTTGAGATATTTGAAGTTGGTGGTTTAAAGTGAAAAAATATTTATTGCTAAATAAAGAAATAATGAATCTAATTTGGAATATCCATTTTTAGCAAATGATTGATCTAAATTGAAACGGGAGAGTACTAAATATTTGCCATATTCACATACATACAAAATGCATTTATGTAAGTTTAGCACACCAACTATATCGTCGGGGGATCTTGAAGATAATGATGAGGGTTTTCCAAATATTGATATTCCTGAAGAGCATTTGGTTTTAGATGCATGTGATCCAGTTGTTGATATAGTTGACAATGTTTACTCTTCCGTCTCTGGCAATTTTGGTACGAATAAGTATTTCGAGGATAGAGTTATACTTCCTCCAATACATAAATAAGTTCAAAGTATTAACGAGATAATATTGACGATGATACATGACGATACAAGAGAATATTTGACTTCAGTAGTATTTATCCATCAGGGTATACACCTGGTGGTATGGGACATGTGTTTTCTATTGACATACTCTATTTTATTAAGTGTGTTGGTCTACCAAATCATCGATTAGCTCTGAAAAATAAGTGTCTCTATAATGCTTATTTGGAATGTTGATCTGAAATCATCCACTTTGTTCACCTTCCGAAACCTATGTTCATACACAGACAAATGTTGCAGCCTCTAAAGTCAAGAGTAGGAGTGAATTGAATTTTTTTTGTCTAAATTCAAATGAAAAATATTTAAGTGTACAAAAAATGTTGTTTACAAGAAAATTTTCCGCAATTTGTAATTTCGTATATTGATTATTTTATAAATAAATTTATAATTCTATATTCTATTATTATTATATATATATATATGATGTAATTTATATTGGTACAACATCTCCTTTTCTTATGTTTTAATAGAATAATGAATTTACAAATTTATACAATACATGTTTAGATTATTTTTTAATTACTAACTTAAAATATATATATTATAAATTTATTTTAACCCCGCGTAAAACGCGGGTCTTACACTAGTTCTTCTATAAATACCTAAATTTTAAGTGGTATACAGTAATTTGTATTAATTAATTTTTATTTAGTATAATTTATTGTCTAAAAAGAATGAGTGAAAAAGAACAAAAAAATAAGCAAAAACGACAATATATATATTATTTTAAACTGGTTAAATCGACGATTCAAAATCGTAATCATAACTGGTCCAATTATGGTTTCAAATTAAAAAAAATTGGACGGTTCGAAACCGTTTGAACAAGTAACTAAAATATACTAGTGAGGAGTGGCCGCGAGAAATGATGGGGAGGAGGAAGTCTTGAAAAAAGAAAAAGAGATAAAATGGACTCAACTTTTATCAACTACGACAGACGTCTCCTTTGACAACGTTGATCTTTAGACTTTTTGATCTCTTTATTTTTATTTTCATTTAGTTTTTTCCTTCTTACATGTAGGGTTACCTAGGTGTGAGATTCACCGCATTTGTTATGACCACTTTCTTAATGTGAGATTTTCTTCAATTAAATCTGTTTTTTTCTTTGTATATATATATATTTTTTTTACCATTATGTTTTGATCTGTTTATAGTTTTTTTTTTTTTTTTTTTTTTACCATTCTTCAGTGACACAAATAATACATTGATTGGAAAGTACTTTGAGGGTGGGTTTGTGTGCCTTAAAGATAACATTGTTGTTTTATTTTGAGACAAGTTTAGAAGAGATTAGAGTTTACACGAATTTGTGCAAGCAATCAATCACGAGGCAACATGATTATTTTTATTTATTTATTTATTTTATTTTTTTTGAGGATGGTACAAAGCCTGTATTACATAGATGAGTAGCACTAAAAGATTAAATAGACTCAGACATCAATGTTCCATCAACCAAGGTGGTAAATCTACTCCTTCCCAATCATGAGGAAAATGAGAGTGGGTTCCTTTTCTTGCTAGACGATGGGCTCTTGTATTTCTCGTTCGTGGAATGAAAAAGACATCGTACGCTTCCATGCCTTCCATTTCCCTTTTGACACCATCGAGAGCAAATCCATCGGGGGTTGGGAGTGTCTCATTATTCCTCAGAAAGTCACTGCATTGAGGCAATCCGAGAACACCTTAATTCTTGAGAGCCCCTTGTTTTTGCATCTTCTTATTCCTTCCCTTACAACCATTAATTCCGCAGCAAGCACAGATCCCGTAATTGCAATTCTCTTGAAGCCCCCCTGCATGAACCACCCTATTTTTATCGCCGATCACATACTCGACACTGACCAGACCGTGTTCCTCTGCTAAAGCCGCATCCGTTTCCACCCAATCACAGGTCATATCTTCAGCCCCTTGGTATCTGTAAGCAACGGAAGGAGGTGCGGTAGTACTGCCTCCCTCTTTTTCATTTGCACGCTGGAAATTTGTAAGAAAAAGGCGCGCCCACTCCATATCCGAGAAATTCATTCGTTTTTCCCTCCTTTCTCCCTTTGTATGAGCCGCCTTAAGGGTGCATCTTTCACGCCATATTCCCCACATAATCGTAACAACTTCCTCAAGAGATATACACAGACTACTACAATCCAATGCGCAGAGTATATTTATAACATTTTCCCCCCAATTTCTTTTAATTAAAGACCAAATCCCACAATTTTTCCAAATAAGTTTGACAAAAGGAAAAATAAATAGTGAGTGTACCGTCGTAGCTTTATTGAAGCCGCAGAGAAAGCATCGTGGATGGATTGGTACATGGTGATGCATTGTGCTCTTCTATGTAAGAATTATTTTATGAAGTATGATTTTTTTTTTCCACGTATTTTAAAGAATATTAATTTTTTATATATAAAGTAGATGAGTTTGAGGGTATTGTGGGGTCCACTTATAAATAAAGTGAATGACAATTTAAGTAAGTATGTAATGGTTTGGAGGGTGATGATAAAAATATTGTTTTCATTTTGAGACACACTCCCTCCGTTTTATAAAGTTAGTCGCCTTTGCTAATTTATATAGAATTAAGAAATATATTTTTTGATATATATATATATATATATCATTTTCATTAAGATAAAAATTAATATAGAAAAAGTTAGAATTCAACTTACCTTGTCAAGAGAGAGAAAATGTGATACATTGATATATTTCTAATAAAAAAATAGATATTGTAGAAATTAAATAAGGGTAGTTTAGAGAGATTTGAATTAAAAATAGTAAAAATAATAAACTTTTTGAAATAAGATTTAAAATAAAAAAGATAATTTTTTTAAAATAGAGAGTACATATTAAGTTTGGACGAAAATGGTAGATTATTACATTTTCCCTGAAATGTCCAACACGGTAAATGAACAATTAATTTTTTTTTTAATCTCACATGTTTGTTTGTATTTGAATTTATTTTTTTAATTAAAAAAATGAGTAGGTTTTGTGTGAACAAGTTTTTATAGTGAAACAGAATTCGTGCAATTAATACCTTACAACATTTTAAGAGATACTCCTTAACATTACAACTACAGTTGTTCACGAAATTTGGAAATTATCAAACACGAACGGAAAAATAACCCTTGATTTTTTTACTCTTTTTTTTTATTACAAGTTAAATACCCATCCCATTTCCCCTACCCATGACTCGAACCCAGGATCTAAGGCCTAGGTAGTGGTGCTCTAACCACTTGAGCTATCCCACTTTGTCATTGATTTTTTTACTTTATTTGAACCGAACTGTACCAAAAAAATTTTTAGTATGGATATTACCGATTTAACTGTCTCGAAAAATCGAACTAAATTCTACTGTACCATACCGAATAATCGAATCAAATATGTATTAAAATCTAATTATTATTTTATTTTGTATTTATCAATATTATAATGTTATTGAATTCTAGTACTATTATACAATAGTATGATTTGAGAGTCTTAGAAATTTTTAATTATTAGTAATAAATTAATAACCATTCAATTTTAGACATTGATATAATTCAGTCATATACATTACGTGTTAGTTGCTATTTAGCAGGATATTATGTAAGGATAATGAAATTGAAAATCGGTAATTGAGAGTGACTTTCAGTTGCCTTAATGTCTAGGACACTAAGTAATTTTTCTTTTTCTTTGCAATAATTTTTTTTTTAAACAAAAGTGAAAATTGTAAAGAGGTAACTGATGAAATAAAAAGTTGCAAATATAATGTCGAAAATATATAAATGTGTTTTCACACCATAAACAATGTTTTAGCCAAAAAAAAAAAAACGTGTTTAACTCCAATAGGACGTTCATGTCGGGAAGTCCAAAATCACCATAAATTATTCGGGTGCTCTTGTTTCTTAAAAAATGTAGTGCTAATTGTGTTTCATCATAATTGAGTAATTAATTTGACGACGTTTTATCAAAGAAAAAAAAAAGGTACGGCTACTAACACCCCAAAACATGTTATACACACCCCTATCATTTTAAAAATAAAAATAGATAATTGTAAAATGACTAAGTAACACTTATACAAATTAAAGATAAATTTAAAAAAAAAAATTGAAAAAATCTTTTAAAAAGTAATTAAAATCTGAAAAGTATTTTAAAAGATTAATAAAATCTTAAAAAATAATTAATTTAAATAAATATTTTTTTTTAAAAAAATAATCTGATAAAATTAAATATTTAAAAAAAAAAGAAAAAAAATAAATTATTCAAATAAAAAATTCAAAAATCAATTAAAAATAACTAAATTCGTAAATTTTTTTAATAAATTGTAAAATATAATTAACTAAAAAATCAATTAAAATTAAGAATTCGAATAATGATAAATAAAATCTAAAAAATTAAAAAAAACACCTAAATCTTAAGAATTAATTAAATTAATTATAAATATTAAAAATATAATTGATTTAATTATTTTTTAAAATTTAGTTGAAATTTTTAAATTTTATTTAGCTTTATTTTATTTTTAAAGATTTTATTTTTTAATTTAATATTGAGCTGATTTTTCTTTATTATTTTCTTTATTTTATAAAAATATAATTGTTAGTCCTTAATTTTTTATTTTATTTATTTTTCAGATTTTATTTAGATTTAATTATTATTTTTTTCATTTTCTTAATTTTTTAATTGATTGAATTTAGCTGTTTTTTAAAATATTTTCAACGTTTACACGTAATTTTATTGTATTATTGATTATTTTTTTGTTAATTAAATTTTAAATTTATATATTTTTAAAGATTTAGTTAATTTTTATTAGTTATGATGGTTGAAGGGTAAATATGAAATAATTGGGGTGTGTATAGTAAGAAAAAATGAATTTTAAATTTTAATGGGGTGTGTATAACATTTTATAGAGGTGTTATTAGCCCCACCAAAAAAAAATTGAGTCAGAAATTGGGCCGCATAGGCGGTGCCTAAGCCCCTAACGCAACTTCAATTTTTTTTTTTTTTTGAGTAAATTGAGTTGGTTTGATGACCTGATTTAGTATTATTAATACTTTTCAATAATTTAGAGTGACACTCTTTAACATTGCGATTACAACTTTAAATAATTTTAGGTTGTGTTTGGATATAGGGATTTGATTTGAGTAGGTATTTTAGATGAAAGGTTTTAAAAATAGATGGATTTCAAATGATTTTAGGGAGGATTTAAAATCCTCTCAAAAAAATAGGCAAATACTTGTGTGTACCAGTTACATGTATGTAACTGACTATTTATCCTCCTTTTTTTAATAAGTACACATTCCATTATTTTAGGCACTTATGTGTACAAGTTACATACATGTAACTAAATCCAATTTTTTACATGGGTTATTAGTTATTTACCTTCTTTTTTATTAATTTCACCCCCAATTTTTTTAAAGAAAAATACATGTAAAATACTACGGAGTATATTACTATTTTATCAATTAAATTAAATTATTGAGTGTGATCGTATCTATTAATTGAATTGTGTGTTCAGTGTGATTCATTCTCACTTTTGTTCTTCTTACTAGTTAGTTAATATCAATCTTTTAATATTGATGTATTAATTTGCATGGTATGCCTGAAATTATGAATTAGTTAAGTTATGTATTTTTTGTTAAATATAATATTAGTTTAAATACGATATAGTATTAGTACGCCTATGGTATAGTACTAGTTAATATATTGTATAGTACTAGAGATTAATGTGGTATAAAAATATTATTTAATATTTTAACTAATAATATACCATATGTGAATTAATACTATACTATATTTGAACTAGTACCATGTGTGAACTAATACTATATAATATGTGAACTAATACTAAACTATATTTGGATTAGTACCATAAAGTATGTGAACTCGAAACTCGAAAACATTAGAACTTGTATCAATATAAACTAATAAGTATTATACTGTATATGAACTAATGCGTACAGTACTGCATATTAACTAATAATATACCATAATACTTATCAATTGTTATCATAACACTTATAAACTAAAAGTTATATTAATAAAAAAACTAAAATAAAGTGATTAAAAAATGAAAGTTTGAATGAAAAAAATAATTAAACAATGTAAAACGAAGTGAAATTTATAAGGAATGAAGTAAAATTTTGAAAGGATAATGTGAAAATTATACATCAATTCATTAAAGTAAAATAATACCAATAGAATTGAACACATGCACCTAAGGGAGATTATTGTTTTATTTTTTAAAACAAATTATTATTATATTATTTAATACTTAAAAAAAACAATTAATATTATTTTTAAATTTTTTTTATTAGACTTTAAAATTTTAGAATAATTATTTGTGACATAAAAAGAAAGTACGCGAAAAAAATTATCATTTGAAACATAAATGATAAATAGGAAGAAAAATAAATTTAGAAAATAATATTAAAAAGAGAAATATGAAAATCAATTGGAGTAAAATAAAAAAATAAAATTTTAAAAAATTAATGGAGCTATATTTTTTAATGATAAAATAATAAAAAAAATTAATTGAAGTAAAATAAAGGCCCATGAAAAAATCTATGTGCCAAATTGATATAGTAAATGAGTCATGTGTTATTTGTAATGGGTTATTGGATTGAATATAGTAAATGAGTAATGTGTTATTTGTAATGGGTTATTGGATCCAGTTACATGTATGTAACTGGTACACAAGGGTGCAACCAAAAAAAATATGTTAAGAATTTTAAATTCATTCATTTACTTTTTAATCCAAACAAGTAGAGTGGATTTGGATGGTGGATTTGAAATCCATAGATCAAATCCTTCCATACAAATGGAGCCTAAGTGAAATCATTTAATATTACTATTATAACTTCGTTCCGATAGGCTTCTTTAAGGTTGTGTTTGGATGAAGAGATTTGATTTGAGAAGGTATTTCAAATGAAAAGTTTTAAAAATAGATGGATTTCAAATGTCATGGTTATTAACTTTTTAATCCAAACAAATGGAGTAAATTTGGATGGTGAATTTAAAATACATAGATCAAATCCCTTCCTTTCAGTTAGATGGAGCCTAATATCTTTATTTGTAAAGGGAATTGCAATATCTCTTTCAAAAAATTGCTAGTGAGAAATACAAAATTGATACATGTGCTTTCTTTAGTTATTTATCACTCAACACTTTATTTATGTTTCCCCATAAAAAAAAAACACTTTATTTATGTTTCCCCATCAAAAAAAAAAAAAAAACACTTTATTTATGTTTGGAGTTCCCTACCTCGTTGTGATGGGATTGATAATTGCTATGCGTGCGTGTATGGATAGGATAGGGATACCACCACGAACAATAATTATAATATTAATGTAGTACTTTTAAAAGTATTAATATGTATGTTTATAAAAGTGTGTCTATTAAATTTTAACAAATTAAAAAAATTTATTTATGTTCCTACCTGTATGTTAATATTTTGCTCCAAATTAATAAATGATGGTTTAATCTAAAATTTTACCTTTTTTTACCCTTTAAACTGAACATTTGAGCTCAATAGAAAATTACAATCTAAGCTTGTTCAAAGTTTTTTACTAAAAAATGTAATGAGAATGAACATGAACAATATAATCATTACTATCCAATAATTCTTATTACCATTCACATTCAAAATTTTGAACCAAATGTCCCTTAAAAATATAGAATCTCAAATTCATTTCACATATTTTATATTTCAAATGAAGATCTAACCAAACGAAACCTAAGCTTATATATACTACTCCTTCATGTCCTTCATGTTCTTTATAAGTATAATTTTATTTTATTTATAAATTATACGATGTTTTACATTTTTTAATGTATATTTATTGTATTTCTTTTTAATTTGCTCTTAAAATTATTTAAAAACTAAAATAAAGTGTTCTTTTAATCAAACAAATAAACATTTATTAAGGTGTATAGACAAAATTTAATTGACTTCTTAATATATATATATATATGTATTGATTTAGAATAAACACTTATTTTAAGTGGGGGGAACAATAAAAAACAGACCTAATTATTTAATGAAAATTGTGTCAATGCTGAAGTAGCTTATACTTAGTGGGCCACAATGGGGGGACAGTGTTGGATTAAAGGTCCATATCCAGATGGGTCTGACTATTTACACCTCCATTTCAAATTGATGCACTCTACCGATTTATATACTCCCTCTAAAATCGGGCCACCCACTAATTATTTTAAATGTTCTTATCTCAATAAAATTCCTATTACTACACACATTCCACCAAAATCTAATTTTTCTTTTTCATTCCATTTCCCCCACCAATCCACCAACCACACCAGCCGCCGCCGTGGCCCTCTCCCTATTTCTGTAAAAAAAAAAGTTCTGCAGCGGCCGCCCCCTCCCTCTCTTCACCGGAGCGGCCCCTACCTTGGCCGCCGTAGCCGCCGCTTCCTCTCCCTTCTCCCTTTTCCTCTTTTTTTCTGCTTTTTTTTCTTCCCCCGTTTCGCCGGCCCACCCCGATTCGCCGCCCCACTTATTCTTTCTTCTCCCTTCCCTGTCTTCCCCCTTTTTTTTTTCTTCTCTCTTCCCTCCCCATCTGACGTCGCCCCCCTCCCACCCAACCACTTGCCGGCGGCGGCTCTACCCAATACGTCGGCCGCTCCCTTTGATTTTGTCCAAGATGATGGCCATCCCATGTTTGTCCGCCCCCTGGTTAGTTAGGGTTTTCTGCTTTATGCAGATTTTTTTTAAAAATTTTCGACCATGTAATGTCGACCAAATACACTTTTGTCGATAAATTGATGTCGACGAGAGTGTATTTGGTCGACATTAGATGGTCGAATTTTTAAAAAATTTTTTTGGACCAATCATTTTCGACCATATTCATTCCCGTCGACAAATCGTTGTCGAAGGGAGTGCATATGGTCGACATTGGTTGGTCGAAATTTATAAAAAAAATTGTGATTTTTCTAAGTATTTTTTGAAATTTTTTATTTTTTTTTATTTGGTGGTCACCGAAAATGGTGTGTCGTAGGCGGTCGAAAGTAGTGGTTTAGAGAAAAGAGAAAATGAATGACAATAGGGGGGTGCGTTCAGTACAGGGGTGCATTTAGTATCCTACATTTTAGTGAAGAGTATTTTTTATTTTTCGTCCTATTATTTTATTAATAAACTGATTTGGAGAGTGCATCTATCTGAAATGGAGGTGTAAAGATAGCCTTAATGGGCCTGTTCCACTAATTGTGGCTCATTCGCCAACAAAAAATATAGGGGTTTGACTATATGCACCTCCATTTCGGAGAGATGCACCCCCCTAAAATTTGTCAACATAAATGCACCCTCCCCTCGAATTGTCCAAAATACCATTTTCTTCCTTTTATCTATAAAATACATATTTACTACAAACACCCTCCCCAAACCTCCTTAACCCTTCTTTTTCCTCCCCATTCCACTCGCCGGCAGCCGCCCCCTGTAGCCGCGACCCCCTTCGCCGACAACCTCCTCTCCCTCTCTTCTCTTCCCTCCCCCACCCCAATCTGTAAAAAAAAAAAATTTAGAGCGGCCACCCTCTCCCTCTCTTCTCTCCCCTCCATTTATTCCCCACCCTCTACCATGGCGCCCTCGCCCCCACCCCCACCACCTCGATTCTACAAAAAAAAAAAAAAATTACAGCGGCCGCCCTCTCACTCTCTTCTCTCCCCTCCATTCCACCCCCTCCCCCCACAACCTCTGCCATGGCACCCCCACCCCACCACCCGTAAAAAAAAAAGTTCTACAGCGGCCGCGCCCTCACTCTCTCCCGATTTGTCGCCGACGGTCCCAACCCACACCTCAGATTTGTCCGCCCCTTTTGGGCGTTTGTTAGGGTTTTCTGCTTTTGTAGAAACTTTTTTTTTTTAATTTTCGACACTGTAATGTCGACCATGTACAATTTCGTCAACAAAATGTTGTCGACGAGAGTGTATATGGTCGACATTACAGTGTCGATCGACCTTTGTTGGTCGACCATATATCCTCATGGCGACAACATTTTGTCGACGGGAGGATATATGGTCGGCACTGGTTTGACGAAATTTTTTTAATTTTTTTTTTAGATTTTCTAAGTTTTTTTTAGGCCGAAAAAAAGAGGTTTGATAACTAAACATTCTTCTTAATGTGTTTGATAATGGTGTTTTATGGATGAATATGGTTGATTTGTTGAGATTTTTGAATTTTTTTGATTTCTTGCTACCAGAAAAAATGGTGACGGCGTCCGAAAGTTTGGTTTAGGGATAAGGTGAAAGAAATGACAGTAGGGGGGTGCATCTAGTATGCTGTATTTTAATGAAAGATATTTTTGGTTTTTTACCCTATTATTCTATTAATAAATTGAAAGGGGGAGTGCATCTCTCCAAAATGGAGGTGCATATAGTCAAAACCAAAATATAGGCGTGGGTTATATACCCCTCCATGATTGTTAGATGTACTCTATCACATTTTTAATTTAATAATCATGTTAAATATTATTTAAATTGTTCTTTGAATAAAATAGACTTAATAAATACACTTCCCAAATCCAAACCCTAAGTTGCCGCCACTGTTGCTACTTTCGGCGATCGCCGTACACCCGTCACAGAAATTTTAAAAAAATTATCGACAATAGTGTAATTTTTAACTAGTGTTTATCAAAAAATTTAAAATTAAAAGAAAAAAACAGACAAGAAGATGAGGAATGGGCGCGGGCTGGGCACGAAGGAAGAAATAGAAAAAACGAAGGAAAAAAGAGGGAAAATGTGGAGAAAAAAATTATTTACGTCCCGTAACTTTTACCTTTTTTGAAAAACGTCCCAAAATAGTTAAAATTTTAATTTACGTCCTATAACTTTTTCAATTGCTTAATTTACGTCCAATTTTCGTTGGAAATCCCCAAATTTATGTAAATAGGACGTAAATTAAATTTTTAATTAAAATGGGACGTTATGCGAAAAAGATAAAAATATTCTACAAATGTTTACAATTCACTATAAAATTAATGTAGTTTATGTTATACAATCAAATAAAAAAATAATTCATAAATTAATTAATTATTATAAAAATCAATTAACTTACCTAATTCATTATTAGAAAAATTATTAACTTACCAAATTCGAAAAAAAATATACTTACAGTATAAGTATTATAAAATAAATTATGAATATTAATTAAAATAATAAATAATATTTTAAAATATATGAAAATAAATTTAGAATAATATTTAAATAAGTAAATAATTTATCATAATATCAAAAAAAAAAAAACATAATATAAAAAAAAATCAAGATTTATTTCTAAGTCAATTAATTACTAGAAAAATCAATTAACTTACCTAATTAATTATTTAAAAATTCAATTAACCTAATTAAAAAAACAATTTAAAAAATTAATTAACATACTCAAATAAATATAAATTTATCTTTAAAATAATAAAAATCCCAAATAATTTTTTTTATTATAATTGTCAAAAACTCTTATTAAAACTTAACAATTATTTTAATATTTTAAATAAATACAAAAATCCACAAATATTTAAAATTCTCACCCCTTACCCACGGTAATTGAAAGATGATGATGAACAATATATTTTTTTAACAATTTGTTAATTTTATTGTTTTTTCATTTTTATTATATAATTTTTAATTTGATATTAGTTCGTACAAAATATGTGGACCCACTTAGTGTAATACTTAGATAAATTTTTATATTTATTTGATTACGTTAAAATAAATAAATAATTTTATAATACTTATATTGTAATTATAATTTTTTTCTAATTAGGAAAGTTAATAATTTTTCTAATAATGAATTAGGTAAGTTAATTGAATTTTATAATAATTAATTAATTTATGAATAAATGAATTATTTTTTTATATTAAAATAAGTTAATTTATGAATAATTCAGTTCATTTATTCATAAATGAATTATTTTTTTATTTGATTGTATAACATAAACTACATTAATTTTATAGTGAAATGTACACATTTTTTTAATATTTTTATCTTTTTCGCCTAACGTTCCATTTTAATAAAAAATTTAATTTACGTCCCATAAGGTTTTTAATTGCTCAATTTATATCTCATTTACATAAATTTGAGGATTTCTAGCGAAAATTGGACGTAAATTAAAATTTTAACTATTTTTGGACGTTTTTCAAAATACGTAAAAGTTACTAAACGTAAATAATGTTTTTCTCAAAAATGTGGGGGTAGGGTGGGGCAGCGGGCTAGCGAGGCTGGGGTGTGGTGAGGCGGGGGCCGGCAACGCTCAAGGGAAGAAAGAAAATAGAATATTAGAGTTTTTAATTTTTTGAAAAAAAAGAGTAGTATAGATAATTTGGGAGAGTACATTTTTTTTTTTGGGAATACATCATACATGTATCGGGGAGTATATTTAATTGATGGAAGGTATATAACCCACGCCAAAATATAATCTAGATTACAAAAAATTGAGTTTAGGATTTCATTTGTTATCTCATTATATGGCCACCGCTAAATGCCCTTTTTTTTTTTTGTCTTCAACCTCATAAAAAAATTTATATGTAATAAGACATTATCACCCGTTAATCAATTAAATTAAGTACAACTCATTAAACCCTAATTCTACACTCCACAACCTGTTGCCGAATCTCCGCCGCGTCGACAGCCAACCTCGATTTTTTTTCTCGAAAAACATGACTTCAGAAAAAAAAAAGTCAGAAAACATATAAAAATCGGACATAAGTTCCGAAAAAGTAGCAAATTATCGAAAATATATTCCGAAATTTCACAAAAAAATAGTAAAAATAAAATAAAAAATTAAGAATTTGATGTTTGCAGTTCACACCCAAATTCAAATAGTTGGAACAAAAGAAAAAAACAAATATGAAATGGGTGTTTAATTTGGTGAACTGTTGGTCTGCTATGGACTCGAGTGCATGTTGTGCACTTTAGTCCATGTTGCACTTTTCAGTTTTACTGACTTACACTTTTTGATAAATGGTGTTGCACTTTTCAATTATTAAACTGTATAATAATATTTTTAGTCATAGTGACTTACACTTTTTAGTAATATTGTGTTGTACTTTTCAGTTTAATAACATACACTTTTCTTTAGATTAGAGTGCACAACATGCACTCGAGTGCATACTAGTCTTTACCTTTGGTGAAAGTTCAAAAAATCTAATGATTACAATTTCAAATCTTTATAACAATATTTTTTGTCTAGTAAAAAAATAAATGTTTGCCCCATAAATGTTTACAATCTAATGATTTATTTATCTCCTCTCATCATAAAACATATTTCTTCCGCCCCATAAATGTTTGCATCAAAATAAATGGGCACACAAAGTAAAAAAACATTGTGTGATGAATGGAGTGTTGAAGGGTAATTTTATAATCTTTTACGAATAAAGTAAAGTAAAGTAAATTATTGAATTGAGTGTAAAAATAATGACATTTTGTATAAATAAGTGAATATTGTGAGAGATGGATTTATAAATAAAAAAATTCATTTGAAATGTGCAAACAATTGTGAAACAGGCGAATAATGAAATAGTGCAAAAGAGAGGGATGAAATTAAGATTGTTTTATGGGCCTCTGTTTCAAATGGTCGTGGAGGCAACAACGACAAGGCAGGGCTCTGATTCGGGTGGAATTTACACACTTTAGATGCACATGTGAAACCCATTTTGATGTTGATTTCATTGATTTATGGATTGAATATGATGATTTGAGCCAAAATGAGGGAAAGGTTGTGTTTTGTCGATTTTGTAGGAAAAACGATGGAATTTGGAGCAAAACACCTACCATACTTCACTGGATCAAAAAGAGGAGTGCACCATTGGGTTCGTCTCGAAAAACGGAGTGGAATAGCAAAAAGAACCGAGTCAATCGGACACCCAAGGCAAAAGATATGCACAAAACAAGAAAGTTTGAGGTCGACCGAGAGCACGGCCGAGCTGTCCTCCAAGCCAAAAATCATGCCACGCCCGAGACGAGTGCTCGAGATAGCCGCCATCGATACAGGTTGTTTTGGGGGCCGAGCGAGCACGGCCGAGCTGCCCTCAGCATCCCATTTGCGCGCCACGGCCGAGCCACCCTCTCGAGCACGCCACCCTCGATACAACAACATTGAGGCCACGACACAACACGGCCGAGACACATGCTTGGCCGAGCCCGAGAATTTTTTGAAGCCGAGCAGCACGGCCGAGGCATAGCCACAGCCGAGCACCATCCAAACGCATATCACGCACGGCACGGCCGAGCTCCGTGCACGGCCGTGCCATCCCATTTTCGGTGCCTTCTGAGTATTTTCGCCATTTTTTAGGGACCAACTTGAAATTCTTGCACCCAAACCCTACCCCAACACTATATAAGCCCCAATTCTTAAAACCAATTGTACCTTCCCCCAATTCCTAAAATTCCACACATACAAATACACATTTGAAGGTGATTTGGCCATAACTTCTTCAATTCTTCATCAATTCAAGCAAGGAGGGCACCAATAGCTTTGGAATTTCATTCCACACCATACATTAGACTAAGCTTTCTATTTCTCTCTCTTTTTATTTAGTTATTTCATTTGGTTTTGTTAATTTGATTATGTTAGTTCTTGGCTAGAACACTTTTGGTTCTAGAGCCTTGTAAATACTTTTGTTGAAGTCTATGAATTAATGTTTTGCTTATTTGGTGGTTGTGTGGCTTAATTCTATTTGAATGCTTGGTTTATATTGCAAAACATGTCATTAGTGTACAATAGTGATATGTTAATCCTAGTTAATTGAAATTGGATTGAAAAATATCTTTTGATTAATTGATTGCAAGCATTTGACCTAATTTTATTGAGAGATTGAAAAATGATCAATGATTAGGAAGATGTGTGATGATCTTAGGAGCATGATTGGGTTTTATGATGCAATTTAGGTAGAGATACTAAGTTGTGTGATATTTCTCTTGGATTATTTGGATTGAAAAGACTTTTAATTCATTATTGTGTGATCAATCTTATAGACAAAGCATAAACACCACTTAAGTAGATAGTTAATCATAGATGGATTCACTAGTATTGCATGTGCTTTAGAACCTACCTTCTCTTAATTGAGTTTTAACCGTATCTCTCTCATTTTGTGATTTGCATGAGCACTTGTTGATCGATTTCTATATTACTCGTTTAATTGTCTATTTGTGACGTTTGGGTAGATAATTATGGGTAATTTCACATTTCAACCTTATCGACCGCCGTCTATTTAAAATTCAATCGACAAACTTCACTTTTACACTACACCTCTCCGTGGGATCGACCTCGTACTTATCACGCTACAATATACGCCGTGTACTTGCGGTTGTGTATTTTGGTGTTGCATAATACGTGAATCAGGCTCGTGGCGGGCAGCTACACGAAGGGACGCAGACGGCTGCGCTGAGGGCGGCGGCGAGGAAAGGAAATGAGGGAGAAGGGAGGCTGTGAAGAAAATAAAGGAGGAGAAAAGAAAATTAGCTAAGGTTAGAGTTTTTGGGGTGGGTAGTTTTGGAAAATAACAAGGGGTGAATTCAAATGAGGGGTGAATTCATAAAAGAAGGGGGCATTTAGCCGTGGCCCATAAATAATCAACCGACAAGAACTCACTAAACTATACTCTCTATTCAATTCTTTCTCATCTTGGATTCTTATGTAATATATAGTTACATAATGTGGTGTAACTTATATTTAACTCAAACATTCGATCTACTATAACGTAAATACAAAAGTTCAGTCCATATCTTATGCATTCAGCTCATTTATGTAAAGTGAATCCAGTTACATGCTAACAATTATACAAAAGTATTTGCGTTTCTTTTAAAACTGATCGAGTAGTGTGAATAGAGCACAAGACAGGAGATGTGGACTCTTGGAAAGATATTAGCCATGGAAGTTAACTTTATAATCCATGGTGGATAGCAAAAGAAAGCAACCAAACATGTTATATGCATCCAAAGTAGCTAGATTATAATGTATAATTGGAATTATTAATGGAGAAGGTAAGGACACTAGCAGATAAGGTGGCCAACCTGCCTCTCTGCTAATACTCACTTATATTTCTCCATCTATATATTCTATTTTAATTAAATAAATAGTGCATGTGTCGTATTATAAATAAATATATTTCAATTTTAATATTATTATGTCCAGTTTGATTTTATGTCTTGTATTCAATGTTTAGCCTACAAGTTTTGGTTCGTTTATGGAGTTATGTTTGCCATGGTGGTGTCATCAATTTAATTATGTCTGTTTGATACCAAACTCAATTTAAACAAGATCATGAAATGATTGATATAAGGATTAATAAGCTAGGCTTGCTCTAGCTAGCTAACTAGAGTTGATGGCTCCACATCTTTGTATATATACTCTATTGTTAGTTTATATGATTGCATGATATTATTATTCATCCAGGGACTGAGCTAGGGTGGGGTCCCTCCCTATTAAATTCAAAATAATACTCATTCCGTTTTTTTTAAATTGTCAATTTTATCATTTTGAACGTGCCATCAAAAGTTATCAATTTCATTTTTTTACAATATCTACTATTTTTATCTACCTTTTCTTATATCTACCTTAATAACTCACTACACATATAATATTATATTCTTTAATTAATGTGGAAAAAATAGGGGAGTATACAATATTATTAATTTTCTTTTGTCAAACATTAAGTTTAAAAACCTTTAGTTTTTTTTTTCGAAAAAATTTCAGAAAATTTAAGTGAATCTATTTAGTTGGGTCTCACCAACTTGTCATCTTACTATTACACTGGAGTACCATTTTTTTTAATATTTATAGTTATTTTGAATATTTTGTTAGGTATTAAAGGCCTAATGGAGGGGTCTGATTGTAACTTTCACAAGCTTGGCACTAGTTGCGTTATAATTGATGCAATTTTAATTCAACTTTAACTCATTAACCAAAAAAAAAAAAGTATATATAAAATAAAAATTATTAATTCACAAGTGCTATCCCCGCGCAGTAGTAGCGGCTACAAGATTTTTAAAACAAATGTACGTATTTATATTATTATTTGTATTGTTCATCTATGTTATACAAATTGAATATCTAAATTTAGACCTTTAACAAATGTACATTAAAAAACAAATGTACGTAAACTATATTTGTTGTACCTTTCTTGGTTTTCTTCTATTTGAATCGAGATAAATAATTTTTAATTTTCTCTTATTCTTAACTTTCGGGACTGTCTATAAAAGTTATATTATGAACCGAATGAATATTTTCTAATAATGTAAAAGAATTGTAAATGGAGTAATAGAGCAAATGAATTGTGTGGATTAAATTCGTGCACCCCGTTACACACAACTTTTTATCAATATGCTATGTAGCATTATATGACATTCTAACAACCCCAATTTATTAAAGATAAATATCCTAAATTTGTCCCCTCAAATCAAAATTTTATTTTATTGAAAGGCTAAAGTAAAAGATTCAATCTCCTTTTTTTCCCACAAAATCTTCAAGTAAAGAAGATAATGGTACGAAATCAATCAAACACCACTTGAAAGTCCAAGAGATTATGAGCATCCAAGAAAATCCTCCCACCCCACCCCTTCCCTCCAAAAAAAAAAAAAAAAAAAAACTTTGAATTTTAATTTGTGAAGGATAATAGATGTTTGTACCCCACGCCACTTATGTTCAAAGCACAAATTCTCATCAAGTACAATGATCAAATGGGAACAACTAATTATTTCAACCACTATTAATTTGAAATGGATATATACAATTTTGAAAAAATGGTACTAGAAACAAAAGATTAAGGAATTGATTCAGAGAATACAAGTCGATCTATTATGTGTATAGAATCATTCTTCAACTAACGAAGAAATTGCGGACAACATCAAGTTAGTACATGAAAGTGGATGAAAGCACATGATCCCGCAAATTTTTTAACAATCATACCACGATTGAAAACAGGTCTCCTGGGACCTGAATGTGTATACTGGAAAAATTATAAATGTTACTATGAATTAATGGATATTTTGGTTCAATATGTATGGGATTTAAGTAACCCTCTATGTACTCGGGTTATTAAATAATTTCACCTTTTACCTTTCAAAAATATTATGGGTATAAAATAATTAAATTAACTAAAAATGCAAGACGAAACATGAATTGGAATATGAGAGACTTAAACAGTAAATTGATTTTCTTTTTAATTACTGGGTCCATGCACGCTTTTTTATTAACACAAATAAAAATGAAAAAAGTTCATGGTATAAGTATATGGAATCATTAAAAGAGTCTAATTGGTTACACTATAAAAAAAGGACACTGGAAAACCATTATTCTGAATCATTTCCAATTCCCATTTCTGTCTAAACAAACACACACTTTAATTTGCTCATTATAAATATATACTCCTACTATACTACTCCAATATCATACATATTACATCAACATTCTTTGTCACAAAAATAGTTATGTCTACTACAGGCCCTCATGCTCACAAGATGTACAAGAATTCGTTCCACTGGCGGAGCGATTCGGGCGAGCTCGACGTTTTCGAAGCAGCACGATACTTCTCGGACCAAATCCCGGGGAAGCAACACGCACAACGACGAAGCTTGGACGTGCCGAGGATGCGAAATATTCCTCCTGAATATCATCATATCATGATCATGGATCACCACCAAAATAATAATCAGGTGATTGATCAAAACAAGAAATTTAAACAGCCCAGCTCTCCAGGTGGCAGGTTGGCTAGTTTCTTGAACTCCCTCTTCAACCAATCACATTCGAAGAAGAAGAAAAAGAAGTCGAAATCGGGGCCCGCTTTCGTCGTGGAAGACGAAAGCCCCGGTGGTGCAGGGAGGAGGAAGAGACGAAGCAGCATCAGCCATTTTCTATCTTATTCTAATTCTACAGATAAAAAACCATCAAATGCAAATGCAAATGCAAATGCAAATGCAATTACACCCACCAAATCGTACAAGATTAGTGATCATAATCAGGATATTTCATCTGGCCCTACAAGTGGCAAGAATTACAAGATTACCCTTCTGGAAGAAAAGTCGAGAATTTCGGAGAAGAAGTTGAATGTGCAGAAATCAGAAGAAAGGAGGTTCGGGGAAGAAAAGGATGAGGGTGCAGATAGTGATTCGAGTTCAGATCTGTTTGATTTACCAAACCATGATTTAGATTTCTTGTCCAGTGGACTTCCTGTTTATGGAACTACACATATGGACACAATCAAACATTGCTAGCTAGCGTGCGTGCGCTTAAATTTTAATTTAATTAATACAATCATTTGCTATATGGTTTAATTTTCTTGATTCATGATCTTTGTTTGTTGTAGTATATGTGCTTTTAATCGACGCTGCATGAATAATAGGCCGGGTAGCTTTTGTGTAAATCGGGTTCAAATTACATTTTTTTACTATTTTAGCACATATGAAGTAGTACTCCGTATCACTTTTTAGTTTTACATACGATTTTATTTGTTTTGTTTGTCACTGAATAGTGATACTTCTTTGGATGTGTTTGCAAGTTTTATATAACGAGTTGGAATCATTTTTATTCAAAACTATTAATCAACTCTTAAAAAAAATATGATTCTAGAAGTAATTATTTTTAGAATTTGCAAGCACACAATGCTAAAAATGTATACCAATGTAAAAAAAAAAAGAACTAAGTTCATGGAGTTTTTGTCATAATAGTACTTCTTCTATTCAAATTAGTTTTTATACTTTTTTTTTAATATTTAAAAAAAAAAAACGAACACTCTTATTTCAAAATTATCACTTATTTACCCTATATGATATTGTCTTTTTTTTTTTTTTTTACATAATACTCTTATTTATCATTTTAATTAAATTGATATGACTCAAAGACCTTTATTAATAACTTTTTCTTAGTTTCCGTACTTAAATCAGTGTGAAAACTGATCTAGGACGGAGGGAGTATTATTTAACACACGTCTATAGTATTAATCTGAAAAATAGGCTTGAGATTTAGAAATATGTTATTCTTTAAGATCTCATGTTCGAAACTCTTAAGGTACAAATAATTCTGAAATATACACTACAAAATAATTTGAAAATGGCATCGGGGAAGGCATCGGATCTGCCGTCCCCAATGATGAAGGCAACGGCAAAGGCATCGGCAGTGTGCCGATGCCAATATGCTCGATGCTATTTAAATGACATCGGATTTGGGGAAAACCGTTGCCTTTTGGCATCGGGGGGACAGCCGATGCCAAATTGCATCGGGCCCACTGCCGATGCCATTTTATTAACATTTAAAAAAGACGAATCTGGGTTTCGAACCCAGGTATCGAGGCCACCAACACCCACCCCCCACCGCTGGGCCACCCCAATTCTCGGAAATCTGGCATTTTTCGCGAATTGTGGGGTTCGAACTCGGGACCTCGCGGTCTCAAAGGCTTTTGAGCGCCCCCTGTGTGCCGTTTAGGCTAGGAGCTTTTAGTCGACATGTTGTGAATGCAATTAATATATATTCAATTTAATTTGAGTTTTTAATTCTTTAATTAATTCAATCCATTCTAACTTTAATTGTTGCTTATTAAATTATTTATCAAAGCATATCATAATTATTTCTAAATTATGTTTTTCAAATTAACTAAATTATGTTTTTCAAATTAAATAATTTAATTACGGTATCATTTCACACTATTTAAATTTATTCTAATCCTCAATTTTCAACATTTAAATTCATTCTAATTTTTAATTTCACAACATTATAATTACATACAACATTGAATATAATTATTTTCACTTATACATTTAAATTTATTATAATCACATCATTTAAATTCATTCTAATTTTCAATTCACAACATTAAATATATATAATTATTTTCACTTATCCATTTAAAAATATGAATTCACTTATCCATTTAATTAAAAATATTTTCATCTATTATAAAATTATTCTCTAGTTCATTTTCAATTAAAATACACTTATCTAATACGGAGTACCAGTGAATACTTTTTTTTTTTTAATTGCAGAGAATAAGCTTGATTAATTTCCTAATTGTTGTAGTATATTATATATAATGTTCGTTTCACTCTGATCAGGAGTAATGCTAAATTCATAAGTCATTCTAACTTTAATTGTTGCTTATTAAATTATTTATCAAAGCATATCATAATTATTTCTAAATTATGTTTTTTAAATTAACTAAATTATGTTTTTCAAATTAAATAATTTAATTACGGTATCAATTCACACTATTTAAATTTATTCTAATCCTAAATTTACAAAATTTTAATTCATTCTAATTTTTAATTTCACAACATTATAATTACATACAACATTGAATATAATTATTTTCACTTATACATTTAAATTTATTATAATCACATCATTTAAATTCATTCTAATTTTCAATTCACAACATTAAATATATATAATTATTTTCACTTATCCATTTAAAAATATGAATTCACTTATCCATTTAATTAAAAATATTTTCATCTATTATAAAATTATTCTCTAATTCATTTTTCAATTATGGAGTCAAAATCCACGCAAATATACATGACATATATAGAAATGATATTGAGCCCATATAATGGGCTCCTTATGGAGTCAAATGATGATGTGTCATTATCTACATCATTATATTTACTTACATAATTAACACTATTTTATGGAAATTTAAAAAATTAAAGGTAATTCCTATAAAATTAGGAAACGTAGGACAAAGATACCATAATCAAGATTACCTAATTATTTTGATTTTTTAATTAATCAAGATTAATTATTTTCATTTTTTAATTAATCAAGATTAATTATTTTAAGATTTTTTAAAATTATTTATTAACGTACTGTTTATTATCAGTATATAATTATTAAATTAAAAAAAAAACATACATTTATATATATAAATTTTTTAATAACAAAAAAATTAAAATTAAAGTTATAAAAATAATTAATTGAAAAATAATGACTACATTAATTAAACTAAATCATAAACTCTAAATTCTAAAAAAAAATCATAATTTTCAAATTTTAGGGTTTCAGGGTTTAGGGTTAAGAGGTTTAGGGTTTTAGGATTTTAGGGTTTAGGGTTTTAGGGCGACGGGGAAGGCATCGGGCCCACTGCCGATGCCATTTTGCATCGGGGGGGCCGTTACCAAATGGCATCGGGGATATGAATAAATGATATATTGATTAACTTGAGAAAATAAAGTCACGATGTACAGTATATAAGCTGATCAAAGGAATAATCTAGATTTACAATTTGAATGAGTCTAAGATATGGATAAACATAGCAAAGTAGAATAGGTCATATCTCCTGAAGAGTCTTTCCTGAATAATCTCTAACATCCCCCCTCAAGCAAAGTGTGGGATTTGGATCCACACGAAGCTTGGATCGCAAGAGCTCGAACGCAGGACGAGCTAGACTTTTGGTGAAGATGTCTGCCACCTGAAGATGTGAGGGGACAAAACGAGTATCCAAGCGACCACTTGAGACAAGTTCACGAATGAAATGACAGTCGATATCAATATGTTTGGCGCGCTTGTGGGAGATAGGATTTTGGCTCAGAAATAAGGCACTCTTATTATCACAAAGTAATAGGGGTCGAGCCGAAGGCAACGCACGAAGCTCACGAAGCAAATGAGTTAACCAAACCATCTCTTGAGCTGTATTAGCCAATGCACGATATTCAGATTCACAACTTGAACGAGCAACTGTAGGTTGCTTCTTCGCACTCCATGAAACCAAGTTACCTCCCAAGAATATAGAATAACCATAAGTTGAACGTCGAGTGTCAACACACCGAGCCCAATCTGCATCAGAGTAACCGAGAATGGCATAGTCGGATGTCGGAGTGAAGGTGAGACCAAAATGTAGAGAACCTTTGACGTATCGAAGGATACGTTTGACAGCCATGAAATGATCAACAGTTGGAGATTGTAGAAACTGGCTGACATGATTGACAGCATATGATAGATCGGGACGTGTGATTGTAAGATACTGAAGTGCACCCACTAGAGAACGATATAGAGTAGGATCCTTGAAGGGTTCACCAGTGCGGACTAGAGACTCTCCGGCAACCAAAGGGGTATGAATGGGCTTAGAGTCAAGCAAATCAGCCCGAGTAAGGATATCATGAGCATATTTTGCTTGACCCAAGAACAATCCTGAATCTGTATGAGTGATTTCAAGACCAAGGAAATAATTGAGCTTCCCCAAGTCTTTCACAGCAAATTCCTTATTCACACGATCAATTAGCGTCTGTAAAACTGTAGAATTACTGCCAGTAATAATAATATCGTCAACATATAAAAGCAAAAAAATAGTGCAGTCAGCCCGATGTAAATAAAATAGTGAGGTGTCCGCCCTACTACATACAAATCCCAAACTTAATAAGAAATTGCTGAAACGTTGAAACCAAGCAAGGGGAGCCTGTCGAAGGCCATATAAAGCCATCTTTAACTTGCAAACGTGATTCGGATACTTTGGATCAATAAACCCCGGTGGTTGGGCCATAAGAACAGGCTTATCAAGAAGACCATGTAAAAAGGCATTCTTGACATCGAGTTGCCGCAATGGCCAATGACGGTGAACCGCAAGAGCTAAAATAACCCGAACTGTTGCTGCCCGAACAACAGGACTGAATGTGTGAGAGAAATCAACCCCAGGAACTTGAGTAAAACCTTGAGCGACTAGACGAGCCTTGTAACGTTCAATGGAACCATCAGAGTTATATTTAGTGCGAAAAACCCATTTTGAGCCAACAATATTCGAATTTAGAGGGCGGGGCACCAATTCCCAAGTATTATTAGAATGAAGAGCATCCATTTCTTCACGCATAGCAGTTAACCAATGAGGATATTTAATGGCAGATTTGTAGCCTTTCGGTTCTGTAGAAACTGATAAAGCGGATAGAAGTGCAGTAGAGGCTATATCGACAAAGTACCTTGGTTTGTGAATTCCAGACCGAGCACGGGTTTGCATTGGATGGATAGACTGCGAGGGAGCTAAAATAGGTGGCTGGGCAGTAGACGGCACAACCGTTGCTACTGGCTGGAGCGGCTCGGGAGATGCTTGGGGCATGATTTCAGGTGAAGTTGCATGCATGGGAGTAGGTGTATGCATGGGAGCAGTTGCATGCATGGGGCTGGAGGGGGTGGCAACCAATTGTGCAGGTGGCCCAACATCACTGTTAGTGCATGGGCACAAAGTACATGTTGGAGGCTTTGATTTGGCTTGCGTACTTGGAGTTGAAGGCACTACTTCAGGTAATTGAATTTGAGGCTCCATAAAAGATGTAACATCCAGATTAGCCGTAGAACCTGCACCAGAATCACCTGAGAAGGGAAAACATGATTCGTCAAAGTGAGCATGGCGAGTGACATAAATTCGGGAAGCGATAGGATCGTAACATCGAAAACCCTTGTGAACACTGCTGTAACCAAGAAATATGCATGGTGCACTTCGAGGTTCCAATTTATGAGCAACATAATCACGAATATATGGGTAGACCCGACACCCAAATGATTTAAAATTTGCATAATTAGGAGTTGTGCCAAATAATACATGAAAGGGCGATTGATGATCTAACAATGAGGAAGGCAAACGATTTATAATGTACACTGCTGTAGAAAAAGCATCAAACCAGTACTTAGCAGGTGCATGAGCATGAAATAATAATGAGAGCCCAGTTTCAGTTATATGCCTATGCTTTCGTTCCGCTCGCCCATTTTGTTGAGGTGTGTATGGGCAAGAAAATCGATGCAAAATACCTCGTGAGGAAAAGAAGTCTCGCACCCTATGACTCGTAAATTCTGTGCCACCGTCACTTTGAAATACTTTGATATTAGCATTAAACTGATTGCAGACAAGAGTTGTGAAACGCTGAAGAATATCAAAAAATTCAGACTTTGTATGCATAGGGTACATCCACGAAAATCTCGAAAAATCGTCCACAAATACAGCATAATAACGAAAACCATCACAAGATTGAACAGGAGCAGGACCCCATAAATCACAATGCACCAAATGTAAAACCCCAATTGCACGTTTCTCATTTAATTGAAAAGGTAATTTCTTGCTTTTAGCCAGTTGACAAGATGAACAAGTATTCGGGTTGGGTAAAATTGAAGCAACATCCAAATAACCCAACCTTTTTAACAATTTAATAACAGAAATAGGAGCATGTCCCAAACGGGAGTGCCATAATTCAAAAGATGCATTTAAAACTCTCGACTTCAAAGCTGCTACCAACGCAGATGTGCCATGTTCCAAAACATACAAGCCATTACTACACTTGCCCCTTGCTAGTATCTCCCTTGTCGATCGAGTCTGAATTTCAAATGACTGATTAGTAAATAAAACATCAACTGGTAAATCTGTAGTTAATTTACTAATCGAGAGGAGGTTTTTAGTGATATGGGGAACAACAAGTACATCCAGCAAAGGCAATTTATTATTAACACAACTAGAACCCAAATGAGATATGTTGAGAGATTCACCATTACCAACGACAACATGACCATTACCGGTGTAGGGTTCAAAGGCATCCAAATTGGAAGTGGAGGAAGTCATATGAGCGGAGGCCCCTGTATCAACATACCAATCGGGTTGAGGAGAAGGCGTCACTGCACACTGAGTATGAAAAGCCTGAGCAATGTTGGCTGCCTGTGGGTTGAAATTACGAGTGAATCGCTCTGGACACTGATTTGCATAATGACCAGGAACTCTGCAAATTTGGCACTTGGGAACATATGGCTTTTTTCCAAGTATACCACCATTGTGAGGACCCCCACGTCCTGAATAATTAATGCGACCTGCAGAGTGTCCACGGCCTACAGAATTACCACGGCCTCCATGATGACCGGAAAAACCAGAACCGCGGCCAGCGTAGAAGGCTGCTGGAGTAGTGATCGGAGCGGCAGCCTCCATGGCTTTGTCATGAAGCTCGTATTTGCGAGCTTGATGGACGAGATCACAATAGGAGGGCGGCGAAGAGAGGGCCATGCGCACGTCTGCAAATGCACGAAACTGAGGCCCAAGGCCTCTCAAGAACCAATGAGTTTTATCAGAATCTGAGATAGGATGTCCAATTGCTGCTAGTTGGTCGCAAAGCAATTTAAATTTGCGATTGTAATCAACTACAGAAGATGAACCTCGCTTAAGAAACTGTAATTCATCGCGCAATTGAAGCGCACGAGAAGGAGATGAGTGACTGAAGGCTGTCTCCAAGGCATTCCAGACATCGTGAGCGAGTGTGAGACCAACAACCTCGGACATAGTCTCCTCTGTCAAGGAGGAAAGAAGAAGACTGAGAACACGATCGTGTTTCTTTGACCTGATGGAAAATCCTGGATTGGGGATTTTATTTTCCTTATCATCTAGAATAGTAGATGACGGCTGAACATCAGTGCCGTCAACAAATGAGAAGAGGTTGTCACATTTCAGCATTGGAATCACCTGATTCCGCCAGAGAAGATAGTTGGTAGACGTTAATTTGATCGTCACCATGTGGATGAGAGTAGCAAGGGGAATAGAGTCAGATGTAGAGGAGGAGGAAGCCATTTGTGACGTGAGAAGGGAGAAAATGGAGAAACTAGGGTTTAACGATGTTTTCTGCTGATACCATATGAATAAATGATATATTGATTAACTTGAGAAAATAAAGTCACGATGTACAGTATATAAGCTGATCAAAGGAATAATCTAGATTTACAATTTGAATGAGTCTAAGATATGGATAAACATAGCAAAGTAGAATAGGTCATATCTCCTGAAGAGTCTTTCCTGAATAATCTCTAACAGGGGACCACTGCCGATGCCATTTTGCATCGGCCATTAAATGCCGATGCCATTTCGCATCGGGGCCCACTGCCGATGCCATTTTGCATCGGCCATTAAATGCCGATGCCATTTTGCATCGGCCCGCCTGCCGTTGCCAATTGCCGTTGCCTTTTGGGCAATATTTTGTAGTGATATCAGTTCATACAGAGTTTGCTCTGACTTTCAATTGCACCCTTCACTAGTGAATGTAAGATTAATCTCTTGAATTAGTCGATTTAACGATAAATTATGGATTTTCTTCCAATTCTTTTTCTTTTTCATCTTTGAAAGATCTTCACAAATTTCATCTTTATATACAGTTGAAGACGTTTCTCTGTCTTGCAACAGCTTTTAGATAATGTTTGCTTTTGGAAGTATGCCATGGATCGAGTGGCCAAGAATATGATTAAAGTGCACCCACTATGGTGGTTAAGGTTATAATTGTGCATGATTATAAATCATCTAATTTTGTTGATGCCAAGAAATTAAAAAGATGCCATGATCATCACTCCCCCATGTGGCGGTGGTTTAACCTTTTCTGCTTATCTTATCTCATACATTAGCCATAAAGCAATTATTTGTACACATTTAATTTTTCCAACTTAGATTTCAAATTTTGTGGTGGACAATCACACGAACATATATGGATACAAAAGTAACACACGCATATTCATAAGATATAATATAGTAATATTTTGACAGATATCATTCCACACTTCTTATAATTACTATCATTCGAAATAATTATATTCGGTAATTTGTGTTTTCTAATTTGTTTGGATACTTGGCTTGAAGTCCTCTTTCAAAAGTAAAATTGTGATACAATAATTTATCATGATATAAAAAGGCACAAATTAATTTGGGAGTAAAATGATTAATTAATTAACTAATCACAAATTAATTTGGGAGTAAAATGATTAATTAATTAACTAATTAGAGAGTAATCATGAGAAATATTATTATATTAAATGAAAGTTGAAAAACTCTGCGGATTCTAATCGGGTCGGACAGGATTAAACAAATTTCTCCCAAAATATTGTGCACAAAGGAAAACATATTTTTGCTTTCAGATTTATGTTACAGTATTATAATTGCAAATATATATTACTACATAGTTATAGTATCACAATACTTGTTCAGATAATAACACATAATTGTTCATATAGAAACACATTTTTCAGTACATTATGAATGTCTATGTTATTGTAACATATACTTGTTCATGTAGATTAACACATACTTGATCTAATAGTAACATAAACCTACAACGAAAATTATGCCTTCTTTTGTGCGTGGTCTTTTTAGAGAGACTCGTTTTATTTGGTCTGATCCACATAGAATTCACGAGTTTTTTATTCATTTTTTAAATACACTCCTTACTAATGTTGCATGTGAAAAGTTGTACTTCCTTCGTTCATGAATACTATATTTTTTTATTTGGTATGAATTTTAAAAAAAAAATAGACAAAATAAGAGTGTTATGAAATACTATGTGATAAAAATTAAAAGAAATTAGCATACTGGAAAAACATACAAGTGAACCTACTTTGAATGGACACACTTAATATACAATTCTTTATTGTCAACCAATTAATCCGAGCTCACTTATAGATGTCATGACTAAAGTAGGTATTATTGTCCCACAAACTAAAAAGCCACCTACAAAATCTCTCTCTTTATCCTTTTTTTATTTTTATTAATATAGCTGGATCACAATTTCAATGGCTGAAGATTCTTCATTTGATATATTTTAGCTAAAAAAAATTATACTTCCACCATTTTTTCGAAAATTACTTATTTTTTTCATTTTGAATATCTCACATTTTTTTTGTCAATATCTACTATTTTTCTATATCTTTTCTTGTTTACAGGTTTCATTTACTATTTCTTTAGTTTTTTTTTTTAACCCACTACTTTAAAAAAAATAAAAAAATCGAATGGACAAAATATATGACAATTTTTTATACATTTTTTAAATATTTTTGTAATACCCATATTTTAAATTAAAAGTATCATGCACGTATCATGTACTCCTTATAAAACTTATTATATATATATATATATATATATATATTTTATCTTATATTTCTAATATCTAGCCATGGTCGATATATATTGTGTGTGGTAGCTAGGAGCATAATTATCACATGATATCGTCTATTTCGAATCGTACGTGTTCTGTATCATATTCAACGTCATTAATTGATTAATATATATCTTCAAAAAAAAAAATTGATTAATATATATATGCCACACTTGTATGAATGACTACGCGCTACAATTTAATACTCCCTCCGTCCCGCTATAAACTTCCCATTTCTTTTGGGTGTTTTGATTAAGAAATATGATAAAATAATAGATAAAGTATAAGTGATGTGATGGTGAGAGAGAAAATAATAGATGTGTATTAGATGAAATATGATAAAATAATAGATAAAGTAGAAGTGATGTGATTGAGAGACAGAAAATAATATGCAAAAAATGGAATAGAAAACTTATAGTGGAACATCATAAAAAGAAAGTGAAAAACTTATAGTGGGACGGAGGGAGTATTAATTACTCAGTAGTTGATAAGTATTTAATAGTAGCATTCTGTATTTAAGTTCAATCTCCAACCCTTGAATTCACATTGCACTAAAATTTTCAATTTGCCATCAAATTTGAGTTAAAAAGTACAATCATTTTTAATCATTCAACTCAATTAAAATATTCACTTAAACTATTCTTAATTTTATCTTTTATTTGTTTATAATCGGATTGTGACTTCTGTCCAATAAATACAGAATAGGATATATAATTCATATTTACATTTATTTTAAGTTAACTAAACAAAAAAAAAAAAAATTACTAAATTATATGTTTTCAATTTTTAAAATTTTCATAAATATACATATAAAAAAATATGAATTCATTGTATAATTTACTTAAAACAAATCATAAAACAATAAATCACCTCAACACTAATTAATTTAAGTTGTCAAATTCTAAAAATAATTTATAAAACTAAACAAGAAAAAAAAAAAAGGAACAAAATGTTTTGGATTTGAATTTGAGTTGGTGGCAAATTTACCACCAAAAAGTCATTTGTGGCAATTTGCCACCATTTTTTGGTTTGCATTGGACAATTTTTTATGGCAATTAGAGTATTTGCCTATAGGTTGGAGATGCCATAATGTTAACGCAGTGGTACTACACATTATTAGACGAAGGTTGTTTTATCTTTGAGAACATCACGTCGATCCATGAGCACGTACTGTATTAACATAAATGTCTTGTTTGTTTTATGAGAAAAGATTTACATTGACTCGACTTTACCTTTTGTTGTTGTTGTATATATTTATCAAGTTCCATTTTGTGTCCATGGCTTGTTGATTATGTTCCGGTTGTCGTCTTTATTTGAAATTTATTGATTTTGAAATAATGCTAAAAAGAAGAAAGTTGTCAAAATGAAAAGGCTCAGACATTTTAAAGTGTATTTTTTTTTTTTGAATTTTAGTTTAATTTTCGTCATTGTAAGTCATTGTTGATGCTATATAAACTATCAGACTAAAACTTATATGAGATTTTTAGTTACTATATATAAAACAACTAACTATTGGAATTATGACTTTCTCAAAAAAAAAAAAACTATTGGAATTATGACTTTTGTCCAATAAAATTTAAAATAAAAGTGTGGCCCAAATGAGAGGCATTTAAATATTCAATTCTAATATTATTGTGGATTGTGACTTCTGTCCAATAAAATTTAAAATAAAAATTTCGCATTTATTTACTTACGTTGCTATGGTTTTTTATTTTTTGGGATTTTATCATAGGGGCCGGGTACTATTTGCAAACGATTGTGATTTTAAAGAAGTTATTTAAATTGACATATGCAGTTATATTAAAAGTGAGTAAATAAGGTACTTTTGGTCCAAATTTAAAAGGGTGCTGATTACTTAGATTTGCTCACATTATACATTTATACTTGTAGTAGTTGTTTTGGTGTACCCTACGGGGTAGGGACCCCGTCTTTTAGGCACTATGGATAGACCTATCAAAACGGGCCGGCGAGGCAGGGCGGAGCGGGCCAAAACCGCAAAAGCCCGCCATTTGGCGCGGCGGGCCAACCCGTTTGTAAGGAGGGCTGCCAAAACCTCAACCCAACCCAAAAATTGACGGGCCACGGGTTTTGACGGGCCAAATTTTTTTTTTTTACAAAAATAATTATTAAATTCACCAAGAAACATAAAAATTAGAGTAATATATAATTAAGAACATGAATATTCATCATGAAAAAGGTATATTTTTCAGTCTATTTTCAATCTATTGTATATAAAAGGAATAAATATGAAGAATTACTGTAATTATTAATTAAGAACAAAAAACTAAATAGGAATAATGTTATTATTAATTGTATAATATATTATAAACAATAATATACATCTATTATATATATTATGAGTACATAAATTCAAAAAACAAAGAAAGAAGGGAAAAAATGTGGCTGCTCTAGATTTTTGCTTTTAGTTAGATTTATTATATATTGTTTTTTATATTTTTTAATAAAATAAAATATTTTTTTTTTTGAAAAAATAAAAAAATGGCGGGCCAGCCCGTCAAAGCCCGCGGCCCAAACGGGCCAGCCCCCCTCCTAGCGGTCCTAGAAAATCTTGGCCCAACCCACTGTTTTAAGTGGCGGGGCGGGCTGGCCCAACGGGCCCAGCCCGTTTTGACGACTCAAACTATGGAGTACAATTCGATATTTAATGTGTGAGATGATAGTCTGATTTATCCATATCTATATATACCCGAATTTCATTTTACCATTTACATATAGTGACATGTAGAGACAAAGTCAGAATTTTTTTATAGGGGACCCACCAACATCTTAAAATATGTAACCATTTTTATAATTATAGTTTGTTGGTCCCAAAGTTGAGTTAAAATTAAGTAAGCTAGAAAAAGTCTAGAGGGGAGGGGTGAATAGACTTTTCAAAATCTTTCAAAATATCAGAGTTATATGCGGAATAGTGTTTTGAACAATACTGTTCTTACTGGGTCAGATCAGTACTTCCAGTTTCAGTTTTATACTCAACTTAGATTTAGATCTTGAATATATATGTTAAACAAATATTAAACAGTAAGTAAATCAACACACAAGATTTATAGTGGTTCGACAAATGTCTACATCCACTCTCACAACTCCAGTCGTGATATTTTATTAACTCTTCCTTCTTGAGTTTCTTGTGGCTTAAAGTCCCAAGATTAAGACTGTGATCTTTTCGATTATATCTCCAGATATATCTTCGATCGACTAGTAATTTCACAAGATACTAGCAAACTTGTTTACAACAAATCACAAACTAAAATAGTAAAGTAAACTTCTCTTTAGTAGTAGCCTTTGATTCTTCAGTTCAGTACAGTGGCTTCTTCTCAGTTTGATCTTCTTCAACTCTGTGAGTTCTTGAATGCTTCGAATACTTTGATTGCTCTTGTTTGCTCTTAGATCAGTAATAGTAGTATCAGTAGTCTTAGCAGTTGAAGATCACACGGTATTTATAAGCTTTAGTATGACAGTTAGCAGTTTGTGAAACTAACTCTCAACTAACTCTTAACCGTTTCTTGTTGTAACTTCCTTTTTGTAACCAACTTAAAACTTATCTTCAAGTCAGCATATCTTCAAATATATCTTTAGTTACGCTTCAAATAAGTTTTCCAAACTTATTCTTCAATTCTACTAACTCAGCACAGTAAACTACTCTTCTTAGTTTTACTGTTCTTAGTTAGTCAGCACAGTTCTCAACAACTGTTCTGCTTTCTTCAAAAATACTTCTCATGTATCTCTGAGCTTCATCTTACTCCTTTTGATTATCTTCATACTCAGGAGTAGTCTTCTGATCTTCCTTAGTCTTCTGATCTGGTTCCAATCTATTGTTCTAAACTTTCACAATACTGAATACAATAGAATATAAACTTACACATATATAAAACCTATCTATACATCAACTGAACTATATACATTAGAGTACATCTAAGTCATATACTATAAGCTGTCTATACAATACATTTATCAGCTTAGTTACTTAACAGTTCATATATCAGATCAGTAACACACTAAGATTAGTAAACTCAGTTTTCATAACTCATTAAGATCAGTGAACTTATTTCATATGACTTAGTTAGAATGACTTAGAACCATATATATCATTAACTTCCAGTTGCTTTTGGCCATCAAAACATACAATCATCAACAAGAACATTGTTTATAGGATCCATATACCAACAATTTCCCCCTTTTTGATGAAGCCAAAACTACTTAAATGTTAATAAATCAGTAGTTAAGTATGTAGTCAATCATAACAGTTCATCAATTCAAAATCAGATTCATATTCAGATAAGATCAGATAATTCACATATTACACATAATAAAATATGAAAATAAAGATAAAGTTAAGAAGTGTTATCTTGTAAGCTTGTCCTCCATCTTCATTCTTCATTCTTCAGATTCTGAATGCAACATACATCTTTGCCTTGATATCCATCATGTGTTTATGATCAGTGATGCCTTCATCCTTAATGATCTTCGCAATGATTATACCAATTTCCTTGTAATCAGGTTCTCCATTCTCTAATCTTGGAGGTTCCCATACAGGTTCTTCTGGGCATAGGATTGTAATTCCAACAGCACTTGTTGTTAGTAACATATCTTCCCAAAATTCTCTAGCAATGTTCATCATGAACAAATCAAAATCTGCATATTCTGCTTCCTTGTTCAGATGATCACCAAACTTCTTGATTTGTCGTGGGATTGCTCGAATTATGGGTGAATTATGCTCTAGATATCAAGAAATTCTTACAACTTTCGTGTAATCATGAGCTAATTGTTAGATATGTTGATACATGAATGTTTTGTTTGATTTTTAGGTAAAGCAAGGATTTTCGAAGCAAATCGCGAGAAATCCAGCCGTTGGATCAATCCAATGAGTCAACCACAAGAAAGGCATCAAGAAGAGGGTCGAAATGAGACGAGAATCGAGTCGATCGGGCACCCGGATCGAAAGTTATGAGCAAAACGAGGATCAAGCTGGAGGAGTGCACGGCCGAGCCCTCGTCTCGGAGAAGACGTGCTCGAAACAGAAAATTTTGGGGAAGGAAGAAGCACGGCCGAGACACAAGCTCGGCCGAGCTCGATGATGTAAGAAAGTGGCCATGGCACGGCCGAGACACAAGCACGGCCGTGCTCTTGAAAAGAAAAATCGCGAGCACGCTTTATGCACGGGCAGCTCGGCCGAGCCCCGTGCACGGCCGTGCTCCAACGCAGAATTCCACCTTCTCTCTCTTTTGACCTAGGGACACGTGCCAAGCTTTTTGGGAGGGGTATTTAAGCTCCCATTTTCGTTTTTGCAAAAAAAGAAGCCATTGGAGGCCACACAAGCTCCCTACACATCCAAATTTCATCATCTTGCTCGTTTTTAACTCGTTTTTCTTAATTTAGCCATAGAATAGAGTGAATTTCCTTAGTTTAATTGCTATTGTGGGTTGTAATTTCAATTTCAAGGAAGGATTGAAGACTCCATTGAAGCACTTTAAGGTTTTTGTCTACAATTTCATTCAAAGAGGTGATACCTTTACTTTTATTGAAGATTATTGTGTTATTTATTATGGGTATGTTGAATTTCTCATTTGCTTTCCTTAATTTCATTAAATTAGCCATGGGCTAAGCAAATTGGTGTTTGGGTGTTATAGAATTGTGAGGGAATTAATGTTTTAATTTGAATTTAATTGTGGAATTCATTGGTAGGTTTATTGGTTAGGTTTATGGGTTTTGTTGGATTATTTGCAAGAACTCAATTATTAGGTTGTATTAGAAACTCAATTAATGCAACGAGAGTTGGTTAATCGGGGTAGATAGTATAATCGAGGGTTGGGAATCGAGTGAATAAGTAAATATTGGGTTATCGCAACGAGAGTTGGGTAATTTTCATTAGAACCCCATTTATCTACATTAATAGCTTGAATTAACATTTGAGTGATTAGTGAGAAGGCCATAGGAGCTTGGTTGTTAGTATTCAAGTGGAAAAACATAACTAGGGATTAGTTTAGTATAAATTAGGTAGAGTCGAACCCCCTAGTCGTGTGATTACCCGAGTAAGAAACCTTCTATTCATCCTCTCGATCCTAGGTGCTTCACATGATATATGCTTAGTGATTGCTTCTACCAAATTCCATCCAATGAATTACACATGGATTTCAACTATTAACATCGATTCCACACAAGGACAAACACCCGAACACTACCACTCCTCACTTGATTTCTATCGTCTTATCTTTAGTATTTGCTTATCATAATTGTTATTTGTGATTATCATTTACATTTCTTAGCACAAACCATGACTTTTCATTATATTCAAAGAACAACATACACACTAAGGCTACTTGGTCAATCTAGTCCCACGGATCGATAATTTAACCGGGCCTTGCTTTTATTACACGCGAACCTCTTATACTTGAGGGGAACGTGTTGGTAAAAACACGTGTCAAGTTTTTGGCGCCGCTGCCGGGGACTAGTTTTGTTTTTAAGTAACTTAGTGTTAGTTGGTCTTGAGTACTAGTGATTTTATTTTTCTTTTTAGTAAGTTCTTGTTTGTCTTGTATTTGGAAATTGATACTTGGTTGATTCTATAGGTGCATGAACACAAGAGGAAGTGGGATCGACCCAATTCCTATTGATTTGGAGATTGAAGCTACCGCTAGAAGAAGAAATCGAGATCGGAATCAAAGACTTGAACAAGAGAGAGAGATGGCGGAAAACAACAATCAAAACATCATTCATCCTCCGGTCGAAAATCGAGTTATTGGAGCGGGGAATGAGGGTGGAGTCGGTAATGAGGAAGAGAGAACAATTCGGGATTACTTTGAACCGCCGGTTCAAAGGTACTATGATGGGATCGAGCGCCCTCCGATTGCACCCAACAACTTCGAAATTAGCCCGAGTCTAATTCGAATGTTAGAGAAGAGACAATTTGGAGGAGAGCCACTTGAAGATCCCAATCAACACTTGTCCCGATTCTTGGAGTATGCGGATACGGTAAAGATCAATGGGGTACATGAGAATACTTTAAAGATGAGGCTCTTTTCTTTCACTTTGAAAGATAAAGCCAAGGAATGGCTTACCTCAATGATCAACAACCGAGTGACCACATGGGACGAGCTTAGCAAGAGGTTCCTATTGAAGTTCTTTCCTCCCTCCAAGACTCTTCAATGCAAGACTGAGATCACCCAATTTCTTCAAAGGGAGAATGAAAGCATCTATAGTGCATGGGAGAGATTCCAAAGTCTTTTGAGGAGGTGTCCTCAACATGGGTTTGCGGAGGAGCAAACGATTAGCTTCTTCTACAATGGATTGGGGCTCTCTTCAAGGCAATACATTGATGCATCCGCGGGTGGGCAATTGTTTGCAAAGAGTGCAAGAGTAGCAAAGGAAATCATTGAAGCAATTGCTACAAACACCTACGATTGGCCTATTGATGGAAATAGACCCAATAGAGTTGCTCAAATTGGGAATAACTCTACATCATTGGGTGATACAATCAAGATGCTCTTGGACAAGGTTGAGTTGATGGAGAACAATCAAAGGAGAGAAAATTTTGGTGGGGGAATGGAGATGCCAAACATGTTGAACCAAGTTGAGGATGCTAACTACATGGGAAGGCCCCAATATCCTCAAGGGAATTTTCAAGGAAATTTTCATCAACCACCTTTCCCAAACCAAGCTCCTAACCAAAACCGTTTCCAACAACATGCTCAAGCCCAATTCCAAGGAAATCCTCCTTACAACCCAAATGCTCGGAAGCATGAAAACTTCTCTTATGGAAATCCTAAAGCCGCTCTCACACTCCCTCCGGGATTTGATCCGGGTGCTCGTGCACCAAACAATGAGGGGAGACCACATTTGGAAGACTTGTTGACCACTTTCATAGCTCAAAATAATCAAACGACGGCTCAACAAAACCAAAAGATAGAAAGGTTGGATGAACAAATGCTCTCCATGGCCAAGCAAATGAAGAACATAGAGTTTCACATGAGTCAAATTGTTTCTTCAAGCGGTGGAAACCAAAATGGCAAGTTTCCTTCCACAACGGAAACCAATCCTAAAGAGCATTGTAAGAAAGTTGAGCTAAGGAGTGGGAAGAGTTATGAAGGCCCAAGCATGCCAATTGAGGAAGGAGAGAAGGTTGATGAAGAGGAGGGAAATGGAGAAAACTTTGTGATTGTGGAAGAGGAAGTTGGGATTGAAGAAACTAAGGAAAATGAAGAGTTGAAGAAAGAAGAGAGGATTCCTAAGTGGAAGAAAGCAAAAGAAGCAAGGTTGCAAGAAGAGAAGATAGAGTGTGATGCTTGGGGAATCCCAAAGACACTTGATCCACCACCTTTCCCTCAACGTTTCATGAAGAAGAAACTTGATGAGAAGTTCTCAAAGTTTTAGAGGTATTCAAGAAGGTGACTATCAATGTACCTTTGATGGAAGCTCTTGAAGAGATGCCTACTTATGCCAAGTTTCTAAAAGACTTGATCACAAAAAGAAGGAAGGCGGGGGATAATGAAGTTGTGAATCTCACTTTGGGATGTAGTGCAATACTACCAAAGAATCTCCCTCCAAAGATCAAGGACCCGGGAAGCATAACTCTTTTGTGTGAGTTGGGCAACAATGAAAAAAGTAGAGCATTGTGTGATGTGGGGGCAAGTATCAACCTCATGCCTCTATCCATCTTCAACCGATTGAAGGATGGAGAGATGAAACCCACTTCCATGACCCTCCAACTTGCGGATCGATCTATCACGTATCCGGAGGGGATTGTTGAGGATGTGTTGATTAAGATTGGGGACTTCGTTTTTCCCGCGGATTTCGTGGTAATGGATATAGAAGAGGATGAGAGTGTGCCCTTGATCCTAGGGAGGCCTTTTCTAGCCACGGCTAGAGCGGTGGTAAACACCTACACGGGAGAAGTGACTTTAGAGCTTGGGAAGGAAAAGCTTGTTGTGAAATCGTATGAAGCCATGAAGCATCCATCCGAGGAGTTTGAATGTAAATCAATCGATGTGGTGGAACTTTGTGTCCAAGAGACACTTGAAAAATCTCTTGACCCTTTCTCTCCTAATGCTTTTGATACTCCTACTCTTGATATTATTAATGATGAATTTTCACTTGATTGTGATGATGATAGGAAATTTTGCATGAAAAAGGAGGTCAATGAAGTTTGGGGAAGAAAGAAGTTCTCAACACCGCCTCTAAGGGAGCCCGTGGAAGGAGTGGAAAAATCGGAAGGAAAGAAGGAAGGCTTGAAACCTCTACCGGATCATCTCAAATATGCCTATCTTGAAGATGATGGAAAGTGTCCGGTAATCGTTTCTTCCCTCTTAAATGATAGTGAATTGCATGCTCTTCTTTGTGTAATTAAGAAGCATAAGTCGGCTTTAGGGTGGTCTATAGAAGATTTAAAAGGCATAAACCCCTCGATTTGCATGCATAAAATTCGGTTAGAAAAAGATAGGAAACCAATTGTGCAAAACCAAAGGAGAGTAAATCCTATCATACAAGATGTCATTAGGAAGGAGGTAATTAAGTTTCTTGATTCGGGAATGATTTTCCCCATTTCGGATAGTCCATGGGTCTCACCATTACATGTAGTGTCTAAGAAGGGTGGAATGACGGTCATACATGGGGATAATAATGAATTGATTGCTACTAGGGTTGCCACGGGATGGCGTGTGTGTGTTGATTACCGTGAACTTAACAAGGCCACATGCAAGGACTATTTTCCATTGCCTTTTCTTGATCAAATGCTAGATAGATTGAGTGGATTTGCATTTTATTGTTTCTTGGACGGATACTCCGGGTATAATCAAATCATGATTGCCCCGGAGGATCAAGAAAAGACAACATTTACTTGTTCATATGGTACTTTTGCATGGAGAAGGATGCCATTTGGGCTTTGTAATGCCCCGACTACCTTCCAAAGATGTATGATGACAATTTTTCATGGGCTTATTGAGAATATTATGGAAGTGTTTATGGACGACTTTTCCGTTTTCGGAGAGTCGTTCACTTCTTGCTTACATAATATTGAGCTTGTTTTACAGAGGTGTGAAGATACTAATCTCGTTTTAAATTGGGAGAAGTGCCATTTTATGGTAAGAGATGGGATTGTTCTTGGACACCATGTGTCATCAAAGGGGTTGCAAGTGGATCGTGCTAAAGTGGTAGCCATTGAGAAGTTACCACCACCATCTAGTGAGAAAGGGATAAGATCATTCCTTGGTCATGCCGGATTTTATCGTCGGTTTATCAAGGATTTCTCTAAGCTTTCTAAACCCTTATCTCACTTACTTGAGAAAAATGTGCCTTTTGAGTTCACTAATGATTGTTTGACTTCTTTCAAGGCTCTTAAGGAGGCATTGATCACCGCACCCATCCTAGTGAGTCCAGATTGGAGTGAACCCTTTGTGCTCATGTGTGATGCAAGTGACTTCGCTATGGGAGTAGTTCTTGGACAAGTCCGAGAAAAGAAGTTCCGAGCAATCTATTATGCTTCCAAGACCTTTAATCCGGCCCAAGCAAATTATACCACCACGGAGAAAGAGCTATTGGCGGTCGTGTATGCTTTTGATAAATTTCGTCCCTATTTGGTGGGGGGAAAACAATTGTGTATACGGACCATTCGGCCATTCGCTACCTCATGAGCAAGAAAGATGCTAAGCCTCGATTGATACGTTGGGTTTTGCTTCTCCAAGAGTTCGACATAGAGATCCGTGACAAGAAAGGGAGTGAAAATGTGATAGCGGATCACTTGTCACGTCTTGAAAGAGAAGAAGATTTTGAAGAGAAAGATGGTGAGGTAAAGGAGGAGTTTCCGGATGAAAAGCTCTTTGGTATAGAGGAAATTGACTATGTGGAGATGAATCCGATGATGGAAGTTGATGTGAGAACACCTTGGTATGCGGACTTTGCCAACTTCTTGGCTTGTGGGAAGCTACCCGAGGACATCCCTAGGTATGCTAAGAAAAAGTTTCTTAGAGATGTGAAATGCTACATTTGGGATGATCCTATTTTATTGAAAAGAGGAGTGGATTCTATTCTTAGAAGGTGTGTTCCACAAGAGGAGGTTGAAAACATTTTGACACATTGCCATTCAATGCCTTGTGGTGGACATTTTGGGGTTTCCAAGACGGTGATGAAGGTCCTACAATCGGGTTTTTATTGGCCTACTATCTTCAAAGATAGTAGAGAGTTTGTACAAAGATGTGACCGATGTCAAAGAATGGGGACGATCACTAAAAGGGATGAGATGCCACTCACAATCTTCATTGAAGTGGAAGTATTTGATGTATGGGGAATCGATTTCATGGGTCCATTTCCCCCATCATTTGGGTGTAGTTACATACTTGTGGGTGTGGACTATGTCTCAAAGTGGGTGGAAGCTATTGCCACAAAGACTAGTGACTCAAAAGTTGTGATCCAATTTCTCAAGAATAACGTGTTCTCACGTTTTGGAGTCCCAAGATGCTTGATAAGTGATGGAGGCTCCCATTTCGTGAACAAATTGTTGGGGAAGTTGCTTGAAAGGTATGGGGTGAAACACAAGGTTGCTACGGCATATCACCCCCAAACGAATGGATTGGCGGAAGTTTCTAATCGTCAAATCAAGCAAATCTTGGAGAAGACGGTGAAGGTCAATAGGAAAGATTGGGCCATCCAACTTGATGACGCATTGTGGGCTTATCGTACGGCTTACAAGACTCCGTTGAACATGTCACCATATCAACTTGTTTTTGGAAAATCGTGTCACTTGCCCGTGGAGTTAGAGCACAAAGCATATTGGGCAATTCGTAAGATGAACTTGGATAGTAAATTGGTGGGGGAGAAGAGGCTTCTTCAACTCCATGAACTAGAAGAGTTTAGGGAGAATGCTTATGAGAACTCTCGTATCTTCAAGGAGAAGACGAAGAAATGGCACGACCAAAGAATCAAAAAGAAGCATTTTCAAGTGGGTGACAAAGTGCTTCTCTTCAACTCACGATTGAAGCTCTTTCCCGGGAAACTCAAGTCTAGATGGAGTGGACCCTTTGAGATAGTGAAAATTTTCCACAATGGAGTGATTGAGTTGAAAAACACCAAGGATGAGCACTTCACGGTAAACGGGCATCGAATCAAGAAATACCTTTCCCCTACTCAAATCGGGGATGTGAATGTTGACTACATTGAAGATAGTTGAGTGGCTTAAGCTCCGTCCGGCTTGAAGACGTTAAACTTAGCGCTAAATGGGAGGCAACCCATTTTTACTTGCTTTCATAGTGTAGTTTCTTTTATGTTTTTAGATGATGCTTTTGATGGTTGGATGAGCTTGATGGTTGTAGGTACAATCTTATGGATGTATGGTCTAAAGGGGTGAAGAAAGACATCAAAGTGGGACCAATTCGAAGTGATAGATTGAGAAAGTGGAAGGAGATGATAGCCATCATGAAGGTACACCCTTTTCCAAACTTGGATTGCTTAGCAATGCCCAAGTTTGGGGGGGGGGGGGTAGGGAAAACTTTCTTTAATTTTTGGTACTTGGAGTTTATTTCATATGAGCAAAAACAAGTGGTGATTGAGATTTTCTTTGAATATTGGTTGGTTGTTTGCTCTAGATTGATTTCATTGATGGTGAATGTATATGTGATATGGTGTTGGTGGTGAACAATTGATAGTGCTTGGTGCAATTTAATTTAACACTCATTTCCAAACTTTTAATTGCATAGCAATGAAAAAGTTTGGGGGGATGTGTTCGTTTTTAAGTAAATTTGCACCAAGCACATGTGAGTCATTGTGGTTGATGATTGTGTGAATTTGAGAGGCCTAACAAAAATTTTCTTGATGAGAAAAGGGAATGAAAGTGGAAAGAAATGCATGAAAAGGGGATTTGAGAAAAGAAATCGTGTGGGAATGCGTGTGGAAATGCTTGGAGCTGGAAAAGAAAAAAATCTGGTTCGGTCGAACGAGTGTCCTGACTCGAACCGAACCGGAACGAGGTTAGTTTTGAAAAAAAAAACATAAAATGTTTGAAATTTCCAGGTGCACGGCCGAGCCCTTGTCTCGGCCGAGCTCGAGCAGGGAGGGATTTAGGAGTGCACGACCGAGCCTCTGTCTCGGAACAGAGATGCTCGAAACAGAAATTTTGGGGAGCAGGAAAGCACGGCCGAGCACGAGTCTCGGCCGAGCTGAGGCTGGACGCGATGAGGAGCACGCTCGAGCACTCGTCTCGGAGACGACGTGCTCGAGACCGAGACATTTTGGGCAAAACTAGGGCACGATCGAGCCCTCTTCTCGGCCGAGCAAGGCCCACTCTCTCTCCACACTATAAAAGGCTCGTGTTTTCAATTCTTACACAATTTCCCCAAACCCTAGCCCCCAAAATCGCTCCCTCTCTTCTCTTCACCCAAAAATCAACAAAGCTTTCCCTTCCAACACCCAAATTCGACCATATCATCTCCATTCCTCACCAAAGAAACCAAAAACCACCACCATTCTTACAAGGCACTTGGGAAATATTTTGAAAAAGGAAGTGAAGCAATTTCTTGCTAAAAAATCTTTGTTCCTTAAAGTTTTCTCTTGTCTTTTCCATAATCAAGGTATGTTTTCTTTTTACATTTATGCAAGGTGAAGCTTTACTTTGAAAATTTTGGAGGATTTGATGATTATTTGTTGAAAAGAAATGAAATTTCATGAACATTTGCTTGAATGTGTGGTGGGTTTGAGGTTTCAAGTTGGATTTTGGTGAAATTGCATGTTTATGATAGCTAAGAATTCGAATTTGGTGTTAATTTTACATGGGTAGGGTGAATATGCCTTCGATTTTGTGATTTGAGTTACTATTTCCATGGAGGTATTTTCACAAACACTTGATGTGCACCTAATTTGAGTTAAATTTTTGATATATCTTGATTGATACTCCATTCATGTGAGTGATTTCTGTGAGATTTACTGTCATTTTGAGTTTCATTTCTCAATAATTTGTGAATAACATGTTTGGTGGTAATCTTTTTGAGATTGAAATCATGCATATTTTTTAGTATAATTGGAATGAGTGGTTGGTGTAGGAGTAAAAGATGGACATGGAGGAAGATAATGCAATTGCTTCTAGCTCGACCAGCAAGGGGAAAAGAAAAAGGATTCCAGAACCGATTGACCTTAACATCAATTGGTCGAGTGAAGAATATGCTTTATACAAGATGGACTACGGGAGGTTAGTAGGGTCGATCTACAAAACTAAGCTTCCGGACCGTCAATGCATGGTGAAGATGGGGATCCACGAAGACATTCTTACTTTGTTCAAAAGGGTAAAGATGGAGGAATTTATTGCAAAACGCCCAAGAACATTTCAGGGCATTTCGTTGGAGGTGTTATGCACGATGAAAGTAACAAGAGATAAAAGGACAAAACACCCCAAAGAAATCTCCTTCAATGTTCATGGGCAATTCCAAAAGATGAAGCTCCATCAAGTCAATGAAGCCATTGGAGCACCCTTGGACAAAGGTGGAAAGTTGGTTGAACAAAGGAAAGAGTACAAAGGAGCGGAATTTTGGTCTTTAATCACCTCTTCCAAGAAGGAGTATCGGGCGAAGGTCTCTAAAGCCTCGCAAATCAGGAGTCCAGTCCTCCGGTATGTTGAGAAAATACTCTCGAACACCATTTGTGCAAAATCTGAGAGTGGAGCGGTTAACCATGATGCACTCTATGTCATGTGGTGCCTTGTCTATGGGCACCAATTCAACGCAGCCCATTACTTGCTCAATCAACTCGACAAGGTGCGTAAGAGCATGTCTTCAAAGGCAAGAGTACATCTTGGAGGGATGATCACACTAATGGTGGAATACCTAGGGGTAGATACAACTTCGTTGGAGGGGGTGGTAGGTGAAGACCTCACTTTGAACTCAATGAAGAAAATGTCCATTATCTCCCATTTTGGAAATCGGATGTGGGTAATGTGGCAAGGCAACAAACTCATCCCGATCCCCAACAAAAACCAGACCACCCTTATTGGAAGCAAGAAGAAAATGCTCGAAAACCTCGCCCTCCTCTCGGATGCTCATCGGGAGGCAAAAGAAGGAGCCGTAAGTGAGACCCAACAAACATGGACTAGTGGGATCATGCGATACGGAGATATCTTAGAGCATCAAGAGTGGGGGGTAGATGATGATGAAGAAGGGGATGAAGTTGAAGAAGAGATTAGAGTGGACGAAGAGGATGAAGAAGAGGAAGGGGGTGCCGGTCCATCTAGAGCGGAATGGAATGATCATTTGAAGGCGCAAGAGGAATGGGAAAGAGTGCAAAACCAAAGATGGACAAGCCAAGAAACCTTCATCAACGACCAAAGGGCTCGGTGGGTGGTAGAAGATGGACATTGGGCAGCCGAAGCATCCTATCGAAGGACCCAAGACGATCGTTGGACGCAAGTGAACGATGCAATCCAACGCTTGGAGTCGTGGCACATCGGGCCAAGCAACTACCCATACCCACCACCGCCCAATCAATGAAAGGGAGTCCTTTTCTCCACCCTTCTATCTCTTACATTGAAGTTGAACAAGCAAACTATCATTTCGATTTGGTGGTACCACCCGTATTGAAACTATTTCTTTCTTTTTGTTTGTGTGATGATACTCTTGGTACCTTGTTTTGTGTTTGATGGATTTGTGGGTTTAAATTCTTCTATTGTGTGATGATGTGTAATTTTTCTTTTGATGGATGAATGGGTTGATTGTGAATTAATTGTGGATTATTGGTGAATGTTGTTTGAATGATTGGTCTTGTGAAATTCTATGTGATGAAAGTTGATTTATGAATGAGCTTACCTTGTGAATGTGTGTTGTGAGAAGAACTAGACTTATGATAATGCTTGTATTCACATCTTTGAAAACCGGTGAGAATTGATCCTTGAACCAATCATGATCCGGTTGTTTATTTGAGAGTGGATTGATCATTGTCCATAATTCTAGAACTTGCCATACGTTTTGCTTGAAACCACAAGTGTGTGAAACAATGGGATATGATTTAGGCCATCTTTTGTTATTAATAGTCACTTAGCCAAATATTCCCATACCAAAAAGAAAATTCCGTAGTTAGCCCATTTGAGCCTTTAAACTTCATCTTTTGGCAACCTACAATGTTTAACCTCTTGAACTTTATAAGCCTTTGCCCTTTACGAGTGGAGGACAAGTGAAAAGTGGACAAACATGAGTTTTGATTTGATATGTGTGTGGAGTGTTTGAGCAAAGAGAAAAAAAAAAAAAAGGAGAAAGAAAAGATGAGAAACAAAAGAGAAGGAAAAAAAAATGGGAGCCCCTAGAAAAGAAAGTGAAAAGAATGAAAAATAAAAAAAAAAGAGAAGAGGGGAATCTCCCAAAAACATGTGCTTAAGAGCAAAAAGTGGACTCTTGAAAGAAACAAAGGAAGAAAATTCTTGAGAATGAAAAGAAAAGTGAGGATGATGGATGGTTTGTTTTGAATGAAATGAAAAAAAATGAAAAGAAGAAAAAAAAAAAACAATGGTTCGTTGTCCTCCACTAGTCGAGTCACATTTCCCAAATTCTTCCCACCATTTCCAAAGAGCCAACGTTACGTCCAAATCGAAGTCCTTTTGATCCCATTGTGAAGCATAACAAAGTGGTAGATAGATGAGATTTGTGGCAAGCTTATGGTGATTATGTGATGTGATTCAATTGATGAGTGAAAGCATAGCCTCAATTTACTTGTGTGAATGAGAGAAGCACTTCTTGTGAGGATGGTGAATCAAGTGTTTGATTTTGATTTGTTTTAATCACAACATGCATGAAGATGGTAGGGGAATTCATGGTTGATAAGGTTCATTGGGAGCTCACTTGATCATATCATTGTTTTAGATGAATCCATGGTCCAAATTCTTCACAATCACTCTCCTTTGTTCTTTTCTTTCTTTGCTTGGGGACAAGCAAATCGTCTAGTTTGGGGGGGTGATTTGTCGTGGGATTGCTTGAATTATGGGTGAATTATGCTCTAGATATCAAGAAATTCTTACAACTTTCGTGTAATCATGAGCTAATTGTTAGATATGTTGATACATGAATGTTTTGTTTGATTTTTAGGTAAAGCAAGGAGTTTCGAAGCAAATCGCGAGAAATCCAGCCGTTGGATCAATCCAATGAGTCAACCACAAGAAAGGCATCAAGAAGAGGGTCGAAATGAGACGAGAATCGAGTCGATCGGGCACCCGGATCGAAAGTTATGAGCAAAACGAGGATCAAGCTGGAGGAGTACACGGCCGAGCCCTCGTCTCGGAGAAGACGTGCTCGAAACAGAAAATTTTGGGGAAGGAAGAAGCACGGCCGAGACACAAGCTCGGCCGAGCTCGATGATGTAAGAAAGTGGCCAGGGCACGGCCGAGACACAAGCACGGCCGTGCTCTTGAAAAGAAAAATCGCGAGCACGCTTTATGCACGGGCAGCTCGGCCGAGCCCCGTGCACGGCCGTGCTCCAACGCAGAATTCCACCTTCTCTCTCTTTTGACCTAGGGACACGTGCCAAGCTTTTTGGGAGGGGTATTTAAGCTCCCATTTTCGTTTTTGCAAAAAAAGAAGCCATTGGAGGCCGCACAAGCTCCCTACACATCCAAATTTCATCATCTTGCTCGTTTTTAGCTCGTTTTTCTTAATTTAGCCATAGAATAGAGTGAATTTCCTTAGTTTAATTGCTATTGTGGGTTGTAATTTCAATTTCAAGGAAGGATTGAAGACTCCATTGAAGTACTTTAAGGTTTTTGTCTACAATTTCATTCAAAGAGGTGATACCTTTACTTTTATTGAAGATTATTGTGTTATTTATTATGGGTATGCTGAATTTCTCATTTGCTTTCCTTAATTTCATTAAATTAGCCATGGGCTAAGCAAATTGGTGTTTGGGTGTTATAGAATTGTGAGGGAATTAATGTTTTAATTTGAATTTAATTGTGGAATTCATTGGTAGGTTTATTGGTTAGGTTTATGGGTTTTGTTGGATTATTTGCAAGAACTCAATTATTAGGTTGTATTAGAAACTCAATTAATGCAACGAGAGTTGGTTAATCGGGGTAGATAGTATAATCGAAGGTTGGGAATCGAGTGAATAAGTAAATATTGGGTTATCGCAACGAGAGTTGGGTAATTTTCATTAGAACCCCATTTATCTATATTAATAGCTTGAATTAACATTTGAGTGATTAGTGAGAAGGCCATAGGAGCTTGGTTGTTAGTATTCAAGTGGAAAAATATAACTAGGGATTAGTTTAGTATAAATTAGGTAGAGTCGAACCCCCTAGTCGTGTGATTACCCGAGTAAGAAACCTTCTATTCATCCTCTCGATCCTAGGTGCTTCACATGATATATGCTTAGTGATTGCTTCTACCAAATTCCATCCAATGAATTACACATGGATTTCAACTATTAACATCGATTCCACACAAGGACAAACACCCGAACACTACCACTCCTCACTTGATTTCTATCGTCTTATCTTTAGTATTTGCTTATCATAATTGTTATTTGTGATTATCATTTACATTTCTTAGCACAAACCATGACTTTTCATTATATTCAAAGAACAACATACACACTAAGGCTACTTGGTCAATCTAGTCCCACAGATCGATAATTTTACCGGGCCTTGCTTTTATTACACGCGAACCTCTTATACTTGAGGGGAACGTGTTGGTAAAAACACGTGTCACTTCTTCACAATGAAGTTTGCTATCTGCCATCTTTTCTTGACATCATTCCAAAATGCAATTTGATCTGGATGCACTATGAAATCAAGATATGTATCATCACCGATTTCATTTACTTTCTTTTTCTTCTTAAGAATTGAGACTCTCCTCTCAAATTTCTTCCTTGCAGCTTCTGCATCTTTCAATTTTTGCTTTCTAAGTTGTTCATCAACTTTCTTCTTTTCTTGCAACTCAGATTTCTTCTGAGCTAACAACTCATTATTCTTTTTAGCAGCTTCAACCATCTCTTCTTCTGTAGGTTGATCACTAGAAACAACATGTTTCAACTTACTTCTTGATCTGGTAACTCTACCAGTTTCTTCAACCTCTTCTTCATCATCTAAGATCAGTTTTCTCTTTTTCTTTCCTGAAGAAGATTCAGTAATGTTCTTCTCAATAACTGTTATACCTTGAGTCTCAATTGTCTGCTGCCTTCTAAGTTTGATTTTCAAATTCAAACTTATTATCTCTTCTTTCAGCTCATCTTGACTTTTCTTGAGCTCATCCTGACTCACAACCAACTGAGCTTGTTGAGTTTGAGTCTGCTCCATAACTTTTATGACTCAATCTTCCCCCTTTTTGGCTTCATCATGCCATTCCTTCAAGGGTGTCATATGTTGCTCAAGCTTCTTATGCAACTCAACAGAAAGCTTTTTCTCTTGAAGCCTATGAAGATCATAAATCTTCGACATTGTATGCTCCATAAGTTGCTCATAAGAATTTGCAGTTGTCAACTGTGCAAATTTCTCAGTTGCTTCCTGAAATTGTTTCAGAGTGGCTTCCATCTTGGCTTGTAACTCTTCATTGTGCTTTTTCAACATTTCAAAGCTAGAGTTATCTTGAGCTGTCTCAGCAGGAACTGTTCTTACCACTTCTTGAACATCTTCAAGAACAGTAATTTCTGCAATCTTAATTGGTGTGCTCTCCAACTCTTCAGCACCCAATTCTTGTTCCTCTAAGACTTCTGTTTCTTCAACTACAACCGTGTTCTCAAACACTTCAGTTGCATTGTCATCAGCCATATCAACTTCCAAAACAGCTTCTTCAGCAAGCTCTTCCTCAACTTCCATATGAACATCAGTATCCATATTTTCATCAGCAGTGGGAATATTTTCCACAACATATTTAAATCCAGTTACTCTTTCCACCAATTGAACCACAGATTTTGGAGTTAACAACTCAGTAAAAGAGTTAACACCAGCTGCCTCTTTCTGCTCTTGTTCCCAGTCATTAAAAACTGAAACACCACCCATGCCTTCAACTACAACCAACAGCTCTTTCATATCAACTCTTCTTAGATATACCCAAGTGCCTATCCTAAGAAGTTGTTCAAAAACAGTAGAGCTTTCATCTAAACCATGAAATTCCTTCAAAAGAGCATTCCTCAATCTCATTCTAATATCCTCCTCCTTATCACAGATTGGATAATCCATAAAAAATGCAGGTGTGGGATGAATATTTTCAGGTTCAGGAGATGAAGTAATCTCAATGGGTTCAGAAGAAGGTATAAATTCATGCTCAGTAGAGTGATCATGAACCGGGTCAGGAGAGAAATGTGGAATTGGTTCATTTTGAGGACTTGATTGGGGAGTGGGATGAAAAGAAGTGTTCTGAGGGGATGAGTGAGGAGTGTTCTGACGAATAGGAGAGTAGTGAACTGACTCATCAGAACGAGTAGGCCTCTGATGAATAGGTTGGGCTGGAATAGGATCAGAATTGGAAGGAGTAGAAGAAGTGTTCTTGAGTATTCTTCTAGGTCTAGACATACTCCTACCTTTTGTTCTTTTATGTAAAACAACAAGGCTGGAGGTACTTACCTCTTGCTCCATAGAAGCATCCTTCTCTACTGCAGCTATAGACTGTTCTGACTGCACTGAGGTAGCTGTATCAGACCTGCCCCTCCTCAATCCAGCTCTGTTTGGGTCATGCCTAGCCTTCGATCTTAGTTCAGGCTCTTCATCATCAGACCAAAACATCGATCCACCAGAACCTTGAGGTTGATGTTGTTGTTGTTGAAGTTGTTCCTGTTCAAATTTCACAGATTCTTTCTTGAACAAAAATTTACCTTGATGAAACTTCTTGTGTGGACTCCAATCCACTTTCTTGTCTGCTAGAGTTGGCAAAAGAATGCTCAACTTGTTTCCGAAACCTAGCATTGCTTTGATTGAAAATTCCTTGGTGTCCTCATCAAACAACACCTTGTCTTTCTCACTCAGCAGTCTTTCCAAGAAAAAACCTCGCCAATCTCCGTCGACTCGATCAACAATCGCGGTCATGACTCGAATCTTCAAATAGGTGAGAGCATCTTGACTATAATGTTGCCCTAACATACATTTTTCGACAATGTCCATTAACAATTGAAGACCCGTTGGAAGAATAACCTTTTTGAGATTGTTCAAAGACTTGGGTTCTTCACCTGTCCATTTACCCACGCATTCGTTTTCTTGTCCTGCCATATAGTTCAAAATACTCACAGGGCCGTCGGGTAAATCGAATGCTATTGCAAGAGTTTCTCTGGTAATTGCAACTCTTTGTCCTGAGAGCATTGAGCGAACGCCATTTCTGTCGCCATGGAGCTGTAAATAGAATTTCATTGCCTCAGGTTCAAAAACCATCTTAGGGAATGATTCTAAATACTTCCGTAGCCCGCATTCTTCACACATGGTGAGGATCGCTTGATTCTCTGGATTCTGTTTTCCGACGAAATATACCGCATTCTCAACAAAAATGCCCTTCTCTTTGATCCACTTGGTTGGATTGAAAGTACCTACAACTTCATTAGTCTCATCCATAATATCAATGATCGCCATTAGATAGAAGTGTAGAAATTTATAGTAGATTGAGTAGTGAGGTTTTGAGAAAGTTTTCGAGCTTTGAGTTTTCCAGAAATGTTAAGTTTGAAGAAGATGAGGTGAATGAGATCGTGGATATCTAATTCAAAACAAATCTAGGGCTTGGATTGAATTAGATTCACATGTTGTGTGGTTTGGATTGAGTCTTGAAATCCGTAATTTAAAAAAAAACGTTCCAGATTCAATAACCCTTTCCAATTTTGGAGCCAACTAGTGATGATGAATACACCGTTTAAAATTAGGTCAAAAATAGAGGAGCGTATTAATCTTCTCGATAAATGATCTAATCTTGAACAGATCTTGACTTAGAAATTTTCTAAGGCAAAATACTGTTCTGATGCATATCAACACAGTTGTTTCCAAACACATTTTACTTCATCTTCTTGCTTGTATGATAATGAAATTTACTTATCTAGATTCAGCTGAGTACTGTGATCAGTTGAGTACACTTTTCGAGGATCAGATCAGTAGTTGGGTCAGCACAATAAACCTTAGATCAGTACCCCCAACTCTTCTGATTGTTACTTTCTCTATATTTTGAGCACTTTTTGGTATCAGCACATTACTTTCTCAGATTAGTACTGTGACTTAGATCAGTTCTATTCTATAGACAAACTTTCCTGTAATCAAATAAGCTCTGTAGATAGTTTAATCAGTAGTCAGATCAGTTCTGTAGACATGTTGATTTTGTAGTCAGATCAGTTATGTAGACAAATTAACTTTGTAATCAGAACAGTTCTGTAGACAAATCAATTCAATAATCAGAATAGGTCTGTAGACAGATAAATGCTGTAATCAGATCAGATTTGTAGACAGATCAAATCTGTAATCAGATCAATTCCCCCTACAGTGGAGAACTCTTCTTCTGTGTCTGTTTCACCTTAGTAGAAGTGTTAGTTCATGCATAATTGGTGAAACACAGTACAAACCAGTAAAGAATAATTAGAATAAGATCTTTGCAAGGTTTGTTCTAAGGTGACTAGTGCTCTGAGTCAACAGAAAGGATATTTAAGAAATCACAGATTCCCCCTTAAATGTATATTCTCAATTCCCTCAGCTTTACCAGCTTCCTCATTGGGATTAGGCACCTTAGTAACCTTTTTACCTGATTGTGATGAATGTAGTGGTCTTGACATGTTCTGTTCTTCTGAATTACCCTTCTTGGAGAACTGTTCTTGGTATCAGCTCAGTACCTGAAATGTTAGTACACATCTGTATATACATGCAGGATCCATATCTATCAATCCTAAACTTATGCAGAGCTCTCTAAACCTAGTTTCAGCTAAAGGTTTTGTAAATATGTCAGCTCTCTGAATATCAGTATGGATCTTTTCCATTCTAATGTTTTTCTTTTCAACATGATCCCTAATAAAATGATGCCTAACATCTACATGCTTGCATCTAGTGTGTAAAACGGGATTTTGAGTGATGGCAATTGCACTATTGCTGTCACAGAATATAGGTACATTTGATTCCACAATATTGTAGTCTCTAAGTTATTGTATTAGCCAAAGAAGCTGACTACAACAACTTCCTGCGGCCATATATTCTGCTTCAGTGGTAGAAGTTGCCACACTTGTTTGTTTCTTAGAAAACCATGAAATGAGCTTAGAACCTAAGAATTGGCATGAACCAGAAGTTGATTTTCTATCTATTCTGCAACCACCAAATTCAGAATCTGAATAACCACTTAGGGATAAATCATCATCTGCAGAATACCACAAACCTCGATTAATGGTACCCTTTAGATATTTCAATATCCTTTTAGCAGTCTCCACATGAATTTCTTTGGGATTAGCCTGAAATCTAGCACATACACCTACTGCAAATGCAATATCTGGCCTACTAGCAGTCAAATAGAGTAAAGAACCAATTAAAGCTCGATAATAGGATTGGTCAGCACACTTACCTCGATCATCTGGATCCATTATGTATGTTGGTAGCATGGGTACTCCAACTGTTTTACAGGTCTTGATACCAAATTTATCTAACAGATTTCTTGTATATTTTGCTTGATTGATAAAGATTCCTTCAGATGATTGCTTTACTTGAAGTCCAAGAAGGTATGTTATTTCACCCATCATTGACATTTCAAACTTACTTTGCATGAGCTTTGAAAAGCTTTCACTTATGCTTTTGTTAGGAGATCCAAATATTATATCATCAACATAAATTTGGACAAGTAAAATGTATGTACCTTCTTGTCTTCTGAACAAAGTGCGATCTACTTTGCCCTTAGTAAAACCATTTTCAAGTAAGAATAGTGATAGAGTGTCATACCAGGCTCTTGGGGCTTGCTTCAGACCATATAGTGCTTTCTTCAACCTGTATACTTGGTTACCATTTACCTCAAATCCAGGAGGTTGTTCTACATAAACTTTTTCAGCAAGTATACCATTTAAAAATGCACTTTTGACATCCATTTGATACACAGTGAATTTCATATAAGCAGCATAAGCAAGGAACAATCTTATAGCTTCTAGTCTAGCTACAAGAGCAAATGTTTCATCATAATCAATACCCTCAACTTGAGAGTAGCCCTGTGCAACTAATCTAGCTTTGTTTCTAACCACAAGATCATTCTCATCCTTTTTATTTTTAAAAGTCCACTTAGTGACTACCACATTGTGATCAGCAGGTCTCTCTACGAGTTCCCATACATCATTTCTAGTAAACTGGTTTAGTTCATCTTGCATAGCAATTATCCAGTTACTATCAGACAAAGCTTCTTTCACAGTTTTAGGCTCAATGGAAGATAAGAAGCAACACCAACAAAACAAAGAATTACTAGGTTCTACCTTAGAATCAAACAGTTGTCTTCTGGTTTTGACACCTTTACTAGACTCACCAATAATCAGATCAGTAGAATGAGCAGATTTTCATGTTTTCCTTGACTTAACAGGAATACTCTCATCATCAATATCATCATCATGTATATCCTTATCATCATTATCAGCAGGTTTATTCACAGGAGAACATTCAACCAATTCAGGCATTTCAGTAGGTCTAGAAGACTTACCTTGGCCTTTTACCTTATCTACATCATCATCTTTGTGTAGGATGTTTAGAAATGGATTGTAGGCTTGAACTGATTCATAGACTCCAGTCTCATCATTATCTTTGTCAGTTTGAATAGTCAGATCATCAACTTTCGTACTGAGCTGATGATCAGCAGAGTCCTGTACAACTTCATCAAAGATAACATGGGGTGTTTCTTCCACACATAGAGTAGAGTAATTAAACACTCTAAATGCTTTGCTTGTAGAGGAATACCCTAAGAATATCCCCTGATCTGCTTTAGCATCAAAAGCATTTAATTTGCTCTTTCCATTGTTATAAATAAAACACTTACATCCAAAGATATGAAAATATGAAACTCTAGGCTTTCTACCTTTCCATACCTCATATGATGTTTTACCATGTACCTTGTTGAGTGCACTTTTGTTCTGAGTATGGCAGGCAGTGTTGATTGCCTCAGCCCAGAACTTATGTGGTGTGTTGTACTCTGCAAGCATTGTTCTGCATGCTTCCTTTAGTGTTCTGTTTCTTCTCTCAACTACACCATTTTGTTGGGGTGTTCTAGCTGCACTTGTCAAATGTTGAATTCCAGACTTAGAACAAAATTCTTTAATGTAACAGTTTATAAATTCAGTCCCCTTGTCACTTCTTATCTTGACAATGGGCTGACCTTTTTCTACTTGCAACCTCTTCAACAGATCTGGTAGTTGGGTTTGTGTATCACTCTTTTTGTGCAAGAAGATTACCCAAGTGAATTTTGAATAATCATCTACCACAACTAAAGTGTACCTTCTACCATTCAATGTAGGGGGTTTTATAGGACCATGAAGATCCATGTGCAAGAGTTCTAAGAATCTACAAGTAGAAAGAGTGGGAATTGACTTAAAGGAAACTTTTACCTGTTTACCTTTCTGGCAAGCATCACACACTTGTGACTTGAAATAGATTTCATTAGGGATACCTTAAACAAGGTAATCTCTTGCAATCTTATTAATTATCTTAAAGTTCATATGGCATAGGCGTCTGTGCCATAGCCAGCTGATCTCTTTAGGACTCTTACTAAGAAGGCAAGCATCCCTAGGGCAGCTATTCCAATTCACAATGTAGACACCGCCTTGTCTTACTCCAATCAGTAGAATTGTGTGTGTTCTTTTATCCCAGATTTCGCACTTGGTGCTTTTGAAGTAGACTTTATAGCCCCTGTCACAAAATTGAGAGACAGATAACAGATTGTATTTCAAACCTTCTACATATTAGACATCTTGAATTTCTACATCTCCATTCTTGATGTATCCAAATCCTTTTGTGATTGCCATGGAACTATCTCCAAAGATTACCTTGGGTCCTTCTTGCTCATGATAGTCAGAGAGAAGAGCCCTGGTACCAGTCATGTGGTGAGAACACCCACTATCTATGTACCAAGTTTCTCCAACTGAACCACCTTTCTTGTATATATCCAATCGACCCTGCAAGTAGTGATCTTAATAATTTAGGTACCCTTTCTTTATTGGGGTCCTTGGGGGTTAGTGGTAAGAGGCACCCAAATAAACATTGAAGATTTGAATAATTGAGACTGTAGGTCCCTAGTTGAGTTAGATAATATTGAGTAAGCTAGGAAAACGTCTAGAGGGGGGTGAATAGACTTTTCAAAATCTTTCAATATATCAAAGTACACTATGCGGAATTATCAGATTAACAATGAGCCCAATCAAATTTATACTCAACTAATATTAACGAACTTCTGTATGAACACTCTGCATGTCTTGTTCTTATATGCAATTCAATCAATTAAGCAGTTAATCAATCAAACACAAATAAAACAGTAAAGTAAATCAAACACGAGATTTATAGTGGTTCGACAACTTGTCTACATCCACTCTCACAACACCAGTCGTGAAATTCTTATTAACTCTTCCAATCGAGTAATGTGTTCTTGTGGCTTAGAGTCCCAAGAAATAAGACTTTGATCTTCTCGAAAACACTACCAAGTGCTTCTTCGATCTAACTAGCTATTTTACAAGTAACTAGCAACTTGAAACAATAAAGAAAACTTCTCTTCGTTCAGTAGTAGTCTTCTTGATTTCTTCACTTGTCTTCTGACTTGTCTTTCTGAACTTGAACTCTGCGAGTTTCTTGCTTCAATGAATACTTCGTAAATTGCTTCAATAGAATGTAAAATATCAGTGTATCAGTAGTTTTTAATCGAACAATACCATGGGGTATTTATAGACTTCCAACTTCAAGAACATTCTGTTGTGTAACCAACTTTTCTTGATAACTGACTTCTAACTTCTTTTTCTTATACATCCACGCGTTTCTTCAGTTAATTAGTTATTCCATAACTAACTCTTCAATCTTTATCCTTAATACGCGTTTCTGACTTAAACTTTTCATCTTTTGCTTGCGCACTTGTCTTGTCTTCATACTTAGACAAAATCTTAGTCTTCTTCTTTACTTGACTTGTCTTGTGCAACCAGTCTTCAATAGTAAACTTCAACATAGAACTAAACTAGTCCTATCATCTAATCCTATCAAGACTATTACATTACATTAAGTTTTATAAATCATCTTAGTCACCTTAAGATCTATACAATGAATATATGAATACAATACGAACTATGAGCTTCTATACATCTTTTAATCTAGCTCAGTATAAATCTTAACATGTATACACAAAGTACTTATAAATCGTACTTGTCTTTCAAACACTTAAACTTTTCTTTCGATACTTATCTTTTGAACTTTACTTGTGAACTCTACTGATCTGTTCAAGATGACTTCATAACTAGACTAGATCAGTCAACAATTAGAAATTATTCATGTCTTCTTTTTGGCTTATCAAAACTCAACTCATCATCAATTAGGACTTGTCTTCAGGATTCATATCCCAACAATTTCCCCCTTTTTGATGAAGCCAAAACTACTTGAATTATTTCTCAATAGTAGACTAGTTAAGTAGTTATCTTGTCTTTCACCAAAATATATTATCTTTTCATTCATTCAACAATAAGATCAGTAGATTACACATACTTAATCAAAAACAAAAGGAATAAGTAAAGATACTTACAATTACTCACTAATGTTACCTCCATCTAGATTTGGAACACAAAATGCGTCGAGTAGTCTTCTATGAATATCTGAGACATGATCTTCATTCTCGATCTTCTCCTTCTCTAACAGCTCTTCTTCAAACTTCTTGATCTTGTTGAAGTCGATCCTCTTTCCGGAGCCTAACATCGGAGTTTCCCATTTTGGGTAGATAGGAACGAGAATGTTGTACCCTACAACAGTTGCAATCCTCATGATCAAGTTCCATAAATTCTGATCTTGCACTTCCATGAACTTGTCAAAAATGGCATACAACTCTTCTTTGCTGTCGGCATCTCCAAACTTACGAATAACCCAATGATCTAACTCTCACTTCATCTTGACATTCAACCATGCATCTCTATGCTCATTGTCTTTGAAGTTGTCAATGTGAGCATCCTCGATCTCTTCTGGATTAGCCTTCATCTTTTGCAATCTATGGATATGCTTGCCAACCTTCTTCTTGCTAGCATATCGATCATCTTCAATCTTCTGCTTCTTCAAGATTGCAGTCTCATCCAGATCAGCAATGATCTGTCCTATTGACTCTTTAACTTTTGGTTCTTCAATCACCAACTTTCTTTTAACACCTTGTCTCGTCTGAACCTCAGGAGGAGCAATGCCCTTGCCCTTAACCTGTCTAATCTGCTCTGCCTTAGCTTGCTCTAAATCCGCTTTCTTCACAAGCTTTCCTCTTTTCGACCTTCTAAACTCTTCCATCGCAGTAGCAGCAGCTTTAACTTCAGGTTCAGCACTAGACTTAACTTGTCTCGCCTCTTCTTGACCTGTCTCTTCCCCCTTTTTGGCTTCATCACTTGCTAAGAGTGAAAAGAGAAGTGAAACGAGTCATCTCTTCTAGCATAGCCTGCTTCATCAGATTTGTTGCTTTCTCAATCTGCCTTTGATGAGAACCATCTTGACTCAACTTGTCTAGCTTAGAAGCAACCAGCTCCAACTTCTGAGTAGATAGATTCAACTCATTCTTAAAATGTGTTGCAGTCAAGCGTAGCTTGTTGTTCTCTGCAGTCATAGCATTGATATTCTCACTAGCTTGAGCCAATTGTTCATAAGCCTATTTCCTCTGCACATCTGCAATATCAATCTTCACTCGATAAACCCTTTCCATCTTCTTGGATTCTCTGGCCAAGACTCTAGAAAAGTCGACTGAACTCTTCTCTGAGTATTCGACTTGATTTTGCAGAAAAGCTTCCAACTGATTGAACATTTCTTGCCTGAAATCAGCATCCAACTGATTAACTTCATTCATGATCATCTCTTTTGAACTAGTCACAAGCGTACTATTTTGTTCAACAAGAGTCTTCTTAACTTCAGACTTCAAAAACTCATCAATAGACGACTTAATTACGTCTTTCAGCTCATTCTTCAACTCGTCTATCGAAGCAGTCAGAATTGCTTGAGTAGATTGAACAGCTTCCTTATGAACGTCAGCTTCCTCCATGATTTCATCTTGAACTGGACCTTCAACTGACTTGACTTCCAGCTCAGTAGTCAAGACCTCGTCTTCTACTACTTCATCAACTGAACTTACACTAACAGCGATAGCTTTCAAGTTCAACGGAGGACAATAAGGAACAATAGCCAGCTTAGCTTCCTTAAACCTTCTCTCAGCTTCATCTGATTCTTTCTTCACCATCTCGACTAGCCTGGCAGTGTAGGCACATGTTTCTGATGGAAAATACTTCTCAACTTGTCTTGTGATCTGGCCAACGTTGCATCTTGGACCATGAGCATGTTCTACTTGAAATTCGAACACAAGACCTCTCATCTGATCAGAAACATTCTCCAAGTCGAGAATCAGATCAGTAGACTTCACTTCCTCTACTGGTTCAGCTTCAACCATCAACTCATCTTCCACGAGATCAGACTCGAAAACTTGAACACCTACATCGAACTTGTCCTCTGAAGACAGCACTTCATCAGATATGTTAAGCATCTTCTTCACAAGAACGGTTAAGGCATGTGATGGGAGGAGTTCTGAGTGTTCTTTCACTCCACTATTCTCTTGCTGCTCCATCTCCAGTCTTGAAAGTTCAAAATTCCACCCATTCCAATAATAACTTCGAACAAATCTTCAGTTGGGCCTTTCTTCAAAGCAACCCATGTGCAAATCCTTAGCAATTTTTCATACACCTCTGAAGATGTGTCGATCTCTACTGAAGGCAGCATCTTCTTCAGGTTTCTAGTCATTTGTGCACGCAACCTCTTCTCGCGTAGACACATTGGATAGTCGACTAGGGATTCGAATCTATTAACGTGAGGGGTCTGAGTAAATGGGGTCCTTAGCTCAGTTGTTGCAGTGGCAACTAGAGGGGTTCCTGAAATAGATGGGTGTTGGGGTTCAACATATTCTGTTGAGGTAGAAGGAATAATTTGGGTTGTGGTTTCTGGGGGCTCTGATGTGGCTAGGTTTGGTTTGACAACTGTCGAAGTATCAGTTGTATCATATATAGTAGTGTGTTGGGTAATGTTGGCTCTTAGTGGTTGTACTGCCAACACAGAGGTTTTGGGTACAGGCCTAGCACGAGATCGGAGTGATCTTGCCTTGGTTTTGACAGAGAGGTTTAGAGGTATTGAAATAGTTCGAGATGAAGTACTAACTTTCTCAGTCGTCTTGTCTGGTGAAGGACTCGACTCGACTCGCACTAGTCGATAGGTTTCAGTACCTTCAACTTCCTTCTCCAACTTCTTGTCTGGTTGAGTCTCCTCAGAATCATCAATTGGCTCAATCATCGCCTCATCCGATACATACTGAACTAGTCTTCCACTAGTACCAGCCTCAGCGTCTGATGCAGACTCGTCTTCTTCAGCACTAGACGAGTGCACAGCTTCGATCATAGCATCTCGTGAGTTAATCTGAACTTGCCCACGTTCAATAGCTCTTCCTTCAGCTTGTTTAGCAAAAGCTTCCTTCTTCAAGTAATGCTTTAAAATATGAAAAGGCTTCCCTTTGCTCCAACTCGTCTTGTTCGGCAGCAAGACGGGTAATAGAATACTGAGCTTGTTTCCGAAGCTTACCGCGGCCGATACCACCCATTCACCAGAATCGGTGTCAACTCTAACATTCCTTTCGAAATACATCAAATGATCCAGAAACAACTTATACCAATTTCCTTATGTGATGCCATCATAGATTGCGGCCATCACTCTCGCCTTCTGAAGAGTTACTGAGTCGAAGCTTCTAGTAACACCAAGCAACATTTTGCTTGTGATGTCGAGTAGGGTTCTGTATTTTGGCAGCAACTCCTTCTTCTTTACTGCCGGAATTTTGCCATCTCGACCCAATCTTAACTTCTTTCCACAAAAGATGCTTAAATACCTCAACTCCTGCCCCTGGCCATAATTCTCCACATCGATTGTACCCGAAGGTAATTTCAATGTTTCGAATAATCCATCTCGAGTGATTTCCACTCGGCTTCCACCCACAAAGGCTTTAATGGAGTCGCCTCTTCGAGTAGCATTTGCATAAAACTTGAAAACTTCTTCTTCAAACACCACCTCTGGAAATGCTTCCAAATAGGGTCTTAACCCACACCTATAGCATTTAATTAGGATCTCTTTGTTGTCATCTGTGTGTCTTCCACTGAAGAACACCGATCCTTCAACATGCACCTTGCCTTCGGAGGCATACTTGCCTAGGTTGAACCTAGCCTGCATGTTAGTTCGTACATCAAATAATGATATGATCGACATAGTAGTATCTCTGATTGAGAACGAACAGTTAGAATTTTGCAAGAAATTTGAGTGCTTGAGAGTACGGGATTTGTGAAAACGTGAGGTGAGAAGAGTGGAACTGTTTGGTTTTGATCCAAACCAATTTTTGAATCAACGGCCAAGATTAAGAGTGTTTGATCCAACGATTGGGACCTTTGGAATTCAGTTGCGGAATCGAGAATATTACGTGATTTGGTATTGTAAATTTTGGAATCCGCCCTTTCTATTGGTTAAGACAGAGGAGTGTACTCATCTGACCTAGCGTAGTAGAGTTTAGGCGCGAACTGGGTGTATACACCTCATTAAATGGAGTGTATAAATCCAAATCTAGGTTTTTCAAATTTTACATTATCAAATTACATTAATACTCTTAATTCGCACTGTTTAAACACTTAGAGTGTATATGAATCATGAAAGAACTTATCTTGTCTGTTCGAGTCTATTCAGAACAGACGAGTAGACTAATGTGCACCAGTCGAGTTCCCCCTTCGCCTGTGCTTGTCTGTCTGAATGTCGAACGACTTAATGTACCTATCTCATCTAGTGCGACGCATGAGAGTAGATACGAGTAGAGTAGAATAATTAAGATGAATATCAATCTAATGCAATGGTCAAGGTTTCGAACAAGATGACTTTTAACAAACTTGAGAGTCAACATAAGGATATTTAAGAAATCATAGATTCCCCCTTAAATGTTTATTCCCTTAGTTTTACCCTCAGCTTTACCAACTTCCTCATCGGGTTGTTTGGTCATCTTGTCTGTCCTTGTATACCTGTCTGTTGAGCGAGTAGACGAGTGCTCTGTTTAGTGATCTTGTCTCCTTATTTCTTGTGATGTACCTGTCTGGTTAGTACATAGCTACAGGCAAGTAGGGTCTAGATCAATTAGTCCTAGACTAATGCATAACTCACGAAAACGAGCCTCAGGTAATGGTTTTGTGAAAATATCAGCTCTTTGAAAATCAGTATGAATCTTTTCCATGCGAATATCCTTCTTTTCTACATGATCACGTATGAAATGATGTTTCACGTCAAAATGCTTACAACGTGTGTGCAAAACAGGATTTTGTGTAATGGCAATAACACTGTTACTATCACAGAAAATAGGAACATTTGATTCATAGATGTTATAATCTCTAAGTTGTTGCATGAGCCAAAGTAGTTGACTACAACAGCTACCAACAGCCATGTACTCGGCTTCAGTAGTAGAGGTAGCCACACTAGTCTGCTTTTTTTAAAACCATGAAATGAGTTTTGTGCCTAACAATTGACAAGAACCAGATGTAGATTTCCTATCTATTCTACAGCCACCAAAATCAGAATCAGAGTAGCCACTTAGAGATGAATCATTATTTGAAGGATACCATATACCACGATTGATGGTTCCTTTCAAATATTTCAGTATTCGTTTAGTGGTTTCCATATGACTCTCTTTTGGATTAGATTGAAAACGAGCACATACTCCAACAGAAAATGCAATATCAGGTCTACTAGCAGTCAAGTACAGTAATGAACCAATAAGACCACGATAATATGTTTGATCGGCACACTTACCATGTTCGTCTGGATCCATCTTGTATGTAGGTAGCATAGGTACTCCAGTAGACTTGCATGTCTTAATACCATACTTGTCTAGCAGATTTCTAGTATACTTTGCTTGATTTATGAAAATCCCTTCTGGGGTCTGTTTTACTTGAAGACCAAGAAAGTAATTCATTTCACCCATCATAGACATCTCAAACTTACTTTGCATGAGTGTTGAAAAACTTTCACTCAGCTTTTTATTAGGTGAACCAAAAATGATATCATCTACGTAAATGGACGAGTAAAATGTCTTTCCCTTCTTGTCTTCTGAACAAGGTTCTATCGACCTTGCCCTTAGTAAAACCATTTTCTAATAGAAAGAGAGAGAGAGAGAGAGAGAGAGAGAGTATCATACCATGCTCTTGGAGCTTGCTTTAGTCCATATAAGGCTTTCTTCAATCTGTACACCTGGTTGCCTTTTACTTCGAAACCTGGGGGTTGTTCAACATACACTTCTTCCGCAAGAATACCGTTAAGAAATGCACTTTTAACATCCATTTGATATACAGTAAACTTCATGTAAGCAGCATATGCAAGGAACAAACGAATGGCTTCTAGTCTAGCAACAAGAGCATAAGTTTCATCATAGTCTATGCCTTCAGCTTGTGAATAGCCTTGGGTTACTAGTCTAGCCTTATTCCTAACGACTACATCATTCTCATCTTTCTTATTTTTGAAAATCCATCGAGTGCCAACTACATTGTGATGTTCCGGCCTATCGACAAGTTCCCAGATGTCGTTTCGAACAAACTGGTTCAACTCGTCTTGCATAGCGATGATCCAATTACTATAAGCCAATGCCTCTTTAACGGTCATAGGCTCGATAGAAGAGAGGAAATAACACCAGCAAAACATAGTTGGACTAGGCTGTTCTTGCGACTCAAAGAGTTGTCGTCTAGTCTTCACACCAATAGTAGAGTCACCAATGATATTCTCAGTATCATGTGTAGATTTCCATGTTTTTCTAGACTTAACAGGCATACTATTATCATCTACCTCTGGTATAGCATCATGCATTTCAACATCATTTGTATCAGCAGTTTTAACAGGAGTAGACGAGTCAACTAGAGCAGGCATGTCAACTGGTCTAGTAGACTTACCTTGAGCACTTACCTTCTCGTTGTCATCAGATTCGAGAGCTTTCATGAATGGATTGTAGGCTTGAACAAATTCGTAGACTTCTGATTCTTTATCAGATTCGATCGATAGATCAGTCACCTTCTCACTGATCTTGTCGGCAGACGAGTCCTGTCGAGATTCATCGAAAACCACATGTGGTGTTTCTTCCACACAAAGAGTCGAGTAGTTGAATACCCTAAATGCTTTGCTAGTCGAGGAGTATCCTAAGAATATCCCCTCGTCTGCTTTAGCATCGAATGCATTCAACTTGCTTTTCCCATTGTTATGGATGAAACACTTACAACCAAATATATGGAAATATGAAATTCTGGGTTTTCTACCTTTCCAAACCTCGTACGGTGTCTTACCTAATACCTTGTTGATCGCACTTCTGTTCTGAGAGTGGAATGCAGTATTGATCGCTTCAGCCCAAAACTTTTGAGGAGTTTTGTACTCGGCTAGCATGGTTCTACAGGCTTCCTTGAGAGTTTGATTCCTTCTTTCGGCTACACCGTTCTGTTGTGGTGTCCTAGCTGCACTAGTAAGGTGCTGGATACCACGTTTAGCACAAAAATCTTTGATATAGCAATTAATGAACTCAGTACCCTTGTCACTACGAATTTTGACAATAGACTGGTTCTTCTCAACTTGTAACTTCTTCAACAAATCAGGTAGGAATGTCTGTGTATCACTCTTCTTGTGTAGGAAGACTACCCAAGTGAACTTAGAATAGTCATCTACCACAACAAGTGTGTACCTTCTACCATTCAAAGTTGGAGGAGTTATCGGACCATGAAGATCCATATGTAGTAGTTCTAAGACTCTACTTGTTGAGAGAGTAGGAATTGATTTAAAGAAACCTTTTACCTGTTTACCTTTCTAACAAGCATTGCATACATGTGATTTGTAATAAACTTCGTTGGGTAAACCTTCCACTAGGTAATTCCTTGCAATCTTATTAATCACCTTAAAGTTCATGTGGTAGAGGCGTCTATGCCAAAGCCAACCGAGCTCTTTAGGGTTCTTGCTAAGAAGACAAGTATCCCGCGGACATCTATTCCAATTCACAATATATATATACACTGCCTTATCTTATGCCAACGAGTAGAATAGTATGAGTCCTCTTGTCTATGATCTCGCACTTTCGGCTTTTAAACTGCACTTTATTACCACGATCACAGAATTGAGAAACAGATAGTAGATTATATTTCAAACCTTCTACATAGGATACGTCATGTATCTCTATATCTCCATTTCTGATGTAACCAAAGCCTTTCGTAACAGCAGTTGAGCTATCACCGAATATCACCTTGGGTCCTTCTTGCTCGTGGTAACTCGATAGAAGAGCCTTAGTACATGTCATGTGGTGCGAACAGCCACTATCAATGTACCAAGTTTCTCCTACTGAGCCACCCTTCTTATACAAGTCGAGTCGACCCTGCAATGGAGATATTCAAAAATTTAGGTACCCTCTTTGTTTATTGGGGTCCTGGGGGGTTAGTCGAGTTCAAGGGAATCCAAATATACATTGGAGTCCTGAACAAGTTTGATCTCTTAAGCTTCCTGCCATACTTGTTACAGAATAAGACCCTGTTGTCCTTATCTGGCCTATCATTAGATTTCGGGTCTACTCGTCTGAGATAGCCTTTCTGCTGGAACACGCCGGCGAAGGCGGTCCGTCACCATGATCGTTGTCGGATGCCAAACGTATAAACAAATAAATAAAACCTAAACATGCTTCTAAAACATAGTTTTGATCCGTTACCCTTGAAGATTGAGGCGTTGATTCCAATCTACAGATCTTCTAGTCTGTCTCCCAACTTCGCTCGAACACCGGGTGGACGGCGTGCTATCAAACGTGGAGAAGGTGCCTCAATTTCGTCTCCTTGAAACCCTAGCCGTTTTTCTCTATTTCGTGTGTGCTAGGGTTTCAAAACTGAATTAAGACTCCTATTTATAATTTCCATAAGTTTCATGGGCCAGACTAGGGATCCATTAGAAGGTATAGGGCTTGGGCTTCTTACAGGCCCAAATACTCTTATGTTCAGCCCAGAACATATAATTTGGCCCGAGAACATTAATTCATTCCACTAGAGAATTAATGTTGCACTCCCGTCCTATCCCGAACCGAATCAGGGCTTCTATTAGACTTTATAATTCCCCGTGTTTAAGATATCGCACGTCCATTAATTATTAAAGCTCCTAACTTCTTTAAATAATTAATTACTATAATTCCTTGAGTAGTACCACTCAACCTTGTTGTCGTACGGATTAAATCCACCTGCAGGGTTTAATACGACAATCCTTTATGAGTTTCCTCAAGGGGACATCATCAGCCTGGATGTACAGGACACGGTGCCCTAATGCCAATAAGTAGACATCATGCGAGCGATGCCACTACCCAAAATACAGAGCGTGAAGAATCTATCAAGATTCTCACCTATGGTACATCAAAATAGTGAACAAGCACCCCACACATCTAAATATCACACTTAGGGTTAAGAATCAAAAAAGTCACCAAGACTTCTAGTTCTTCATAACAGTCAGAACAGAAGAACATGTCTTATCTGTGATCCATTCAATACGCCACAGCGCACTAGTATAAACTAATGGCCAAGACAAACCACTAACAAGTTTATACTACAACTTAAACCAATAGTTTTGTCCATAACTATCTCAGTTGTGAATACTGTTTATATCTTACAAGGAACTGACAATGTGATCTTCTGTGTGACTACAAACCCACCACACCGTCTACAATGCAAGATAAGCAGACATACAAGTAATCACAAAGAATGCAATAATGTGAAAAACCATTTATTTCAGATAAAAGGAAATCGAATATACGTCACAAAAGCCCACTAAAAGTTTGCTTTACAGTATACACCAACAATCTCCCACTTATACTAAAGCTTAACTTTTAGTATACACATAAAGACATCAACATTTCTCCCACTTATACTCAAAGTCTAGCTTGTAATACATCGTAAACCAAGACCCTCTACATGTTTCTCAAAGACTTTTATTGCCAGCGTCTTTGTGAAAGGATCAGCCAAGTTATCCAACGATGCAATCTTAGCTACAGCCACGTCTCCTCGGTTTACGATATCTCGTATAATGTGGTACTTTCGCTCTATGTGTTTACTTGCTCTGTGGGCTCTAGGTTCTTTCGAGTTTGCCACTGCACCCGCGTTATCACAATAAACAGTGATACACATCGGCATACTCTGAGATACCCCTAATTCCAGAAAGAAATTACGCAGCCAGACAGCCTCCTTTGCGGCCTCTGAGGCAGCTACGTACTCGGCTTCCATAGTGGAGTCCGCGATGCATTTCTGCTTCACACTTCTCCAAGATATGGCTGCGCCTCCCAGCATAAACACATAACCCGAGGTTGACTTCCGTTCATCTCGATCAGCTTGGAAATCTGAATTAGTATAACCTAAAGGAATCAAACTATTTGACTGGTATACTAGCATATAATCTCGAGTCTTTTTCAAGTACTTGAGAATATGCTTAACAGCAGTCCAGTGTCCTTGACCAGGGTTAGACTGATATCTTGCTACCATGCCGACTGCATAGCAAATATCAGGCCTCGTACACAGCATCGCATACATAAGGCTTCCTACAGCCGAAGCATAAAGAACCTTAGCCATCTCCTCTATCTCCTTCTGTGTCTTAGGACACATATCTTTAGATAGAGGGACTCCATGTCTGAAAGGTAGTACACCCTTCTTGGAATTCTGCATGCCAAAACGAGCAATCACAGTATCAATGTAAGACGCTTGAGATAAACACAACATTCTCTTTTTTCGATCACGAGTGACCTTAATACCAAGAATGTACGATGCTTCTCCCATATCCTTCATTTGAAACTGTTCTGAAAGTCACACCTTTACGTCTGATAATACTTTCACATTGTTGCAAATAAGAAGAATATCATCTATGTATAATACTAAGAATACCACTACGTCTCTGTCACTCTTCTTGTACACACAACTTTCATTTTGACATTGTTCAAATCCAAAAGATTTGATCACCTCGTCAAAACGAATGTTCCAAGACCTGGAAGCTTGTTTTAGCCCATAAAGAGACTTTTCAGCTTCCAGACTAGATGCTCATGGCCTTTCTTCACATAACCCTCGGGTTGCTGCATATAGATGTCCTTATCCAAATTTCCATTAAGGAAAGCTGTCTTGAGATCCATTTGCCAAATCTCATAGTTCATGTGATTAGCTATGGATAAGAGAATCCGGATCGATTTTAGCATGGCTACCGGTGAGAAGGTCTCGTCATAGTCGATTCCTTCTTTCTGGGTAAAACCCTTTGCCACCAACCGTGCCTTAAAAGCAGTAATCTGCCCATCAGACCCTCTCTTACGTCTGTAGACCCACTCACACCCAACGGCTTTCTTGTCGTGGGGAAGTTCACTTAGGTCATACACTTCCATAGCATCTATAGATTCAATTTCTGAATCCATGGACTTGTGCCAAGACTCTGCATCTTTGTCTTTGATTGCCTCCTTGTATGTCCAGGGGTCGTTATCATCATGTTCATCGCTTGGAATCAAGTCAATAGACTCTCCCACAAACATGAAACGATCAGGTTGGCGAACAACCCTCCCACTACGACGAGGCAATGTATACAAAGGTTCATCAGAGTCGCCACGTTGTGCAGTCTCTTGTGGTATTTCCTCTTGCACACTCGGTGTGCCATTGTCTCCTCTCAACTCATTTAGAATGATCTCAGTATTGGACTTATGCTCATTCATATAGTCTTCTTCTAAAAATCGGGCATTGGTACTTACCACCACCCTCTGATCATTAGGACTATAAAAATAACCACCTCTCGTTCCCTTAGGGTATCCTACAAACAACCGTACTTCAGTTCTAGGTGCCAACTTATCAGCTTCCTTGTTCAGTACATGTGCTGGACAACCCCAAATCCGAATGTGGTTTAGACTGGGCTTTCGCCCAGACCACAATTCAATCGGGGTTTTTGGAACCACTTTAGAAGGTACATAATTTAGAAGGTACGCTGCTGTTTCCAAGGCATAACCCCAAAAAGAGGTAGGTAATGAAGCATAACTCATCATCGATCTCACCATATCTAATAGAGTCCTATTCCTTCTCTCAGCCACGCCATTTTGTTGCGGAGTACCAGGCGCGGAGAGCTGGGATCTAATCCCGTTCTCTAATAAGTATTGCCTAAATTCGTTGCTAAGGTACTCGCCACCACGATCTGAACGCAGTGACTTGATACTCTTACCATGACGGTTCTCCACTCTGCCTTAAATTCTTTGAACTTGCCAAAGCATTCAGATTTGTGGCGCATCAGGTAGATGTATCCATATCTTGAGTAATCGTCAATGAAAGTGACGAAGTACTCAAAACCTCCTCTAGCTTGAACAGTCATAGGCCCACACAAAACATAGTGAATCAATTCCAACACATCATTAGCCCTATTACCCTTGGCCTTAAAAGGCCTCGAGGTCATCTTGCCTTCCAAACAGGATTCGCAGACTGAGAATGGTTCCACTTGGAGAGACTCCAAAAATCCACTACTTACTAGTCTTTGAATCCTTCTTAGGTTGACATGACCCATTCTTAGATGCCAAAGGTATGTTTGATTCAACTTAGAAGGTTCCTTTCTCTTATATAATGATGACGATGAATGAGCTTCAGTCACAGTATGATATGCACACGTAATAGTATAAATATTGTTTTCTAACGTGCCAGAACAGATTAAAGAGTCATTTCTCATAATAACAACATTGTCATTAAAAACAACCGAGCATCCATCCAAAAATAACTTCGAAACAGAAATTAAATTTCTCCGAAAATTCGGCACGTATAAAACGTTCTTTAATACTAAAACAGAATTAGAAAAACATAAGTGCACGTCTCCCACTACAACCACCGATACTATCGCAGCATTGCCCAAACTAATAGTAATCTCGCCCTCACTCAGTTCCCTTGTCTGCAGAAATCCCTGCAAGGTATAACAAACATGGTCAGTGGCTCCTGTATCTACTACCCAAGAAAAGGCAGAACAAGCCGCAAAACATGTTTCAACAACTAAAGCGAGAGACGTACCAGAGTTTTCCTTTTTCAGAAGGGGACAATCAGACTTCCAATGTCCTGTCTTGTTGCACTTGAAACATTTGCCCTTCAGCTTTTTAACGCCACCAGAAGGCGCCAGTTTCTTGCTCCCACTACTTTCACCACCACCCTTTTTCTGTAAAGGCTTTTTCTTCTTCTTGCCATTAGACGAAGAAGGTCCAGCCTGGACAGTAACATTGCCTTGTGGTCGTTTACCCATGAGACCCTCCACCGCGACCAATTCCGTAAGAAGCTCGGTTAAAGTATAATCCTTCTTACTCATGATCGCGTTTACACGGAAGTTCTCAAAAGACTTTGGGAGCGAGTGTAGGATCATATCGATCTTGGTGTCATTATCGATTAACCCTCCGAGGACCTCAATCTCATTCAGATATTCCATCATCTTGAGACCGTGGTCCCTCACGAACGCTCCCTCTGGCATAGAGGTTGACATGATCTTCCTCATAGCCTCAAAGCGGGCAGCCCTATCTTTCTCACCAAAAAGCTCTTTGAGGCTCAACATCATAGCTGCGGCACTAGGCATAGTTTGATGCTGCTGTTGTAAAACATTTGACATCGAGGCCAAAATATAACAACGATCCATCTCATCAGCCTTGTGCCACTTCTTATGAGCCTCCTTTTGCTCTTCAGTAGATTCGGGTCCCAAAGGGGCAGGAGCAGGTGTGTCGAGCACAAACTTGTACTCATCTGCAACAAGGACAATGTCCAGATTTCTTTTCCAATCCAAGTAATTTTGACCAATAAGCTTATTTTGATTTAAGATAACCATAAGTGGGTTGAATGTCACCATAATGTATTTGAAATAAATAAAATGCAAGCAATAAATCACATAAGTTTGAAGCATAAAACATTGGAAACCTTCAAAACCAACATTCAACACAACCTCTAACAGCCCAACAAACACATATGCAAGCCACGTTAGGGTGGTCGTTTACACATGTATTCATCGACCAGACATTCAGTCTTTAATTTCAATATCACGTCAACTTATCCTTATGACGAATGAAATTAACAGTCGAACTTTAACTGCCCATGTGAACTAGAACAGTGACCCCGTTGGGGGGTTATATTCAAATTCACATCTAAGTGATGACCACAATTTAACAACAGTTATCTTGAATTATTCTTTACTGATGAACTCATGGATGACACATCCGTTAGGGAAGATCACACACTTCATCTAAAGATTAAAACAGTTTTATTAGAAGTCTCAACTAGTAAGCTCGTGAATGTTGCACCCGTTAGGGGAAGACTCCCAAGGTCCCACGAGCAACATACACCTTACTTAAAGACCAATTGTGGAGGCCTATAAATTAATTAAAATTCAATTATCTCACTTAGTCATTTTAACATGAAGATTATTCGTTGGCATAGCAAATTAACAAAAATTAATACATGCATGCCATAACAATACAAGATGCGATAAACATAGGCAAAAATAAATAAATGCACATCTATCACAACCCCTTGAAAACCTATCAAAAACAGCCTATTATAAGCTATTACAATGATAAAAACAGTGGCGCGGACGGATGCCTCGCATCGGCCTCTCATGCAATGCAAAAACCTCGAATTCTCGTCCACCGACAAAAATTGGCAGAAAACTTCATCAAGGCTTTTGAATTAGGCCTCGCCACTCGTCGTCACAGCTTTGCTGTGACTCCTGTAGATCTCGTCGAGACGTTTCCGAAAAGGTCTTGTGGGCTGAAAACGAACACCCGAGTCAAAAGTTATGGCCAAAACAGTTTTCACCGTCCAAGGCCATAACCCGAAAAACTCAGGTTACTGTTTTCAGATCTTCCATCGACGCCGCCCGTTCTCACGATCAAAATTTGCAATATAAACGAGCAAAACCCTACTACAGTGATCTATGAAATAGTCCTATACTACCCACACTTATTATCTGGTGGGAAAAACGATTACATAACACTAGGGTTGCGATAGAAGAAAAAAAAAATATAACCAACAGAAACGCATACATACATGAAATAAAATAAATTGAATCATACAATCATACGTTTCAGGCAGAGCCAACAATCCACGAATCCAGGCTCTGATACCAATTGCTGGAACACGCCGGCGAAGGCGGTCCGTCACCATGATCGTTGTCGGATGCCAAACGTATAAACAAATAAATAAAACCTAAACATGCTTCTAAAACATACTTTAGATCCGTTACCCTTGAAGATCGAGGCGTTGATTCCAATCTACAGATCTTCTAGTCTGTCTCCCAACTTCGCTCGAACACCGGGTGGACGGCGTGCTATCAAACGTGGAGAAGGTGCCTCAATTTCGTCTCCTTGAAACCCTAGCCGTTTTTCTCTATTTCGTGTGTGCTAGGGTTTCAAAACTGAATTAAGGCTCCTATTTATAATTTCCATAAGTTTCATGGGCCAGACTAGGGATCCATTAGAAGGTATAGGGCTTGGGCTTCTTACAGGCCCAAATACTCTTATGTTCAGCCCAGAACATATAATTTGGCCCGAGAACATTAATTCATTCCACTAGAGAATTAATGTTGCACTCCCGTCCTATCCCGAACCGAATCAGGGCTTCTATTAGACTTTATAATTCCCCGTGTTTAAGATATCGCACGTCCATTAATTATTAAAGCTCCTAACTTCTTTAAATAATTAATTACTATAATTCCTTGAGTAGTACCACTCAACCTTGTTGTCGTACGGATTAAATCCACCTGCAGGGTTTAATACGACAATCTTTTATGAGTTTCCTCAAGGGGACATCATCAGCCTGGATGTACAGGACACGGTGCCCTAATGCCAATAAGTAGACATCATGCGAGCGATGCCACTACCCAAAATACAGAGCGTGAAGAATCTATCAAGATTCTCACCTATGGTACATCAAAATAGTGAACAAGCACCCCACACATCTAAATATCACACTTAGGGTTAAGAATCATAAAAGTCACCAAGACTTCTAGTTCTTCATAACTGTTGGGATATAAATTCATCCTAAGCCCCACTTGATGTTAGAATAGTTTTGATGGCCAAAACACTTAGAGTTTATAAATGTAATAGGATCAGCTGACTTGTATAGAATAGCTTAGACTAGTCTTGTGTGATCAACTGTATTGATATCAGCTGATCAGCACAGTCCTGGCTTACATGCCTATCCTCAAGATGAGAAGAGTAGAAGACATGAAGACTAGAAGATCCTTGAAGACCAGATAAGTTAAGGTGCTTGTATACCTACATATCTGATGGAGTCCCAGATTGAAGATGGCCCAAAAGCAGTACAAAGAATTTCCAGATCAGAAGAGTGTTACTCGTCTGATATCAGAAGACAGAAGACCTAAGGCCAGAAGAGTAGTCAGAAGACTAGAAGTACAGATCAGAAGACTATGTGCTCTTCCAGGACTCGGCTGATTCCTAAGTCATCTTGCAATTCAAACGAAGACCTACCTTATTTAGAAGATTGACATGATCCCAGGATTGAAGCAATCAAGCGGCTGGAATCAAGGAATCAAGCTATTATGGAAAGATTGCTCAAACGGCTAGTCAACTCCAACGGCTAGTTGCAACCAATCTCCATTATAAATACAAGAGGATGAGAAATCACAAGAGAGGAAGTCACAAGAGAGAATTCAACAAGCCAAGCAAGCAATCAAAGCTAAAGCCATACATTTCTAAATAATTCTCAGAAGAGCCAGAAACCATTAGATTATCTATAGCTCTTAAGTGATTTCTATCCAACCCTTAAGAACCTGAAACCTGTTCATATTGTATATCAATTGTTTTAGGCATAGTGGTTAAGCAAATTATAAGCTTGAACCATTAGTTGGATACACCTCAAAAACCCCAACCCTCACCGAAAGGTTAAAGTTTTTGAAACCCCTTAAAGTGCAAGTGCTTACAATCACTTGTGGAGACCGTAGCTGTTAGGACGGCTCAGATCTCAAAGTCCTAACCTTGGGACTATAAAGGTCAAGACCCTTGTAATTTGTGGAAATTAAAGGGATTAAACATCACGTTAGGACGTGAGAGTGGACGTAGGAACGTATATCCGAACCACTATAAATCCGGTGTTATTTACTTTCTGCACTTTACATTTCTGCCTTTACATTCATTATTATATAGTGCATACTGTGATTTCAACACTCTTCAAAACAAGGCCATAACTTTCAAACCAGCATCAGCTGAGTATTTTCATTAAGTAAAACAAGTTACAAGAACGAGTCTAAACCAGGGCCACCATAATTCCGCATATAACCTCCTCAGTCAGATCGCTATAGTCATCTGGACCAGCAGACTTGCAGTCCAGTTGACATAGCAATCAGAAGAGGTTCCCAACTCTGTTTGAAAAAGTTTTAAAGTCTATTCACCCCTCCCCTCTAGACTTTAAACCCATTCACTACTCGTTCAGGGACCAACAAGTGGTATCAGAGCAGTGGTTCTAACGGACTACTGTCTCTAGATTATCAGAAGACTTGAGGGAGTCTTTCTGTAGTCCTCTTGAACAGATCTTTTGAAAAACTTGTTTTTTTGAAAATCCATACAGCATGAGTGCTAACATGCGAAAGTTGCCTAAGTTTTCAGTTGAGGATTATGATTACTGGAAGATCAGGATGAGGAAGAATCTCACATCAGTCCACTACAAGATGTGGTCTGTAATCACTGAAGGCCCAATCACCATCATGACAGTCAACACTGCAAATGGTGATCCAGAAGTCCCAGTTGGAGAACTGGTTCCCAAGCCTATGAGGGATCTCACACCAGAAGAGATGAAGCAGTCAAACCTTGATAGCATTGCTCAAGATTACATAATGCAAACTCTTCCAAATGAGTACATTGCAAAGGTCATCCACTGTGAGTCAGCCAGAGAAATGTGGGAGGCATTGGCACTCCTCTGTGAAGGAACTGAGCTGATCAAGGAAAGCAAATTGTCGACAGCAGTCAAGAAGTTTGAACACCTCAAGATGCATCCAGGAGAAACTATTGATCAGCTGGACAATAGATGTACAAAGATCATAAATGAGATTGAATCTCTAGGCAAGAAGTATACAAATAGAGAGAAAAACTTGAAGATCTTGGACTCTTTACCCAAGAGATGGAAACTCAAGAAGACCATCATCAAAGATACTCAAGATATCAAGAAGTGGTCTACTCAAACTCTATTTCAGAACCTAAAAGCTCATGAATATGACCTTGACAGAGAAGAAAACTCAGGAAGTGATGAGTCAACTGCAGCCCCATCTACCTCTAAGACTGTAGCCTTCAAGGCAGCCAATACAAAAGCTGCAAGTACCTCATCTGGCAAGGCCTCTCTGAAAACAGAAGACTGTGAAGGATCAGACATGAGTCTGAAGGAACAAATGGCTCTTATGATCAAGAGATTCGAAAGGACGAACACTCTCAACAGCAAATATAGAAAATTCTATAGAAACTACTGTTGGGATATAAATTCATCCTAAGCCCCACTTGATGTTAGAATAGTTTTGATGGCCAAAACACTTAGAGTTTATAAATGTAATAGGATCAGCTGACTTGTATAGAACAGCTTAGACTAGTCTTGTGTGATCAACTGTATTGATATCAGCTGATCAGCACAGTCCTGGCTTACATGCCTATCCTCAAGATGAGAAGAGTAGAAGACATGAAGACTAGAAGATCCTTGAAGACCAGATAAGTTAAGGTGCTTGTATACCTACATATCTGATGGAGTCCCAGATTGAAGATGGCCCAAAAGCAGTACAAAGAATTTCCAGATCAGAAGAGTGTTACTCGTCTGATATCAGAAGACAGAAGACCTAAGGCCAGAAGAGTAGTCAGAAGACTAGAAGTACAGATCAGAAGACTATGTGCTCTTCCAGGACTCGGCTGATTCCTAAGTCATCTTGCAATTCAAACGAAGACCTACCTTATTTAGAAGATTGACATGATCCCAGGATTGAAGCAATCAAGCGGCTGGAATCAAGGAATCAAGCTATTATGGAAAGATTGCTCAAACGGCTAGTCAACTCCAACGGCTAGTTGCAACCAATCTCCATTATAAATACAAGAGGATGAGAAATCACAAGAGAGGAAGTCACAAGAGAGAATTCAACAAGCCAAGCAAGCAATCAAAGCTAAAGCCATACATTTCTAAATAATTCTCAGAAGAGCCAGAAACCATTAGATTATCTATAGCTCTTAAGTGATTTCTATCCAACCCTTAAGAACCTGAAACCTGTTCATATTGTATATCAATTGTTTTAGGCATAGTGGTTAAGCAAATTATAAGCTTGAACCATTAGTTGGATACACCTCAAAAACCCCAACCCTCACCGAAAGGTTAAAGTTTTTGAAACCCCTTAAAGTGCAAGTGCTTACAATCACTTGTGGAGACCGTAGCTGTTAGGACGGCTCAGATCTCAAAGTCCTAACCTTGGGACTATAAAGGTCAAGACCCTTGTAATTTGTGGAAATTAAAGGGATTAAACATCACGTTAGGACGTGAGAGTGGACGTAGGAACGTATATCCGAACCACTATAAATCCGGTGTTATTTACTTTCTGCACTTTACATTTCTGCCTTTACATTCATTATTATATAGTGCATACTGTGATTTCAACACTCTTCAAAACAAGGCCATAACTTTCAAACCAGCATCAGCTGAGTATTTTCATTAAGTAAAACAAGTTACAAGAACGAGTCTAAACCAGGGCCACCATAATTCCGCATATAACCTCCTCAGTCAGATCGCTATAGTCATCTGGACCAGCAGACTTGCAGTCCAGTTGACATAGCAATCAGAAGAGGTTCCCAACTCTGTTTGAAAAAGTTTTAAAGTCTATTCACCCCTCCCCTCTAGACTTTAAACCCATTCACTACTCGTTCAGGGACCAACAAGTGGTATCAGAGCAGTGGTTCTAACGGACTACTGTCTCTAGATTATCAGAAGACTTGAGGGAGTCTTTCTGTAGTCCTCTTGAACAGATCTTTTGAAAAACTTGTTTTTTTGAAAATCCATACAGCATGAGTGCTAACATGCGAAAGTTGCCTAAGTTTTCAGTTGAGGATTATGATTACTGGAAGATCAGGATGAGGAAGAATCTCACATCAGTCCACTACAAGATGTGGTCTGTAATCACTGAAGGCCCAATCACCATCATGACAGTCAACACTGCAAATGGTGATCCAGAAGTCCCAGTTGGAGAACTGGTTCCCAAGCCTATGAGGGATCTCACACCAGAAGAGATGAAGCAGTCAAACCTTGATAGCATTGCTCAAGATTACATAATGCAAACTCTTCCAAATGAGTACATTGCAAAGGTCATCCACTGTGAGTCAGCCAGAGAAATGTGGGAGGCATTGGCACTCCTCTGTGAAGGAACTGAGCTGATCAAGGAAAGCAAATTGTCGACAGCAGTCAAGAAGTTTGAACACCTCAAGATGCATCCAGGAGAAACTATTGATCAGCTGGACAATAGATGTACAAAGATCATAAATGAGATTGAATCTCTAGGCAAGAAGTATACAAATAGAGAGAAAAACTTGAAGATCTTGGACTCTTTACCCAAGAGATGGAAACTCAAGAAGACCATCATCAAAGATACTCAAGATATCAAGAAGTGGTCTACTCAAACTCTATTTCAGAACCTAAAAGCTCATGAATATGACCTTGACAGAGAAGAAAACTCAGGAAGTGATGAGTCAACTGCAGCCCCATCTACCTCCAAGACTGTAGCCTTCAAGGCAGCCAATACAAAAGCTGCAAGTACCTCATCTGGCAAGGCCTCTCTGAAAACAGAAGACTGTGAAGGATCAGACATGAGTCTGAAGGAACAAATGGCTCTTATGATCAAGAGATTCGAAAGGACGAACACTCTCAACAGCAAATATAGAAAATTCTATAGAAACTACAAAGATAGAAGAGCAAGTTCACCCTCCAGAGGTTCCAGAGAAAGAACACCAGAAAGACATCCTAGAAAGGATGTGGAGTCATCTAACAGCCGAGGATCCAGAAGAAGAGATGCCACTCCTCCAAGGAAAGGCAACTCAAATCAGAAACCTGGATCATGCTTCAACTGTCGCAAACCAGGACACTATCTCTATGAATGTCCTGAGCTGGATTTAGATGACAAAGAAGAAAGAAGGCCAAGAAGAACTTCAGACAAGAAAGCTATGGTGACTGAAGAATCTGAATATCAAAGTGATGAACTCCCTACATCACCAGACTGCCAAATCTTCTCAGATGATTCAGATGACCTAGCTATGATGGCTATAGGTGAAAATGAGGTAAACTCCTATGCTACTACTTTCCATTCACCTATTTTTTCACAATCAGATGAGATAAACTCATCTGAAGGCGAATCAGAAGACACCTATTATCAATCTTTAAGAAAAGTAAAAGGTGATCTGGATATTGCCACTAGAGCTTTTATAGAAGTGGAAGAGGAGAATAAGGATCTAAGGAAAGAAATTGCTAAGTTGAAAAAGGTTAAGTTTGATAACACCCCTGAGCTGGCCACAATGAATGAAAGATTGACCAGAGAAGTGGAGCTTCTTAAGGAAGAAAATACCACAATAACTCAGTTGTATGAGGGGATGTTACAAACTCAAGCTTTAGAAACTAAGGAACTTCGTTCACTACAATCCAAATTCGATGACCTCTTCCAAGCACACAAGCTCTTAGAAAAGGAGAAGGAATGCCTAAATCAAAAGATATCAGAGTTCAATAAAGCCTCTACTACTATTGAAAGTATCTCTGAGTATTATAGATCAAATGGCAATAAGATGGGTTTTGGCTATGAACTCAACCCATCTACATCCTCTCCAGCTGGGGGTAGTACACCTAACAAGTGCACTACTCAGACACATGAAAAGGGTGAGTGTTCTAAACACAATGAACCTAATATGAACCAAAAGGCATCTGTACCAGCTAAGGCTAACTATCCCAAAACCAAAAATGGTAAAGGACAAGCTAACCCCAAGCCTGTACAGAGGAACAAAAAACAGCCTAGACCATCTCGGCTGAGACAGTCTCAGCTGTATGCTGCTCCAACCAAGAAGAAGAAGTCTTCTTCAAACAAATCTGTTCTCTTTGCACCCCCTATCTCTTATGATATTGTGAGAACAGAAGAGTATGGTCCATATAATCGTGTGCATCGACCAGCTAATGCACCCAGGCCGAATGTAACTAGTCAAAAGATCATGTATGTACACTCCTATAAAGGGAAACCATTTGACTATTACTTAGCTGACACTAAGGACAAATCAGATCAGTCCAAGGTGCTGACTGGTAAGATTTGGTTTTGTGATGCCCGAGGGAAACAACTCAAGTGCTCAAGGTTGTTCAAACGACCAATGTATATGTGGGTTCCCAAGGGTAGTACTAACACCCAAGGACCCAAAACAAAATGGGTACCTAAGACTTAACTTTTCTTGCAGGAAAGGAGGGACCTATACAGAAGAGGAGGTCTAGCAGGAGAAACTTGGTACATAGATAGTGGATGCTCAACTCACATGACAGGAACCAAAGCCCTGCTGACCAACTACATAGAAAAGAAAGGTCCAAAAGTCTTCTTTGGTGATAACGCGCATGGTAACACAAAAGGATATGGCACCCTTAAAAATGGTGACATTGAGGTACATGATGTATCATATGTAGAAGGTCTTAAGTTTAATTTATTATCTGTTTCTCACTTTTGTGACACTGGTTACTCAGTCAAATTCTCTAAAGATGAGTGTCTCATAAGTGATAAAAGAACAAAACAAAACCTTCTAACAGGATCTAGAAAGGGAAGTATGTATCTTGCAAATTGGAACAGCTGTCCTAAGGATACATGTCTGCTTGTGAAGAGCCCTAAAGATGTCAGCTGGCTATGGCACAAACGTCTTAGTTATCTGAACTTTAAGACTATGAACAAGTTAGCAAGGGAATCCTTAGTTGATGGTCTGCCTAATGAACTCTACTGTAAAGATCAGGTGTGTGATGCATGTCAACAAGGAAAGCAAACAAAGGTCTCCTTCAAGACCAAGAAGACAGCATCAACCAGCAGAGTTCTTGAACTGCTTCACATGGATCTCTTTGGACCAATCACTCCAACCACTCTAACAGGGAGGAAGTACACTCTTATTGTTGTAGATGATTATTCCAAGTTTACTTGGGTTATCTTCTTATACAAGAAGAGTGAAACACAGCAGAAGCTCCCTGAACTATTGAAGAGGATCCAAGTAGAGAAAGGAGAACCAATTGTGAAAATTAGAAGTGACAAAGGCACTGAATTCATTAACTCTTATATTATTGCCTATTTTACTTCTAATGGTATTCAGCATGAGACAAGTGCAGCAAGAACACCACAACAGAATGGTGTAGCTGAAAGAAGAGTCAGAACACTCAAAGAAGCTGCCAGAACACTCCTTGCTGAATTCTCCACTCCCAAGAAGCTATGGGCAGAAGCCATCAACACAGCTTGTCACACTCAAAACAGGTCAGGTATTCATAAAATACATGAGAAAACCCCATATGAACTATGGAAAGGTAGAAAACCTAGAGTATCTTACTTTCATATATTTGGTTGTAAGTGTTTCATTCACAACAATGGGAAGAGTAAGTTGAATGCTTTTGATGCCAAAGCAGATGAGGGGATATTTTTAGGATACTCCTCAACTAGCAAAGCATTTAGAGTACTCAACAAACGAACCCTTCTTGTGGAAGAAACACCTCATGTTGTTTTTGATGAATCTTGTGAAAAGAATGCAGTAGAAACAAACTCAGCTGCAGATCAGATGAGACATCTAGTGATCAAGTCCAAACCAGATGAGTTCATTGAAGTCAATGAACCTTTCCCTGAAGAACCAGAGGAGGATAAGCCTCATAGACCTGTCACTAGATCTCAAACTCAAGCAGGACAAGCTGACCAGAATCAAGATGCACCAATCCCAAATGCCAGGGGGAATGATCTCTTTGACACTCAAGATACAGATGATGATCGACCTAATCAAGTCAGCCCTCCTGATGGCACTAGATCAGATGAGAATCCAAGCTCATCCAATGCAGATACTCCTGTGAGGCATACATGGAGAAACAACCATCCATCAAACCTCATCTTAGGAGGAGCTGACTCAGGTGTCAAGACAAGAAGACAACTGAATCAGAACTCACAATCATCTATGTTCTGCTGGTGTGCTTTCCTATCCAACATTGAACCAGCTGATATAGAAGAAGCAATGACAGATAGCAATTGGATCACTGCTATGCAAGAAGAACTAAACCAATTCGAAAGAAATGAAGTCTGGGAATTGGTAGATCGTCCTGAAAACCACAATTTAGTAGGAACAAAGTGGGTATTCAAGAACAAGAAGGACGAAAATGATGTGATAACTAAAAATAAGGCTAGGCTAGTTGCAAAAGGATACTCTCAATCTGAAGGGATTGACTATGATGAAACCTTTGCTCCAGTAGCCAGATTAGAAGCCATACGACTGTTTCTAGCTTATGCATCATATATGGGCTTCAAGGTATATCAAATGGATGTCAAGAGTGCTTTTCTAAATGGTATTCTGGTAGAAGAAGTATATGTAGAGCAGCCTCCAGGTTTTGAAAAAGGTGATCAAGTATATCGACTGAAGAAGGCTCTCTATGGTCTAAAACAAGCCCCTAGAGCTTGGTATGACACATTGTCACAATTCCTACTTGACAATGGATATACAAAAGGCAAAGTGGATAGAACTCTTTTCAAAATACAAGAAGGAGAAGACATCCTAATGTTGCAAATATATGTAGATGATATTATATTTGGATCACCCAATCAAGAGATGTGCAAGAAGTTCTCTGAACTTATGCAAGGAAAGTTTGAAATGAGCATGATGGGTGAGATGAATTATTTTCTAGGACTTCAAGTCAAGCAGAGTTCAGAAGGGATCTTCATCAACTAGTCCAAGTATACCAAGAGCCTATTAGAAAGATTCAAAGCCCTACAAAGCAAGACTGCAAGGATTCCAATGATGACATCTTTCAAAATGGAACCAGATGAGTCTGGAAAGGCAGTTGATCAAGCTGAATATAGAGCACTGATTGGATCTCTACTATATCTTACAGCTAGCAGACCAGACATAACATTTGCTGTAGGAGTATGTGCTAGGTTTCAAGCAAACCCAAAGCAAAGTCATCTAGAAGCAGCAAGGAAGATTCTCAAGTACCTAAAAGGAACAGTCAACCTAGGACTATGGTACCCTGCTGATGACAATCTAGAATTGAGTGGCTATTCTGACTCAGACTATGGAGGATGTAGAATTGATAGAAAATCCACATCTGGAACCTGTCAATTTCTAGGCAACAAGCTGATATCATGGTTCTCTAAGAAGCAAACCTCAGTTGCAACCTCCACCACTGAAGCAGAATACATGGCAGCTGGTAGTTGTTGTAGTCAGCTGCTCTGGCTAGTTCAACAACTCAAGGATTACAATGTAGAGGCAAGAGAAGTCCCTATTTATCGTGATAGCAGCAGTGCCATTGCCATCACTCAAAATCCAGTCCTCCACACAAGGTGCAAGCATGTCGACATTCGACACCACTTCATAAGAGACCACCTTGAAAAGAAGGACATCAAGATGGAGAAAATTTACACAGATATCCAAAGAGCAGACATCTTGACTAAGCCCCTAGCTGAAGAAAGGTTCAAAATCCTATGTTACAGCTTAGGACTCCTGGACCCAAGCACATGAAGAAGGAAAGATCAGCTGAAAACCTCAGCTGACCCAAGTGCAGCAGACTAGGAGGATCAGATGAGGTGAATAGACACCCTCATCTTCAGGTAAGTTCTTTCCCAATGAAGACAAATAAAGCTGAGGGAAAACTTAGAGTCATCTAATCAAGGGGGAATCAATGATACCTTAAGAATCCTTGATGAAATACTCTAAAATCTGCATTGCATATCATATCATATATATATATATAGCAGACTTGAACAAAGTTATTTGATCTCTTTATTCCCAACAATGTATACTATGTATAATAATAAACTATTCTTCATAAAATACTTTATTTATATACATAAATACAGTGTACTATTGAGTTATACTTGGTTGGATTAATACACCACCGACTCAACAGTATGCATGCAAAGTACGGATTTCAAATAACTCTTGCTCAAAATTTATAAATTCTGCATTCCATAAGATAAAGTCTGAATATCTTTAAATGTGAACCCTTAGATCAAGAATCTCATTGTTGATCTTAAGAAGTAACTTTTCAGAAATTCAGACCTATCAACTCTATAGTTTTGTCATCTTTCACTCCACTACCTCATTTCTACCCCTATAAAAGGAGGAAGTTATGAGAACACCTAAGAACACAAATCACCAACTACAATTTTTGTTTCAGGTATGGAGAAGATTGAAAGAAAAGATGGAATGGAGATCATTCTTCAACCAAAGTCTTGGGTGAAGGAGATGAAGATTTGTCCAGAAAATGAAGATGATGCAGATCAGCATACTTGGTTTAACCAACATAAGTATGTCTATGAAAACTAGAGGAAAGAGAGAAGTCCTTATTGAAAACTAGAGGAAAGAGAGATGCAGAGGACAGAGTAGCAAACAAGCAGAGCTTCTTCTCCAGGGGGAAGTTCTACATGGAGAGCTTGTTATCAAAAGCTATTGTGTCTAAACAGAACATGAAGGCTGAGTCCATGGCCCTCTCTTCGACTCCATTGAAGCCTCTTCCAATCTTCCTTCTCTTTCAAGAGTAGCGAAGAGATTCAATTAGGACACATTTGATGCTACAACCCATCTGATGATGAGGAACATCAGATGGTAAGGGCAACCTGAACCAGTGGGATATCATCCAGGCTGATCATCTACATATTGATTTGATGGTCCTACTTGATTCAGATAGAGCTGGAAGATCCATCAAACCAGGTTGGATCACCACTCACAATAAAGCTGGAAGATCCATCATCCAGGTTGGATCATCACAGCAACAATGAAGGATCCATCAAGCCAAGTTGGACCTTCAAAGCACAGAAGATTTACTCAGCAAATCTCAATCCTCCACTCAGCTGATCAGAAGACCAACTCAGCTGACCAGAAGACTTTCAAGGAAAATCAACAGACCTCTTGAAGAAATCAGAAGACTTCACTCTGCTGACAAGATCATTTGATTTTTGAGTTTAATGACTATCTTTGATCATGTAATTCATTCTAGATTTATTCCTGAATGTAATTAAACAAATTGGCCTATATAAGGAATGCAATTCACTTATAAAACACGGCCTTGATGATCAATTCTTGCCACAAAATTAGTCACAACGGCTATTTTTGGTAATGATGTCATTAATACTCAATTACCAAATTGCCAGCAAATCAACTGTTGCCACATGGCAAATTCAGCCGGCAAATTTAAAGGAAGGCCCAAAATCAAAGAAGGAAAATCTTGGGCTCTACTCCACAATTAACCCAAATCTGACCGTTAGATCAAGATTTGTTGGAGTATATATACACACCCTTAAAACTCTTTCAAACCCTTTCGCTCACAATACCCTATTGCTCTCAATACTCTCTCGTTCTGCAAATTTCTTTCAAGCTCTCAACACCTAAACACTTAAACTCTACTATGGCAATCATTGAAATTTACGACGAGAAGACCAAGAGCACTGGCACCTTGGATGCTGCAAAGTGGTCCAAGGAAGGGAAGATGTTCACAGAGAATGCTCTGTTTTTCAAAGGCAAACACACAGCTGCAAACAAGGAAATCCTTCTCCGTTGCATCAACCTCAAACTGCGAGAGTTTCTGGAAGCAGCACCCACCAACGTTTATGAACAAGATGTGCTGGCTTTCTATGCGAACGCTGTGATGAAGGGATCGCATGTTGAAAGTGTCATGGGTGGACACAAGGTCAAGATAACAAGGGAAATCCTTCAGGAACTGTTTGGTTTGTCAAGGGGGAAGATCAATATCTCCACCTACATCATGAATAAGGAGAAAGAATACATGGAGATGTTCACTGATGGGAGAATCAAGGCTGTTGATGCCTCTGGACTCAAGAAATCCCAATTAGAACCTAAGTTTCAAACCCTGATGGATATAGCAGGCAAGATGCTGCTAGGTAACACTTTCAGCCATGATGCTGTTACCACCTTGAAGGTTAGAGTTATGGCTGCAATCTGGGATCAGATTGATGGAGACTGGCAAGGGCTTTTCTTGGACAGAATTGCTCTTGAAGCCAAGAAGGTGACTTTGGACCTTCAATCAAGAGAATGGAAGGTAACCTCAACTGTCAGCTTTGTCAACAAGCTGAGTATCATCCTTCCAGAAGTACTCCCAAGAAAGTACAAGATGGGACCTCACAAGACCTTCCACATCTCCAAATATTATTTAAGGAAGGACGCTCTTGCTGAGGCAGCAAGGTTGAAAGAAGAGAGGAAGAAGCTGTTAGCTGAAGCATCCTCCAAAGATGTTATGGAAAAGGCAGACGAGTCCACTCATAACTCTGCTGCTGAAGAAGAAGAGGAGCCATCGAAAGAAGAGGCTCGAAAGAAGGTTGCTGAAGAGGATGATGATGACAATCAGACCTTAGCACAAAGAAGATATCTGATCAGATCAGGGCTCATCTCCCCATCTGATTCAGATGTCACTCCCACTGCCTCTCCTTTGAAAAAGGCAGGTACTTCTAACCCCTCTCTCACTTTCACACCTTCTAAACTATCAAAGGGTCAGAAGAGAAAGAAGAACACCTCTTCTTTCACAAACTACCCAAACCCCTACCATCATTGTCCCTTCTGCTCCAGAAGACTTGGCACCAGAAGACCTGGTTCAATCTGGTCCTTCTCAACCTCAGTTCAGAATGGTGCACTATCCCATGTGCCAAACAGAAAAGATAATGAGGATTAAGATAGCCAACCTGCTCAAGACCACCATCCCTGGAGTTGATGAGACTTCAATCCAGTTTGAACAAGTGCTTAGGGTATGCACTTGGATTGAGCTCAGAAGAGATGATGTAGATGACCTTCTTGAGGTCATGGAAGGAATGGGAGGAAAGGAAAACTTCCTCGACTGGGAGATGGAGCAAAAGGAAGTTGCTCAAGTTCAATCCTTTGCTCAGCTGCTATCAGATGAGGCACTAACTGCAGTCTGCAACCGGATCCTAGGAGTCTCCACTGCTGATGTCCCTATCCCAGTAGGTTCATCGGATCAGCAGACAGCTGAACAAGCAAAGATGAAGGAATCAGCTGCACCAGCCTTGGTGGTAGACTCAGCTGCCCCTGCTGAAGACTCAGCTGCACCAGCTGACAAAGAAGAGATTAAAAGAGAAGTAGTCAGAGTACCAGCTCACTTCAAACCTTCAGACGATCTGACTCACTTCATTGACAATCAAGAGGATGCAGGCAGACGAATCATGACCCATCTGACTAAGGCCACTACCTGCTACCTCAATGAGGAGTACCTATCAGCCGAAGAAAGAGGCAAAGCAATTATTGTTCATCCAAAGCCTCAGGGTACACCCTCTACCTCTACCCCATCTGTTGACCTTACAGCAGACATCTGCTCCCAGGTCAAAGCTGCAATAGACTTGCACTTTGAGAAAGGTTTAGGCATGCAGCTAGGAAGATATGTTGAGAAAGCTGCAAGGGAACAGAAGACTCGTCTTCATGACCAGATTCTTGACGTTGAAGACAAGTTTGGTGAAGCACTTCATCAGCAGATAGGAGAATACTTGAGTACCTATCAGAAGTTGTCAGCCGACACCTCCAAAAGGTTTGCTGATCTTTACACTGATGAGATGCACCGCATGGAGACCACCTACAAGACAAGAATTGAGGATGCTGAAGCAAGAGCCACTGAAGGACAAGCTCTTCTTAAAACAGCTGCAGAGGAGAATGAGAAACTGCAGACTCAGCTGAAGGAGACAGCAGCCAAGTTGGAAGCTCTTACGACTAGATTTGAAGCTGCCTCCTCCTCCAATTCACATGCTGAAGTTCTAGAGCACAGCATAACCCATCTGACCCAAGTTGCCAAGGTCAATGCCATGGCACTGAAACAAACTCTGAAAGTGGAAATCATGAATTCCATGAAGCCTTTTGCGGCTGCACTTGCTGAAGCCAAAAAGGGGAAAGATATGTTGATAAAGGCTCTAGAGAAGTCTACTGCCCAGCAAGCTGAACTGGTAGTAGCACAAGATGACTTGACTGAAACCTTGGGTGGTTTAAAGAGCAAAATCAAGAACAGGCAAGGCAAAGGCAAAGAAATTGCTCAAGAAGACACTCAAGCACCCACTCAAGTTCCTGCCAAGACTCTTCAGATCACTGCTCCTGAAGAACAAGTCTCTGAAAAGAGAATGACAAGGAAAAGAAAGGCAGATGAGCAAGTTCAGTCAGCTCAGACCAGCAAGAAATCAGCTCCAGCAGAGCCTACTGCAGAAGAGAAAGAGGCTCTAGAGTTGAAGAAAAAGAAATTGCTTGAAGCTCAAGAGCTTAAGCAAAAGAAGCTGAATGATGCGAAGGCAGTCAAAGCCAAATTTGAAAGAAGGATTGCCAAACTCAGGAAAGCAATGAAGGACAAAGCACAAGAAGACAGTGTCCTAGTGTTTGACAGCAATTATGTGGATTACTTAGCCCTTCAAGATGAGCTACCAAGATGGTACCCCCTGAAGAAGAAGTGGCAAATTCAACACCACATAGTAAGGAAATTTGGTCCTCTCCCTTCTTATGAAGAAGAATTTCTTCAATTCTCCCAGTTCATGAACATTGAAGATCCAGAGTTCTGGGAAGAAATTGTCAAGACAGCCAAAGGACTTGACAACTGCAGAATCCTAACTCCTGAAGAACCCAAATGGGATGCACCCCTTCTGGATTCAGGAAGAGCCAACATGATAGAAATCAAGAAGATTCTGTACAAGATCTATGAAGAGGAGAATGTTACAGATGTACAGCACATGGAAGAAGTTCGAGCTCGTCTGTACCTTGCCTACCGCATTTGAAGATCAGAAGACCTGATGAAGACTAGCTTAGAAGTTTAAAGAAACTATTACTTGTAATCTGTAAAAGTTCTATCTATATTCAAGTTCTAGTTCTTTCTGCTTACAAGACAAACTCTCATTGTCTTCATCAGATGCTTCAGTCTTAGCATGTTATAAACTCTTATCTTATTTCATTAAGAGCATTTATCAAGTATAGTTTTGGCTTCATCAAAAAGGGGGAAATTGTTGGGATATAAATTCATCCTAAGCCCCACTTGATGTTAGAATAGTTTTGATGGCCAAAACACTTAGAGTTTATAAATGTAATAGGATCAGCTGACTTGTATAGAACAGCTTAGACTAGTCTTGTGTGATCAACTGTATTAATATCAGCTGATCAGCACAGTCCTGGCTTACATGCCTATCCTCAAGATGAGAAGAGTAGAAGACATGAAGACTAGAAGATCCTTGAAGACCAGATAAGTTAAGGTGCTTGTATACCTACCTATCTGATGGAGTCCCAGATTGAAGATGACCTAAAAGCAGTACAGAGAATTTCCAGATCAGAAGAGTGTTACTCGTCTGATATCAAAAGACAGAAGACCTAAGGCCAGAAGAGTAGTCAGAAGACTAGAAGTACAGATCAGAAGACTATGTGCTCTTCCCGGACTCGGCTGATTCCTAAGTCATCTTGCAATTCAAACAAAGACCTACCTTATTTAGAAGATTGACATAATCCCAGGATTGAAGCAATCAAGCGGCTGGAATCAAGGAATCAAGCTATTATGGAAAGATTGCTCAAACGGCTAGTCAACTCCAACGGCTAGTTGCAACCAATCTCCATTATAAATACAAGAGGATGAGAAATCACAAAGGAAGAGTCACAAGAGAGAATTCAACAAGCCAAGCAAGCAATCAAAGCTAAAGCCATACAGTTCTAAAGAATTCTCAAAAGAGCCAGAAACCATTAGATTATCTATAGCTCTTAAGTGATTTCTATCCAACCCTTAAGAACCTGAAACCTGTTCATATTGTATATCAATTGTTTTAGGCATAGTGGTTAAGCAAATTATAAGCTTGAACCATTAGTTGGATACACCTCAAAAACCCCAACCCTCACCGAAAGGTTAAAGTTTTTGAAACCCCTTAAAGTGCAAGTGCTTACAATCACTTGTGGAGACCGTAGCTGTTAGGACGGCTCAGATCTTAAAGTCCTAACCTTGGGACTATAAAGGTCAAGACCCTTGTAATTTGTGGAAATTAAAGGGATTAAACATCACGTTAGGACGTGAGAGTGGACGTAGGAACGTATATCCGAACCACTATAAATCCGGTGTTATTTACTTTCTGCACTTTACATTTCTGCCTTTACATTCATTATTATATAGTGCATACTGTGATTTCAACACTCTTCAAAACAAGGCCATAACTTTCAAACCAGCATCAGCTGAGTATTTTCATTAATTAAAACAAGTTACAAGAACGAGTCTAAACCAGGGCCACCATAATTCCGCATATAACCTCCTCAGTCAGATCACTATAGTCATCTGGACCAGCAGACTTGCAGTCCAGTTGACATAGCAATCAGAAGAGGTTCCCAACTCTGTTTGAAAAAGTTTTAAAGTCTATTCACCCCTCCCCTCTAGACTTTAAACCCATTCACTACTCGTTCAGGGACCAACAACTACAAAGATAGAAGAGCAAGTTCACCCTCCAGAGGTTCCAGAGAAAGAACACCAGAAAGACATCCTAGAAAGGATGTGGAGTCATCTGACAGCCGAGGATCCAGAAGAAGAGATGCCACTCCTCCAAGGAAAGGCAACTCAAATCAGAAACCTGGATCATGCTTCAACTGTCGCAAACCAGGACACTATGTCTATGAATGTCCTGAGCTGGATTTGGATGACAAAGAAGAAAGAAGGCCAAGAAGAACTTCAGACAAGAAAGCTATGGTGGCTGAAGAATCTGAATATCAAAGTGATGAACTCCCTACATCACCAGACTGACAAATCTTCTCAGATGATTCAGATGACCTAGCTATGATGGCTATAGGTGAAAATGAGGTAAACTCCTATGCTACTACTTTCCATTCACCTATTTTTTCACAATCAGATGAGATAAACTCATCTGAAGGCGAATCAGAAGACACCTATTATCAATCTTTAAGAAAAGTAAAAGGTGATCTGGATATTGCCACTAGAGCGTTTATAGAAGTGGAAGAGGAGAATAAGGATCTAAGGAAAGAAATTGCTAAGTTGAAAAAGGTTAAGTTTGATAACACCCCTGAGCTGGCCACAATGAATGAAAGATTGACCAGAGAAGTGGAGCTTCTTAAGGAAGAAAATACCACAATAACTCAGTTGTATGAGGGGATGTTACAAACTCAAGCTTTAGAAAATAAGGAACTTCGTTCACTACAATCCAAATTCGATGACCTCTTCCAAGCACACAAGCTCTTAGAAAAGGAGAAGGAATGCCTAAATCAAAAGATATCAGAGTTCAATAAAGCCTCTACTACTATTGAAAGTATCTCTGAGTATTATAGATCAAATGGCAATAAGATGGGTTTTGGCTATGAACTCAACCCATCTACATCCTCTCCAGCTGGGGGTAGTACACCTAACAAGTGCACTACTCAGACACATGAAAAGGGTGAGTGTTCTAAACACAATGAACCTAATATGAACCAAAAGGCATCTGTACCAGCTAAGGCTAACTATCCCAAAACCAAAAATGGTAAAGGACAAGCTAACCCCAAGCCTGTACAGAGGAACAGCAAACAGCCTAGACCATCTTGGCTGAGACAGTCTCAGCTGTATGCTGCTCCAGCCAAGAAGAAGAAGTCTTCTTCAAACAAATATGTTCTCTTTGCACCCCCTATCTCTTATGATATTGTGAGAACAGAAGAGTATGGTCCATATAATCGTGTGCATCGACCAGCTAATGCACCCAGGCCGAATGTAACTAGTCAAAAGATCATGTATGTACACTCCTATAAAGGGAAACCATTTGACTATTACTTAGCTGACACTAAGGACAAATCAGATCAGTCCAAGGTGCTGGCTGGTAAGATTTGGTTCTGTGATGCCCGAGGGAAACAACTCAAGTGCTCAAGGTTGTTCAAACGACCAATGTATAAGTGGGTTCCCAAGGGTAGTACTAACACCCAAGGACCCAAAACAAAATGGGTACCTAAGACTTAACTTTTCTTGCAGGAAAGGAGGGACCTATACAGAAGAGGAGGTCTAGCAGGAGAAACTTGGTACATAGATAGTGGATGCTCAACTCACATGACAGGAACCAAAGCCCTGCTGACCAACTACATAGAAAAGAAAGGTCCAAAAGTCTTCTTTGGTGATAACGCGCATGGTAACACAAAAGGATATGGCACCCTTAAAAATGGTGACATTGAGGTACATGATGTATCATATGTAGAAGGTCTTAAGTTTAATTTATTATCTGTTTCTCACTTTTGTGACACTGGTTACTCAGTCAAATTCTCTAAAGATGAGTGTCTCATAAGTGATAAGAGAACAAAACAAAACCTTCTAACAGGATCTAGAAAGGGAAGTATGTATCTTGCAAATTGGAACAGCTGTCCTAAGGATACATGTCTGCTTGTGAAGAGCCCTAAAGATGTCAGCTGGCTATGGCACAAACGTCTTAGTCATCTGAACTTTAAGACTATGAACAAGTTAGCAAGGGAATCCTTAGTTGATGGTCTGCCTAATGAACTCTACTGTAAAGATCAGGTGTGTGATGCATGTCAACAAGGAAAGCAAACAAAGGTCTCCTTCAAGACCAAGAAGACAGCATCAACCAGCAGAGTTCTTGAACTGCTTCACATGGATCTCTTTGGACCAATCACTCCAACCACTCTAACAGGGAGGAAGTACACTCTTATTGTTGTAGATGATTATTCCAAGTTTACTTGGGTTATCTTCTTATACAAAAAGAGTGAAACACAGCAGAGGCTCCCTGAACTATTGAAGAGGATCCAAGTAGAGAAAGGAGAACCAATTGTGAAAATTAGAAGTGACAAAGGCACTGAATTCATTAACTCTTATATTATTGCCTATTGTACTTCTAATGGTTTTCAGCATGAGACAAGTGCAGCAAGAACACCACAACAGAATGGTGTAGCTGAAAGAAGAGTCAGAACACTCAAAGAAGCTGCCAGAACACTCCTTGCTGAATTCTCCACTCCCAAGAAGCTATGGGCAGAAGCCATCAACACAGCTTGTCACACTCAAAACAGGTCAGGTATTCATAAAATACATGAGAAAACCCCATATGAACTATGGAAAGGTAGAAAACCTAGAGTATCTTACTTTCATATATTTGGTTGTAAGTGTTTCATTCACAACAATGGGAAGAGTAAGTTGAATGCTTTTGATGCCAAAGCAGATGAGGGGATATTTTTAGGATACTCCTCAACTAGCAAAGCATTTAGAGTACTCAACAAACGAACCCTTCTTGTGGAAGAAACACCTCATGTTGTTTTTGATGAATCTTGTGAAAAGAATGCAGTAGAAACAAACTCAGCTGCAGATCAGATGAGACATCTAGTGATCAAGTCCAAACCAGATGAGTTCATTGAAGTCAATGAACCTTTCCCTGAAGAACCAGAGGAGGATAAGCCTCATAGACCTGTCACTAGATCTCAAACTCAAGCAGGACAAGCTGACCAGAATCAAGATGCACCAATCCCAAATGCCAGGGGGAATGATCTCTTTGACACTCAAGATACAGATGATGATCGACCTAATCAAGTCAGCCCTCCTGATGGCACTAGATCAGATGAGAATCCAAGCTCATCCAATGCAGATACTCCTGTGAGGCATACATGGAGAAACAACCATCCATCAAACCTCATCTTAGGAGGAGCTGACTCAGGTGTCAAGACAAGAAGACAACTGAATCAGAACTCACAATCATCTATGTTCTGCTGGTGTGCTTTCCTATCCAACATTGAACCAGCTAATGTAGAAGAAGCAATTGGATCACTGCTATGCAAGAAGAACTAAACCAATTCGAAAGAAATGAAGTCTGGGAATTGGTAGATCGTCCTGAAAACCACAATGTAGTAGGAACAAAGTGGGTATTCAAGAACAAGAAGGACGAAAATGATGTGATAACTAGAAATAAGGCTAGGCTAGTTGCAAAAGGATACTCTCAATCTGAAGGGATTGACTATGATGAAACCTTTGCTCCAGTAGCCAGATTAGAAGCCATACGACTGTTTCTAGCTTATGCATCATATATGGGCTTCAAGGTATATCAAATGGATGTCAAGAGTGCTTTTCTAAATGGTATTCTGGTAGAAGAAGTATATGTAGAGCAGCCTCCAGGTTTTGAAAAAGGTGATCAAGTATATCGACTGAAGAAGGCTCTCTATGGTCTAAAACAAGCCCCCAGAGCTTGGTATGACACATTGTCACAATTCCTACTTGACAATGGATATACAAAAGGCAAAGTGGATAGAACTCTTTTCAGAATACAAGAAGGAGAAGACATCCTAATGGTGCAAATATATGTAGATGATATTATATTTGGATCACCCAATCAAGAGATGTGCAAGAAGTTCTCTGAACTTATGCAAGGAAAGTTTGAAATGAGCATGATGGGTGAGATGAATTATTTTCTAGGACTTCAAGTCAAGCAGAGTTCAGAAGGGATCTTCATCAACCAGTCCAAGTATACCAAGAGCCTATTAGAAAGATTCAAAGCCCTACAAAGCAAGACTGCAAGGATTCCAATGATGACATCTTTCAAAATGGAACCAGATGAGTCTGGAAAGGCAGTTGATCAAGCTGAATATAGAGCACTGATTGGATCTCTACTATATCTTACAGCTAGCAGACCAGACATAACATTTGCTGTAGGAGTATGTGCTAGGTTTCAAGCAAACCCAAAGCAAAGTCATCTAGAAGCAGCAAGGAAGATTCTCAAGTACCTAAAAGGAACAGTCAACCTAGGACTATGGTACCCTGCTGATGACAATCTAGAATTGAGTGGCTATTCTGACTCAGACTATGGAGGATGTAGAATTGATAGAAAATCCACATCTGGAACCTGTCAATTTCTAGGCAACAAGCTGATATCATGGTTCTCTAAGAAGCAAACCTCAGTTGCAACCTCCACCACTGAAGCAGAATACATGGCAGCTGGTAGTTGTTGTAGTCAGCTGCTCTGGCTAGTTCAACAACTCAATGATTACAATGTAGAGGCAAGAGAAGTCCCTATTTATTGTGATAGCAGCAGTGCCATTGCCATCACTCAAAATCCAGTCCTCCACACAAGGTGCAAGCATGTCGACATTCGACACCACTTCATAAGAGACCACCTTGAAAAGAAGGACATCAAGATGGAGAAAATTCACACAGATATCCAAAGAGCAGACATCTTGACTAAGCCCCTAGCTGAAGAAAGGTTCAAAATCCTATGTTACAGCTTAGGACTCCTGGACCCAAGCACATGAAGAAGGAAAGATCAGCTGAAAACCTCAGCTGACCCAAGTGCAGCAGACTAGGAGGATCAGATGAGGTGAATAGACACCCTCATCTTCAGGTAAGTTCTTTCCCAATGAAGACAAATAAAGCTGAGGGAAAACTTAGAGTCATCTAATCAAGGGGGAATCAATGATACCTTAAGAATCCTTGATGAAATACTCTAAAATCTGCATTGCATATCATATCATATATATATATAGTAGACTTGAACAAAGTTATTTGATCTCTTTATTCCCAGCAATGTATACTATGTATAATAATAAACTATTCTTCATAAAATACTTTATTTATATACATAAATACAGTGTACTATTGAGTTATACTTGGTTGGATTAATACACCACCGACTCAACAGTATGCATGCACAGTACGGATTTCAAATAACTCTTGCTCAAAATTTATAAATTCTGCATTCCATAAGATAAAGTCTGAATATCTTTAAATGTGAACCCTTAGATCAAGAATCTCATTGTTGATCTTAAGAAGTAACTTTTCAGAAATACAGACCTATCAACTCTATAGTTTTGTCATCTTTCACTCCACTACCTCATTTCTACCCCTATAAAAGGAGGAAGTTATGAGAACACCTAAGAACACAAATCACCAACTATAATTTTTGTTTCAGGTATGGAGAAGATCGAAAGAAAAGATGGAATGGAGATCATTCTTCAACCAAAGTCTTGGGTGAAGGAGATGAAGATTTGTCCAGAAAATGAAGATGATGCAGATCAGCATACTTGGTTTAACCAACATAAGTATGTCTATGAAAACTAGAGGAAAGAGAGAAGTCCTTATTGAAAACTAGAGGAAAGAGAGATGCAGAGGACAGAGTAGCAAACAGGCAGAGCTTCTTCTCCAGGGGGAAGTTCTACATGGAGAGCTTGTTATCAAAAGCTATTGTGTCTAAACAGAACATGAAGGCTGAGTCCATGGCCCTCTCTTCGACTCCATTGAAGCCTCTTCCAATCTTCCTTCTCTTTCAAGAGTAGCGAAGAGATTCAATTAGGACACATTTGATGCTACAACCCATCTGATGATGAGGAACATCAGATGGTAAGGGCAACCTGAACCAGTGGGATATCATCCAGGCTGATCATCTACATATTGATTTGATGGTCCTACTTGATTCAGATAGAGCTGGAAGATCCATCAAACCAGGTTGGATCACCAGTCACAATAAAGCTGGAAGATTCATCATCCAGGTTGGATCATCACAGCAACAATGAAGGATCCATCAAGCCAAGTTGGACCTTCAAAGCACAGAAGATTTACTCAGCAAATCTCAATCCTCCACTCAGCTGATCAGAAGACCAACTCAGCTGACCAGAAGACTTTCAAGGAAAATCAGCAGACCTCTTGAAGAAATCAGAAGACTTCACTCTGCTGACAAGATCATTTGATTTTTGAGTTTAATGACTATCTTTGATCATGTAATTCATTCTAGATTTATTCCTGAATGTAATTAAAGAAATTGGCATATATAAGGAATGCAATTCACTTATAAAAAACGGCCTTGATGATCAATTCTTGCCACAAAATTAATCACAACGGCTATTTTTGGTAATGATGTCATTAATACTCAATTACCAAATTGCCAGCAAATCAACTGTTGCCACATGGCAAATTCAGCCGGCAAATTTAAAGGAAGGCCCAAAATCAAAGAAGGAAAATCTTGGGCTCTACTCCACAATTAACCCAAATCTGACCGTTAGTTCAAGATTTGTTGGAGTATATATACACACCCTTAAAACTCTTCCAAACCCTTTCGCTCACAATACCCTATTGCTCTCAATACTCTCTCGTTCTGCAAATTTCTTTCAAGCTCTCAACACCTAAACACTTAAACTCTACTATGGCAATCATTGAAATTTACGACGAGAAGACCAAGAGCACTGGCACCTTGGATGCTGCAAAGTGGTCCAAGGAAGGGAAGATGTTCACAGAGAATGCTCTGTTTTTCAAAGGCAAACACACAGCTGCAAACAAGGAAATCCTTCTCCGTTGCATCAACCTCAAACTGCGAGAGTTTCTGGAAGCAGCACCCACCAACGTTTATGAACAAGATGTGCTGGCTTTCTATGCGAACGCTGTGATGAAGGGATCGCATGTTGAAAGTGTCATAGGTGGACACAAGGTCAAGATAACAAGGGAAATCCTTCAGGAACTGTTTGGTTTGTCAAGGGGGAAGATCAATATCTCCACCTACATCATGAATAAGGAGAAAGAATACATGGAGATGTTCACTGATGGGAGAATCAAGGCTGCTGATGCCTCTGGACTCAAGAAATCCCAATTAGAACCTAAGTTTCAAACCCTGATGGATATAGCAGGCAAGATGCTGCTAGGTAACACTTTCAGCCATGATGCTGTTACCACCTTGAAGGTTAGAGTTATGGCTGCAATCTGGGATCAGATTGATGGAGACTGGCAAGGGCTTTTCTTGGACAGAATTGCTCTTGAAGCCAAGAAGGTGACTTTGGACCTTCAATCAAGAGAATGGAAGGTAACCTCAACTGTCAGCTTTGTCAACAAGCTGAGTATCATCCTTCCAGAAGTACTCCCAAGAAAGTACAAGATGGGACCTCACAAGACCTTCCACATCTCCAAATATTATTTAAGGAAGGACGCTCTTGCTGAGGCAGCAAGGTTGAAAGAAGAGAGGAAGAAGCTGTTAGCTGAAGCATCTTCCAAAGATGTTATTGAAAAGGCAGAAGAGTCCACTCATAACTCTGCTGCTGAAGAAGAAGAGGAGCCATCGAAAGAAGAGGCTCAAAAGAAGGTTGCTGAAGAGGATGATGATGACAATCAGACCTTAGCACAAAGAAGATATCTGATCAGATCAGGGCTCATCTCCCCATCTGATTCAGATGTCACTCCCACTGCCTCTCCTTTGAAAAAGGCAGGTACTTCTAATCCCTCTCTCACTTTCACACCTTCTAAACTATCAAAGGGTCAGAAGAGAAAGAAGAACACTTCTTCTATCACAAAGAAAGCCAAAAAATCCAGGCTCCCTACTCCAATGAGCATAGCCCCTATTTCATCCTTCAACCCTTCTGATGATACCAACCCATCTGAACCCTCACACACTGATGCCCAAATCCCTGCTGATACTCACACAGCAGAGGAACAAGCCCAGCCTAACCCTGCTGATGTTCAACCAGCAGACAACCAACCTCAGACCACCTCCACACAACCTGCTGATGATCAAACTCAGATTATATCCACAATCCTTGCTGATATTCAAACAGCAAATGTCCAAGATCATCAAGCTCAAACACCTACTGATCTTCAAGAAGAAACTGAACCAGACCAGCAGACCCATAACCCTGCTGATGAACAAATTACTGAAGATCAATCCCAACCTCCTACCCAACAAGAAGAAATCACTTCCCAAATCCCTGCTGATACTCACACAGCAGAGGAAAATGTCCCAACTACCCAAACCCCTACCATCATTGTCCCTTCTGCTCCAGAAGACTTGGCACCAGAAGACCTGGTTCAACCTGGTCCTTCTCAACCTCAGTTCAGAATGGTGCACTATCCCATGTGCCAAACAGAAAAGATAATGAGGATGAAGATAGCCAACCTGCTCAAGACCACCATCCCTGGAGTTGATGAGACTTCAATCCAGTTTGAACAAGTGCTTAGGGTATGCACTTGTATTGAGCTCAGAAGAGATGATGTAGATGTCCTTCTTGAGGTCATGGAAGGAATGGGAGGAAAGGAAAACTTCCTCGACTGGGAGATGGAGCAAAAGGAAGTTGCTCAAGTTCAATCCTTTGCTCAGCTGCTATCAGATGAGGCACTAACTGCAGTCTGCAACCGGATCCTAGGAGTCTCCACTGCTGATGTCCCTATCCCAGTAGGTTCATCGGATCAGCAGACAGCTGAACAAGCAAAGATGAAGGAATCAGCTGCACCAGCCTTGGTGGTAGACTCAGCTGCCCCTGCTGAAGACTCAGCTGCACCAGCTGACAAAGAAGAGATTGAAAGAGAAGTAGTCAGAGTACCAGCTCACTTCAAACCTTCAGATGATCTGACTCACTTCATTGACAATCAAGAGGATGCAGGCAGACGAATCATGACCCATCTGACTAAGGCCACTACCTGCTACCTCTATGAGGAGTACCTATCAGCCGAAGAAAGAGGCAAAGCAATTATTGTTCATCCAAAGCCTCAAGGTACACCCTCTACCTCTACCCCATCTGTTGACCTTACAGCAGACATCTGCTCCCAGGTCAAAGCTGCAATAGACTTGCACTTTGAGAAAGGTTTAGGCATGCAGCTAGGAAGATATGTTGAGAAAGCTGCAAGGGAACAGAAGACTCGTCTTCATGACCAGATTCTTGACGTTGAAGACAAGTTTGGTGAAGCACTTCATCAGCAGATAGGAGAATACTTGAGTACCTATCAGAAGTTGTCAGCCGACACCTCCAAAAGGTTTGCTGATCTTTACACTGATGAGATGCACCGCATGGAGACCACCTACAAGACAAGAATTGAGGATGCTGAAGCAAGAGCCACTGAAGGACAAGCTCTTCTTAAAACAGCTGCAGAGGAGAATGAGAAACTGCAGACTCAGCTGAAGGAGACAGCAGCCAAGTTGGAAGCTCTTACGACTAGATTTGAAGCTGCCTCCTCCTCCAATTCACATGCTGAAGTTCTAGAGCACAGCATAACCCATCTGACCCAAGTTGCCAAGGTCAATGCCATGGCACTGAAACAAACTCTGAAAGTGGAAATCATGAATTCCATGAAGCCTTTTGCGGCTGCACTTGCTGAAGCCAAAAAGGGGAAAGATATGTTGATAAAGGCTCTAGAGAAGTCTACTGCCCAGCAAGCTGAACTGGTAGTAGCACAAGATGACTTGACTGAAACCTTGGGTGGTTTAAAGAGCAAAATCAAGAACAGGCAAGGCAAAGGCAAAGAAATTGCTCAAGAAGACACTCAAGCACCCACTCAAGTTCCTGCCAAGACTCTTCAGATCACTGCTCCTGAAGAACAAGTCTCTGAAAAGAGAATGACAAGGAAAAGAAAGGCAGATGAGCAAGTTCAGTCAGCTCAGACCAGCAAGAAATCAGCTCCAGCAGAGCCTACTGCAGAAGAGAAAGAGGCTCTAGAGTTGAAGAAAAAGAAATTGCTTGAAGCTCAAGAGCTTAAGCAAAAGAAGCTGAATGATGCGAAGGCAGTCAAAGCCAAATTTGAAAGAAGGATTGCCAAACTCAGGAAAGCAATGAAGGACAAAGCACAAGAAGACAGTGTCCTAGTGTTTGACAGCAATTATGTGGATTACTTAGCCCTTCAAGATGAGCTACCAAGATGGTACCCCCTGAAGAAGAAGTGGCAAATTCAACACCACATAGTAAGGAAATTTGGCCCTCTCCCTTCTTATGAAGAAGAATTTCTTCAATTCTCCCAGTTCATGAACATTGAAGATCCAGAGTTCTGGGAAGAAATTGTCAAGACAGCCAAAGGACTTGACAACTGCAGAATCCTAACTCCTGAAGAACCCAAATGGGATGCACCCCTTCTGGATTCAGGAAGAGCCAACATGATAGAAATCAAGAAGATTCTGTACAAGATCTATGAAGAGGAGAATGTTACAGATGTACAGCACATGGAAGAAGTTCGAGCTCGTCTGTACCTTGCCTACCGCATTTGAAGATCAGAAGACCTGATGAAGACCAGCTTAGAAGTTTAAAGAAACTATTACTTGTAATCTGTAAAAGTTCTATCTATATTCAAGTTCTAGTTCTTTTTGCTTACAAGACAAACTCTCATTGTCTTCATCAGATGCTTCAGTCTTAGCATGTTATAAACTCTTATCTTATTTCATTAAGAGCATTTATTAAGTATAGTTTTGGCTTCATCAAAAAGGGGGAAATTGTTGGGATATAAATTCATCCTAAGCCCCACTTGATGTTAGAATAGTTTTGATGGCCAAAACACTTAGAGTTTATAAATGTAATAGGATCAGCTGACTTGTATAGAACAGCTTAGACTAGTCTTGTGTGATCAACTATATTGATATCAGCTGATCAGCACAGTCCTGGCTTACATGCCTATCCTCAAGATGAGAAGAGTAGAAGACATGAAGACTAGAAGATCCTTGAAGACCAGATAAGTTAAGGTGCTTGTATACCTACCTATCTGATGGAGTCCCAGATTGAAGATGGCCCAAAAGCAGTACAAAGAATTTCCAGATCAGAAGAGTGTTACTCGTCTGATATCAGAAGACAGAAGACCTAAGGCCAGAAGAGTAGTCAGAAGACTAGAAGTACAGATCAGAAGACTATGTGCTCTTCCAGGACTCGGCTGATTCCTAAGTCATCTTGCAATTCAAACGAAGACCTACCTTATTTAGAAGATTGACATGATCCCAGGATTGAAGCAATCAAGCGGCTGGAATCAAGGAATCAAGCTATTATGGAAAGATTGCTCAAACGGCTAGTCAACTCCAACGGCTAGTTGCAACCAATCTCCATTATAAATACAAGAGGATGAGAAATCACAAGAGAGGAAGTCACAAGAGAGAATTCAACAAGCCAAGCAAGCAATCAAAGCTAAAGCCATACAGTTCTAAAGAATTCTCAAAAGAGCCAGAAACCATTAGATTATCTATAGCTCTTAAGTGATTTCTATCCAACCCTTAAGAACCTGAAACCTGTTCATATTGTATATCAATTGTTTTAGGCATAGTGGTTAAGCAAATTATAAGCTTGAACCATTAGTTGGATACACCTCAAAAACCCCAACCCTCACCGAAAGGTTAAAGTTTTTGAAACCCCTTAAAGTGCAAGTGCTTACAATCACTTGTGGAGACCGTAGCTGTTAGGACGGCTCAGATCTCAAAGTCCTAACCTTGGGACTATAAAGGTCAAGACCCTTGTAATTTGTGGAAATTAAAGGGATTAAACATCACGTTAGGACGTGAGAGTGGACGTAGGAACGTATATCCGAACCACTATAAATCCGGTGTTATTTACTTTCTGCACTTTACATTTCTGCCTTTACATTCATTATTATATAGTGCATACTGTGATTTCAACACTCTTCAAAACAAGGCCATAACTTTCAAACCAGCATCAGCTGAGTATTTTCATTAAGTAAAATAAGTTACAAGAACGAGTCTAAACCAGGGCCACCATAATTCCGCATATAACCTCCTCAGTCAGATCACTATAGTCATCTGGACCAGCAGACTTGCAGTCCAGTTGACATAGCAATCAGAAGAGGTTCCCAACTCTGTTTGAAAAAGTTTTAAAGTCTATTCACCCCTCCCCTCTAGACTTTAAACCCATTCACTACTCGTTCAGGGACCAACAATAACAGTCAGAACAGAAGAACATGTCTTATCTGTGATCCATTCAATACGCCACAGCGCACTAGTATAAACTAATGGCCAAGACAAACCACTAACAAGTTTATACTACAACTTAAACCAATAGTTTTGTCCATAACTATCTCAGTTGTGAATACTGTTTATATCTTACAAGGAACTGACAATGTGATCTTCCGTGTGACTACAAACCCACCACATCGTCTACAATGCAAGATAAGCAGACATACAAGTAATCACAAAGAATGCAATAATGTGAAAAACCATTTATTTCAGATAAAAGGAAATCGAATATACGTCACAAAAGCCCACTAAAAGTTTGCTTTACAGTATACACCAACACTTTCGACTTAATCTCTACTTGAGTAGGCACTGGTCTATGATAGTCAGAATAGGGTTTGTATCCATTGGGGCCATACGGTTTATAGACTCGTTTAGGTCTTTCCTCACTTATAATATCATATGACAAAGGTGGAGGATATAGGACAGGATGAGTACGATTTTTAGGAGCGACCTTCCTAGGCTTAGACGAGTAGAGCTGAGACTGCCTTATGAAAGGAGGTCTAGGCTCTTGTCGTCTAGTCTGTACTTGTCTAGAACTCATCTTCTCAGGATACCAATCCTCGTATCTGACCTGGTTGGGTCGTCCACGACTATTGGTCTTTTGTAGACTAGTTTTAAACGGAACTTGCTTGTTGTTAACATTCTTTTTACCTCCCTTGGTAATTGGAGTGTTAACTTGAGTCTGCTTGTGTACATTGTCTTTGGATGTAGTTTCAATATCGTATTTCATAGGTCCTTTTCCTTTATCATTAATCACAAGTCTTGATTTAACAGTAGTAGGGTTCTTAAGGACTTGAGTAGACGAGCTAGGTGAATCAGCACCCAAGCCTGTCTTGTCAGCTGGAGCCCTATACCTATCTGACAGTTGTAGGTTAATCTTTGAAGAGTTAACCAGGTCAGTAAGTTTAAGGTCTAGAGTGACAACCTCAGTCTCTAAGAACTTATTACGTTCTTCAAGCTTTTTGCATTTGCTCTTTAAAACATTGAACTCATTTCTCTCAGTTGCATGTGTCTTAAGTAGGTCTTGATATAACCTGTTTGTCAATGCACACTTGTCTTTGAGTTGTCTTAACTCTTCAGTCAAGCGTTCATTTAGGACTGTTACATTAGGATCTACTTTAGACTGAGCTTCCTTAAGATCAATGATTTCTTGTTTTAAGGCGATGTTCTCGTCGCTGACTTCAATGAAAGCCTTGTTAGCAAGTAGGAGGTCTTCTTCAGTCACACTAGTAGAGTGATGAAGACTACTCCCTACTTCACTATCGGCAGTATCACTTTCATCACATGATTGAAACAAAGTTGCAGATGATACCTCTTGATCAATTTTAGCTATGCAGCATAGGCCATCATCTACTATGAAAGCTTCATCATGATCACGATCAGACGGATAGCTGGAAGAAGACGATGGCAACTCGTCTGAGTCCGACTCAGAGTCATCATTGGCCATCATTACCTTCTTGCCTCGATTGTATCTTTGTTCCCTTCTTGCTTTGCGTTATTCTCTATCATCGGTGCTCAAGTCTGGACATTCGTAAATGTAGTGACCTGGTTTCTCACAGTTGTAACACAATAGATCATTAGTGGACTTTTTAGTAGGAGAGTTATCCCTTCTCTTATCTCGTCTATCAGAACGCTTAATCTTCCTATCATCAGACTCTCTATCTCGTCTGTTTCCTTTCGAGACTTCGTCTCTCCTTTCGGACGAGTTTCGGTCTCGTCTGGTCTCAGACGAGTCCTTAGAAGCGGACCCTCTATAGTCTTTATAGAACTTCTTATATCTACCGTAACGCTTGTTTAACCTGTCGAACTTTCTAACCATGAGATTCACCTGATCCTTTAGACTTAGATCAGTTCCATCTAACTCATCTTTAACAGAAGCAGACTTAGTCTTAGACTTAGACTTGACTACTCTAGAGCACTTAGACGAACTAGACTTAAAGGCAACATTTTTCGACACGGCATTCTCTCTATCACTACTGGCAATGGGTTCATCTTCATCTAGATCAAACTCATGAGCCTTTAGAGTTTGAAACATCGTCTCTGCTGTCCACACGTCTATATCCTGAGTATTCTTAACTAGCATTTTCACCATTTTCCATCTAGCATCAAGACTCTTAAGAATTCTCAAATTTATTTCACGTGCAGTATAAGATTTACCAAGAACTTCCAAGTCATTCATAATTTTTGTAAAACGAGTATCCAACTGGTCAATTGTTTCACCAGTTTTCATCTTGAATGATTCGAGTCTCTGAACAGCAGTAGAAAGCTTACTTTCTTTGATTAGGGAAGTCCCTTCACAAATAATAGCAAGACGATCCCACATTTCCTTGGCTGTCTTACATTTTAATACTTTCCCAAGATACTCATTAGGAAGGGTATGTAAAATGTAATTTTTGGCCAAGCTGTCCAGGTTATTCTGCCTCATCTCTTCAGATGTTAGCTCTGACCTGGGTTTGCGAACAAGAACTCCAACATGTTTATCCTTGTCCAAAGCAGCAGTGTTAGGGATCATCGTCACGGTTGGTCCTTCAGTGACGACTGAAATCATCAAGTCATGAGTGGAGCTGAATATCGCCTCCATTCTCAACTTCCAGTAGTCGTAATCTTGTACCTGGAACTTCGGTAGTTTATTAGCACTTATTTCGAGAGACATGATTTCAAGAAGATTAGTAATGAGCAGTTTAGGATCAAAGAAACAGATATATCCAGAATAGTGATCAAGAATAGCAATCAAGAACACGTATGAGCAAATACGATCTAGAACCAAGACTTCACCCAAGTCTTTAGTGGGTTATCAAGAAACAGCAGTTCGTAAACTACTGCTCTGATACCACTTGTAGGTCCCTAGTTGAGTTATATAATATTGAGTAAGCTAGGAAAACGTCTAGAGGGGGGTGAATAGACTTTTCAAAATCTTTCAATATATCAAAGTACACTATGCGGAATTATCAGATTAACAATGAGCCCAATCAAATTTATACTCAACTAATATTAACGAACTTCTGTATGAACACTCTACTTGTCTTGTTCTTATATGCAATTCAATCAATTAAGCAGTTAATCAATCAAACACAAATAAAACAGTAAAGTAAATCAAATACGAGATTTATAGTGGTTCGACAACTTGTCTACATCCACTCTCACAACACCAGTCGTGAAATTCTTATTAACTCTTCCAATCGAGTAATGTGTTCTTGTGGCTTAGAGTCCCAAGAAATAAAACTTTGGTCTTCTCGAAAACACTACCAAGTGCTTCTTCGATCTAACTAGCTATTTTACAAGTAACTAGCAACTTGAAACAATAAAGAAAACTTCTCTTCGTTCAGTAGTAGTCTTCTTGATTTCTTCACTTGTCTTCTGACTTGTCTTTCTGAACTTGAACTCTGCGAGTTTCTTGCTTCAATGAATACTTCGTAAATTGCTTCAATAGAATGTAAAATATCAGTGTATCAGTAGTTTTTAATCGAACAATACCATGGGGTATTTATATACTTCCAACTTCAAGAACATTCTGTTGTGTAACCTACTTTTCTTGATAACTGACTTCTAACTTCTTCTTCTTATCCATACACGCGTTTCTTCGGTTAATTAGTTATTCCATAACTAACTCTTCAATCTTTATCCTTAATACGCGTTTCTGACTTAAACTTTTCATCCTTTGCTTTCGCACTTCTCTTGTCTTCATACTTAGACAAAATCTTAATCTTCTTCTTTACTTGACTTGTCTTGTGCAACCAGTCTTCAATAGTAAACTTCAACATAGAACTAAACTAGTCCTATCATCTAATCCTATCAAGACTATTACATTACATTAAGCTTTATAAATCAGCTTAGTCACCTTAAGATCTATACAATGAATATACGAATACAATATAAACTATGAACTTCTATACATCTTTTAATCTAGCTCAGTATAAATCTTAACATGTATACATAAAGTACTTATAAATCGTACTTGTCTTTCAAACACTTAAACTTTTCTTTCGATACTTATCTTTTGAACTTTACTTGTGAACTCTACTGATCTGTTCAAGATGACTTCATAACTAGACTAGATCAGTCAACACTTAGAAATTATTCAAGTCTTCTTTTTGGCTTATCAAAACTCAACTCATCATCAATTAGGACTTGTCTTCAGGATTCATATCCCAACAGAGACCTCTTCAGTTTTCTACCATGCTTATCACAGAACAGTACTTTGTTGACCTTATCCAAAGTATCAGCAGACTTAGGATCTATTTTTCTGAGATAGTTTTTCCTTGGTTCTATCCCTTTTTCAGTAAGATCAGTATGTTTGTAATAGTTTGAATAGGGCCTAAAATCCTGTGGACCATATGGCTTATAGATGCGTTTTGGTCTTTCCTCTCCAATGATATCATAAGATAAAGGTGGATGATAAAGAACAGGTTTATTATGATAATGAGGCACAAATTTCCTAGGTTTAGTTGAGTACAACTGAGACTGCCTTATAAAAGGAGGTCTAGGCTGTTTCCAACTTGCCTGTGCTTGTATTGACCTACTTTTCTGAGTTTGCCTCTTCTGATTCCAGGACAGTTCTGCTCTGGTCAGATGAGTAAAACTCTTCTGGTATGGTCTTGACTGTACTGGTCTAGATACATTCTTCTTTTTACCATTCTTGGTAGTAGGAGGAATGTATTTAGACTGTACTTTGGATTTTGGATCATTATCATAAGTCGTAGGTTCTTTTCCTTTATCTAATTGCAAAGAACTTGAACCAGTTCCAGTAGTGTTCTTAATTCCTGAAGTAAATGAACTAGGCACATCAGCACCTATTCCACTTTTATCATTTGGAGCTCTATATCTGTCTGATAATGTTTGATTAATTTTAGAAGAATTAACCATATTAGATAGCTTCAGATCTAAGCTTAGTATTTCAGATTCTAAGAATCTATTGCGCTCTTCAAGTTTTTCACATTTAATCTTTAAATCATTGAATTCATTGGTCTCTTTCGCTTGTGTATGAAGCATATCCTGATATAACTTGTTAATGGATGCATACTTTTCTTGGAGTTGAGATAACTCTTCTGATAGCCGTGCATTTAGAATAATTATATTAGGATCCACTTTCAATTGAGCTTCTCGAAGACTAATGATTTCTTGTTTTAAAGAAATATTCTCATCACCGATTTCCATAAATGCTTTATTAGCTTGTAGGAGGTCTTCTTCAGTCACTCCATTGGAATGATGAAGACTACTCCCTACACTACTATCAGCAGTGTCATGAGTATCAGAATCATCGCAAGATTGAAAAGAAGTGACAGATGATACCTCATGTTCGATTTTCGACATCATAACCAGTCCATCATCTGCAATGAAGACTTCTTTCTTACTGCTAGAAGGGTATTTAGATGAAGACGATGGCAACTCATCTGAATCCGTATCAGACTCATTTTAAGCCACCATTGCCCTCTTACCCTTTGCAAATTTGCGCTCTCTCCTTGCTTTCCTTTCTTTTCTGTCTTCATCACTCAGATTAGGATGACAAAGTGGGATAGCTCAAGTGGTTAGAGCACCACTACCTAGGCCTTAGGTCCTGGGTTCGAGTCATGGGGAGGGGAAAAAAAGGGATGGGTATTTAACTTCCATAAAAAAAAAAAAAAAAAAAAATCACTCAGATTAGGACATTCATGGATGTAATGACCTGGCTTTTCACAGTTATAGCACAAAGGTTCATTAGTAGAACGTTTATTAGGAGAACGATATCGATTCCTATCCTTTCTATCAGTAGAGTTCGAATCCTTCCTATCAGCAGAGTTTCTATCTCTTCTTTTCTCATTAGAGACCTCATCTCTCCTTTCAGAAGATTTGTGATCCCTTCTGGTCTTAGAAGAGTCCCTGTTACTAGAGTCTTGAGAATCCTTATAAAATCTCTTATATCTACCATAACGCTTGTTAAGTTTATCAAACCTTTTTATCATTAAGTTCAACTGATCCTTAAGAGTAAGATCAGTACTATCTAGTTCATCTTTTATGCTTGAAGGCTTAGACATAGACGTTCTAGACTTCTTAGAGGTAGATGCCTTAAAAGAAATACTCTTGGAGATTTCCTTCTCCCTATCACTGCTTACTATTGGATCTTCTTCATCCAATTCAAACTCGTGTGCCTTAAGTGTTTGGAAAGTGGTTTCTGCAGTCCAGGTATCTATATCCTGTGTAGTTTTAATGATCATCTTGACCATTTTCCACCTGTCATCTAGAGACTTAAGTATACGCAAGTTGATTTCTCTATTGGTATATGTCTTTCCTAGTACATCCAAGTCATTCATAATACGTGTGAAACGAGTATCTAACTGGTCTATTGTTTCACCAGCCTTCATCTTAAATGATTCGAACCGCTGAACAGCAGTGGATGGCTTGCTTTCCTTTATTAGGGATGTACCTTCACAAAGGATAGCTAGACGGTCCCACATTTCTTTGGCTGTCTTACATTTTAATACTATCCCAAGATACTCATTGGGAAGGGTATGTAAAATGTAGTTTTTGGCCAAACTGTCCAAGTTGTTCTGTTTCATTTATTCCGAAGTTAATTCTAACCTGGGTTTAGGAACAGGAACACCAACACCTTTTGACTTATCCAGTGTGGCAGTATTGGGCACCATGGTAGTGATTGGACCTTCTTTGACCACATAAATCATCAGATCATGAGTTGAGCTAAAGATGGCCTCCATCCTCAGTTTCCAGTAGTCATAGTCTGCAACTTTAAACTTAGGGAGTTTGTTCACGTTAGTTTCATCCATGATTGATCAAACAGATAAGATCAGTAGTATAGCAAGTAGATTCAAATAGACAAGTATTGATAAAGATCAAGAATCAGTGACAAGAAACAGTAAGACTTCCCCAAAGTCTACAAGGTTATCAAGAAACAGCAGTCCAAAGAACTACTGCTCTGATACCACTTGTTGGTCCCAAAGTTGAGTTAAGATTGAGTAATTTAGGAAAAGTCTAGAGGGGAGGGGTGAATAGACTTTTTAAAATCTTTCAAAATATCAATGTTATATGCGGAATAGTGTTCTGAACAATATTGTTCTTACTGGGTCAGATCAGTACTTCCAGTTTTAGTTTTATACTCAACTTAGATTTAGATCTTGAATATGTATGTTAAACAAATATTAAACAGTAAGTAAATTAACACACAAGATTTATAGTGGTTCGACAAATGTCTACATCCACTCTCACAACTCCAGTCGTGATATTTTATTAACTTTTCCTTCTTGAGTTTCTTGTGGCTTAAAGTCCCAAAATTAAGACTGTGATCTTTTCGATTATATCTCCAGATATATCTTCGATCGACTAGTAATTTCACAAGATACTAGCAAACTTGTTTACAACAAATCACAAACTAAAATAGTAAAGTAAACTTCTCTTTAGTAGTAGCCTTTGATTCTTCAGTTCAGTACAGTGGCTTCTTCTCAGTTTGATCTTCTTCAACTCTGTGAGTTCTTGAATGCTTCAAATACTTTGATTGCTCTTGTTTGCTCTTAGATCAGTAATAGTAGTATCAGTAGTCTTAGCAGTTGAAGATCACATGGTATTTATAAGCTTTAGTATGACAGTTAGCAGTTTGTGAAACTAACTCTCAACTAACTTTTAACCGTTTCTTGTTGTAACTTCCTTTTTGTAACCAACTTAAAACTTATCTTCAAGTCAGCATATCTTCAAATATATCTTTAGTTACGCTTCAAATAAGTTTTCCAAACTTATTATTCAATTCTACTAACTCAGCACAGTAAACTACTCTTCTTAGTTTTACTGTTTTTAGTTAGTCAGCACAGTTCTCAATAACTGTTCTGCTTTCTTCAAAAATACTTCTCATGTATCTCTAAGCTTCATCTTACTCCTTTTGATTATCTTCATACTCAGGAGTAGTCTTCTGGTCTTCCTTAGTCTTCTTTAGTCTTCTTGTTGGGAATAAAATGAGATATGTTTTGATTGTATACCAAAACCCCCTGAGACATGCCTAAGTCAAGATTGAGTATGTTCTAAAAATGTTAGAACATATAGTATAAAGGCTAGATGAGGAGCTAATATGTTAGGTAGCTCTTAGATGATTAGATGCACAATCTGAGGGGGAACACATGCTTAGAAGTCCATCAAGAACAAGTCCCCTCAAGGCTCAAAACTCTGGATACAACACTAAGTCTTTTGAAGACCAACTATACTGATCAGGAGAGTTGTCCAGAGAAGTTGTCTCAGTACAAGAAATCAAGACCAAGTGCTCTGAAAGCTTGAGGTCAACTATGCTGAAGATATAGAGACAAATACACCCTAAGGAACTACAAATTAACATGCTAAGATCACCTTGAAGTGAAGCAAAGGGTATGAGCCAAGTCATCTGAAGAAGAGCAAGCCAACCTTGCTGATAAGCAAGACTGCTGATAGTGATAAGGAGAGTTGTCCAAATAATTAGGAATGTTGTCCTATCAATGGAACAACCTTCAGAAGCCATGTCCAAGTCCTAACAAGAGAATCTGAAAGTCAGATATTGGGAAGAGTGCTGCAGAATGAAGACAAAGTCTTAACAGCCGTTTATTTCTCAAATGAGGACATGTCACTATCAAGATTCTGTCTTCTAAGTTGAAGAACTGAAAGAAGACATTTATGGACATTTGGGGCTGCCTCTCCAACGGGCAAATCCTTCATCTGTCTATAAATACAGAAGTGTGAAGACCATTTGAAAGCATCCAACTTGAACCTCAACACAATCCAACATTGACAAGAACTCACAAGCAAGAGTGCTTTCTAGATTTCAAAGACTATCTTAGTCTTCAAACACTTCTTCTAAGCTGTACTACATTGTATATCCGTACACAAGCTTAGAGAGATATCCTATCCTTATACACTGATCTTCATTGTAAAGGATATCTCATTAGTTGGAACCTTACTTCAATCCTCATATCTTTCAAAAGTGAAAGTGAGAAGGTTGTAGTAGTAGAAGTGGTAGGAGCTGACTGTTGAGAGAAGAACAGTTCAGTTCTGAGTTGAGAAGAGGGTACTAGGACTCTAGACATCCTAGGGATCAATTCACCAAGGAGTGGTGTTATTGATCAAGTGCACCTTGGCACTATAAAACAAGTTAATTCCAAGAGTGAAAAAAATTATCCTGTTAAATCAGGGAAAGTGGATGTAGGAGCTTGAGTCTCTGAACCACTATAAACTCTTGTGTTGATTTACATTTCAAGCACTTTCATACATTCAACACTGCACACAAAACTGATCTTTCAAAGGATATACATTCAAAGACTGTGCAAAACTGATTTGGACAAGTTCCCTGAAACTGGACTATATTGAACTGACTAAGTGATTTCAGAAACTAAAGGAGTCTAAACTAAAAGGGTCAACCACTATTCCGCACATATAACTCCCCTAGATAGTTATTCAACTAAGTACTCAATAGTACTTAGTAGTCTGACTATCTTAGAAGAGTTAATCATCTTCAGCAGAGTTGTCCAAGACAACCTTGCTGAGCTCTGGTTTGATCAAGTTAGAAAAGAATTTGCATACAAGTGTATCCCCCCCCCCCCCCATACACTTGTTATATACTCCTTTCAGGACCAACACTTCTTTAGTCTTCTGATCTGGTTCCAATCTATTGTTCTAAACTTTCACAATACTGAATACAATAGAATACAAACTTACACATATATAAAACCTATATATACATCAACTAAACTATATACAGTAGAGTACATCTAAGTCCTATACTATAAGATGTCTATACAATACATTTATCAGCTTAGTTACTTAACAGTTCATATATCAGATCAGTAACACACTAAGATCAGTAAACTCAGTTTTCATAACTCATTAAGATCAGTGAACTTATTTCATATGACTTAGTTAGAATGACTTAGAACCACATATATCATTAACTTCAAGTTGCTTTTGGCCATCAAAACATACAATCATCAACTAGAACATTGTTTATAGGATCCATATCCCAACAGTTTAATTCAAATATCTTAAACTATATTAATATTATAATGTATAAATAAAATATTCTTCCTCCATTCCGGGGTGACTTGCATACTTTGACCAACACATTTTTTAAGAAAGAAGAATTTAGTGGCATGAGTCAAATAATGATGGGTATTTTGAGTAATTAAGTAAGATGTAAATAAAATTTAGTGAGGTGTAGGGTAATATCCAAAATGAGTTAAGTTTAAAAATAAAATAATGTTGTGATGATATTAATTTTGTAGGTTATTTTCATATTAGAAGTGTGCAAGTATTATTGGAACGTTCCAAAAAAAAATGGACAAGTAATCACGTGACAAATAAATTAATAAATAGTATTCCCTCCGTCTCACAAGTGTTTGCACCACAAAATGGGCACACTTTTTAAGAAAAAAGTGTAATGGGTAAAGTGTTGAGGGGTAATTTTGTAAAATTATATGAATAAAGTAAAAAGGTGATTGGAGAGAGAGTGTAAAAGTAATGTCATTTTGTGTAAATATGTGAATATTGTGAGGGTTGGGTTTATGGGAGAGTTTCCTTTTTTTGATGTTTAAACAATTGTGGAACGGACAAATAAGATAAGTGTGCAAACAGAGGTGGGATATATATTTTTATATGTAAATGTGCAATACAATAAAATTTTAAATGAGAGAAAATAAAAGAACAAAAATTGAAATTAGAGTGACAGTACAATAATATTTAAAAGAGAAGAATAAAAGAACAAATATTTAATGATTAAAAGAGATTTGTAGGAGAGCTGCAATCGAACCTGGTTCCTAAAAAGTTGAAGGTTTTTGGAATTGGAGGAAATCCATTGGGCTAACACTAAACATATTCAATGCCCCTGGCTCAACGTGGCTCCGTGGTTGTGACGTGAGGGTGGGGTTTATCTCTTAGACGTGTGTACATTTTTTCTTTGATCCAAATTTGATCCTTAAAGATGGTTTTCTCGAGTAAGGTTCTACCATTTTAATGACGTCTCAACCTTTGATTCAATTGGTAAACTTATAACTTTACTTTTTTTTTTAATATATTGTCTTTATTTATCTAATTTCTTTTTAGAGTTTACCCAGATTTTTAGTTTTTATTTTATTTATTTATATGTAATATTGCATACATGTAATATTGACCAATTAAGATAAATTAAGTCAAAATTCGTGGGTCAAACGCGGATCAACCTTAATCAGAATATTTATTTTCGCTCTCAAATATTATCTTACTACATGATCAAAACTAAGTTACTATAATACCTAAATTTTATCACTATAAGACCAAAAGTGTATTACTGCAAGTCCAAAAATATTCTGGAGACTTATTTTTTTTTAGCAAAATTACTAAAATAATTTTGACTTATTCGACTACTACATGACTAAAACAATGTTACTACAAGACCAAAATTTTATCACTACAAGGTCAAAAAGTGTATTATTACATGTCCAAAAATATTCTGGACACTTAATATATGGGTGAATTTGTCAAAATGTTTTGACATGTAGTATTAAATGTTTGGTCTTGTAGTGGTAATTTTTTGACTTTATAGTAACTATATTTTGGTCATGCAGTATACCAACTGTTTGCGATCCGCGAATTTTCTGGACAACCTGAATTCGGGCTTATGACTCGTGAATTTTTTAAAATTATCTAATTTGACTTTTGGACTAAATGAACTTAGAATTTTAACTTGGTCTAATTGAGCTGAAATGCATGTACATATAAGACTAATAGTACATTTCTTTGAAAATTATCTGTTTTATCATTTTATGTGTTTTAACGAAAGATCAAAATATAGTACATTTCTTTGAAAATTATCTGTTTTATCATTTTATGTGTTTTAACGAAAGATCAAAATATATAATATTATATTCTTAGTTAACCAAAAAAACAGATATGAATCTTTCGGAGGAGGGAGTATTGTTTTTGCCAAAAAAATTAAAATAAAAATGGAAGTATTCCTTATTATTGGGCCTCCATTAGTTATGAGATAAAACGATAGTTTATAGGGCCAGGCTATATACCCCTCCATACTTGTTAAATATACCTCCGAATTATGCACTCCCCTCCAACTCGATTGTGTTAGATGTATTTTTCCTAATATATTTAACTAGATAACTCCCTGTGTATTACGCGATATATTGATAAAAGTTAACACTCAAAATAGTATAACTCATATTTTAAAGATACACCTATAAAATTTCATATAAAGATTTAAAAGATTATAATGTAATTGAAAAATTAATAGATGGAATGTATTGAATAATTAATGTAATTTAGAAATTAAGTGATTAATAGATGAAAAATATTGAATAACATGTAATTATAAATTAAGTAAGGAAAGTATATATGCTTAAAATATTACTACAGACGTGGCTTCATAACAAATAACAAAATTACACGTGTAACTCGATTTTTGATAAAATGACACATAGGCCAAAGCTCTCACAAGACGACACATCATCATTTTAAAACTCCTTATTAGTTTTATATGGGATATGCTCTTTTCTTTCAAATTTGTACATAATAAATGTACTCCTACTTAAACCCTAATTTTTTCATCTTCTTTCCCCTTCGTCCCAACATCGCCCACTACCGCCCATCACCCATAGCAGCCCGTAGCCGATGCCCCTCCTCCTTCCATTGCCCATCGTCGCCCCTTTTTTTTTGTTCTGCAACAACGCGGTGGCGCCGCCATGCCTTTCCCCAACCAAGCTCGCCCCTACTCTGTCCCACCCAATCGCTGTCGTCCCTTTTTTTCCTTTTTTTTTTTTAAATCTCTACAACTCCGTCGCCCAACTCCCACCCCTGCCCCTCCTCCCTATCCGCCGATCTAGTCGCAAATTTTTCCCCTTTTCTCTTCTGTGTTGCAATTTTTTCCTTTTTTAAATAAAAAATGTCGACGATAGTGTATATTTTCGATCAAAAGATGTCGAAAATTTTACTTTTTAAAAAAAAAAAAATCTTTCGACCAAGAGTTGTCGATAAATCAGTGTCGAAAAATGTATATATATATATATATATATTTTTTGGTAGGACGGCGGCGACAGCTTATTCATCAATTAGGGTTTAGAATTTTAATTTTAGAAGGGGGTGTATTTTTTTCATGAATATTTTATTAGAAGGATAAATTAGAGTTTTTACATGTATATTTTATTAATAAATGTAGAGGAGGAGTATATTTAACAAGTATGGAGGGGTATATAGCCTGCCCTAGTTTATATTGTATTATAAATGGGTTTTCCATACTCAAAGCCCATTAGATAAAATTCTTCCTTTTTCTTTTTTTTCCTGAAAGTGAAAACAAGATAGTTAATTATTCACGTTTGTGAATGCAACCCCCAATTAACATTCACAAGTTCATATGGCCATTAGTTGTCTTGAGAGAAATAATATATCGATTACACTTATGGTTTCATGTTATTGTTATAAAGGCAGATTTTATTTTAGCCACCTCTAAAACTTTTACCATGTTTTTAACAATGTATAATTTATACAGTATATTGTTTTTAGTTATTTATACCAAAAAAAAAAACCATAATGTCTCATGTTACATTTTCGGTACTCATGATCCTAGAATGGTTATGAATTGTATATGTACCATGTTCCCATGTTATTTAATGAAATTTCTCTTGTCTGATTAAAAAAAATTAGGAATTGCCAAAATCATGATTGATGAGTGAAAAAATGTTTTTAATAGTGAACTCAAACCAAGCGTTGGAGTTGAATGAATTTGGATCTTGTTAGAAATGAGGTGTATGTGTAGACAAAGATTAAATGTTGACATAGACTTAAACACGAAATTCGAGACTAGAGTTTGACTCTATCTCCGTAAGACGTTATTACCCCTACACAGGTGCAATACGGATCACTGGTGTTAGTATACATACAAATAAACCTAAACAAGAGTTAGTTGATAGTTAGTTGTAACTTCTTTGTAACCTCTAGTTAGTTACTTTACACCTTGTATATATATGACCTATGGTCATTTATCATTCTTTAATGAAAACATTCTTCTCTTTATCACATGGTATTAGCCTAATTTGCTGAATAAACCCTTCCTTCTTCTCCCTTCTTCAATCTCTCTTCCATAGCAGATCCTTCTTCTTCTACTTCTTCCTCCTCTGTGTTCGACTCCACTCTTACTCTTCACGCCATGACACACCTTGTTACTATCAAACTCAAATCCACAAATTTCTTGATGTGGCGCGGTCAGATTCTCCCCCTTCTCACCACCCAAAAGTTCCTCCCATATGTTGATGGTTCTTCTCCTCAATCGTCGGCCACCATTGTCAAAGATGGCTCAAGAGAGCCCAATCCTGATTATGAATCTTAGATCTCTCGTGAACAAATCGTGAGAGTCTTCTTGGTCTCCACTCTTTCAGAAGAAGCCATGGCTCTCGTCGTCGGTTGTTCATCCGCCGCCGACATCTAGTCAACTCTCTCCACCGCCTATAATCAAACCTCTAAGGCTCGCGAACTTCGCCTCAAGGATGAACTTGTTATGGGCTCATTGCCGGAGGAGAAGTTTGGGGAGGTAGAAAGTACCAAATTGTTGTCAGAAGCTTTTGTTCTGGAGAAGAAGAAGGGGCGATTGACTCGTGCAGAATGGGCCAAAGTGAAGGATGATTGGATAAGGAATGCAAGTTGGGCTATGGAAAATATATACTGGGCCGAGATGTGTGGGCTTAATTAATTAATTAGTTTGGGTTTGCAATTTACCTATTTAGCATTTACGTAAGAGTTTTTATTTAATTGCAAAAGTGGACTTCTGGTCCCAACTCCAAGTACTAGTATTACTTATGCCAATTTTGGCCATTTCTGAATATTATCAGAAAAATTAACAAACTCTTGTCCCTCTCTAAATTCTCTCTCTATCTCTCTCACACACATTTCTGTTGTCATCTTCAAATATTCATACTATTCCCAGAAAAAAAACACAAAAGATACTTTACAATATTTTCAAAATACCAAGACCCTAACATTTGGTATCTCAAAGCCTAATCTTGGGCATGGCTGAATCCACTCGTTTCAAAGACCTGCAAGAGTCACAAAAGAAGTTAGAACAACTAATACAAACTGAAGCAATAAAATGGGAAGCCACAGAAGCTAAAATCAAAGAGACAATGCATGAAATCTCGTCAAGGATGGATTATCAAATTGGTGGATTAAGTGGGAAGCTAGAGCATGTTACTAACACATTGGATGCTCTTCAGCTGCAGCTGCTCAACATGGACAAAAACAAGGGGCAACAAGATAAGGAATCCCTTTTGGGTAGCCCAAGCGGGGGCTCATCAAGTGTTGTTCCTATTAATCAATATCAGGAATCACCAGGGGTGAAACTACTTACTGATGGTACCAAGTTTCACAACCCAGTCCCAAAGGTGGAGTTTCCAAAGTTTGATGGATCTAACCCTAGATCCTGGATTCTAAAGTGTCAAGGATACTTTAATCTGATGCCTAGCATGACTGATGCACAAAAGGTAACCCTAGCCTCTATTCATTTTGAAGGCAAGGCTGCCTTATGGTTTCAAAATTACAACAAAAGAAACCTTAATCTTACTTGGGATCAATTCATTGAAGTTATATCTGTCAGATTTGAAGAAATGAAAGAATACACTGTAGTGGCAGATTTTAACAAACTGAAACAAACTAGTTCTTATGATGATTATGTTGATAAGTTTGAAGAATTAAAGGCATGTTTACTGATGTTTAGCAAAAATGAATTCTCTGAATCACACTTTGTTGCCAGTTTCATTAGTGGGCTGAGTGAAGAATTGCAATCTTTCATGTCTATGTTTGAGCCTAAAACTTTACAACATGCTATCAAATTAGGAAAGAATCAAGAACAAACATTATCAGCTATGTCAAAGAGGATTAAACCCTTTTCAAAGGCTCTCAATCCTACCCCTAACAATCAACAGTGGGGGAAACCTGATTCAACCTAGGGAAAACCACCACTCACCAGCCTCAAACCTAATTTCAAGGTCCTTACACCTAGTGAGATGGCTGAAAAGAGGGAGAAGGGTCTGTGTTACAATTGTGATGACCCATTCACCCAAGGACATAAGTGTAAGCAAAAGATTTCTTACATGATTGTTGCTGAAGAACTATTTGAGAACAGTAATGAGTTGATTGAGAACCATTTTGATACTCAGCTAGCCTATCAAGAAACACCCTTTGAAGAGGTTCAAATGGCTCTAAATGCTATTACAGAAGTTGGAGTAACAACCATGAGACTGTTTGGTGAAGTTGGACAACATAAGTTGCATGTTCTTATTGACACTGGAAGCACACTCAGTTTTATTCAATCTGCAACTGCAAAGAAATTGGGTTGCCACATCTCTCCAGCAAAACCACTCTTGGTGAAGGTGGCCAATGGGCAAAAACTTATAAGTTCCCAACAGGTGGAAGCATTTGAATGGCAGATGCAGGGTTATACATTCAGTTATCCTCTAAGGCTTCTAGAAAATGAATGTTGTGATCTGATCTTGGGTGGGGATTGGCTTAGGGCTGGTACACCTATAGAATTAGACTACAATGCCATGACCTTCAGTGTTACATTCATGGGAAAAAGGATTAAGCTACAAGCTCTTACTTCTAAAGATGAATGTCAATGGATTTCAGATGTTAACCTATTTGAGATGGTACACTTGGATCAATGTCGAATTCTACTTAAACCTGGTAGTATTCCAAGGCAGCAATATCCAGGCAAAACCTCTCATGCTCACAAGGGTGAAATTGAAGAGATTATGGAGGATCTACTCAAATCAGGGCTGAGCAAAGTTAGCAAAAGCCCTTTGACGACAGTTGATACAGGGAGGTTATGTGTTGATTATAGAATGGAAATGCTGAAAGCTTTCGACGAAACGAAAGTTGGAGTTAAAGGGCTCAAAAATTCAGGATTACCTAAACTTTCCAAGATTTTCATGAGGCCTCGTCAACTGCTTCAAGATCAGGCCACTACAATTCATCAAGAAGTTCGGGGAATTGACATGACCGATGTCCACAAGAATTCTGAAATGCGTAAGAAGATTGTACATCAGGTGTGTGCGAATTGGATAGATGCAATTTGGAATTGTGAGTCGTGTGAAGATATTACCTTCTTGAAGAAGCACTACACCTTGGAATATCCTTGGGGACAAGGATCTTTCGTTCCGCCGGGTATTGTTATGGGCTCATTGCCGGAGGAGAAGCTTGGGGAGGTAGAAAGTACCAAATTGTTGTCAAAAGCTTTTGTTCTGGAGAAGAAGAAGGGGCGATTGACTCGTGAAGAATGGGCCAAAGTGAAGGATGATTGGATAAGGAATGCAAGTTGGGCTATGGAAAATATATACTGGGCCGAGATGTGTGGGCTTAATTAATTAATTAGTTTGGGTTTGCAATTTACCTATTTAGCATTTACGTAAGAGTTTTTATTTAATTGCAAAAGTGGACTTGTGGTCCCAACTCCAAGTACTAGTATTACTTATGCCAATTTTGGCAATTTCTGAATATTATCAGAAAAATTAACAAACTCTTGTCCCTCTCTAAATTCTCTCTCTATCTCTCTCACACACATTTCTGTTGTCATCTTCAAATATTCATACTATTCCCAGAAAAACACACAAAAGATACTTTACAATATTTTCAAAATACCAAGACCCTAACAGAACTTCAATCTATCAAGAAGGAAAATCGCTCGGTTACTGAGTTCGGTGTCATCTTTAAAAGTCTTTGCGATCAACTTTCTTCAATGGGATGCGTTCTAAATGAAACAGACAAGTCCCATTGGTTTCTTCGAGGTCTTGGCCAAGAATTTCATGGTTTTTCGACATCTCAAATCAACATTGATCCATTACCCTCCTTTCTTGAGCTGCTCGCCAAGGCTGAGTCTCATGATCTTTTTACCCGATCGCTTGACAACTCCACCAGTTCGACTGTTGTTCCTACCCTTTTTACTACTTCAGGTCGCCCCTTCTCTTCTCGTGGTCGCAGCAACTCTACCGGTCAGGGCCTTCTCCGTCACCCTGGTCGCGGAATATTTTCTCCTCGTTGCCAAATCTGTCGTCTCGATGGTCATTATGTTGGTGCCTGTCCAGAAATATACTCGGGCCCTCCTTCTCGTCAGGCAAACATGGACGCCTCTTTCCGCTCTCCCTCCTCGTCTTCCGATTGGTACGTTGATACTGGTGCTTCTGCCCACATGTCTTCATCCCCGTCTCACATTGAGTATCCTACTCCTTATACCGGCTCCAATAGTGTGGTAGTTGACAATGGTACATCTCTTCTTATCTCTCACATTAGTAGTCATACTCTTTCTCCTAATCTCTCTTTGTTAGATGTTCTGGTCGTTCCTCATCTCACCAAAAACCTTATCTCCGTAAGCAAACTCACTAATGACTATAATGTTTCTGTAAAATTCACTAACAATTCTTTTGAAATTCAGAATCGGTCTACAGGAACAGTTCTTGCTCGCGGGCGACGTGAAAATGATCTTTATATTCTTGAACATGCTCGCCCACATGTTATACAGTCTCTTCTTAGTCGTGTTGCTCGCGGATCTTTTGAGCGTTGGCATGAACGCCTTGGTCATGTGCATTAGATAAAATTAGGTTTCATTTCTGTCAATTCTATTTTGTCTAAACCATCACTGTGTGCACCATGTCAACTTGCTAAAAGTGCTCGTTTACCCTTTAATGATAATCATGCTCGCTCTTCTACTGTTTTACACTTAATTCATTGTGATCTATGGGGCCCATCTCCGGTTCCTTCTCGGGATGGTTTTCGTTATTATGCTATCTTTGTTGATGATTTTTCTCGTTTTGTTTGGTTTTATCCTCTACGCTTAAAATCTGACTTCTACTCTGTCTTTATTATTTTTAAAACATTGGTTTAAAACTTGTTCTCCTCTCGCATCAAAATCTTTCATTCAGATGGTGGCACCGAATTTACAAATAAAAGACTTCAACCCCTATTTTCTGAAAACGGAATAACTCACACTATGTCTTGTCCCTACACTCCAGCTCAAAATTGCCAAGCTGAGCGAAAACATAGACACATAACTGAAATGGGCTTAGCTCTCCTCTTCCACTCTTCTGTTCCTATGCAATTTTGGGTTGAAGCCTTTTCCACTTCTGTCTTTCTCATAAATCGCCTTCCCTCTATTGTTCTTGATCAAAAACCTCCCTTCCAATTACTCTTCCTCTCCACACCACACTACAACACCCTTCATGTGTTTGGCTGCCGTGTATATCCATGCTTACGTGACTATACCTCTAACAAATTTTCTCCTAGAAGCTTGCCTTGTGTTTTTCTTGGATACAGCTCTCGCCACACAAGTTTCCTTTGCTTTGATCTTGTTTCCTCTCACACTTACATCACCCGACATGCTCAATTTGACGAGCAATCTTTTCCCTATGCTGCGACCAGTTCCTCTACTCCTCAACACACTCTCGAATACTCTGCTTTTCTTGAGTGCTCGCTCATCGCCTCGCACTATACTCCTTCGCCGCTGACTTCTCAACTTCCTATCACCACCACTTCCTCGACACCGCCACCATGTTCCATCTGTGTTGTTCCTGAATTTTCTCCTCGCCTCGATCAGCCCTTACCCCCTTCTGCTCGCTCGCCATCACCACCTCCCGCTCGTCAGCCATCTGCTCCTCCTGCTCGTCCACCTATTCCTCGTCCTATCACCTCACCTCCTCAACGTCAAGATATTGTTCGTCCTTCGCACCCTATGCGGACACGTTCTAAAGATGGTATCTTTAAAGTCAAACATCCACCCGCATCATCTTTTTTGGCTCACAATTCTTTGCTCGCATCCATTCACTCCACCTCTGAACCAAAGGGTTTCAAATCAGCCGCAAAATATCCTCATTGGTTGCTCGCCATGCAAGATGAACTGCATGCTCTTCAAACCAACAATACATTAACTCTGGTTCCTCCTCCTCCTTCTGAAAACATCATTGGATCCAAATGGGTCTACAGAACTAAATTTCGATCTAACGACCAAATTGATCTCTATAAAGCTCGCCTGGTCACCCAAGGGTTTACTCAGCTTCCTGGTCTCGACTACGATCTTACTTTCAGTCCCGTGGTCAAAGCTTCCACTGTTCGCATTATTCTCTCCATAGCCGTCATGAGAAATTGGTCTCTTCGTCAATTGGACGTCAACAACGCTTTTCTTCATGGTCGCCTTGTAAAACCCATTTACATGGCTCAACCTCCTGGATATTTTGATCCTCGCTTTCCAAAACACGTCTGTCGATTAAATAGAGTTATCTATCGTCTCAAGTAGGCTCCTCAGGCTTGGTTTTAACGCTTCTTCGACTTTCTCACCACTATGAACTTCGTCGCAAGCAAGTCTGATACCTCCCTCTTTATCCTAAAATCAGGTCGCCTCCTTCTTTACCTTCTTGTCTATGTAGATGATATCATAATCACTGGAAACGATAACACATTCATTTCGCAGCTAGTTGATCAAATCCGCAACGAATTTGCGATCAAAGACCTTGGTCGTCTCAACTACTTCCTTGGCCTTGAGGTCACTTACACTTCTTCCGGCCTCTTTCTCAGTCAAACCAAATATGCTCATGACATTCTTGCTCGTTCTGATCTCCTCGACGCCAAACTTATTGCCATTCCTCTTTCCACGACAGATATTCTCCGACATGATGGTGATCGATTTAATAATCCTACCTTATACAGGTCCCTGGTTGGCGCTCTCCAATACTTAACCATCACTCGCCCAGACTTGTCCTTTGTCGTCAACTCAGTTAGTCAATATCAGAACTCTCCTACTGTCGACCACTTCCAAGCAGTAAAAAGGATTATTCGCTACGTAAAAGGGACGCTGGATTTCGGTCTTTCTTTCCAAACTGGTTCTCCTCGCCTACTCGCCTACACAGATGCCGACTGGGCTAGATGCCTGGATACTCGTCGATCAACGTACGGTTATTCCATTTTCCTTGGTCCTAACCTCATCTCTTGGAGTGCCAAGAAACAACCCACCGTTGCTCGATCCAACTGTGAATCGGAGTATCGTGCTATGGCAAATGCGGTTGTCAAGGTCGTTTGGGTAACAACTCTTCTTGGTGAATTACATGTTCCTCTATCGTCCTCGCCCATTTTGCTCTGCGACAACAACAGTGCCATATTCTTAAGTCAAAATCCGGTCGCTCACAAAAGGGCTAAACACATCGATATCGACTACCATTTTGTTCGAGAGCTCGTCGCATCTGGTCGTCTAGTCACACAATTCGTCCCGTCTCATCTTCAAATTGCGGACATATTCACCAAAAACTTACCTCGACCTCTATTTGAGTTTTTTAGGTCCAAGCTCGGCGTCTTTCCTCACCCGCATCGCTTGAGGGGGGGGTGTTAGTATACATACAAATAAACCTAAACAAGAGTTAGTTGATAGTTAGTTGTAACTTCTTTGTAACTTCTAGTTAGTTACTTTACACCTTGTATATATATGACCTATGCTCATCTATCATTCTTTAATGAAAACATTCTTCTCTTTATCACAACTGGCAACCGTCCCCAAGATACAACGACTTCAAACTTCACGACTGTTGCACTACAAATCGGAAGCTATCGACGCATCGTAAAAATGGATATTCGAAACTTCCGATAAAACTCGAATGCAAGGACTTAGAATGCTAGAATGCTTTGGAGGATAAAAATGCAAGAAAGCTTTTTGGCTTGAGTGATTTTGGAATGCAAATGTGGGGATCTATTTATAGATTTTCAATAGTCTTTAGGTAATAGGCGTGACTCTTCATAATAAGCTTATTTTCCCTAAAGTTACAACTTTAAAAATAAGTAATTATTCACAAAAGGTATGTCTTTTAAATTAACACAATAATTCTAAAAGACACAATCATTGGAATAATCAACTATTCACCAAAAAGTATGTCTCTTAAATTAATATAATTATTTTAAAAGACACAACATTTGTAATAAAATCATTTCATCAAAAGACATGACATTTCATGTCCAAGTCACAATCCATCACTATTACCATTATAAATACATTCAATAATGTATTTATCCACACATTAAATGACCAACTTTCTTTAATATTAATTTTTCATTCACCCAAAATTTGGTTTTGAGAAATCAAATCAACTAAATCCATTTACGCAAAACGGATTATAAAATTGTCATTTAATATTTTATAAAATGTGGTGAAACCAACATTTTCCAATAGATCTTTAGTAAGCTCCACCAACCATGTAATTGGAACCTGCAAAAACAAGTTGTACGTAGATATAGACACTCTGACGCTTAAGTCAGGCAACCAAAAAATCTTAAATATGTATCAAATCAAACTATAAAAATATTCCATGTGGAAGCTACGTGGTCTCATTTCAATTATTTAATACTCCTCCATCTCTCTTAAAATTTTACATTTTGTCATTTTGAGTGACTCGCTTAAAGTTTTACATTTTTTTTTTTTTTTGTCAAGTCATGGTTTCACCATTTATTAACAACTATTCTTACTTTTATATAAAATTACATCAATTGTCACTCATTCCTTTAAACCTGTGTCGTCCCCCAAAAATGCTAAGTCTTGTTGTCTTTAACTTCACTTCGTTGTGGACAACTCCTCGCCTCCTCCGATAGCTTAGACTACGGGTGTGTTTTGAAATTTTACAAACTGTTTCTAGAATCACTTATTTTCAAAGCTCTCTCTCACAGCTTTTAAAAAATAAGTGATTTTAGAAGCAGTTTATAGAGTTTCAAAACACACCCTACAATATTGACAACTTTTGTATAGTCTTCACGTTCTTTGTCTTGAGTTGAGTTCCCTTCAATTAAATTTTCATATCTTCGATTTCTTAATCAATTTACAACTTTTTAATGTGTGTAAGCTGACTAGATTGACCAATTGTCCTGAATTTACCGTACTTAGGCATTTCATTACTTGAAGTTTTAGGGATTTGATACTTAAATCAAACACTTTATTAATTCAAATTATATCCCAACATTTCCCTAAAAAAATATCCACCTAAGAAGTGTTTTCCCTCCATTTTCCCTCCATATATGGGTACCAAAATTATTTTGGAAACATTCTTATGAAACTACCTCTACAATTTATCACAATCACAATAAAGAACACTTATGTAAAAGGAAATGCATGTATAGTCTGTACTAGAGTATCTTTTATGTTGTGAATATCAGTATATCCTCTCCGTCCCCCTTTAATCGATCTTTGCGTTTGTGGCATGTCATAAATTTTAAGAAAATGGTAATATATGTAAATTTGTAAGAAAAGTAAAAATATTGAAGAGGGTGGGTCAAAATTTGTCAAAAACAAAAATATAAAACTTTTAAAAGGGACATAATAAATGATAAAATGTAAAATTTAAAAAAGAACGGAGGAACTATATGTTAATAAACCTTACTACTTAAGTCGGTGTATTTATTGCTATTTTTCTGTTAACATTGAGAATAATTTGTACAAAGTATAACTTACATAAAATTAAACTAAATAGTACAATCAATTGCTTCTGTATACACAAGTTGTATACATTAGGAATGATAATGGAGCAGATTGGTTCAGGTAGTTGATTACTCGGACCTGTCCCGTTCTAATATACTATGCCCTAGATCCCGTCCCACGCCCTGCACGGATTTTGGATAGTCGCCCTGTGCCACGTCTCGTTTTTCTATTTCATGTTGATTTTTTAAAAACTTATTTCTCACGGTTTGAAGTAATATTTTTTATGCATACAAACATTGAAGTAATCCATGATAATTTAAATCAATATACAATCAAATTTAATTTTACATTCAATCAATTAAGTAAAAAAATTGCATCAATACTTTTTACATTTACATATTTTAAAATTAAAATTAATATTAATATATATATATATACATATATCAATGCAATGCGGATCGAGACGAGTCGGGGCTCCACTTGTTTACCATGAAACCAAGACCCGATTTATTTACATACGGAGCGGGTTTGATCTGGTCTAAACCTCTTGGGTCGGGGTAATACTGTCATCCCTAATATCCATAAAAAAAAATATTAATCAAGTTTTTTTAGATGAGGCACTCAACCTGAGACGAAGTGAGTATTTATTTATTTACTCCAAAAAAAAAAATTAAGTTTCAGGTATGCGGTCTAAAGAACGACTAATTTTGGGGGACCAATTTCACCGTCCACTTACGGAAATTCCGTTTAAAGCTAAAATTTTACGTTTTGTATGAACCGGTCTCTTCAAAGGGTTTAGTCCAATTATTAATATACTCAAATTATTAGTAATGATTAGTTTATTCTATTTAGTGTTGAAAATGTATTAAATTTGAGTGGAGCATAGGCACAATTTTTCCTACTGAACATATGTAAGTTGCAACCTCCGAGGAATCAACATTGTGTCTACACAATTCCACACATTAATTAGAATCAATAATTGCTAACTAGAGTTAAGAATGTGATTAGCGTCTAATAATAATAATTAAGGGCCCCATAGTTACTGTTTCCTACGTACTCCTAAAGAAGAATAAAATAAGAAATAGTACTAAAATGGGACGTGCTTTGGGTGGGAAATTCGCCTAATCAGACACAACTTTGTGATTAGACATACCTAATTCGGTAACTCCAATGTCAATTCTTTACCAATAACTATACTCTTTTTTTCCTTTTTTTTTCACTCTAATGATAATTATGTATTGCACCAATTGAATAATTAATGTTCCAAAATCATGCTATAAATATTTATTTATTTTTTGTTATGACAAGCCCACCCTCTAAAAGCAGGATCACATATTCTATAAGCTTGCTACGGAGTATATTTTAGTTTAAAAGGTCGCTCCCTTTATTTATTTTTCTCCATCATAATTAAAAACCGTGATAATTGGATGCAATTTGTTACATCTATACAATTGAAATTAGATTATATTAAATTAAATCAAATGTTGAATTAAAATTTAATTTAAATATTAAAATTTAAGTGTATCTATATCTTCAATTGTATAAAAAAAAATTGTCAACTAAAAATAGAAAATACAAGAGAAAGATGGAGTACATTTTAATACTATAAAAATTTAACATTGTTTCCGCTCTTTGTAAATGAGTAGGGAAATCTAAGAAAAATAAAATATAAATGAGTAAAACTTAAAAACTAAAAAAGTGTAGTGGGCAAAAGTTTAAAAAAAAAATCAGGAGACAAATAATGTAGGAGTATTAATCATTATTAACAAAATACGGATTAGAATTCTTTACCGTAAAATAATCACAATAAGTGGGAGTATATTTTTTTTTTTTGTTGAAAATTGATTAGTATATTTTTCTTCCTCCGTCACGCTCACGCATAATGATGATCTTCCAAAAAAATTGACTATAAAAAATAGAGTTGGTCTCCTGTGCATAGTGTGCACGTGCACACTATGCGACCAGTGAACAACTATAAGATATATAAACGCGAATGTTTACCAACAAAGTAACTGTTGGCCTGGCGGTTATGATATTTGGAAACGGGTGTAAGGTCACGGGTTCAAGACCTGTATAATATCCCCCACTTTTCAATAATAAATTTTCCACTTTTCAATAATAAATCAAAATTACCGAAAATTACCGAAAATTACAATCTTCTTCTTCAGCCTCCTAACACCACCACCACCGATAATAAATCAAAACTAACAAAATTACCACCGTTTTTTTTTTATCCCCCACTTTTCAATAATAAATTTTCCACTTTTCAGTTAAAATATCCCCCACTTTTCAATAATAAATTTTCCACTTTTCAATAATAAATCAAAACTAACAAAATTACCGAAAATTACAATCTTCTTCTTCAGCCTCCTAACACCACCACCACCACCACCGATAATAAATCAAAACTAACAAAATTACCAAAAATTACAATCTTCTTCTTCAGCCTCCTAACACCAAACACCACCACCACTGATGTCTTCCACTGCTGAATAAAAATTACACTTTTCAGTTAAAATATCCCCCACTTTTCAATAATAAATTTTTCACTTTTCAGTTAAAATATCCCCCACTTTTCAATAATAAATTTTCCACTTTTCAATAATAAATCAAAACTAACAAAATTACCAAAAATTACAATCTTCTTCTTCAGCCTCCTAACACCAAACACCACCATGTCTTCCACTATTGTTCAGCACTTCTGCCACTCCTTCTCCATATTCTCCCTCGCTCTAGCCGGAAAACACTCTACCGCGGCGATATCCATCGTCTTCTCCGGCGAAATCCATCGTCTTCTCCGGCGAAATTTTCAGTTAAAAAAAAATACGATAGCCAAAATATTGTGAAAATGGAGGCTCTGTTCGAGCCAGTTGGATTTCTTAGTCTGAATGTGGCTAGCCCACCACCATGAATACGCATTGCTTGCAGCTCTCTGCAACATCTTTCAAAATTTGATCTCCTCCCTCCTCAAATTATTTATTCAATCTCCAAACCCATTTATTAATAAATAGGAAATCCTTTCTCCCCTTCGCAGGGAGGGGTTTGATCAAGAATTAAACAAGAGGAACAAATAAAGATTTTAATCAAGAAATCAAATCTGGAATACAGAATTGGAAAAAGAGAAATTATTTTGCTTAACACAACATAACATTACGGGATCATGATGCGGCCGTAGAATTCAAATTAATAGTACCCAGCTATAGAAGAAAAAAACAGAGAAGAAAAAAGGAGTAGAAAAAAACGGTAAAAAAAGCGTGTGCACCTGCATAGGGTGCATTTGAGAATTTCTCTAAAAAATAATACTCCCATATATGAAATTGACGCATAATGAGTATTAAAGAAATCAAATCAAATAAAATTTTAAAGTACAGTCTTAAAATGTATCCTCAAGATTTAACAAATTAGAGAATTTTGCATGGGACGTGTCATATATGAAATTTACGAATTAGTTTCGAAAACAATACTATTTATATTACATCTCCATCTTTCTACCATCACTTATTTACTTATTCACTTTATTCATAAACAATCATTTATTTATAAATGTACCCCACAATACCCTATCATACACTCAACTTATCTAATTTATGAATAAACTAATCAATATTCATTAAAACTCGTGCCCGAAAAAGTGGACATAATAAAATTGGACGGAGGGAGTACTATAATATGTGTACTCCATCTTATTTTATTTGAATATTTACTGTTTTATACATGTACGAGTTTTAATGTATAATTTTTGTATTAGTATTAAAAATGATAAAAGTTGTATTTTAGAATGAATAATATGTGTATTCTAATTTATTATAAAAAATAAAAAAAAACTTTTATTAGTTACTCTATTTTACAATTGTTTGCACTATTTTTTGAGTAGGTCATGCATGAGAATTCTTTGTGATTAAGGATAAATATAATGAAAATTCCTTCTAAAAATGCAGAATTCTTTCTGACCTGGATAAATATCCTTCTGATATATAAGATAAATATAATAAAATAATTTTGTCATAAAAAACTTAAAACTTAAATTAAAATAAGAAATAATGTATAATTTTTGTGATTGACTAAGATTCTTCAATGGGTATTTTTTCACGCTTCGGTAGTTCCACATGTTTCATTAGTTTCTAGAAGATGCATCAGAGTTTTTAACGTTTTGAAAATTTTGAGCTGAAAACTCTTTCTCCGTTAGTAATGACAGATTGACTAACGGAATGATCAATTTTGATAGAATATAATAAGTGAGTGACCAATTTTGATAGTGACTAAATGTGAGTGACCAAATATGAAAAGAGGTAAAACTGGGTGACCAAAATTGATATTTTCTCTAAAAATGTCATTATTTTTACTTTTAATTCAATCATTTACTTTGATTTATTTATAAAAGTTCATAAAATTATTTTTCAACACTCCACATGACACTATATTTTAGTCTGTGTGTCGATAACATGGTGCAAACATTTATGGGACGTAGAATACATATGAAGTAAAGAAATGTTTTCTCTTTTTAGAATCTTTTGAACTTTGTCCGTCAAATATTCACACACAGAGTGACCCAACCAACTACTATAAAATGAGGGGAGGGAGGGAGTTGTTTGGTGTCGTCAGTCGTGTTTTTACACTCTTAAATTCATCCACAACGTAAGCGTTGACAATTTTTCTTTCTTTTTCTCTGCTTTAATTTCCTGTTTTGCTTTTCTTGTCTAACTAATTTTGTTGATTAATGTTACTATTTCTTGATGGATTTTGTGGGTGTTATTTCGTTGTTGGCTGTATAAACTCGTATGCTATGAGTTATTCAATTTTCATATCTTTGGATTGATTTTAATTTACAACTCTGTTACTGCTTTATTAGCCTTGTGTTCATGTTAATACCTTATTAGAGCAATCATAAAATAGTTCGATGATATAGATGTTTCTGATTATCCTTTTTTCATTGGCATATTTAAATATTAGGAGAAAACACAGATTAGGCCAAAAAAATGGAGTCTCTAAACTATGCTTTCGACGGTAGTAGAGCCCTGCTGTTCACAGATGATACAGATTTCTCTATTGATGGTGCCATGAAAATTAAGCATATGCTAAAAAAGTGGGATGTGGAAGAAGATGCAGTTGGGAACATGGGATTTATGGACCCTCTTTTGCCTAATTCAGTCAAAAGGCCTTCTCTTAGTGATCGGTTCTTGGGCAAATCTGCAGCAATGGAATTTGGTGCTCGAAAAGAGTTGATAGACAACTCGATGTTGTCTCCTCCGGAGCCCTCCGTATCAGTAAAAAGATCAAGAATTACGAACGTTCAGTCTCCCGTTCCTACTTGCCAAGTTTATGGATGCAACAAGGACTTGAGTTCCTCAAAGGATTATCACAAAAGGCATAAAGTTTGTGATGTTCATTCAAAGACTCGTGTGGTTGTTGTTAATGGGATCCACCAAAGGTTTTGTCAGCAATGCAGCAGGTAGATTATCTTCTTCCCATTAACATGTTTCATAATTGGACTTACCAAACCTTCTATTTATATAGCAGCAGATTCGTTAAAGCGTATTAGTTGTTTTACAATAGCGTAATAGTTGTGACAGTAAATTTATTTTTTTTACATAGTATAAGACAAACTCTGAAATGAAATTATTTTAAAATGATATTGATATGTGGTATATAGTATATAGTATTGGATCTTATTATAATTTGCAAGTTCTAACATAAGACTAGGCATGTAGCTGAATTTGCTTAAAATTTGGATTGTAGGTTTCACAAACTTGCTGAGTTTGATGAAGGCAAGCGTAGTTGTCGTAAACGCCTTGCAGGCCACAACGAGCGTCGTCGAAAACCTCAATTTGATACTCACTTGGGTAAGTCTACAAACATATTTCACTTATCTATAGGTAGAGTAGGTCTCTTGGCACATCTTGTACCTATCCTTTTTTAATAGAAGGCCTTTACTGATAAAAAAAAATAAAAAAAAAAGGTAGAGTAGGTTTCCTGTGAACTAGTTCACGTGTCATGTTTTAGCATACGAAGTATCATTATTCAAAATATGTTTGATTTATGTGTTATTTTATTCAAAATCACTAAACAGGATACTGAGTTCATCATAAAACGCTCATAAAAGTTGGCTGATTATTTGTTTTCAGGTTCGACGTATTTCTCAACAGACGCATCAAAAACATCGTTGATCTTCTCGAGAATTCTTGCTGGCAGTTTCGTAGGTCTGCAATATAACGAGCCAAGTAACTGTCCATTATCATCTGTTGATGAGTTTTGTGTGAGTTCAGATTCAGGTTCCGTTCGCTCTCTTCTGTCAGCTCGACCAAGAATCACAGAAGGCATTTCAGTTCGCCATGCTAACAACATTTGTACTCTTGCCACGCCTTTGGGAGAAATGTGCACATCCGAAAACATGAGGCCGTTTATTCCACAACAAGTGAATGGTCTAAAGGTAGAAGAAGGTCGGAACAGTGTGAATTTGGTGGAGTTGTCGTTGCATCTGCAGAGAGTGGAGCAGCAGAAATACTATGGGGGGCAGATCAAGCTGGAAAACAGCATCTTTTGTGATTGAAATATAGAGTATATTTCAAGAAAAATGCTCTGCTTGTGTTGTGTGTGACATATATATAGTACATTTGTATAGTGTTAGTTTTACATTACATTAAATCACTGCAACATTTGCCCTGAATCAATTATCAAATAATTGGTTCATAGCCTAAACCTCAATCATTTGAGATTAAAGGCTTTGAAGAAGACACTTTGTTCCCAGTCCAAACTTGTAAATAGTTGCAAAGTGTTTTATATTTAAGCACGACTATTAATACCCACCAAATTGTTTTGTACACTCGTATTTACAACATTTTTCAGCTACACAACTGTAAAGTGTGTATAGAGTAATTTTGTAGGCGTTAATAGTCAGATTTTTTTCTTTACTACGTAGATGGTCCAATTAATAAAAATAGTAGTAATACACAATAATTTTATAAATAAGATAATAAATTGTAAATATGAAACGAAAAAATATTAGATAAAAGAAAACTAAAATAACAAGATGTCTTAAAATTGGGGTAAGTAAGCTATTCAAGAAAATAAGAAGGCACCTACCTAAAAGAAAATAAGTGAGATTGTTTGAATTAAGAACATTTTTTTTTTTACAAAATTAATTAATACTAATACTAATACTTTTTTTTTTTTTTTTTTTTTGTCAAATTTTTCAAAACTTAATAACATATGTTTCGAAATCCAAATCAGAAAGAGAATGTTGGTTGTGTAGTCAGTAGTGAAGGTGGTGGATCGGCGAATGCTATAATCAAGAATTTTTAAAAGAGGTTTGATTCCTAGTACTCTCTCCCTAATGGCGCTACAGTGACCAATCGGGTGAGCGATTCGTTGATGCCGTTTATTTTTTTTAATTCTAGTTTAGTACTTTTATTTTCTGCATTCTTAATTTAGGTTGTTTAGTTTCTGTTTTTTTGTTTTCGTTGCTTTACTTTCTGTTTTCCCTTCCGTTGTTCTGAGCGCATTATGCGTTCTTCTGTCCCTTTGGGAGTCTATTGTCCCTTTGTGGAGCACGTCCTTTTGTGGAGTTTGCTTTTGTCCCTTTGGGAGTCTATTGTCCCTTTGTAGAGTTTGTTTTTGTCCCTGGTGTTGGATTTTTGTAACACCCGTAATTTTCAACCGCCATATGTAAAAGATAATATTTCAATATAAATAAATTAAGATATACATATATTCATATATATATATATATATTAATATTTTAATAAAATAAATAAATTAATATACCTAATAATTAGGAGTTATAAGATACGTGTATATATATATATATAATATTTATTTTAAACTAAATATTTTATGATATATTTTAAGCGTGAGTTTCTCTTCTTATTTATTTTAAGATTTCAAACTCTATAATTTATAACATTACTTGATTTACTCATTATTTCAAAATTTCGAATTTTTATCTCTCTCGCTCACTCTCGGTTAATATTCCACACTAGCACAATGGAATCAAGGAATATTCCCTCTTGATTCCATCTATCCAAATTGTAAAACTGAAATGCCTGCAAGCCATTTAATAGTCTCGTACAAGTTGTTTTGTTGGGATGAAAGGATGTTTTGTTATAGAGTGATAGGTGTCACCAAATTAGTGGTTAGTAGATTCTATATAAATAGGTATCCTTGTGTTTCTCTTTCAATTCTTTAATACAAAAGTCAAAACCCTATTGAATATGGCAGCTATCATTTACCTTTCTCTCTACCCTTTTACAAACTTCCTTAAGTAATGAGATATCAAATCCCCACAGTGTGTTGTGTTATCCTTGGATAAGAATCTCGTAGTTGCAGCCTCTCTTTATTGCAGTAGCCTTCCTTTCATTGCAACACTGTAAGTGTTCTCTTCTCTCTTTCTCATATTTATGCCCTCTCTTAATGTTTTCCTGCACTGTATAGGCTAGTGTATTTACTAAGTTAAAGGCTCTGCTGCGTCACTTTTAGTACTAATCTTAAGACTGCATTTCTTATATATTGCAAAGCTCAATTTCTAATTTTGTTAGGTCTCCTAGCTACTAAATGACCTTCATAGGAGCAGACTGTTCTTTCATTTCTGTTCATTTAATTTGGAGATAGTGCTCGTCTTAGTGCTGTGTAGTTTTCTTTCTATTTTATTATTTATGATTAATCAATACAGTAGTTATGTATACTTACATATGAATATATAATGGAGGTTATATTAATATATTGGATAAGCCTATGGTATAGATAAAAGCTGCCATTCTCGGATAACCAAGTATGAAGGATTACCTCCCTTTTTCATAAATAATATAAGTATTATTAAATAATATTTATTTTTCATTCTATTTATTTTAGCAAGTAGACGTATGCTTTATAATCAAAATGTCAGTACAACTGACTTTGCTTCAAGTTTATGAAAGTATATATATATTACTAATTATTAATTTAATATTAATATATTAGTTATATAATAATTTATTAATAGTGATAATTCTAAGTCACATTATTCTTTAATTTTAGGTGACGAGACTCTCTTGCATTAAACCAATCCACGTATTTACGAGACTACTAAAGATTTAAGGTGGGGTTTTCTTACACTTTGTCACTTTTAAATGTTATGTGAATTTAATTGTTGCTTGACTACATGATCATACGTTTATGCTTATGCTTATTATGGGTTATCTCGACGGAAAGGTCGTTGTAATTAGCGGGGACTACGGTCCGGGATGGTAAGATCCTTGGGGGCAACTCCACCGTATACAGATTGGCCAATTTAATTGGTCAATATATAGAAGACTTGTTTACGCATGTTTGTGAGTTATGATTTTATTTGCATTTATATTTAACCGTGACAAATGGGACCCCACTGAACTAGTTGTTTTGCTCACCCCAATCTATTTAACATTTTACAGATTGACGGAGTTGCGGTGGAGGGTCGGTGGATGTGGATGTCTTGTCATGCAATGCTTTCCTCTATATTAGTTTGAATTTAATTTAGTTGCATCTTGACTTAAGCACATTTTTAATTTATGCGCCACTTTAACTTCCTTGAAGTAAGTATTTATGTTTTGCTTGAATTAAAATTCGGTAATGATTTTATTTAAGTAATTTGAGTTTTATTTAATCTTCCGCTGCAAATCCTTTTAAAAATTTATAAACTCGAGTTACAATAGCATTCAAGGTAGAAGTATGGTGTTTTCATCTAGGCCCTAAAGTCGGGATGTGACAATTTTTGTGGTTACTTGAAAGTTATGGATTTTGGTGCTTGGTGACTTCTGTCCTTTTATTTTTTCTATTTCTCAAAACACTAGACTACCTTAGTGTGGGGTTTGTCTTATTGTTTAAATAGAGGATTGTGCGTTTCTTGTGGACAGAGAGTACACCCGCGTCCCCACTTCTCATGATTGGAGCGGGTAACGACACCGGTTGAATTCGTCTTGATTGAAGATCTAGTAATTTGAAAAGTATATATGTATTTGATTTAATTTGATCTTGTAAAACCTTTTCAAAAAAAAAAAAAAAAAATCAAGAATTTTTAAAGTGGAGATTTTGATTAACATTCTTAAAACTGATGCAATTAAAAGAAATTACACGATAGGAGAGTGTGAGATTCAGGCCTTTTCTATTTCACAATGGTCAATCCTACATTCCTACTTTTGAAGAATATACCATGCATGCAAATTTTAAAATTTACCACACTTATTAAGTAAGGTACACAAAAGGAGAAAAACTGAGAAGTAAATTATTTTTTCGTCTATAATGACTTGTAAAACTATATTGCAACAACATAGTGATTGATGTGATTCATCTTAATCGTATGAAAAAGTCAATGATTCAGCTTATCGTTTTACTAGGACGTCTAGATCTTTCCCACCCTCATTATCTTATCCAGCTTTCAAATATTGTAGATGTTCTAGCTTTTGTTCTTATATTTCTTAAGTTAGTACTAGCTAGTTCTATTGCTTTAAAAAAAATATTAACAATTCTATTGAATGATTTATAAATAGATTCACGTATAAAATTTGAAAAATACACACTGAAAGTTAAAATATTAAAGTATACATAAAAATATTAAAATACATACATTTAATAATATAATGACAAGAATATGTATTTTGGATATTAATCATGTTCAAAATATCAATAAACACACATTTAAAAAAAAAACATAAATATGTATATAAAATAGCAAAATATATATCCTAAGTATTTATCAAATACAAAATGTTTTAAATAATATATTAAAGAGGTGCACTTATGAAAGTGATATACAACTACACCTCTCTCTCTATATATATATATATAACTAATAGCACAACATTTTATACGTGGAACCGTGTAGAAAAATATTGTGGTATTTATTTATAAAGATAAAGACTTGCATAAATATTGAAATGGTCTAACGGTGAAATCATTCAGAAATTAACACATATCTCTTATAAAGTGTAAACTGTTATATCGAAATTATATTATGTCTCTCCGTAAAACGATCTCACACCAGCACTAGATCACCAGCACTCTAGTGGTATTACAATAAGTTACGTACATAGAAGGGATTCCACTTTGTTGTTGGACCTGAACTCTGCGTCACCAAATGTTTTCAGAAGACTCGTCATTGGACAAAACTTAATCAAGATTAAACAAGTCTACTTCATCAAAGGGAAGATAACCTAATCTAACTAAATCCAAGCAAACTCATGAATCATCATCAATATCAACCCTATAAAACTGTGGCAGAAATCATCATTTATGATATCAACCTTCTTCCATTCATCACATCAATCTATCCATCAATGGCAGCCTCTAACTTCCACCTTTTCCTATCTTTAACGATGCTGATCGCACTCTCGAATCTCCATCCAAGCTGGGCAGCCCGCAACCTACTGCAAGCTTCTCAACCGGCACAGCCAGGATTGCCAACAATTCCACCACTCCCCACCACACTGCCGCCACTACCAAGCATGCCTCTGCCGACTAATCCATCCCTGCCAAAGCCCACATTGCCGCCAATGCCAACAACCCTGCCCACATTTCCGTCAATACCAACAACCCTGCCCACATTTCCGTCAATGCCAACAACCCTGCCCACATTTCCGCCAATGCCAACCACCCTGCCCACCATGCCTTCTATTCCAACTACTCTCCCTTCTTTCCCTTTCTTCACACCACCCCCCTCAAACTAAGTATTGTTATACAACATCATGATTCTACTCATCATTTTTATTCATTAAGTCATGGATTTTAAGATTGTGTTTCACTGTATATCGTTACTGTTTCTGTATTACTTGTAGCTTTTCAGTAGTTTGGTTGCGCCTCAGTCTGGATTCTTCAAGGCTTGAGTTACTTTGTATTCTTATTATGTCTGGGCAGATTGTGTTGTAATCTGTTCTGTTATTTGTTTCTTGTTTCTTGTACAACAATGATCAACGCGAGCTTTTTGAAAATACTTGATTTGTGATACTTCATCCAATGTAATTGTATGCATGAGTGTGTGACTGCAGAGAAGAAAAACTAAAATTTGAAACAAACTTACCAGTAATGTGATTGATCTTCTCCTCTTCCAATTTTCTTTTGGTATCTTTCACCTTGAGCAAAATATATCTTCCATTACTAAAACAACTAGACTTTAAAAAAAAAATAGTCAGCTGGAAGGAAGATATTATGAACATTGATGAAACTGCATCGGATACAACTTTCATTAATATTAATGTCATCGATACTTATGGAAGAATTGGAACCCTTCTGGCATACACTGTATTCTGTATCCTATTTTACCTTAACTGCCTTGGACACTGGAAAAACTAACTAAATCAAAACAACAATTTACAGTACTGAGGGTTTACATATATGATTATGTTGGAGTACTAGCTTGACACTTTCTAGTGGTTGTCTTCCAAGTTCCAACTGTATTTTCACTTTAAGCATATAGCTTTGGAAGGAAACCACTATCATTATTTCCTGTAGAAAACTATATCACGACTGCAACTGACCTTTAGAGCCTCTTCTAAACTTTGTGCCCGATCAAAGTCAACCTTAAAAGTGACCATTATCATGTTATCTTTTCCAGTATCATAATCCTGCTTGATATCCTCAACTTGAAAAGATTGAAGCTGTAAGTTTAAAGTGATGGAATAATTATAACAATATTTATAAAAATAAAAATAAACTAACTGAATGGTAAAGCAAAAAAAAAAAAAAAAGTATGGTTCCTAAAATTTAATAATTCTGGACTCACACCAGCAATAAAATAGAACTCATTCATCACAGATATTTGCCCTAAAAAGAATTAGGCAATCTGGATCTCATTCTTTTGGAAATGCCAAACAATGTCCGTTTCTTATAAGATCCATGGAAAAACATGGGTTAGTTATACAAATTGACTTGATGTAACAGAAAGGACCAGAAAAAAACTCTCTAGAGTCCAAAAAAGGTAGTATATCAGCCTGAAGCTAGTTTGTAACAGTTAGTTTTGTGTACTAAAGAAGACAATGGTTATTTCTTCAAACCCATACCCATTAAAAGCAAGGAATCACTTCCACCACCCTAGCATAAGTCAGGGAAAGTTTAGGAATATAATCATTTGACAAAAGAAAAAATGGCAAGTTCACTAAGGAACCATGTTGCTTTCAATAACTTGAGAAATAAATTAACATTATTTTTCAGAATTGCTTGTTAGGATCTGTGAAAACAACATCTGCCCATTATCAAGGGAATTGAGCTCATTGATTTTTCTTCAAACCAATATAAAGGACAAAAAATCTAAGTCAGAAATGATAATATAAAGAGTAGCTTTATTGATCTGATCTTACTTGATGGTAGAGAGCTCCCACAAGATCAAATGGGACCTCCAACCCCATAGGAACCTATAGCCAAAAAGATAAGTTTGGTTATGACTTCATTAGTGATATATGCAATAAGCATGAAACTCTACAAAGTGTCTGAACCAAACAGAAAGGATAACTCCAAGCAATTCCTTACTTTGGATTTTACAACACAAGTAGGGGCATTTCTCAAGCATTCTGCAGCTACCCCTCCATAAGCTCTAACTAACCCTCCTGTGCCGAGTTTTATTCCTCCAAAATACCTACATTAAAAAAAGACTAATGCACAATGAAACAGAGTTCAATGATGACAAAGTCTTATGTAAGCACGTTTCACCATGCAATTGGTTTGCATTTTGTGTGTACTTTTAAGCAGCACTAGGTATTTCAATAAAAACGTGGTCCCTCCGTCCAAAGTTCGTAGGTAAGTATTCACTTTTGGTCTATCCAAACTTATTTACTCAAATTGGCGTTCATTTTATTCATACACAATTACTTTATTTACAAGTGGACCCCGCAATACCCCATAATACCCTCCAACCATCTACTTTATACATAAACAATCAATATTCCTTAAAACCCATAAAAATGAATCATACATACAAAGTTTGGACGAAGGGAGTATTAGTTTGTCAGTATTAATTGGTAAACCATAAAATGATATTTACAAACAAGTAGTAAAACTATTTTACATAAGACCAACTCTACATTGATTTACAGACCTTCAGCTACTTCAACTAGATACAACAAAATTCAAGGTGTAAACTACAGAAACATATTATCATACATAATGCAAGCGCATAATTGCTATTACTACACACAACTGTAGTTTTAGGATATCTGTAAAGTCTGCAACTCAGATGGGAATGCATATGTAAAAGTAAATAGGTATTGCAGTTTGAGTAGAAAAATGTTACCTGATTACAACCACCATAACTCTATCTATCCCTGAAGAGACAATTGCAGATAATATCGGTTTGCCAGCTGTTCCAGATGGTTCACCATCATCATTACTCCGAAATTGATCCCCAGCCTAAATTTGAGTACAAGAGATTCAAGGAAACACTAATTTCAGTTGGCATGAGCTCCATAAACCAACTAGATTTTGCATCCTAATGCAAATATCTGATGTAATTCATATCCCAAAAAAACCAGAAAAGTCACTTTCCTATTGGTGAATTTTGAGAGTGTCCAATTTTCAAGTAACATAGTGGAGCTAAAATACATTAATACGGCTAACCTTCAAACAGATTTCAACAATTATTGCTGAAGAATTCAAAGCATTAAACAGATATATGATTAAGAAGAGTGAAATCACCTTATAAGCCCAACAATTATGAGTAGCGCGCGCATCACGAACCTGAATTGCCGGACCATCATGTAAAACACAAAAGAGAATCTAAAAATCAAAGTTATGTTCATCCCAACAAAGGCAACAAAATAGGCAACTGCTCTCAATTTAAATAATCACACAGTCACTACAGAAACCCCAAAAAAAAACCCTAGAATCAAAATGAAAATGAAAAATAAAAAAGGGGATGCTAGTGAATAACCTCGGAAAGAAATGAAAAGGCGCTCTGTTCATCAGAGATGGGCGCAGCGATGGCGATGAATCTGCTTTTCTTGATTTCTTTATTAAATGTAACCCTGTCTTTGATGGTATTGAATGCGGCATCGCCGGAATTACTAGTGGGAGCGGAGGAAGAAGAAGAAGTGATGGCCATTGAAAGTCTCTTATTGAAAGTTATGGGACGAGAAACTAGGAAAATGGAGGAAGAAATAAAGTGGTTATGGTGATGAGAAAAGCGATTGAGGTATATTGGGAAAGAGGAGTAGAGCAGCTGCATGGAAATGGGATTTCTGGTTTCTTTCTGCCTGGGTTTGACAAGGAGAAGAGACTGTAAAAGAAATCATTCAATCTAATCCCTTGTACGTATTGTAGTGTCCATAAGGTGTGATTATTTGTAAATAATTAAGTGTATTTGACTACATTTTTTGTACGAAAAATATAAATGACACTACATTTTATAGACGGAGAATACAAACGAGACTTCATTTCATGAATACTAATTATGGGTACAAAAATAGATATACATAAAATGATCGTGATGTCTGTAATTTATCCTCAGTATTTGGATCATTTTGTTCGGCCCGAAAGAATGTATGTTGAGCAAACTATTCAGCCCTATGGGGCGTTCAACAACTCGCCATGATTCTGTGCCCATAACTAGAAAAATTCGAACCTATTACATGAAGTTGAAGAGTATTCATATATCTTATGGAGTATTATTTATAGGAAGCAGGATCAAAGGAAAGAGATGGAAGCTTTGATAAAACAAATTAAGATCCATCGCAATGAAAGAAAGTGTTCCTTCACTAGAATTTGTCAAGACTTGAATTATTATTATCAACTCTTCTCAGTTTGAAGTTATATTTTTATCCAAGATATCTAAATTAGGAGAAGTTCTCACTTAAAAATTAGTATTTCCATCCTATGGAAAAATCGGGGGGAGGCTCCACTACTATACAGCATGCTCCCACCTGCACAGGAGCCTCACTTAAACAGTACCTAGCGACGAGAAAGCACGGTCTTTTTCACTAGTGAAATACTAGCATAAGAATTTCCGTTAAGGGAATGATGGATGATTTGTGGGTGGTTGTGAAAAAGGGACAAGGGATACAAAAAAGGGCATTACGGCCGGATTCACAAACAAGTAAAAATGAAGGATTTAAAAGCTCTAATTAAGTAAAGTAAAATCATAACTCAAAAGCCAAGACACAAAAATTGTTCTCCCTCAACAATATCCAAACAAAGGGTCGGTAAGTTAAGGTTAGTCGCAATAATCTACTACTTTTACAATTAAACTGCAAAATTTTAGCAGCCCTACTCCTAATCCTAATCCTAGTATATATATAGTTAAGCCAACCACTCCAGCTGCAACTTTTCTCGTACGACAAGAGAGAGTCTTGCGTTGGAGAAAAGCAATCACAGGTGGTTGTGTAAGCTGGAACCAAATAAATACCCAGATATGTCCGAGTCCTTTGTGCTATCTGTACTATACGACCCAGCATCTGATGCACTGAAAACCGAAGAGCTATCACTCGACGAATCCATCATAGGACACTTCTTATAATGAGATCCCCAATCTTCATAACCCACCATTGTACACTCCATATGCCTCCCATCCCAGCAGCTCGGCTTCTCGTTTTTCTTACAAATGGCTTCCATGTTCCTCTTGGTTTTCCCATCGGAATACATGTTGTTCGTCAACAAAGATGGACCTCGTGGTGAACGCCTAATACCACACGATGCCAATATTATACACAGAATTACGAGGAAAATTTGTTATTAGTCCGGTAAGTTATCCCTGTTTTGGTTTCAGTCCTTTTAACTTTCACGAATTGAAAAGAGTAGTGTAACTTCCAATTTTTGGTATTTTGGTCCGGTGACTAGCTAGCAGGTGAAACATCCAAATGATATATCTTACAGCCGGATGTTTCACTTCTTACAGCCAGTGGTCACCAGACCAATATGTCAAAAAATTGATAGTTATGAGCGTATTTTCAAATTGTGAAAGTCAACAGGGTTAAAATCAAAATAAGGGTGAATTAGAGGACTAAAATAAACTATTTACCCAAACATATATCTTTGAAAACAATAACTCACCTAGCATAAAAGAGAATATATGCTTCTGCAGACAACACGATCTCCCGGTCTACATGGCTCACCTACACAAGAAAAGACTTGCACTCGGTAACATCTTATTGTTCAGGTAAAGTAAAACTAATGCAACCCCCAAACTTCAAATTAACAACTCAACCAATGATATGTTGCATTGAGGACTCAAACTAGGAAGTTGCAGTTATTATATCTGTGGGGTATTAGTAAGATAACATACTCTGCTGTCATCGATTCTAAACCAATCTCCCCGAAAATTCTTGACATAGCTTATGTAATGACCACTGTAAGCAGCATTTATCGTATTCAAGTGAACCACCACTCCATAGAGATGATATATAGGGTATTTGTCGCTCGTTCCACTCATATACGGAGCAAGGTTCAGAACCTCTGGAAACTTAACTAGCTTATTCAGCTTTTCTAAGTTGCCTGACTGAAAAAGGTAAAATCCAAAGCAAGGTTTAGACATCATGTACAACATGATACTTAATTATGGTGCTAATTGAAGATGAATTACCCGGAACCGCTTGAGAACAATTGTAAGAATATTAGGGGCCTCAAATACAGTCAATTTCTTCTTGGCTCTCTCATAAGACTTGCATCTGCAACGAAAGCATTTCAGGTTATCTAACTACATTCAAAATAACAAGCAAATCAACGGATCAATTGGCTTTCATGCACAGAAATTTCAGTTCTCTTTGCACCGTTGATTTCAGCAAACAAAAACAGTAAGAAGCTGTATATTCACTTGGTTTCAAGCATAAAAATGAAATTTAAGTCTATAAATTAGCAATTGTATGGGCAAAAATTATTTATCACGTATTACAACTTGATGCTTACCCCAATCATAAAGGTTTTTTTTTTTTTCAATTTTAAATTAAGGGCGTTCTTGGTGGAGACCTTTCCTACAATAGAATGGGAAAGGAATTAAAAAGAAACATTTGGTTCAGGACTTTGAAATCTTGATACAGTTGATGATACCCAAAAAAATGGAGAAATCGGCCATTCCTCAAGATTTTGAATTGTAAGGGTTTCATTCCTCCTTCCTCCATTCCATCCAAAAAAGGTGCACACTTTGAGGTGAAGTTTTTTTTTTCTCAGATGTTGGAGATGTATTTTTATTATACAAGCAATAACATCAAATACCCAGGTGAAGTATTTTTGTTAATTTCGCTTGTGAACATGATACAATGAAGATAATACTTTTTATTACAAGTTGCAAACTTCGTATTTTTAATATATATATTTATATATATATATATATTAAAAAAATTACATATTGGAGTAAAATTTTCTTAACTTAAAAAATGTTTAAACCGAAAATATGAAAGTAATGATATTCTCTAAAAAAAACACAATCAAGTTGATTCCATTCCTAAAGAATTTTTGCAAGCCAAACAAATCAATGGGTATGATAGTGACCAAACAATAGAACTTTAAAGAGCATACCCATTCCATTCTTCACTACCATCATTACCATTCCTATTCCCCATTCCTTGTAACAAACCAAGCAGTCCTAAGCACTTGATATGGAGAGGGCATTCATCTTCACAGAACACTAGCTCATAATTGTGTTAAGGAAGCAGGCGGGCACTTTTCTTTTCCTTATTCACTTATTGGCACTTAAATTCCGAAATTTCAAAAAAAATATCAAGTGAAAGATAATGTTTTCGAGGTTTTAATTGTGGTATTCTTCTTCCATGGTCCACAATGAGATTAATATTCATTTTATTTAATTATTTTCTTTTTAAGAAAGTTGAAAAAGTAATAGCACAGGGTGGTAGTTCCCTGTCTTAGTTTCCTATAGAATATGATATGATAACAGGAAATTGTGGCATGAGATCATGTCTACACAGTAAATAAGGAACTTGGTGTTTCACGAGGGATCACAAATAAACAGTTTCATAAACAATAATTATAATTACAGATAATCTAAAAAATCTATACTTCTAGTAGAATGCGTAGTTGAACTAACCTTCCGCATTTATACTTGTCATCTCCAGCAAGTGTTTCAGACGTGGTAAATTGTGCAAGAGCCTTTTCAAGTGTATTGATATGCCCATCGATCTCCACAGTAAGATCCATCATTCGGTCAAATTGCTCTGACTTCCCTAAACACTTCATGCACTTAATCTGGCATGGCATCCAATATGAATTGGTAAACAGCACATTATATTATATTTGCCTTTAAAAACCAGATTAACATGTAAACTCAAAAGTCAATAACTGTCCAGAAAAACATCAGTTCTTGAGATGTATCAACATGAAGACAGACCTTGGATTGAAGATAACCCCCAAAAGTCAAGCCCAGTAGGGTCGAATTTTCAGCCAATAATCCAGAAGCATGTGCTTCTTCAAGGCATGTGGATTGCAAGGTATCTACCACATTTCTGATATCACAAGCATAATATCATTAGCATATTCAGTTGCATAGGGGAACCAAATTTGAACTTCTACGAGACACTCACCTCAAAAAGTCATGTGCGTCTTCTTCTCTTCCATGACTTAGATGACTTCCAATTTTTTGTATCTGGGACAGTATTCCAACTGGAGACAAAGGAGAGTTCATTGCTTGTCCCTTCCGAATCAGACGTTCAAACTCACACATAAGGCACCAATCCCTCTTGCGACCTAAATCAGTTTTAAAGAAAGAAGGCATCAAAACCAAGAATATGGAAATTACACAATGTTTCATCCATTACTAAGTCATAAACAGGTACTTGCATGCTTCCGAATGCAACCCTTGAAGAAGATAAGCAGTAATAGGCCGGGTAAAAGTCAGACACTGCAGCACCGCATTCGCATAACAGCTGTAAGAACAAAATGAAAAAAGTTACACTGTAAACAAGATTACAAGAACTCACTCATGCTAGCACAAATATAAAAGATAAGAAACATAGAGGGTGAGAACCAATGCAGCATATCTCATCAAACAGAAAAAAAGAAGCATGAAAAGTACATAATCTTACTATTCTTGTACACTTCAGTACGGATGTTATTGTCTTAATAATTTTTCTGCAAAGCAATTAATATAATTCTCCTTAATATTCTCACGAGCATTCAGTATTATCACATATACCACAAATGAAATTTAAAACTGCCATTGCACAATCTTCGTAGTTGAAAAGAAACAGACATATCAATGCCAATGAACCCCATTAGTCAAAGAAAGGAAAAATGCACAAGCTTTCTCTCCAAGAGAGCAAATACATAAGAGAAAAGAAGCCACTAAAAGTTCAACATATAGAAAACAAGAAAAAAACTGTGGTGATTAGGTGACTAGCTGTATAACAAAACTATGTACATTGTCCAGAAGTAATAGCTCAGCACAAAGCTTCACACATATCACATATGGCATGTTTAAGCATCAAATTCATACGACAATTGAAACTGTATAAGAAACTGATCCACCACTTCTTTATGACTGAAAAAATCAAAAAACAGCTCCAGCTAAAATGAACAGCTTACCATAAAGCAGATTTAGTTACTATAAATATATAAACATACAAAGTGGCACATTGATAATTGATTATGCACATTATACTCACAGACATCAGGGCCATGTACTCACTCCGTCCCAGGCTAAGTGCCCCATTTACCATTTAGGGCATCCCACACTAAGTTACCCATTTCCATTTTTGTCAACACTCCACTATCTCTATCTACATTTTTTATTTCCTATCTCTTTCTATCTTTTTTCTTTCCTATATCTCTCTACCTCAATACCCCACTATCCTTTCAATACTATTATTCCTTAAGAAGTATGCAAACAGTACTATTATTCCTTACAGAGTATGCAAACAGTAAATGGGGCACTTAGCCTGGGACAGAGGGAGTAACAAAAGAACTCACCTATTTCCACAGTTCACAAGGCCAACAGGGTGAAGCTCCACACCATCACAAGAATACAACTGCATAAAAAGCTTGGGTGGAAATATGATCTGTTCATAAAAAACATGAAACACAAAAATAAGAACCTTGGGCAAACTCTGATTCTTAGAGATTCAAAAAAATTAATAGAAAAGCAACCTTGTCACTGTAACTTCCAGCAGAGTTCTTCACCATGTCAAATGTGCAAGACTTAGACTGCTTTGATACTCTAAAATGTTGTACAAATTTCTGTACTGATGTCTTCAGAGCTTTGTTGGTGGGTTGGGATGATGTTTGAGAACCTTCAATTTCTGTAAGCAAGGTAGGAGCATGGCCAGTTCTCGTGCTCAACCTTTGATCATCTTCTGAACGCCTATACGAGAATGATCGTGTTTCTGTAGCATTACACCTTTGTGATTCATTTCCCCAGAAGTCCTTTGATGAAGTCGGCCTCACAGATTTAGAGCATGGTAAACTCCTTATATCAACGTTAGGGACTAGATGATGGTCTGATATCCTAGAGTACTTGGATTTTGTTACGCTTTCGCACAATGGATGTGCTTGAGTTTTTTTACTTTCTATAGAAGAAGATGGATTTGAAGAACCAGAGGACTGAGAATTCCTGAACTCAGTTGTACCCAAATCAAAATTTTCTGACATCGAAGCTCCATTGCTAGTCCTTTTATCTCCAAAACTTGTCTTAATAGCTTGTGACATTTCTATCTTGTTAACCTCAGTCTTCTTGTTTACTGCCTGATCAGTATGATTTAAAGGGGAAGATACATCCGTCTCAGAGTCAGAGGTAGTTTGTGATAAATGAGAATATGTATCTTCAGATCCCGCTTTACCAGGCTCGACAGGACATTCCGACTCAAGAGACTCACTGGTTGAAGCATCAAATGATGTTTCACTTCGTTCGGAGGAAGAAGAAAAGCAACCCAATGAGCTACTCGAAGATCTAGCATCGTCAAGCTCTTCTGTGGGATCAGAACAAATTTTAGCTTCACCCTTGGAATTGATTGCAAACTGCTCTTCCATAGCTGTTTCCACAACACGTGCACTTTCGTTGCTTGCATAAACAGAAGATACAGGCCGACATTCATCCTTATGACCTTGTCTCCAGTGAATTATTTGACACTTGCCAGAGCTATAAAGAAGGAAATAATAATGTAATCTAACTAAAATGAGTAATCAGTTGAGAAGTACAATTGAATTCCTTAACAAAGTAACCATTGCATTAAACTGTGACTTCACCAAATATTTTAACTGTATCATTTACACAGTCATGACACATCAATCAAGTATTATATCATTGCCGTCAAATAAAACATCAAGTATTATATCATATACGGTGCATGTTTTGATTAGATTACATTTTAACTGCATCCTTTAAACTTATTCTTTGCTCACAGGCATAGTCTGTTGTGTGATTCTATACAACACCTTATGACCTTAATAAGGGTATGTTTACAACCACTACTCACAGCTTAAAATCACTCATTGCTTAGGTTACATTTTTTACTGTATCGTTTACTCTTATTTTTTGCTCACAAGCATAGTCTGTTTTGTGATACTACACAATACCCTACCTTAATAAGGAGGTGTTTGCAACCAGTAAGGCAGTACTCACTGCTTAAAATCACTAACTTTTAAGTGAGTATCACTTTTGGAGTGTATTGAAACTCTATAGAGTGACTATCAGAATCCACTTATAAGATGATTCTTTGAAGTTGGCCTCCACCAGCTTCTAACTGATTAAGGATATTTGGTATATTAACTTTTTTTTCAATTTTAACCTCATACTTTTTATATTAATCCTAAATTAACCCCCATTCACCCGCATGTTCTTCCCCATATCAGAGAACACCAACCCTCTTCTCCCACTCCAGATACCAGACTGAAGAAGACCAACTCACTCCAAATCACTCAGAAGAAGACAAAATCAAATTATTCTCCCACTGCAAATCGAAGACACCACAGATAAAAAAAACACTATTCCTACCCAACCTAAAACACCTTTTGGAAGAACCCCAAATTGAAGACCTGGTAGATTGGTACAGGGCATGCTAGGGTTTGTGTGAAGATAGTAAAGTGGATTGACATATGATGAGAAACGACATCTCTGTGAGGGAGGGAGATAATGGGTGGGACTGCGTCGAGATTGATTGATTCTGCAGCTCTTGTGCGAAGGAGATAACGAATGAGCATAATTTTAAGAAAACTCCTTCTAGATTAGCATAGTTCTTAAATCCCTGATGCAGACACTTTCTGGATCAACACAATTTAAGAATTTCTTTAATTAGGGTATTTTATGTAAAATTACAACAACAACAAAATACGAACGTCCCTAACTTCTCGAAATTTGATCAAAGTGCTTTATTCTCAAACACTCATCACTTTAGATTTTTCTAACAAAAAAATATATATATATATATACTATCTTTAATATGAGAAGAGTTTTCAAACACTCCTTAAATATAAGTTACAGAATTTTGTTTCCATTTGTAAACAATTACATATATAAAAACGTGTATACCCATGATTTCAGTCAGATATACATGATCGGACAACATAATGTCTTCCCGGGGGAAACAAAGAAAATTGGGCAATAAAAGATGAAATAGGATTTCACTCAAAATGAAGGTCCTTGTAATATCCAAAAGAAGGCTACAAAAATGAGAAGATTTGGAACATTCTAAAAATAAAGATTCAACTCAAATAAAGTGATAAACAGAGCATATGTGATGTGAGTGGTTAAGTCATGGTAAAAAGAATGTTTGATCATCCAAACACCTATACAGATGTAGAACTGAGCTATTTGGAGGAAAGACATCATCTTCCTTTTTAACTAGTCCACTCAACACAATATCCCCTCTAAGTACAAGTGGGTATGATGCAAACACAAAAATTGAAACCCTTTCACTTCAAAAAACCTAAGCCACAGGATAGGAGAATTACCAGAAACATATTTAATGTTCATGTTCTCGTCACACACAGATAACCAATGCTACAGAACACATTGTAAATACAACTATAGTCCCAGTTCCATCTCCTTCAGACCACTGTACTCTATTTAATACTAGTATTTTAGAGCCAGAAACTCCTAAGAATTTCTTCTAGTCTATCAATCTAAGGTTTAACTACATCCCAAGCATATGGTTCAACCTTCCTTCTATTCGACATCGCTGTGATCCCAGAACTAAATAAATATCCAAGGTTCATATTCCTAATTTTCTTAACATACAATTGAACAACTCTAACTAAAAAGAAGAAACTTGCATCCTAGAAAACAGTATTTTACGAAACAGATCAGGAAATAGAAAACAATTGAAGCAAATCCAAGCCATATAAACGCAAATACTCACCAGTATCTAACAGTTTTGCACTGGGAACACCTAGTAGTGGTGGGGCAATAACAAACAGCGCAAAAATACGGATTTTCGATCTGGGGCGGCGGTGAAGAAGAAGAAGAATATACGTCAACTGCTTGTAGCTTCGAAATTTCCGCCTCTTCTTCGGAGGTAACAGCTAGTAGCCTCAAAATCTCTTCCTTCTTCGCCGCCGCATTCTTCCACTTGTGGCGGACTACAACACCGAAAATTAGAAAAATCGCAACAACTACTAGCATTGATTTCCGATTTTCAGAGTCAATTAACCGGCGCCAAGGATTAAGACAGAGCTGAAGAGAAACCCTAAAAGCCGGATTTTCTTACAATACATAGAGGTTAGAGGTGCGCCGGTAGAGGTTAGGGCTCCGGCGATGTTAGCTTCGGCGGAGGGGTAAAACTGGAAGAGAAGAAAACGATTTGACAATGAATTTGACGAGTGGAGACTGAGGAAGAATTTTGGTGAAAAGATTGTCCAAGTATCCGCAAATAAAATAGGGATATGTATAAATACCTGTTTCGTCTGGTGGGAATTTTAGCCATTTATAACCCCTTTTTTTTTTTTAATAATGTATTATGTACATTTAGTATATTTAAATAATAATTTAATTGTATTTCTTTTAAATTTTATAAATATATATGTTAATTTAAAATGACTTATATTTTAAATAGGAGTGTGATGGAACCTCTTGTTCTTTAGTAGTTCCATATTTTTTTTATAGGGATGTACATTTTTTCTTTGTTCTGGGTCTTTTCGAATTAGGTTTTAATGGCGCTCCGATCTTTTATTTAGCTTGTAAATTTTTTTATTTTTTTATTCTTAATATATAATTTGATTGGCTATTGAATGTGATCAAGCATTCAAGCGTCTTAAATATTGCGTTGATTTTTTTTTCCACACCAATCTTTTACTTAATAATAATAAACGTGTGTATTTGTTTCCATATCCATCAAGCATCTTTAGCTTAAATATTGCATATATTGCATATTCTTAGAATTAGAGGCACGTGGTAATATTGCATATATTGCATATTCTTAGAATTCGATTCAAATTTTAATCTACACACGACATTATATAAACACAGTACATTTTTTTTTTTACAACATGCATATTACTACTAATAGGGGTAGGGCAATGAGTTTCAAGATTTTTCGGGGCCTACTATTATCAATATATAAAATATAATATGTATGTCCCGAAACGAGTGTTACAAAAAATATTGTTGTGAACAATTAGGTAGAGTTCAAATTGATAACAATTATATTGATAACAATTAGGACAATTATTAAGTAAAATTTGTATGAAGATGTGTGCGTCCTTAAATTATACTCGTTTATAAAAAAAATTATTTATGTAAAATCAACTAAGTGTAAGCTAGTAGATGAGTGTATAAAAAAAATATGAATATAACAATTAATAATCAAATTACAAAACAAGGAGTACAAAGATAGTGGTTCAATGTCCAGCTTCTAAATACACTGGTATACCATAATGAAGAATCAAATTAAAAACATTCAAAATTATCGTACTAAAAATCCCTTAAAATCAAAGGATTAAGGTAAGAATACATCTATACCACTCCATTAAGGCAAATAGGCAATCAATTAATTACATCAATTTCGATTGAATCTATATTGAGTAAATTGAGAATAATCTTGCATTAGACATTAAAGAAAGAAAATGCTAATTTGATACTCCACCAATGAAAATTTTAAATGGTATACATTTGATATTGGTTAATTGCACGACATATAATGAATTAAATTCGGAGTATATATTTATACCAAAACAAAAAAATATACTCCCTCCATTTTTTATTAAATGTCACTTTGCTTTTTTCAATATTTTTTAAATAAGTGTCATTCTACACTTTTTTCTTCAAGTTTGTACATTGTACTCCCTCCATTTTCTTTACCTTGATTTAAGTTTTTTCCCTTTTGAATATAGTACTATAACATAAATCATGCATAAACCTTAATTATTGTATACATGAATATCATCTACAATATTGACCACATTCATTACTAAACATAAATTTAATATTAAAATTAGTTATCATTAATGAAGGGTAAAATTGTCCATAATTATATATCTTAATATGTTGAAAATTGTTAAAATGACACTTATTTAAAAGTGGAGGGAGTATATATTAATTCATTCATTCATAAAGATATACTATATCCATTAAAATTTTGTTCACTTCTTTTTATATATATTTTTTTTTAAAAAAAATCATATTTTAATTATAAAAAAATATATATGTGGAATAACAAGTAAATAATATTATTGGTATACTCAATTTTGTTAATAAAGTAGAAAAAATATTTAAAAATTAACTATTTAAATAGAATAAACATATATTTTGTAAACCAAAAAATGGGTCTGAGCAAAATTTTACAGGACAGAGGGAGTATATGATTTTTTTTTTAAGTCATATATATGATTATTATTAAAAAAATAATTCTCTCTTTCTCCACAATATTTGTATTCATTAAAATAGACACAAATTTTAAGAAAAATTAATATAAAAAATTAATTGTATTTTGTAGCTAATTATGAATAAAGGAATATTTTGTAAGTAAAGTTGAATGCAATTTGAGTAATTAAATGATGGTCGAAGAGAACACATAAAATGATGATTTCTAAAAAAAATGTATGATAACAAATTTGACGAATAAAGACTATATATTAAATGAAAAAAGAAAAGGGAAAGATCTAAAGTAATAAGTTCACAAGTCGAACCAGATGACGAGGCGACATTAAAACTTTGCCCGGAAAAAACCTCCTCAGGGACAAAACCCCGGAACAAGGGAAAAAGGTACACCCCTAAAAAACGAACCAAACTAATACGATAAAACCTCGAAAAAACCAACCAAACACAAAATGATCGAGAAAAAAAAAGACTTGTGGGGGATCAAAAGTGTTGCCCCATCATCCCACATACAAAATGACAAAGTTCATCTCATTGGCTAAGTCCGTCGATGGATCAACAACGAAGACCTCTGAGGCGATAACCTCTAACTCATTGATAACATTTTTTGGTGGTTGTCGTTGTGATATACCCACCCAGGGCAAACAGGGGCCTCCGAGCCTCTACGTAGAACGGGGAGTAATCGCAAGAGCAAAATCTAGGGCAAGGCGACGGACGACTCCATTAATGCAGCATCCGCCAGCTATTGGGAGTTGTCAGATGACTCATCCATGCAGTCGTCAGAGAGGTCGGAGAATGAGTTGCTCAACGAGACCGATGCAGCCACAATAGTCGAGGAAGGAGCGTGATCCTTCGGGGGCGAACGAGTCTGGTTGTCCGAGGGGGAAGGCTTAGTCCGTCTTGTCAAGAATACTAGTCGATTAGACGTCTCCAACCAAATAGAAAGCTTGAAGATAGAAGAAATAACTCAACTAAGTTAGTAATTCAAAAAGTAAGCAATGAGACAAACAACAGGATTTAAGTGGTTCAATCAATGTGATCTACATCCAATGGACCAGACAAGTACTTCTTTGATTGATAAAGAATGTTTACACACTCATTCACTCGGAATAGGATATTTCCTCACTTCACTCGTGAACTCACACAACTCAAAGATTACAATCGTACTTTCATCCAAAATCAACCTTTGCAATGAAAAAATACAAGAGTATATAAAGACCAAGATAGTTGTTGTTGTTAGGAACCGTTGAGTAGTTAGCAACTGTTTGCAACCGCTTGTAACAACCCATGTGCTCGGTTATTGCCCAACTGAAATTGTAGTTATTCCCTCTAGTAGTTGAAACTGTAATACATTTAGTCAAACTAACTAACTTCCGTATCAGAAGACTTTCCCATAAAGATCAGATGACTATTACTCATCTGATACCCAACTCTTCTGTTCTGTGATCAAAAGCTGACTCTATTGATAGATTTCATATTGTGTTGATCTTTACTCTGCTAAGTACTCTGCTGATCTGACTAACTGTGCTGAACTCTAAGCATCACCTCCTCAGCTGATTGAAACCTTCAACTCATCTGATTTTGACCTAAGTCATCTTACCTGATCCTATCAGCTGACTATGAGATTATGAGATAACACTCACAATTCTCCACATTTAGCTCATAACCGAACTAGACCACCAAAAACAAAACAAAATTATTCTCCTCAAAAGAATAGCCTCCACCACTGCTCCCCTGCCACAGGATCAGCAGCCTTCTCCTCGGAGGAATTAATGCAGTCCAATAATTTTAAGACATAAGTCAAACTTCTCTTTTGGCAATGCCTTAGTGAACGCATCAGCAGGGTTCTCCTCTGTAGCGATCTTCACTGCCTGGACCACCCCCTTCTCTACAATATCTCTTACAAAGTACAGTTTCACATATATATATTTAGTTCTCTCATGATACCCCTGATACTTTGCAAGATGTATTGCACTTTGGTTATCACAGAAGACCGTCACACTTCTTTGTGATACACCAAACTCTTTTAAGATCCCCCTAAGCCACATGATCTTCTTAACTGCCTCAGTTAAGGCTACGTACTCCGACTCTGTAGTAGATAATGCAACTACGGACTGATGTATTGAACTCCACGATATAGTCGTACCAAATAAGGTGAACACATAACATGTCAAGGACTTTCTTGTGTCTACGTTGGCTGCATAGTCGGCATCAACATATCCCACAAGTGCTTTTGCCTCATCTGATATCTTCTGAAATTTCAGACCCTTCTCAGCTGATCCCAGTACATACCTCATGACCCACTTAACTGTCTCCCAGTGACTTAAGCCTGAATCACTCATGTATCTGCTGATTACACTCATTGCATGAGTTAAATCTGGTCTACGACATACCATAACATACATTAAACTCCCTACTGCACTGGCATAAGGAACCTTGCTCATCTGAGCTCTTTCTTAGCTGTTCTTGGGACACATCTAATTGGATAGCTTCTGATGCTGGCCAATTGGTGTAGAAACTGGCTTAGTTTGATTCATCCTGAATCTCTCTAACACCTTCTTCAGATAAGTAGGCTGACTCAGCTGAATTGCTCCCCCAACTCTGTTGATCTCCATCCCAAGAATCACTTTAGCTTCACCAAGATCTTTCATCCCAAACTCCATTTTGAGAATCTCTTTCACCTGATTGATATTGTTAATAGACTCCCCTGCTATTAACATATCATCTACATACAACAGAAGATAGGTAATTGAACTTCCAACTCGTCTGAAGTAAACACAGCTATCATACAAGCTTCTAGTAAAACCAGCTGAGCAAATGTACTCATCAAACCTCAAGTACCACTGTCTGGGGCTTTGTTTAAGGTCATAGAGAGATTTCCTGAGTAAACACACCTTGTCTTCTCCATCTCCTATGTCCAACCCTTCTGGTATTTTCATGTATATCTTCTCATCTAAAGTCCCATAAAGAAATGTTGTGGTCACATCCATCTGATGCAACTCCAGTTCATACTGAGCAACCATAGCCAATAAGATTCTGATGTTACAATGCTTTACAACTGATTCAAGTGGAATTTACACGTTTTTTATGCACATGTGAGCTCATTTTGATTGTGATTTCATTGATTTATGGGTTGATTACGAGTGTTTTGGTCAAAATAAGATAAAGGTGGTGTTTTATCGATTTTGTAGGAAAAACAAAGGATTTTAGGAGCAAAACACCTACCACATTTCACTGGACCAGAAAAAGGATTGCACCGTTGGACCCATCTCGAAAAATGGGGTAGAATAGAAAAACGAATCTAGTCACTCGGAGGCCGGAAGCTCAAGATACGAAGGGACGAAGATGGAGGATGAAAACGAAGACGAAGATATAGCCCGGCCGAGCGGCCAAGCCTTGGCCATCCTCCAACTTATGAAGTTTCCGCCCGGTCGGGCGGCCGAGTCCACCAAATTGCACGTCTCCAATACAAAGTTTCCGCCTGGTCAGGGGGCATCACTTGCCCGATCGGGCCACCCCTATTTCAGCCCTTTGGCCCACCTAACACATCCACCCGGTCGGGCCACTCACAAACTCGGTGCTCTTTGTGAAATTTTGCCATTTTCGAGGGACTTAAGTGCAAAACTTATCCCCAAACCCTACCCCAACACTATAAATACCCATTTTCTTGAAATTCAAAGACATAACCCCTTCCACAAGAACTCTTAAACACACAAACACACGCTTGGGGTGATTCTTCATCTTCTTCTTCAATTCTCCACCATTTGGAGCAAGGATGCAATCAAAAGCTTTGGAATTCTAGTCTCCACGGTCCATTAGTCTAAACTTTCTTCTTCTTTCACTTTTATTTGCTTTGATCATTAGTTTTTGTAGTATTTTGATTATGTTGTTGATTGACTAGAACACTTTTGGTTCTAGGGGTATTATTACACTTTGGATGATGTCTATGAATTAATTTCTTATTTATTTGGTGGTTGTGTTGTTTATTTCTATTTGAATGTTTAACTTTCATTGCAAGACATGTTGTCAATGACCATGATAATATGTTTTATTTATTATTAATTGAAATTGGATTGAGAAATCTTTTTCATTAATCGTATTTAAGCATTCGACCCAATTTATTGTGAGCTCGAGAGAGGATCAATTATTGGGAGGCTATTAGATGATCTTAGGAGCCTTTTTTTGGGATTTATTATGCATGCTAGGTAGAGATACTAGTTTGGGTGACATTTCTCTTGAATTAATTGGATCGAAAGAACTTTTAATTCATTATTTAGCGATCAACCCTATAGTAGTAACCACAATACCACTTAAATAGGCTTTTAATCATAAATTGACCCCTTAGTGTGGGATATTCCTTGGAACCTCCCTTTTTCTTTATTGAGTTTTAATCATATTTCCTGTGCTTTTGTGATTTGTATGAGCTTTACTTGATCGATTTTATCCATTACTCTTTAATTGTTTACTTGTGACACTTGGTAGGCAATTTAGGATAACTAAACACTCAAATCTCGATCACGTCTATTTAGAACTAGATCAACAAACTCCACTTTTACACTCCCCCTCCCTGTGGGATCAACCTTGTACTTACTCCACTACGATATACATCGTATACTTGCGGTTGTGTATTTTAGAGTTGTAAAATACATGAATCAACAATGGGTGAGAATATTTCATTAAAGTCAATACCCTATTTCTGTGTAAATCCTTTAGCTACAAGTCTTGCCTTGTACCTAATCCTGCCACTTTTCTGAGCCTCCACCTTCTTCTTGTAGATCCATTTGCACCCTACAAACTTCTTGTTCTTTGGCCTCTCAACAATGTCCCAATTATGGTTCTTGTTAAGAGATAACAATTCTTCCTCTATTGCAACTAACCACTTCTCTTTGTCATGACAGTTATGGCTTCTGTATAGGTTTTAGGCTCTAGAGACTCCACCTCAAAAGTTGCACATAAAGCAAAAGATACAATGTCAGCTTGACCATACCTCTGAGGTGGGTAGACTTCTCTTCTGGTTCTGTCTCTAGTCAGCAGATAGTCATGAAGCTCATTATCACTATGAGTAGTTTCCTCCTCATCTGGATCAATATGATCTACAGTTGGTCTTCTGGTGTCGACATGCTCCACCTCAACCTGTGTCTCATTTGGTCTGTTGTCTGTTGCACTTGAACTTGCCTCTTCTTTCAGTGGCATTCTACTATCAAAAGTTACATCTCTGCTGATAATACACTTCTGCATCCCAACTTCAAGGCACCATAACCTATACCCTTTCACTCCTGAAGGATACCCTACGAACACACATTTCAAGACTCGAGGCTCAAGCTTATATTGCTTGACATGGGCATATGCTAAACAACCATAAACCTTCAAATTCTTGTACTCAACTGAATGGCTAGACCATAGCTCTTCTGGGGTTTTAAACTGTACAGTTGAGGACGGGCTTCTGTTTATCAAATAGGCTGTTGTTGACACTGCTTCTCCCTAAAATACTTTAGGCAATCCAGAGCTACTCAACATACACCTGACTCACTCAAGCAAGGCCTGGTTCATTCTCTCAGCTACTCCGTTCTGCTGAGGTGTACCTGGTACTGTTCTGTGCCTCACTATTCCTTTCTTCTTGCAGAAAATATTGAACTCTTCTGATATAAACTCCAGCCTATTATCAGTTCTCAAATGTTTGAGCTTCTATCCAGAGACATTTTCAACCTCAGTGAGCCATTCTTTAAACTTTTCAAATGCTTCTGACTTGGATTTCAAGATAGTGATCCATACCTTTCTGGAGTAGTCATCTATGATAGACATGAAGTATCTCCCACCACTTCTGGTCTGATTCCTAGCTGACCGCCATAGATCTGAATGGACATAGTATTAGGAATATATTTAAAGTATTGTTTATATATATTCTTATGAAGGCCCATCCCATGTCACTTATGGGCCTTATCTATTAGCCCAATAAGATTAGGTTAAACTCTTGAATTGTATTAATACCTCTTGTACACTGATTTGTAAAGTAATCAAGAAATAATATTTCTCATATTATCTATATGGTATCATCGAATCACTTGGCTCACGCCTGATCCAAGCCCTAGCCGCCGCCGCCTTCGCCTCTGAAGTGTCGTCGCCGCCCGTCTCAGACGCCCAGCTCACTGCTGATCTTCCTTCTCTCCGCTGCTCAACTCCCTACAATGGTCACTCCATCTCAGTCGCCTTCTCTCATCACCTTTAAAGGACTTGCACAAATGTCCTTAAAACTCACCTCTACCAACTATGGAGCATGGTCCTTCCAGCTCCGTCTTCTCCTCATAGGATATAACCTCTTTGGCTATGTTTTGGGCACGCATCCATGCCCATCTCGCACAATTCCAGCCGTCGATGGCACCACCACCATCACCATTTCCAATCCTGCACACGAACTGTGGGTGTGTCAGGACAATCTCATTTTCTCAACCTTGGTTGGATCCATGTCCCCTGAACTAATTTCATTTGTTACATCGACAAAAACCTCCAGCGAAGCCTGGTCGATGCTTGAGAGCATGTATGGAAAACCCTCAAGAGGCCGCATTCTTTCCCTCAAAACTAAGTTTCGTTCTCTATCCAAAGGTGCTTGCCCGATCTCTGACTTCCTCATGGAAGTTCGCTCTGTGGTCGACGAACTTGCTCTCCTCGGCGTTACCTCTGACGCCAAGGACGTCACTCTCCAAGTCCTAACAGGTCTTGACGAATCCTACAACGACATCGCCAATGCCATCTAAGCTCGCGAACACCCCATCTCCTTTGCCGAGTTATGCGATAAGCTCCTGAGTGCCGAAGTTCAAATTGCCTCACAACTGTCCTCGGCCTTAATTCCTGCAACCGCCCTTGCTGCAGGTAAATCGCACCATCGCTCCTTGCGACCTGACTCAAGGTCTAGATCCCTTGACACTCGTTCTCACCAATCCGCGTAGAGGTCATACCTTGGCACTTGCCAATACTGTCGAGCACCGGGCCACACTGCTCGCACCTGTCCTGATATTCCCTCAACACCATCACCCTTTGCTCCAAATACAGGTCATCGACGACCAAATGTACAAGGTCCCTCCTCTTCACCATCTTCCCGTCCACACAAAGGCAGATGCTCGCCCTGCCTACTCGGCCCACTCAGCCTCCTCGGCTCACTACGCCGACCACTGGATTCTTGATTCTGGTGCCTCCCACCATATCACCAGCGACCTTGCTAATCTATATGTACACTCGCCCTTTGCTGGGCCCGACAATGTTGAAATTGGTGATGGTAAAGGTTTACACATATCTCACACTGGCTCTATGCACTTTACTCATCTCGACTCTCTCAATTTTTTGAATGTCCTGGTCGTCCCGCTCATTTCAAAAAATCTGATTTCGGTTTCTAGTCCTTGTCGTGATAACGATGTTAACATTGTCTTTGGGCGATCTTCCTTTTAGGTGCGGGATGGTCATTCGGGGAGCATTCTCCTAGTTGGGAGCCGTATCAATAATCTGTACGTCTGGCCGGCACAGATCCCCACCACCTCTCCGCAAGCCTTCACCACCCAGCATCTCACAACCACCACCTGGCATGCTCGCCTTGGCCATCCATCAACAAAAATCCTTTCCCACACCCTATCTAAGCTTAACGTCTCTAGTGCTCCTTCTAAAATTTTCAATTGTAACTCTTGCTCATGTATCAAAAGTCACAAGCTACCATTCTATGATTCTAACATTTTCTATACTAAGCCACTTGATATTGTCTTCTCCGACGTCTGGTCGTCCCCTGTCTTATCTACTGAAAACTTCAAGTACTATGTTATATTTGTTGATCACTTCAGCAAATACATATGAGTCTACCCTCTAAAAAGAAAATATGATGTCCTACAAACATTCATCACCTTCAATACCCTCGTTGAAACCTATCACCAAAACAAAATCAAAACAGTCTACTCTGACAATGGTGGAGAATTTATTGATCTTCGTTCTTTTCTCCAATCTCATGGCATCTCTAACCTAACCACTCCACCACACACTCCTGAACACAATGGTATGTCCGAACGTCGACATTGCCATGTGGTCGATACAGCCCTAGCCCTTCTCCATCATGCCTCCATGCCACTTACATACTGGCAATATGCAGTGTGCTCGGCTGCCTACATCATAAATCGACTACCCAAAACCAATCTCAACATGCTATCATCTTATCAAAAACTCCTCGCTCGTCCCCCCAACCTATCCAAACTCCGTGTTTTTGGTTGTCTTTGCTACCCATGGTTTCGCCCTTACACTACTCACAAACTTGATCCTCGCTCCACTCCGTGTGTGTTCGTCGGATACTCACTCACACAAAGTGCCTATCTCTGCCTTGACCTTTCCACCAATCGAATCTACACCTCACGACATGTCCAATTTGTCGAACATTCCTTTCCCTTTCTTCCAACCTCTTCTTCAAACCGATCACCATCTGACCCTACAAACTTCACACCTTCCTCCTCCCAAATCAACTCTTCGCCCACCGTTATCATGACCACACTCACCAATCCTGCTCCCCTTATCCCAGCTCCTATCCTCGCCCCTGCCCCTGTGCCGACTACTCCTAACCCTGCCGATCACCAGGAGGCAAATCAACCTCAACCTCCACAGCCGACCACATCATCTACTAACCCACAACCAACTACCACTGTGACCAATACCCCCGTGCCGACCATTGCTCCCCCGCGACCACTCGCATCTCGCATGGTCACTCGCTCTCAAAACCAAGTGTTCAAACCAAATCCAAGGTATGGTCTCACATCAACACTCTCTTCTGATATTGAACCTAGTTGTGTCTCCTAGGCACTCAAGGACAAGCATTGGCGGGATGCCATGTCCACTGAGTTTAATGCTCTTCTCCGAAATGGAACATGGGATCTAGTACCCCCTGCGACCACTCAAAACATTGTTGGCTCCAAATGGGTGTTTCGTATCAAGCGAAAGCCAGATGGCACCTTGGACAAGTACAAGGTTCGCTTGGTCGCCAAAGGCTTTCATCAGCGACCGGGTGTTGATTTCATTGAAACCTTCAGTCCTGTGGTCAAGCCCGCCACTGTGCGAACTGTGCTAAGCATTGTTGTTACCAATGACTGGCCTCTTCGCCAATTTGATGTCAATAATGCTTTTCTTCATGGCGAGCTATCTGACACGGTCTTCATGGCCCAACCTCCAGGCTTCAAAGACAAGACAATTCCCACTTATGTCTGCAAATTACGTAAGTCCATCTATGGCCTCAAATAGGCTCCTTGCACCTGGTACTATGCTCTTCGCACATTTCTTGAGGAAATTGGTTTCACTCCTACACACTCCGATAGCTCCCTATTTGTCTATAAAAAATCTGGAGTCCTCGCCTATTTTCTGGTTTATGTGGACGATCTTATTCTCACAGGGAGCAGTTCGCCCTTCCTCTCTAAGGTCGCTGCCGAGCTGAGTTCAAAATTCTCAGTGAAAGACCTGGGCTCCCTCTCTTACTTTCTTGGTGTTGAGGTTCTCCGCTCCAGAAAATCTTGTTTTCTCTCGCAACGCAAGTATACCGTGGATCTTCTTACTCGCTACAACATGATTGACTCCAAGCCTGTACAAACCCCACTATCCACTTATGCTCACCTAACACTCTCTTATGGTACGTCCCCCACCGACTCCACTCAGTATTGCCAGGTGCTCGGCAGCCTACAGTACCTTCAGCTCACCAGATCGGATATTGCCTTTGCTGTTCATAAATTATCCCAGTTCATGCATGCCCCCACCACCTCTCACTGGAATGCCGCAAAGCGACTTCTTCGCTACCTCAACGGAACTAGGGATGTTAGAATCAACATAACCCCCTCCTCATCCTCCACACTCCACTGCTTCACAGATGCCGACTGGGCAAGCAACCATGTTGATCGCACCTCCACCAATGCCTTTGTGGTCCTTTTAGGAGCAAATCCTATCTCATGGTCATCCAAGAAACAGAAGTCGGTTGCTCGCTCATCAACTGAGGCCGAATACCGAGTTATTGCCTCTGAAGTACAATGGCTGACATCCCTGCTTAAAGAACTCCACTTTCCCATTCCCCAAGTACCAGTTATCTACTGCGACAACATTGGGGCCACCTACCTGTGATCGAATCCTGTGTTTCACTCCCGCATGAAGCACATTTCCATTGACTTCCACTTTGTTCGAGATCTCGTCAAATCTGCTCGCCTCCGTATCTCTCACGTCTCGTCTGCCGACCAGCTTGCAGATGCCCTCACCAAACCTCTCTCTAGTGCTCGCCTCCAACCTCTTATGTCCAAGATTGGACTATCCTTTGGTACTCCATCTTGAGGAGGCATATTAGGAATATATTTAAAGTATTGTTTATTTATATTCTTATGAAGGCCCATCCCATGTCACTTATGGGCCTTATCTATTAGCTTAAACTCTTGAATTGTATAAATACCTCTTGTACACTCATTTGTAAAGTAATCAAGAAATAATATTTCTCATATTATCTATACATAGTCCAAGATCCCTTTGGTAGAGTGTGTACTCTTCCCAAACTTCAATCTCTTGGCTTTACCAAAATGCAGTGCTCACACAAATCAAGCTTTGTGATCTTGTCACCACCTAACAATCCTTGCTTACTTAGCTCAAGTAGGCCATTCTCTCCTACATGACCTAATCTTATGTGCCACAACATTGAGTTGTCTTGCACTCTTACCACATCTGATCTACTAATCACTGTACCACCCTTAAGAAAGTGGAGATCATTATTTCTCTCACCTTTCAAGACATTAAGCTCCCCCTTTGAAACTATGAGCTCTCCATCTTCTGACTGGAATTTGTAGCCCATTGAATCCAGCATGCCAAGAGATATCAAATTTCACTTGAGTTCAGGTACATACCTGACCCTCTTGTGAATCCTCACTGCTCCATCATACATCTTCAAGTGTATTGTACCTTCACCTTTGACTTTGCAAGTGTGATCATTCCCTAATAACATAGAACCTCCATTCTGATGCTTAAAATCATGAAACCAATCTCTCATTGGAGTCATGTGGAAAGAGCACCCTGAATCTAAAATCAAATCTTGTTGTTCTTCAGTGGAGGTGATGGAAAGTGACTAAGCTGACTCATAGCCTTTCTTCTCCTTATCTTCTTGGGTTTGATTTGCCTAATTCTGATCAACAGGGTTCTTGGCACCAGATTTCCTCATAAGTTGTCTATACTTAAAACAAACACTCTTGTAGTGCCCGAGTTTGTAGCAATGGTGGCACACTACTTTCCCCATATCAGCTACTGTTGGTCCCAAATTTGAGTTTTAGATTGAGTAAGCTAGTAAAAGTCTAGAGGGGAGGGTGAATAGACTTTTAAAATACAATACTGTTCTTACTGGGTCAGATCAGTACTTCCAGTTTATCTTTTATACTCAACTTTTATTTAGATCTTTACTTAGTAAACTTTACTGTTCTTGGTTGAACAAATATAAAGAGATATCAAACAGAAAGTAAAGAACACAAGATTTATAGTGGTTCGACAAATGTCTACATCCACTCTCACAACTCCAGTCGTGATATTTTATTAACTCTTCTCTTCTTGAGTTTCTTGTGGCTTAAAGTCCCAAGACTAAGACTTTGATCTTTTCGATTACACCTCCAGGTATATCTTCGATCGACTAGTAATTTCACAAGATACTAGCAAACTTGTTTACAACAAATCACAAACTAAAAGTAAAGTAAAACTTCTCTTTGTAGTAGCCTTTGATTCTTCAGATCAGTACAGTGGCTTCTTCTCAGTTTCTGTGATCTCCTTGACTCTGTGAGTTCTTGAATACTTGAATTCTCTTTGATTGCTCTTGAATAGTAATAGTATCAGTAGTCTTTTCAAGTAGGAAGATCACACGGTATTTATAAGCTTTAGTATGACAGTTAGCAGTTTGTGAAACTAACTCTCAACTAATTCATAACCGTTTCTTGTTGTAACTTCCTTTTTGTAACCAACTTAAAACTTATCCATAAGTCAGCATATCTTCAAATATATCTTCAGTTACGCTTCAAATAAGTTATCCAAACTTATTCTTCAATTCTACTAACTCAGCACAGTAAACTACTCTTCTTAGTTTTACTGTTCTTGGTCAGTCAGCACAGTTCTTCCATAACTGTTCTGCTTCTTCAAAAATACTTATCTTGTATTTCTGAGCTTCATCTTACTCCTTTTGATTAGTCTTCTTATTCTGAAGTAGTCTTCTGATCTTCCTTTGTCTTCTTTAGTCTTCTGACATTGATCTAATCTACTGCTCTAAATTTTTACAATGTTGAATACAATAGAATACAAACTTACACATATATAAAACCTATCTATACATCAAATGAACTATATACAAATGAGTACATCTAAGTCCTATACTATAAGTTGTCTATACAATACATTCTCAGCTTAGTTCTTAAACAGTTCATATATCGGATCAGTAATACACTAAGATCAGTAAACTCACTTTTCATAAAACATTAAGATCAGTAAACTTATTTCATATAACTCAGTTAGAATAACATATAATCACATATATCATTAACTTCAAGTTGCTTTTGGCCATCAAAACATACAATCATCAATTAGAACATTGTTTATAGGATTCATATCCCAACAATTTCCCCCTTTTTGATGAAGCCAAAACTACTTAAATGTTAATAAATCAGTAGTTAAGTATGTAGTCAATCATAACAATTCATCAAATCAAAATCAGATTCATATTCATATAAGATCAGATATTACACATAATTCTCATAATCACAGAAATATAAAGAAAATAAAGATAAAGTTAAGAAATGTTATCTCTTGAGCTTAGTCCTTCATCTTCAATCTTCATTCTTCAAATTCTGAATGCCAAGTACATCCTGGTCTTGATATCCATCATGTGCTTATGATCAGTGATTCCTTCATCTTGAATAATCTTTGCAATGATGTTACCAATCTCTGAGTAATCAGGTTCTCCATTCTCTAGTCTTGGAGGTTCCCAAACTGGTTCTTCTGGACATAAAATCTGGATCTCTGCAGCAGCAGCCATTAATAACATGTCTTCCCAGAAGTCTCTCGCAATGTTCATCATGAACAAGTCAAAATCAACATATTCAGCCTCTCTACTAGAATGGTCACCAAATTTCTTCACAATGAAATTAGCAATCTGTCATTTCATCTTCAGATCATTCCAATATTCCATATTATCAGAATCAACAATAAATTCCATATAATTTTCATCAATAACTTTTCCAACAGATTTCGATTTCTTTTTCCTTTTCAAAGCAGCAACTTTGTTATCAAATTTCTTCCTTGTAGCTTCTGCATCTTTCAATTTCTGCTTCCTGAGCTGTTCATCAGCTTTCTTCTTTTCAGATAGCTCAGCTTTCTTCTTGGCTAACAACTCATTGTTCTTTCTAGCAGCTTCAACTATCTCTTCTTCAGTTGGTTGAACACTTGAAACCACATGCTTCAGCTTACTTCTTGATCTGGTGACTCTACCAGTCTCTTCAGCCTCTTCTTCATCATTTAAGATCAGTTTTCTCTTTTTCTTTCCAGAAGAAGACTCAGCAATGTTCTTTTCAATCACTGCTAAACTTTGAGTTTCAGTAGTCTGCTGTCTTCTCAGATTGATTTTTAGATTCAAGCTTATGATTTCTTCTTTCAACTCATCTTGACTTTTCTTAAGCTCATCCTGACTTACAACAAATTGAGCTTGCTGTGCTTGAGTCTGCTCCATCACTCTCATGACCTTAACTTCCCCCTTTTTGGCTTCATCATGCCATTCCTTCAAGGGTGTCATATGCAGCTCAAACTTCTTTTGTAACTCAACAAAAAGCTTCTTTTCTTGCACTCTATGTAGATCATAGATTTTGGACATAGTGTGTTCCAACACTTGCTTATAAGAACTAGCAGCAGTCAATTTCTCAAGCTTCTCTGTAGCTTCTTGAAATTGCTTCAAAGTAGCTTCCATCTTGGCTTGCAACTCTTCATTATGCTTTTTCAACATTTCAAAGCTTGAGTTATCCTGAGCTGTCTCAGCAGGAACTGGTCTTACTGTCTATTGAACATCATCAAGCACAGTAGTGTCTGCAACTTCAATTGGTGTGCTTTCAAGCTCATCTGCACCCAATTCTTGTTCCACTAAGACTTCAGTCTCACCAATTACAATTGTGTTCTCAAACACCTCAGTTGCATTGTCAGCAGCTACATCATCAGCTTCCATATGAACTTGCTTAACAAAGTCATCTTCAACCTCCATGTTGACATCAGCATCAACATTCTCTTCAGCAGTAGTGTTCACCACAACATACTTGAATCCAGTCATTCTCTCAACCAACTTCACCACCGATTATGGAGTTAATAATTCTGTGAAGGAATTAACACCAGCAGCCTCTTTCTGCTCTTGTTCCCAGTCATAGAAAACAGAAAAATCACCCATACCTTCCACCACAACTAACAACTCTCTTAACTCAACTCTTCTTAGATACACCCACGTGCCTATCCTAAGAAGTTGTTCAAAAACCATAGAGCTGTCATCTAAACCGTGAAATTCTCCAAGGAGAGCATTCCTCAATTTCATCCTTATATCTTCCTCTTTATCACACATTGGATAATCCATCAAAAACACAGTTTTTGGTTGAATAAATTCAGTTTCAGGAGAAGAAGTAATATCAATAGGTTCAGAAGAAGGTATATGTTCATGCTCAGTAGAGTGATCATGAACTGGTTCAGGAGAAAAATGTGAAGTGGGTTCATATTGAGGACTTGATTGGGGAGTGGGATGAAAAGAAATGTTCTAAGGGGATGAGGGAGGAGTGTTCTGACGAATGGGAGAGTAGTGAACTGACTCATCAGAACGAGTAGGCTCTTGATCAAGGGGTTGGGCTGGGATGGGGTCAGAATTTGAGGGAGTAGAAGCAGTGTTCTTAAAAACTCTTCTGGGTCTAAACACACTTGCACCCTTTGTTGTCTTATGTAAAATAATAAGGCTTGAAGTACTTACCTCTTGTTCTATAGAAGCCTCCTTCTCTTCTCCAGCAACAGAGTGCTCTGACTTTTCTGAGTGTTCTGAGGCAACCCTAGCTGATCTGCCTCTTCTCAATCCAGCTCTGTGAGGATCATGCCTAGCCTTTGTTCTAGTTTCAGGCTCCTCATCATCTGATCGGAACATAGAACCACCAGAAACTTGAGGTTGATGTCGTTGCAGCTGTTCTTGTTCAAACTTTATAGACTCCTTTTTGAACAAAAATTTACCCTTATGAAACTTCTTTGGAGGACTCCAATCCACCTTCTTATCAGCTAGTTGAGGCAAAAGCATGCTCAACTTGTGTCCATAACCCATCATAGATTTTATGGAAAACTCCTTGGTGTCTTCATCAAACAACACCTTTTCCTTTTCACTTAGCAGTCTGCCCAAAATAAATCCTTGCCAATCTCCATGAACTCGATCAATAATAGCAGCCATAACTTGAATTTTCAAGTGAGTGAGAGCATCCTGGCTATAATGTTGCCCTAATAGACATTTTCCATCAATGTCCATTAACAACTGAAGACCAGCTGGAAGGATAGCTTTCTTCAAATTGTTTAGAGACTTGGATTCTTCACCTGTCCATCTACCCACGCAAGCTTTTTCTTGCCCTGCCATGTAGTTCAGAATACTTACAGGCCCTTTGGGTAAATTGAACGCGATTCCAAGAGTCTCTCTGGAAATTGCAACCCTGTGTCCAGAAATCATCGAACGGACGCCATTAGTGTCACCTTGGAGCTGTAAACTGAATTTCATTGCCTCAAGCTCAAAAACCATCTTGGGGAATGATTCTAGATACTTTCTCAGCCCGCATTCTTCACACATGGTGAGAATGGCTTGATTCTCATTGTTCTGCCTTCCGATGAAGTAGACCGCATTCTCGACGAAGATGCCCTTTTCTCTAATCCAATGGGCTGAATTAAACGTACCTACAACTTCATTAGACTCGTTTAGAATATCGATAATATCCATTAGGAAGTAGTGTAGAAGTGTAGAAGATAGAGTAGAGGAGTTTTGAGAAAATTTCGAGCTTAGAGAATTTACAGAAATGTTAAGTGAAGAAGATGAAGTAAATGTGATCGTGGATTCGTAATTCAAAGCAAATATAGGGCTTGGATTGATTTAGAATCACACGTTGTGTGGTTTGGATTGAGTCTTGAAATATGGAATTTTAAAAACGTTCCAGATTCATTAAGCCCTTTCCAATTTTGGAGCCAACTTGTGATGATAAATACACCATTTTAAAATTAGGTCAAAAATAGAGGTGTGTATTAATCTTCTCTATAAATAATCTAATTTCGAGAAGATCTTGACTCAGAAGTACTCTAAGGCAAAATATTGTTCTTATGTGTATCAGCACAGTTATTTCCAAGCACACTTTTACTTCATTTTCTTGCTTGAAATATAATGAAATTTACTTATCTGGATTCAGCTGAGTAATGTAATCAGCTGAGTATTCTCTCCGAAGATCAGATCAGTAGTTGGGTCAGCACCGTAATCCTCAGATCCAATTCTTCTGATTATCACCTTTTTTACATCAGCACAGTACTTTCTCAGACCAGTACTGTGACTCAGATCAGTTCTATTATGTAGACAGATTTTCCTGTAGTCAAATAAGCTCTGTAGACAGTTTAATCAGTAGTCAGATCAGTTCTGTAGAAAGATTGATTTTGTAATCAGAACAGTTCTGTAGACAAATTATCTTTGTAATCAGAACAATCCAGTAGACAAGTCAATAGATCTTTTAAATAACTGATTAATCGGACGAGAATAAAGATAGAGTCCCATTCTCTCCAGATATTTGAGATCTTTCTCTTTGAATAAGATCCCAATTCCAGTGACGGTTTCGCTTTGGTCTTTCTTGGACTGGAGGTTTCCAAGGTATCCAACGACCGTTAAGAGTAGGGAACCTGTTCCCTGTCTTTGTTTCTATCTCATCGTATACCATTCCGTTCTGCGAGATTTGAAAATAACCGTCAATACCTCGGTGTAGGCCCCGGATAATCCACAGCCCTGGGGCTATTTACAACTAGCCAATTAAGAATTCTCAGATGTATTAGCACTGCATCAAAATCAAAGATGCAGTCATCGATTCTCCCGAGAGTTCACAATTGCCGCGAGCAAACATATTAATGACGAGGAAGTTTGTTATGCTACTAATACTTGTACTTGCTCGCCTATTCTGCCCAAGTCTGGCTGAGGAAGAGTTACAGGGCGTAAAACAAAAAAATACGCTGATGGCGGGGGGGGGGGGGAGGGGCATACTATGTGTAATGATTCCCACTTGAAATGGATGTTCGAGTTATGATATATATCATGAGCGATACGGAAATAGGTCGAGTAATATGTTCCTTTATCCAAGAAAAAGTGTCGATCCAAATGAATCATCGTTTCCACGCGGGTAAATCTTTTCTTTGCCTGCTAGGCAAGAGACTAGCAAATTACAAATTACTTGATTCAATCTGTTTCTTGATTTCCACATGAATCATATGTTTGGTGGGACTCATAAAATCCAATGATTTGACTCGGGATAGCGGACCAAAAGCTATGGAACTTGGGTGTGGGTCTTTGGAATGGCTTAAATTGAAGGGGTGGATCAAATCCAACCAAAAGGGGGTTTGGAAGAAAAGTATTTTTTGTATCATTTTGGCGGCATGGCCGAGTGGAATCTTCAAATAGCTGATGTCGGGTAAGATTTTCAGTCTACCAGCTCATCTTATACCTACCGCCTATCGACCGAGTTTGGGGGGGTTCCATTGGCGTGCATCCAGTAGGAATTGAACCTACGAATTCGCCAATTATCAATAATCAAAACATGTCTATAGATAGCTAAATTTTGTAATCAGATCAGATTTGTAGACAGATCAAATCTGTAATCAGATCAGTTCCCCCTCCAGTGGAGAACTCCTCTACTGTGCATGTTTCACCTTGATAGAAGTGTTAGTTCATGCATAAATGGTGAAATTCAGTACAGATTCGTAAAGTATAATTAAAATAGGTCTTTATAGGTTTATTCTAAGGTGGATAGTGCTCTGAGTCAACAGAAAGGATTTTTAAGAAATCACAGATTCCCCCTTAACTGTATATTCTCAATTCCCTCAGCTTTACCAGCTTCCTCATCGGGATTTAGGCACCTTAGTAACCTTTTTACCTGATTGTGATGTATGTAGTGGTCTTGACATGGTCTGTCCTTCTGAATAACCCTTTTTGGAGTATTGTTCTTGGTATCAGCTCAGTACCTGAAATGTTAGTACACATCTCTATATACATGTAGGATCCATGTCTATCAATCCTAGACTTATGCAAAGCTCTCTAAATCTAGTTTCAGCCAAAGGTTTTGTGAAAATGTCAGCTCTCTGAATATCAGTATGGATCTTTTCCATCCTAATGTTTTTCTTTTCAACATGATCCCTAATAAAATGACGCCTAACATCTACATGCTTGCATCTAGTATGTAAAACGGGATTTTGAGTGATGGCAATTGCACTATTGCTGTCACAGAATATAGGTACATTAGATTCCACAATATTGTAGTCTCTAAGTTGTTGCATTAGCCAAAGGAGCTGACTACAACAACTTCCTGCAGCCATATATTCTGCTTCAGTGGTAGATGTTGCCACACTTGTTTGTTTCTTTGAAAACCATGATATGAGCTTAGAACTTAAAAATTGGCATGAACCAGAAGTTGATTTTCTATCTATCCTGCAACCACCAAAGTCAGAATCTGAATAACCACTTAGGGATAAATCATCATCTGCAGAATACCACAAACCTCGATTAATGGTACCCTTTAGATATTTCAATATCCTTTTAGCAGTCTCCACATGACTTTCTTTGGGGTTGGCCTGAAATCTAGCACATACACCTACTGCAAATGCAATATCTGGCCTACTAGCAGTTAAATAGAGTAAAGAACCAATTAAAGCTCGATAATAGGATTGATCAGCACACTTACCTCGATCATCTGGATCCATTCTGTATGTTGGTAGCATTGGTACTCCAACTGTTTTACAGGTCTTGATACCAAATTTATCTAACAGATTTCTTGTATATTTTGCTTAATTGATAAAGATACCTTCAGATGATTGTTTTACTTGAAGACCAAGAAAGTAGGTCATTTCACCCATCATTGACATTTCAAACTTACTTTGCATGAGTTTTGAAAAACTTTCACTCGTACTCTTGTTAGGAGATCCAAATATTATATCATCAACATAAATTTGGACTAGTAGAATGTCTGTACCTTCTTGTCTTCTGAACAAAGTACGATCAACTTTGCCCTTAGTAAATCCATTTTCAACTAAGAATAGTGAAAGAGTGTCATACCAGGCTCTTGGGGCTTGCTTCAGACCATATAGTGTTTTCTTCAACCTGTATACTTGGTTACCATTTACCTCAAACCCAGGAGGTTGTTCTACATAAACTTCTTCAACAAGTATACCATTCAAAAATGCACTTTTCACATCCATTTGATACACAGTGAATTTCATATAGGCAGCATAAGCAAGAAACAGTCTTATAGCTTCTAGTCTAGCTACAGGGGCAAATGTTTCATCATAATCAATACCCTCAGCTTGAGAGTAGCCCTGAGCAACTAATCTAGCTTTATTTCTAACAACAAGATCATTTTCATCTTTCTTATTTTTGAAAATCCACTTAGTACCTACCACATTGTGATCAGCAGGTCTTTCTACAAGTTCTCATACATCATTTCTTGTAAACTGATTTAATTCTTCTTGCATAGCAATAATCCAGTTACTATCAAATAAAGCTTCTTTCACAGTTTTAGGCTCAATAGAAGATAAGAAGCAACACCAACAAAACAGAGAATTACTAGGTTCAGGCTTAGAATCAAACAGTTGTCTTCTGGTCTTAACACCTTTATTGGATTCACCAATAATCATATTAGTAGAATGAGAAGATTTCCATGTTTTTCTAGTCTTAACAGGAATACTTTCATCATCTACATCATGTATATCAGAATCATCAATATCAATATCATCATTATCAGCAGGTTTATTCACAGGAGAACATTCAACCAATTCAGGCATATCAATTGGTCTAGAAGGTTTACCTTTGTCTTTTACCTTCTCTACATCATCATCTTTGTTTATGATGTTCAGAAATGGATTGTAGGCTTGTACAGATTCATAAACTTCAGTCTCTTCATTATCTTTGTCAGTTTGAATAGTCAGATCATCAACTTTCTTACTGAGTTGATGAGCAGCAGAGTCCTGTACAACTTCATCAAAGAGAACATGGGGTGTTTCTTCTACACATAGAGTAGAGTAATTAAACACTCTAAATGTTTTGCTAGTAGAGGAATATCCTAAGAATATCCCCTGATCTGCTTTAGCATCAAAAGCATTTAATTTGCTATTTCCATTGTTATGAATAAAGCACTTACATCCAAAGATATGAAAATATGAAACTCTAGGTTTTCTACCTTTCCATACCTCATATGGTGTTTTACCATGTACCTTGTTGAGTGCACATCTGTTCTGAGTGTGACAGGCAATGTTGATTGTCTCAGCCCAGAACTTCTGTGGTGTGTTGTACTCTGCAAGCATTGTTCTGCATGCTTCCTTTAGTGTTCTATTTCTTCTCTCAGCTACACCATTTTGTTGGGGTGTCCTAGCTGCACTTGTCAAATGCTGAATTCCAGACTTAGAACAGAATTCTTTGATATAGCAGTTTATAAATTCAGTCCCCTTGTCACTTCTGATCTTGACAATGGGCTGACCTTTTTCTACTTGCAACCTCTTCAACAGATCTGGTAGTTGGGTTTGTGTGTCACTCTTTTTGTGTAAGAAGATTACCCAAGTGAATTTTGAATAATCATCTACCACAACTAGAGTGTACCTTCTACCATTCAGTGTAGGGGGTTTTATTGGACCATGTAGATCCATGTGCAAGAGTTCTAAGACTCTACAAGTAGAAAGAATGGGAATTGACTTAAAGGAAATTTTTACCTGTTTACCTTTTTGACAAGCATCACACACTTGTGATTTGAAATAGATTTCATTAGGGATACCTTCAACAAGGTAATCTTTTGCAATCTTATTAATTATCTTAAAGTTCATATGGCATAGGCGTCTGTGCCATAGCCAGCTGATCTCTTTAGCACTCTTACTAAGAAGGCAAGCATCCCTAGGGCAGCTATTCCAATTCGCAATGTAGACACTGCCTTGTCTTACTCCAACCAGTAGAATAGTGTGAGTTCTTTTATCCCAGATTCGCATTTGGTGCTTTTGAAATAGACTTTATAGCCCCTGTCACAAAATTGAGAGACAGATAACAAATTGTATTTCAAACCTTCTGCATATGAGACATCCTGAATCTCTACATCTCCATTTTTGATGTATTCAAATCCTTTTGTGATTGCCATGGAACTATCTCCAAAGATCACCTTTGGTCCTTCTTGCTCATGATAGTCAGAAAGAAGAGCCCTGGTACCAGTCATGTGGTGAGAACACCCACTGTCTATGTACCAAGTTTCTCCAACTGAACTACCTTTCTTGTATAGATCCAGTCGACCCTGCAAGAAGTGATCTTAATAATTTAGGTACCCTTTCTTTATTGGGGTCCTTGGGGGTTAGTAGTAAGAGGTATCCAAATAAACATTGAAGATTTGAATAATTGAGACCTCTTAAGTTTTCTACCATGCTTATCACAGAACAGTACTTTATTGACCTTATCCAAATTATCAGCAGACTTAAGATCTATTTTTCTGAGATAGCCTTTCCTTGGTTCTATCCCTTTTTCAGTAAGATCAGTATGTCTGTAATAGTTTGCATAGGGCCTAAAAGTCTGTGGACCATACGGCATATAGATGCGTTTTGGTCTTTCCTCTCCAATAATATCATAAGATAAAGGTGGAGGATAAAGAACAGGTTTGTTATGATAATGAGGAACAAATTTCCTAGGTTTAGTTGAGTACAGCTGAGACTGCCTTATGAAAGGAGGTCTATGCTGTTTCCAACTTGTCTGTGCTTGTCTTGACCTACTGTTCTGAGTTTGCCTCTTCTGATTCCAGGACAGTTCTGCTCTGGTCAGAGGAGTAAAACTCTTCTGGTATGGTCTAGACTGTACTGGTCTAGATCCATTCTTCTTTTTACCATTGTTGGTAGTAGGAGGAATGTATTTAGACTGTACTTTAGGTTTTGGATCATTATCATAAGTCATAGGTTCTTTTCCTTTATCTAGTTGTAAAGAACTTGAACTAGCTCCAGTAGTGTTCTTAATGCCTGAAGTATAGGAACTAGGCATATCAGTACCTATCTCACTTTTATCATAAGGAGCTCTGTATCTGTCTGATAATGTTTGATTAATCTTAGAAGAGTTAATCATATCAGATAGCTTTAGATCCAAGCTCAGTACTTTAGATTCTAAGAATCTATTGTGCTCTTCAAGTTTTTCACATTTAATCTTTAAATCATTGAACTCATTGGTCTCTTTGGCTTGTGTATGAAGCATACCCTTATATAATTTGTCCATAGATGCATACTTTTCTTTGAGTTGTGACAACTCTTCTGATAGCCATGCATTTAGAACAGTTATATTAGGATCCACTTTTAATTGAGCTTCACGAAGAGTAATGATTTCTTGTTTTAAAGATATATTCTCATCACTGATTTCCATGAATGCTTTGTTAGCTTGTAGGAGGTCTTCTTCAGTCACTCCATTGGAATGATGAAGACTACTCCCTACACTACTATCAGCAGTGTCACATAAATCAGAATCAGAATCAGATTCATCACAAGATTGAAAAGATGTGACAGATGATACCTCTTGATCGATTTTTGCCATCATAACCAGTCCATCATCTGCAATGAAGACTTCTTTCTCACTGCTAGAAGGGTACTCAGATGAAGACAATGGCAACTCATCTGAATCCGTATCAGATTCATTGTAGGCCACCATTGCCCTCTTACCCTTTGCATACTTGCGATCTCTTCTTGCTTTCCTTTCTTTTCTGTCTTCAACACTCAGATCAGGACATTCATGGATATAATGACCTGGCTTTTCACAGTTATAGCACAGAGGTTCATTAGTAGAACGTTTAGTAGGAGAATGATATCGATTCCTATCCTTTCTATCAGCAGAGTTCTTATTCTTTCTATCAGCAGAGTTCCTATCTCTTCTTTTCTCATTAGAGACCTCATCTCTCTTTTCAGAAGATTTGTGATCCATTCTGGTCCTAGAAGAGTCCTTGTTACTAGAGCCCTGAGAATTCTTATAGAATCTTTTATATCTACCATAACGCTTATTAAGTTTGTCAAACCTCTTTATCATTAAGTTCAACTGATCCTTAAGAGTAAGATCAGTACTATCTAGTTCATCTTTTATGCTTGAAGGCTTAGACATAGATGATCTAGACTTCTTAGAGGTAGATGCCTTAAAAGCAATACTCTTGGAGATTTCCTTCTCCCTATCAGGCTCACTATTGGATCTTCTTCATCCAATTCAAACTCATGCGCCTTAAGGGTTTGGAAGGTAGTTTCAGTAGTCCAGGTATCTATATCATGTGTGGTTTTAATGATCATTTTGACCATTTTCCACCTGACATCTAAAGCCTTAAGAATACGCAGATTGATTTCCCTATTGGTGTATGTCTTTCCTAACACATCCAAGTCATTCATAATTTTTGTAAAGCGAGTATCTAGCTGGTCAATTATTTCACTAGACTTCATTTTGAATGATTCGAACCGCTGAACAGCAGTGGATAGTTTGATTTCCTTTATTAGGGAAGTACCCTCACAAATGATAGCTAACCGGTCCCACATTTCTTTAGCTGATTTACATTTTACTACTTTCCCAAGATACTCATTGGTAAGGGTATGCAAAATGTAATTCTTGGCCAAGCTGTCCAAGTTGTTCTGCCTCATTTCTTCAGTAGTTAAATCTAACCTGGGTTTAGGAACAAGAACACCAACAACTTTTGTAGGTTCCAGTGTTGCAGTGTTGGGCACCATGGTAGTGATTGGCCCTTGTTTGATCACAGATAACATCAGATCATGAGTTGAACTGAAAATGGCCTCCATCCTCAGTTTCCAGTAGTCATAATCTGCAACTTTGAACTTAGGAAGTTTGTTTACATTAGTTTCATCCATGATAGATCAGACAGTTAAGATCAGTAGTATAACAAGTAGATTCAGATAGACAGGTATAGATCAAGATCAAGAATCAGTGACAAGAAACTTTTAGACTTTCCCCAAAGTCTACAAGGTTATCAAGAAACAGCAGTCCAAAGAACTACTGCTCTGATACCACTTGTTGGTCCCAAAGTTGAGTTTTAGATTGAGTAAGCTAGTAAAAGTCTAGATGGGAGGGGTGAATATACTTTTAAAATCTTTCAAAATATTAGAGTTTATATGCAGAAATGTGTTCTGTACAGTACGGTTCTTACTGGGTCAGATCAGTACTTCCAGTTTATCTTTTATACTCAACTTTTATTTAGATCTTTACTTAGTAAACTTTATTGTTCTTGGTTAAACAAATATAAACAGATATCAAACAGAAAGTAAAGAACACAAGATTTATAGTGGTTCGACAAATGTCTACATCCACTCTCACAACTCCAGTCGTGATATTTTATTAACTCTTCTATTCTTGAGTTTCTTGTGGCTTAAAGTCCCAAGACTAAGACTTTGATCTTTTCGATTACACCTCCAGGTATATCTTCGATCGACTAGTAATTTCACAAGATACTAGCAAACTTGTTTACAACAAATCACAAACTAAAAGTAAAGTAAAATTTCTCTTTGTAGTAGCCTTTGATTCTTCAGATCAGTACAGTGGCTTCTTCTCAGTTTCTTTGATCTCCTTGACTCTGTGAGTTCTTGAATACTTGAATTCTCTTTGATTGCTCTTGAATAGTAGTAGTATCAGTAGTCTTTTCAAGTCGAAGATCACACGGTATTTATAAGCTTTAGTATGACAGTTAGCAGTTTGTGAAACTAACTCTCAACTAATTCATAACCGTTTCTTGTTGTAACTTCCTTTTTGTAACCAACTTAAAACTTATCCATAAGTCAGCATATCTTCAAATATATCTTCAGTTACGCTTCAAATAAGTTATCCAAACTTATTCTTCAATTCTACTAACTCAGCACAGTAAACTACTCTTCTTAGTTTTACTGTTCTTGGTCAGTCAGCACAGTTCTTCCATAACTGTTCTGCTTCTTCAAAAATACTTCTCTTGTATTTCTGAGCTTCATCTTACTCCTTTCGATTAGTCTTCTTATTCTGAAGTAGTCTTCTGATCTTCCTTTGTCTTCTTTAGTCTTCTGACATTGATCTAATCTACTGCTCTAAACTTTTACAATGCTGAATACAATAGAATACAAACTTACACATATATAAAACCTATCTATACATCAACTGAACTATATACAGATGAGTACATCTAAGTCCTATACTATAAGTTGTCTATACAATACATTCTCAGCTTAGTTCTTAAACAATTCATATATCAGATCAGTAATACACTAAGATCAGTAAACTCACTTTTCATAAAACATTAAGATCAGTAAACTTATTTCATATAACTCAGTTAGAATAACATATAATCACATATATCATTAACTTCAAGTTGATTTTGGCCATCAAAACATACAATCATCAATTAGAACATTGTTTATAGGATTCATATCCCAACAGCTACCTAGGGTTGTCTAGACCCCTTCTTGGAGACAAACTTTTTTTGTCCTCCCTTGATTGCCAATCCTTCTCCACTACTACTTTTATCTCCTTGAGATGTCTTATTATGTAACAGCTTAGACTTGACAGCCAAGATCACATCCTCCAATGTGATTGCCTCCTTTCTACTATACAAGATGGTGTCATTTAGGATTTCAAAGGACTTAGGAAGAGCACTCAACAAGATCAGAGCCTTATCCTCTTCCTCTAACTTGACATCCAAATTCTCCAGATCATCAAGATTCTTGTTGAACTCATCCAGCTGCTCTGTATGGGTTTGTCATCTCCCATTCTAAAGGCATACAACTTTTGTTTCTAATAGAGCCGGTTAGCAAGAGTTTTCACCATATATAACTTCTCAAGCTTATCTCAAACCTCCTTCGCTGACTTCTCTTTAACAACCTCCCTCAAGACCTTATCTACAAGGCAGAGTTGAATCGTGCTTCGAGCTTTTCTGAGCAACTTGCTCCTTTCAGCCCCAGCCGCTGTAGTTTCTTCTACAGTCTCTTTGGATTCTTCGAGAGCCTCGAATAATCCTTATTGTTCAAGGAGGGCCTGCATCTTGACCTTCCACAACCCAAAATCTCAGGTGCCTGTAAACTTCTCTATGTTGTACTTGGTAGAATTTCCCATCTTAGATCTGCAGCTACTTCAGGTTCCCACAGACGGCGCCAGTTGTCAAGAATCCTAGTCGATTAGACGTCTCCAAACAAATAGAAAGCTTGAAGATAGAAGAAATAACTCATCTAAGATAGTAATTCAAAAAGTAAGCAACGAGACAAACATCACACAAAGGATTTAAGTGGTTCAATCAATGTGATCTACATCCACTAGACTAGACGAGTACTTCTTTGATTGATAAAGAATGTTTACACACTCATTCACTCAGAATAGGAAATTTTCTCACTTCCCTCGTGAACTCACACAACTCAAAGATTACAATCGTACTTACATCCAAAACCAACTTTTACAATGAACAAATACAAGAGTATATAAAGACCAAGTTAAATGTTGTTGTTAGGAACCGTTGAGTAGTTAGCAACCGTTTGCAACCGTTGGTAACAAACCATGTGTTGGGTTATTGCCCAACTGAAATGGTAGTTATTCCCTCAAGTAGTTGAAACTGGAAACTGTAATATAGTTAGTCAAACTAACTAACTTCCGTATCAGAAGACTTGCCCATAAAGATCAGATGACTACTACTCATCTGATACCCAACTCTTATGTTTTGTGATCAAAAGCTGACTCTGCTGATAGACTTCATACTGTGGTGATCTTTACTCTACTTAAGTACTCTGCTGATCTGACCAATTGTGTTGAACTCTAAGCATCACCTCCTCAGCTGATTGAAACCTTCAACTCATCTGATTTTAACCTAAGTCAACTTATCTGATCCTATCAGCTGGCTATGAGATTATGAGATAACACTCACACGTCTTTTATGACGAGAAGAACTCCTACAACACTTACCGTCCCAAGGTGGAGGTCGTGGGTCTGAAGTCGACATTACCTTATCCTTATTGCAGTGGGCAGTCATGTGTCCAACAATCATATAGTGGCTGTAATACTCCGGAAGCCGCTCACAATGCACTTCCACAATCAAAGACCGATCCTCACATTCTAGCACCAACCGCTCCAAAAGCGACTATTTCATATCCACCTCAATCAAAATTCTAGCATATTGTGCCATTATTTCTCTGTGGTGTGACCATCCATCTTAGCAAACATGTCAACTTTTGAAACCGTTATCGAGAAAACTGTGGGCTGCCAAAGTTCAATCGGAAGGTTAACTAGGCAGATCCATATCTGAGTCGTTGAAGTCGGAATCTGGTTCAGATTGAAACCCCAACAATTATGCAGATGAATGGAGCCTGGGGCCAACTACCAAACCCGTCTCCTGAAAATTCGATCACGCTCCTCCAAAGAGTAAAATTTGAGAACAATGAATCCCTTCCCAATTGGAATAACGGATAAACCCCCTTTGAGGGACCAAGTCTTGACGACTCTCTTAGATAAATCAGCATACGGGATCGGATCTTTGACACGAGGAGTGAGCAAACAACCAATCAAGGCATCCTTAAATCTATTCGCACTAGCCTGGTATATGGCGTTATTAATCGAAATTGTGAAATAGTCACCATTTTTACACGGGCGCATATGGTCTAGAAAAACTACTGGACTCGTGGAAGGGTCTAACAGGAAAGCCACTCGTGGCAGCATCGATGTAGGAGACGACAACCCTGGTAATGTGCTAACGAGGGGCATAAGAAAGGCAAAAAGCCCTGAGAATCACTCCTCTATAGCTGGAAGATGGTTACCAATGGGGACGTCCGGGTCGAGAGAGTCCAGATAGACAATTAGCAGGCCTCGAAACCGATTAGAAATATGTTGTGTAGTTTGTATCGGAGTGGAGGGAGAAGCGTCGGCCTGAAGCAAGGTAGACTCACCTACCACCCCAGGTTGTGACGAAAGATTTGCCACGGTCAGTGGCATCACCGGAGCAGCACGCTGCTCGTGAAGTGGCGACCAATTGCGGGCGTTCAAAGTAGAGGGAGACGACCTAGTGCGGTCCCCATCCGAGAGGGAATGTCGTCGTTCATAACGGCAGAAACATGTAGAAAAATCTACACCAAATATTCCACAATAGATGTGAGAAAAAAGGTCAAAACGGAATAATTACACAACAGAGATAGTTATTTATTACTTCAATATTTAAAAAAAAAAAAAATTATATTTAAAGTAATACAATTAAAAAATATACAATGGAGAGAAAATTATCATTTTTGAACTGATCTTCTACTATCCAAATCTCTTTATCTCTTATATTACTAATATGGAGCTTAGAATACTTACGTGTCGTCTTTATATTGATTTTACTTATGTGTCATTCTTATTTTGATTTTGTTGATGTGCCGATCTCTCAAAGAGTTACATACTCATATTTGTTAAATGTAATTTTATTGGTTGATTATTAAATGTGTCATTATCGTTGTATGAATTATTTTTCCATATATCAAGATTGTCTTGAGTTAATAAAAATTTAGAAAGTCTGACTATCGCAATATTAATTATGTTAATGTTACTAATTGCTTAAAAAAAAAGATACATACATTTTATTTTTAAAAATGGATAATTATTCTTCTTGTATTATGTGGAAGTTTAGCAGGTGGAAGGGTAGTTCTCTCTCCCTTGTTGGGCGTCTCTACCTCATTAATTAATTTGGTTATCACAGCCTCTCTCGTGCGTACTATGATGGTTTATCGCTGGCTTAGGCCTTTATTGAAGACGGTGGAAAGGACTATGAAGAACTTTCTTTGGATCAGGGATGCGAACAAGAGGAATAATTCTTGTTCGGTCAGTTGGGAGCGTTGTTGTACTCATTTAGCTGAAGGAGGCCTCGGGGTTAGATCCTTACGGCTTGCCAATGAATCCTTCATTTGCAAGCTCACTTGGGACGTCCTTTAGAACTCTTCTTCAGACTTGGATATCCTACATTGTCGGTTTGTGACGTCGTCTAGGTGCCCTAGTTTCTACGGTAGGGTGTCTTATATTGGCCCTGGTATTCGGAGACACCTCCCTCGTCTTTATGATGGATACCGTTGGGTAATTGGTTGTAATTCTAGAGCCAGTTTCTAGCATGAAAACTGGTTAGGCTACATCGTCTCTGATCCTCTTGGCCTGTAAGGCCCGTTTCGGGATTCGTTGTTGGAGAAAGTCGGGCACTTTTTCTATGATGATTGTTGGCACTTCTCGCTGCTATTTATTTTGACATGTACTAAAGTGGTTGAGGATATTCTTGCTATCCATGTTGTTAGGGCCCGAATCGCCTTGTTTGGGCTTCTTCGATCTTAGGGGAGTTGACCTCAATTATGGCTTATGATCTTCTTCGGCAGCCCCTCCCTCGAGTCAGCTAGTCTTCTTGGATTTGTGGCTCTTTTATTCCTATGTGTCGTTCCACTACCGTTTAGAGGACAATTTGAGCCAAACTTTCCACTACGGATTGGTTGTTGCGTTATGGGGTCTTGGGTCCTTCTATGAGCTCCCTTTGTAGAGTTGCGGAGGAGACCACTAATCACCTCATATGTGATTGCAGCTTCGCGCGCCAGGTTTTCTCTACTATTGGTTCATACTTTCAAGTTCATTTACACTTTGAGTTAGGACTCCATGATATGTATCTCTAGGCCTTGGGTATGTCTTTTAGTCCACATGTTATGGAGCTTTGGAGGGTGACCTCTATCACTGCTGCTTAGGCCATATGACATGTTTGCAACATGGTGATCTTTGATGGCGCGGGGCCCTCTGTTCATAGATGTTTAACCCTTTTCCTCTCAGGGGTTCGTGAGTCTGCTGACCTTTCCAAGGGTCGTGGGGATAACTCGATTCGTGACTTGGCTGTTTGGCAAGCTTTGGGGGTTTAGTGTCACCCTCGATCTGTTCGGGTCCCGGTCCCTGTTAGGTGGTTCCCACGAGACCTAGGCTGGTACAAGGTGAATGTGGATGGTATATGTACCTCTTCTCTAGGGACGCTTTTTGTTGGGGCGTTGTTCGGTAACTCGAGAGGTTTCTTTGTGGCGGCTTTCGCCCGTAATATTGGTTGGAGCTTTCCCTTTGAGGCTGAGATTGCGACGGGGTTTCACATACAAATTATTCCTTGGAGACTTCAGGGTCTGTGGAGCGTTACACGCCACCTTTTGGAGAACATGACAGTCTGCTTCGCCCATATCTTCAGGGAAGCGAACCAGATAACTGATTCTCTTGCCAAGCTTCGGGCCACCTCCCCTATTTGGAGAGGGCAATGCCCGTATATTATCTCTCATTTTTTGTATAGTGATATTAACACTGAATATTTTTCGTTTTAGTAAAATTGTTACTTAGAAGGGGTACCTTTTCTCTTGATCCGGGTTTTGTCCTTAAGGAGGGTTTTCTCGACCAAGACTTTAACGACTCCCCGACCTCTAGTTCGACATGTGTTTTTTCTTTTCCTTTTTAATAATATCTTTAGTCGTCTTCTCTTCTTTATTCTAATAGTTAAATTTATATTGAAAGTTTAGTTCTTAAAAAAAATTATCTATGATTTTGATTTAAAAAATAAGAAAATTAAGTGATTGCAAGTATTGAGATTTTGATAAATCACTCATCATTTATACGGAGTATTTAAATACTCAAACACATGTGTCAATTATTGCGTTGACATGTTTTCAAATGTTTTGATATATCTTTCATGTTTTATTTTGACAAATTTCACATTTTAAAAAGTATATCCTAGAAAATTAAGAATTTATATTTTAATTCAATAAAATTACATATATTATATCTCATTTTATTAATAATTATTAATGTAATAAATTATTAATAATAATTATATATATACTAATTCTTATAAATTGAGAAAAAGAAAAGGTATCAATTATTAGAGGGTGAAAGGAATATTATAAAATATAAATTTTACTCTTTAAATTAATTAAACAATATTATATACTATATCATGTAATATGTAATATGCGAGTGCTTATCTAAATAACTATAAACGAAAAATAAATAACACAAAATAAGCATTGATGAAAGGCTTGAGGTTAATCACGAAAAAGGTTAATATTTAAAAAAAAAAAAAAAATTGGATAGATGAACTTACCAAATTAAATTGAGAACGATTTAGATTTGTAAAAAAAAAAAAATTATATTGAACGATTTATGATTTTTGAAACGAGCATAACCTAGAAAGAAAAAAGTAAGGGCATGTTTGTTTTTGAACTCACACGTCCGGACGTGGAATGTAATGTCCCACGTCTTGTTCTAGTTCGGGATTTCACATTCGGATTTCAACATTCAATTACATTCACCCCTAAAAATATCTATATATTCTACTATTATAATAATACAACATCACTCACTCTTACTAATTGATTTGACATAAAGTTATATAAAATAATACAACATCACACACTCTTACACAATTTATTTGACATAAAATTACATCTCATCCTACTCAACATCCTAAAACAAATATACACAATCACTATTTATAAGAATTTCTCCATCCAGGATTTCCCCATCCCCCATCCTACATAATCCCAAAACAAACATGTCCTAAACGAAATTAACAATCTTACACAAGACCCCCCAAAAAAATTAATGGTGTAAATTTAAAATAATGTTACTTTTAATGAAATGAGATAAATAGAACATTTGATGTTGAGATATCTATAGTTAGATCGGATATCTCAACTGATCCAGAATGAGTCACAAATAGTTTGTCTTTCAGTCCTTTAGTAATTAGTATGCACATAATTTAATGTACTTTTGCATGTTGAATAAAAAAATTACTCCGTAATTTAGATCTAATTCGACATCCATCTGAAATCTAATTATCCACATTTTGTAAACTAATCTACTCTACTAAACTATGCACAGATAGATTTGTATTAACAAAAAATACCAATATAAAGTATCTTACAAAGACCTCAAAAAAGTACATACATCTTATAAAGAGTAAACCGAATGTAGTTTATTTATGAAAACCTATAAAGCTTGTTTACATGAAACCACATCTTTGTTTTATTTGAAAAGGTGTCTCGTCTTCCTAATTTAGATGCGACTACATAATATTAAACGCATTAATATAACATACAGAAAGAAAGTAGAACATTAAAGTCGCTTTGGCCGAGTGGTTAAGGCGTGTGCCTGCTAAGTACATGGGGTTTCCCCGCGAGAGTTCGAATCTCTCAGGCGACGTTTTTTTATATTCTTTTAAAAAATTCTAGAGGGCACCTTCCCAGGACAAAACCCAAAATTTGACGCAGCAGTTCGGTGCCGTTTATTATGATGCCCCACTCAGACAATGACACGTGGAGCGCAATGTAAGAAAAGAAAAGGTCAATATTTTACAATTCACTCCTCCACACAATTTGGAATAAATCAAACTCATATTTTGTCCCCATGTACAACTCAAGAGCCTTTGTTGTAGTTTAATTTTATTTTGACCTTCTTTAATCACATTATATTAAATTTATTAATGTGGCCTCTAATTTTAACAAATTGCTTAGTCCACTTTCTCATAGTGTACTATGGTCAAGTCAACAACTCTTACCTATTAATTGGCCTTTTAGCCAAGTCAATGGACGATTTATTTGGCTTTTAGACTTCCAAACTCAAGAAAATTTAAATTTTAATAGGGTGCCTTGACATAGGTGATATTATTGTTAATTTATAGGAGATGAAATCAATGGCCTTAAGATGAGGTAACTTGAGGTTGATTTTTTGTGATGTTAAATGTTACTAGTACATAATAATAATTATTATATAGGTTAGAGATTATTGACTTAGATGTTTTGGAAAAAAAAAAACTAAATTTAAATATTCATTTTATGAAACATAAAGCTTATGACATGAGTGGGAGTATGTAAATATGTTTTTATGAGCTTAATACTATATATGTTTATCACCCTTTTTTTGTTTATTAATGTAGTATAACTAGAGTTTTATTCGAGTCGAGCTGAATTGAATACTTGAAGTACAAGTTTGACTCGAACTCTTGTTGATCGAGTTCGACTAGGGTAAAATGCAGATATAGTCCCAGGAGAATATGTGCTCATGAAAATGGTCCCATTTTAAATAAAAATGGTCCCATGTAATTTTTCCATCTAAATTTAACAGAGTTGTGGCCGTGAGCCACACACTTCCGTTAACTCTTAATCAAATTCAAGATTCCACCTTCAAAAAAAATACACAACACCACCCCAAATAATATTCTTCCCATATAGCATCAATCAAGCTTGAAATCGTCCCCTAAATCGCACTCAAATCGCACTACACTCACTCAAATTCTCTAAATCGAAGCAAATAATTGAAGCTCTATGGGTGTTGAAGAAGATGCTGCGACAAGGAAATAAAAATACAAAACACCTCAAATCTTACGACTAGCTACCATCGCCACACCCCGTCGCTAGTAGCACCATCCAATCACTCCACGCCATCAGCCCCGCCCCACCCTTAAACTCCAGCACGAATACAAAAACAAAAATTAAAAAAACTGTAAAAAAATAGCAAAACATCAACCTGAAAATTCGAAAATTGGAGACGAAGGAGAGATCAAAATTTATAATTGACAAGGGGCTTTGATTCCTAGCAGTGAGACAAGGCTAGAATGGGTTGCCTCTAAGAATTTCGTGACCGAATTCGAATTTCATAGAATTTCGTACCCGAATTTTTAGTGAGGTTTTGAAAAAAATATGGGGGTTAACACTGGCGACAGTGGTGTCGTGGTGGGTGGCGGCAAGGTGGTGACAAGAATGGATCCAGAGTGGCGGCGTTGGCGCCGATCGGCGTGGGGAAGAGGACGTTCACCGGCAAGAAGAAAAACAGGGCACGGGAGCTGGGAGATATATGTGCGCACAGTTTTTTTTTAATACTTATTTATTATGTTTAATTTTAAATTTTTTGTTCTTCTGAATTTATTGTAATTATTATTTTGATTTCTATTCCATAATAATTGAATATTTAGATTTTATATGAATTATATTTTGTATCTTCAAATTATATTCAAAATATTTTTTTTTAATTTTAGTTAAAAAAAAAATTCACAAATTATTTAAAGTAATTTCATAATTTGCGATTATTATTTGGTATGTATATTTAAATGCAGATGGTATATTTCAAATTTCAAAATTTTGAATCTTATTATTTTTCAGAATTTACTTTTGAATTAGTTTTAATATAAAAATTATTTAAATTTCAGAATTTACAATATTTGTTTTTTTTTTTTTTGGGTATTTTTAAATTATATTCAGAATTTCTATTAAAAAAATTATTAAAATTACCACTTAACGGAAACCGTTAAATATTTGACGGTTGGGACCATTTTCGCAAAAAATGGGACTAAAAAAGAACGTGAGACTAAAATTGTTTTTATAAAATTCTCTTGGGACCAAACTTGCATTTTATCCAGTTCGACTATGCTCAATAACATTGACGAGTAGAAAAATAAGTTCAACTCGACTCATGAACGAGTTTAACTAGTCTAACTAGCCTATCGAGTCGAGCTCAAATCAACTTGTTAGTAAATCGAATATCTAATAACTTTGAGCTCGAGCTCGTTTATCTATACGAGTAAGCCAATTTCAAACCTTAATGGACTGAGTCGAGTCAAGCTCACGAACAACTCGGTTCACTCAAAACACTAAGCATAATAGATTCACAATCAACCTTATTGGTATGTGTGACTAATCAGGTCAAAATAAAAAGAGAGAGATGTGTGAGATTAATTTAAGCAAATAATTAAAACGATTAATATTATGCAATTGTGTTTGTTTTATAGAATATGCATGAACGAACACTTTTGAGGGTGGCCATGTTTTTGCATGGAATATATTCAATGAACATTTTTTGTACCAGCAAATATATATATAAAAAAGAATAACAGTGAGAATATATTGAGATCTAGATTTATATTATACTATTAGTATTATTTTGGGTCTAAATTGATGTGCCCTATGGAATCCATTCCTATGCCTCCTCCTCATACTCATTCAATTATTTATCAATAAGCTATTTAATAATTGAAGTATAAGTTCCCATCCAAGTTGCAACAAGTGTGGCAATTTGGTCCTTTAATCTTGACGCGAAAGCGATGGTCCTGGCCTGGGCACAATAATTAAAGTATATCAAATTCTTTTGTTTTGGAAATAATAAATTAATAACCTTTTAAAATACAGAGGAATTATATATACTTAAACATTCAAATTCTTGTGCTGAGAGGCTAAATTTATAATTGAGATAAAATAATACTCCATAATACATTTTTAAACAACTCTATTCATAATAATTAATAATCAGTTAAAAGTAAACATCACACTACGGTGTTTTACTAGAAGTAGGAATTCTTTAAAGAACAATATCACATGTGTCATTTTGGTTGTTTACTTTATGCTTCATGGTTTGGACTTTTTTTTTGTTTTTGAGGAGGTGGTTTGGACATATTTAGCATATTGGATAATTAAAGGAATTTTTAAAAATGCTTTAAGTAATACTTCCTCCGTCCCAAAGAAACTTTCACACCTACTTTTTCGGTTCTTTAAAAACTCCACTCATACAATATCTAAAATATTATATTTAATGTCATTATTTTTATGGTACATACATACACACAAGTCAATCCACTTATTTATTTATAAAATTATATTTCAAAATTCTATTTATTATACTCCCTCCACTTTTAATTAAGTGTCATTTTAACAATTTTCAACAAATTAAGATATATAATCATGGACTATTTTACCCTTCATTAATGATAGCTAATTTTAATATTAAATTTATGTTTAGTAATGAATGTGGTCAATATTGTAGGTGATATTCATGTATACAATAATTAAGGTTTATCCATGATTTATGCTACAGTACTATATTTAAAAGGGTAAAAGCTTAAATCAAGGTAAATAAAAGGGAGGGAGTATAATGTATAAGGGTAAAATTGTCAAAATTAAACAAAAAAGTGTAGAATGACACTTATTTTGAAAATATTAAAAAAGACAAAATGACACTTAATAAAAAACGGAGGGAGTATTAATATTATTACTAAAACGGCACAAGATTTGCCTATTTTAGATAGAAAAAATAAATCAACTTGGTATGGTTATATAAGTAAACACAATTTCTTGTAATCTTGTATAAATATAAGGGATGTTAAATCTGTTATATAAGTAAACACAATTTCACTGAGTGTATTATTTATAATCATGGACGAAAATATCCGGAAATTTCTTCGATATATCCATTTTTCGCGGTCATCGATATCGATATTGAGAAGAAATGATATTTCCACGATATTTGTAAAAAAAATCGAAAATATCGATAAAAATCGATATACAATAACAATATCGAAACTAATATTGGTAAAATATCGAAAAAAAATCGAGAAATGTCGATAAATTTTAAAAAATATCCTATGAAATAACATTGTAAACTATATTTTATATAAATTTATCATTGATTTAATGTATTTAAATTGTTTTGTTGAATTTATGTATTAAAAATTAGTTATTAAATTTCCATAATTTTTAAAATTTATCGATATCGATATATCCATCGATATTTCTAAAAATTTAAGGTCTCGATATTTCCATCGATATCGATATTTTTGTCCTTGATTATAATTATATGTAATCTTGTATAAATATAAGGTTAATTAGTGTGATTAGGATGAGAGCGATCTGCAAAGATCACGAGGCGGGACAGGCCAAACCATTATAAATTTTAAAGAATATTGTATTTTTTTTAGAAGATACTCCCTCCATTCCACTTAAATTTGCACACTTGTCCGTATTTAAATGTTTCATACCAATTTGCACACTTCATAAAATGAATATCTTAATAACCATACCCTCAAAATATACACATGTTTATTCATATGTTATTATTTTTTCACACACAATCTATACTTTTCTTTATTTTATTCATAAAAAAATTACGAAATTACTCCTCTAAACATCAATCATTACACATTTTCTTATACATTAATTTCTTAAAATGTGTGTCATCTCAAATGTGCAAATTCAAGGAGGAGTATAACATAAAATTTAAATTTGTTTTGTAAAATAAATAAAATAGTTTTAAAAACATGTTTTTATTCACATCATAAAGAAGTTGGTATTGATATAAATTTTTAGGTTAAATATTATATTACTCCCTCCGTCCACTAAAAGTGTGCTCAATTTTATTTTATTTTTGGTTCACAATAAATATGTTTATTCTATTTAAATAATTCACTTTTGAATATGTTTTCTACTTTACTAATAAGATTGAGTATCTACCAAATATATTATTTACTCATTATTCTAAATATATTCTTTATAATTAAAATATAATTTTTAAAAAAATATGTATAAAAAAAAGTGAGCACACTTTTAGTGGACAAATGGAGTATATTTTATCAATTTACAATGACCTAAAATATATATATGAAGTTACATTATTATATATATATATATATTAATAAACATACCAAATATATAAATATATTACATTTATATGTAAAAATATAAAAAATTAATATTAAAAACAGGGTAAGGGTGATACCTGAACCTACCCTATTTCACTACGGGTTCAGGGCAAATTGAAATTGTTGAGTGTCAAACAATTGTCCCACATCAGATTAGCATTGAAGGATCATTGGATATTAAAGGGGATACTAGTATCTCCATTGATATGAGACCTTTTGGGGAAACTCAAAAGCAAAGTCGTGAGGGTTTGACAAACTCTAAGCGGACAATATTATACCAAGTGGGGAATATGGAAGGGTCCATTGTGGGAAGAAACGGAGGTTCGAGATACGCTAAGATGTAAGGAGGATGATTCCTCGAGACAAACAGTAGGACGGACTCACCCTTGGGGAGACGACAGAGTCTCTATGGGTTAGGCAAGATGACCTAGACAAAGCGAACCGGGCAAGATGACCTAGACAAAGCGAACCGTCTCGGGATCTAGGCGGGATGTTCTAGATCGGTGGATTAGGAGAGAGTTTCTAGTCAGAGTGCCCGAAAACCCAATAAATGGTGTCGTCTGTGGAAAGAAACGGAGGTCCAAGATATGCTAAGATGTAAGGAGGAGAATTCCTCGAGACAAGCAGTAGGACAAATTCACCATTGGGGAGACGATAGAGTCTCTATGGGCTAGGCAAGATGACCTAGACAGAGCGAACCGGGCAAGATGACCTAGACAAAGCGAACCGTCTCGGGATCTAGGCGGGATGTTCTAGATCGGTGGATTAGGAGAGAGTTTCTAGTCAGAGTGCCCGAAAACCCAATAAATGGTGTCGTCTGTGGAAAGAAACGGAGGTCCAAGATATGCTAAGATGTAAGGAGGAGAATTCCTCGAGACAAGCAGTAGGACAAATTCACCATTGGGGAGACGATAGAGTCTCTATGGGCTAGGCAAGATGACCTAGACAGAGCGAGCCGTCTCGAGATCTAGGCGGGATGTTCTAAATCGGTGGACTAGGAGGGAGTTTCTAGTCAGAGCGGTCGTTTGAGGGAAGGTTCGTGGTCCATTTGTTTGAAGGGGAGATTGTTGAGTGTCAAACAATTGTCCCACATCAGATTAACATTGAAGGATCATCGGGTATTAAAGGAAAGACTAGTATCTCCATTGATATGAGGCCTTTTGGGGAAACTCAAAAGCAAAGTTGTGGAAGGGTCCATCCCGGAAAAACCATAACATAAATTGTCATCCCTAAGTGTGATTTATTTTACATTTTTATGATCTACACTTATTTTATTTCATTTCTACATTATTTTTTTTTCTAATTATACTTCCTCCATTCTACAATAAGTGAAGTTTTCATTTTTTTATGTGGACGGAGTGAGTATTATTTATAGAAAAAGATAGATATTATTTAAATTTAATTTGAATCTAAATTATTACTCCATTATTTTTAGTTTTGAAAGAAAATTTGAATTTAAACTATTAACAGCACACAGTCTACCTTAATTTGGATTAACTAGATATTTCAAGTAAAATTCAAGTTTTACCAAATACTAATGCATTAATTATTGTGACTTAAAATTGTATAATCTCTCTCATATGGGTCAGGACAACTAAAATAGGAATGAATTGAAAGTCTCAATCCAGCCAACCAATATTTATAGAATTGAATTATACTGTTCCCTCCGTCCCGAATTAACTTTCATACATACTGTTCACCTCTTTTAAAAAAATATTACTTCCTCCGTTTTTTATTAAGTGTCATTTTGCCTTTTTTAATATTTTCAAAATAAGTGTCATTCTACACTTTTTTGTTTAATTTTGACAATTTTACCCTTATACATTATACTCCCTCCCTTTTATTTACCTTGATTTAAGCTTTTACCCTTTTAAATATAGTACTGTAGTATAAATCATGGATAAACCTTAATTATTGTATACATGAATATCACCTACAATATTGACCACATTCATTACTAAATATAAATTTAATATTAAAATTAGCTATCATTAATGAAGGGTAAAATAGTCCATGATTATATATCTTAATTTGTTGAAAATTGTTAAAATGACACTTAATTAAAAGTGGAGGGAGTATATTTTTACAGATAATAATAGTAGCATTAATTTTCTTAAACAGCTTTTTTTTAACCATCCATAGTATTACTTGTGTATCGAACAAGTTACATAATGTACTTTTTTTTTTCTAATGAATCATCCAAAATTAAAATAAATAATGAGGAGATCAAAGTCATGTTGTCGGTCCTATTAAAAATTCTCCAGAAATTTATGAATTATTGCCAATTAATGAAGGCTGAAAATATCAGTGACATCACCCCCACCCTACGATTACCCACCCCCACCCACACCTCGCGCGCAAAAGTATAACTACCAATTTATATGATTAAAATATCCTCATAAATAAGGCATTGATTCTAATACATTCATGGCAAAAATCATCATAAAAATATAAATAAATCACACAAAATCAACCATATATATACAAGATATAGTATTGAAATTGTGTTTACTTATATAAAAGATTTACTACTCCACATAACACCAAATCTAGGCACACTTGGGATGTAAATCATGAAAAATACTCCCACAATCCTAAGCTAAGTGCTATATTTATTGTTTACACAATTCTAAAAAATAATATAGTATTCCGTATTAAATAAATAGTGAAGAGAAAATGTAGAGAGAGTACAAAATAGAGAAAATAAAGGAATATAAAAGAGAAGGTAGAATACTTGATATATTGGGACATTTTATAATAATCTACAAAAATTTTTTTTTTATTTTATTCATAAAAATTTATAAAAATACTCATCAAAACATTACTCAGTTAACCTATATTTTACACTTTAAAAAAATGTGTGTAATCCTAAAGTGCAAAAACTCTGAGGAAGAAACTTATATAATACTTTCTCCATTTTTTAATTAAGTGTCACTTTATCTTTTTTAATATTTTTAAAATAAGTGTCAATTTATATATTTTTTAATTTTGACAATTTTACACTTATGAATATAGTATAGCATAAATCATGAAAAAACCTTAATGACCACGTTTTTTATTAAAGAAAAATTGAATATTAAAATTATTTATCATTAATGAAGGATAAAATAGTATATAATTTAATATCTTAATTTGTGAGGGATTAAAAATTAAAGGGTAAAAGTTAATAGGATGAAATGAAAAAGGAAAAAAAAAATCGAATTTTGCCTAAAAATAAATAGTGGAGAAGATTATAAAAGTTGAAAATATCTCCACACCTTAATTAGTGACCTTACCATACCCAATCCCCACGCGCGTAAAAATTGGAGTCCAGCTCAGCTAGAGAGAGAAAATACTTTTCGATGTTTCCATATACAAAATTAGTTTCCTCTTTTCTTTTCTTATTACCGTGTGAAACCTAGCTGCTGCTTCCTTCCTTCCTTCCCCCCCTTTTCTCGCCCTATAAGTTCCTTCCTTCATTCAGCCACCATTCCCCAGATCTCACTCCAGCGCATGTCTCACAGACCTCATTATTCCTCTATTGCTTTCGCCCTCCTTTCCCATCTCCTGGTCTCCAGTGAGATGTTCTCTGACTCTAAATCTTCTTATTCCCATTGAATTTATTTTTCCCATTCTCTTTTTCGATCTGTTTCATCCTTTTTCCGATTGATCTAATATGGGCGTCAAGGGATTTGTCGAAGGGGGAATTGCCTCCATCATTGCAGGTTGCAGCACCCACCCCCTAGATTTAATCAAGGTCCGTATGCAGCTCCAGGGCGAAGCCTCCCCGGCGACGGCCGCAGCCCCGTCGCAGGCACAAACCGTCCGCCCTTCCCTCGCCTTCCACCCGACCGCCACTCCGGCAACGGCGGCAGCCCAGAACATCCACGTCACTCCTCCACGAGTAGGCCTCCTCTCCGTCGGCCTCCGGATCGTCCAGCAAGACGGCCCCGCAGCCCTCTTTTCCGGCGTCTCCGCCACCGTCCTCCGCCAGACACTCTATTCCACCACCAGAATGGGCATCTACGACATCCTCAAAACCAAATGGACAGATCCAAACACCAACAAAATCCCTATTACAAAGAAAATCGTCGCTGGCCTAATCGCCGGCGGAATCGGCGCCGCCTGTGGAAACCCCGCCGACGTCGCTATGGTCCGTATGCAAGCCGACGGCCGCCTCCCGGCGGCCCAGCGTCGCAACTACAAGAGCGTTATCGACGCAATTTCTCAGATGACTAAAAACGAAGGAATCACAAGTCTATGGCGGGGTTCGTCGCTAACGGTGAACAGAGCAATGCTCGTGACGGCGTCGCAGCTGGCGTCGTACGATCAGTTCAAGGAGACGATTCTGGAGAAGAATTTGATGAAGGATGGACTTGGGACCCACGTCACCGCCAGCTTCGCGGCGGGGTTTGTCGCGGCGGTGGCGTCGAATCCGGTGGACGTGATTAAGACGCGTGTGATGAATATGAAGGTTGAGCCGGGTGTGGCGCCTCCCTACTCCGGCGCAATTGATTGTGCGATGCAGACGATTAAAGCGGAGGGGCCCATGGCGTTGTACAAAGGATTTATTCCGACGATTTCGCGACAGGGGCCTTTCACCGTTGTTCTGTTTGTCACTCTTGAACAGGTCCGAAAATTGCTTAAGGATTTCTGAAAACAAGTAAATCTATCTACTTGTATTTTTTATTATTTACATATCATATACTCCGTATTAATTTCTACTAAACATTATTATGATTACTACTGATTAGCTTAATGGAATTATCTTTTTATTATTTACTGTCTCTTGATCTAAATATTGCGTGACGTTACGTTTTTCTGTTGATTTTTGCTCAAGTATTGGAATTACGTATTCTCAGAAAACAACATCTTTGTTTATTCCGGATTAATACCGTAAAAAGACAAATGTAGAGGATCTCGTATTTATTTCCCAAATTGTGTGAAAGTGAGTTTGATGTACTAAAAAAAACTTAAAAGAAATCAATTTTAGTAGAATAATGCAATTATAATTGCGCTGGGCAAATCAACTGAAAAAAAAAAAAAGCTTGGACTGGTCTCTCCTGCCAAAGTCCACGAAAACAGAAAATAAAATACTCTTAAAATATGCTTGAAATGAGCAAATAAATAGTGATACTAGTGGACTCTTAATTTTTTTTAATATGCACTGTAACGTAAAGGAAATTGATTAAAATGACAGAACGTTTGAGTTTGAAAAGATTTATTCAATCTGTCCTATTAATTCCTTTTTATTACAACTTGCATGATACCAATAGGTTTGACATTAGTAATCTAATAAATAAATGGAGTTTGTTCCTCCATAAAAGTTCTTACAATTGTGAAGAATGTATTTACTACTATTGAACAAAGATCGGAGGCGGGACTCGTGATTAGGGGGTGAAGGGGAGTATGAGAGTATCTAAACATAAGGCCATCTTCAACCACAAACTTTCAAATGAAGATTTCTAGACTTTAAGATACATTTTTTCACACTCTATTTTAAAAACCTTCTCCAACCATGAAACTCTATATCTTACTCTATTTATTATTTTAATCATTTTTAATATATTACAATTATTAGATAATATATTTATCTTCGTATTTAAATTAATTTATACAATTAAATATTCAATTAGTAAATTAAATTATAAATTAAATATTATTAATTTTATCAAAATCATAAAATGTAAATAAACTTGTAGTTTTCAAATATTACTTTTATTTAAATATAAAATTACGAAACATATAATGACGTAAAACGATACATGTGAGTATAATATAATACAACACGATTACACTTATTACGCTTAAAATAGAATAAATAACACTAACAATCTTGTGTAATGTATTTCATATTTAATATATAATGTATATTTTATTGTATTTTACGTTATTTTTTTGTAGGTAATAATAATACACAAAAAAAAAAATTAATTAATTACACAATTAAAATTAAATTATAAATTAGTATAACAATAGAATTGTAATTATATTTAATAAATTATTAATATAGAATTGTAAATATTAATAAAATAATAGATATAAAATATAGAGTTTTGAATAGTAAACTTCATATATAGAGTTTACTATTCAAAACTCTATTTCAAAATTTCAAAATAGAGTACCGTTGGAGGGAGCAAAACTCTATAAATGAAGTTAAACTTGATTTATAGAGATGCGTTGGAGATGGTCTAATATATTAGTATATTATATTTACATTAAAATTCATTAATATAAACGGTTAAGTTTCTTGAACATATTAATATAACTTTAATTTGTTAGACTAATATATATATATATATATATATATATATATATAAAATGAACATCAAAGTTGACATTGAGTTGCAATAAAAAAATATATTCTTTTTTTTTTAAAAGTAAACTCTAAATTGATTATATATTTTTTTAAAAAAATTGATCTAAATATCAAAATAAATCCTGTTTTGAATAGAAAAAAATCACTCAGTGGCTCTCATAACTAATATGAATTTGAATAATTAAAATATTACTTTAGAAACTCTAACCATATAATATCTAAAATATTATATTTAAGACAATTGCTTAGGTGTACCAGTTACATGTATGTAACTGGCTATTTACCCTCATCTTTTAATAAATTCACACTCCCTTTTTTTAGGCACTCCATTTTTTTAGACACTTATGTGTACAAGTTTAATGTAACTAAATTCAATTTTTTACATGGGTTATTAGTTATTTACTTTCTTTTTTATTAATTTCACCCCCAAATTTTTTAAAAGAAAAATACATGTAAAATACTATATTACCATTTTATCAATTAAATTAAAATACAACTCATTAAAATTATAATTATACACCGACTATCGATTCACCAATGAATCACCACGAAGTCAAATATTATTCTATTTTTTTAACTTTTAAAAAATAAATATAAAAACATAATGAATATTAAAAAAATATGAAACTCAAAAATAAAATTATGAAATAAAATTTCCAGGTTTTTTTTTTCAAAAAATGACCAAAATTTAGGGAAAAAATACAAAAAAAAAATTGAAAAAAAAACTAAACTAAAAAAAATCAATTTTTTTTCTAATTTGGGTATAAATGTATGAATATGACATGCTCACTTTCTAGTTTTAATCTGATTTATAATAACTAAGATTATTTTGTTATGTCTTCAGTATTTCTAAAATGATATCGGGTTTGTTACAAGTTTTTTAAGGTTGTATATTATTTTTTAAAACTAATTAATAATATAATCTAATTGAGAAATAAAATTTATATTTAGAAACTTAAATGAGTTGAGAATTGGGGAAGAAACTAGCATAATATTGCATCAGCTTTATTATTTTCTTCGGGGTCATCGTCATGTTGATGCATTCATATGTTTATTGAGTGTGATCGTATCTATTAATTGAATTGCGTGTTCAGTGTGATTCATTCTTACTTTTGTTTTTCTTACTAGTTAGTTAATATCATTTTTTTAATATTGATGTATTAATTTGCATGGTATGCCTGGATTATAAATGTGTTAAGTTATGTATTTTTTGTTAAATATAAATATTAGTTTAAATACGATATAGTATTAGTACGCCTATGATATAGTACTAGTTAATATATTGTATAGTACTATAGATTAATGTGGGTATAAAAATATTACGGAGTATTTAATATATGAACTAATACTATACAATATTTGAATTTATACTATATTATATTTGAACTAGTACCATAGAGTATGTGAACTAATACTATACATAGAGCCGGCAATTTGGGCCCGACCCGATGGGCCGGCCCGGCCAACCCGAAACCTAGTATGGACTGGGCTCTAAAATTAGAGGCCCATATAAAACTGGGCCTATGTGGCCCGACCCGATGGGCCCGATGGGCTAGGCTGAATTTGGCCCGCCGGCCCATGGGCAGCCCATTTGGCCCGATTAATTTTTTTTCTTTAGACAAATAAATAATTAAAATAAGTAAAGTACATTATTTTTAAATATTATTGTGTTTTTTATTTTATTTTGACTTTGAAATTTGAACTTATGAATTATTTATATAGTGTAATGTTATACTTTATGACCGTTTATGAATTATGTATAATTAATACATTAGTAATATATATTTTTAATTATAATTTTTGCTAAAAATATTATTTTTTGAAAAATATTTCATGGGCTGGGCCGGCCCGCTAGCCCAGCGGGCTAGGGTGGGCTCAAATTTTATAGGCCCGACTAATTTATGGGCCGGCCCGACCCAGCCCACGAACATCGCTTGGCCCGATGGGCTAGGCTGGGCTGGGTCGGGCGGCCCGATTTGCCAGCTTTAACTATACAATATCTGAACTAATACTATACTATATTTGAACTATTACCATAAAATATGTGAACTCGAAACTCGAAAAAATTAAAACATGTACCAATATAAGATAATATTATACTGTATATGAACTAATATGTACGGTACTGCATATTAACTAATAATATACCATAATACTTATCAACGATTATCATAACACTTATAAACTAAAAATTATATTCATAAAAAATTAAAATAAAGTGATTAAAAAATGAAAGTTCAAATGAAAAAAATAATTAAACAATGTAAAATGAAGTGAAATTTGTAAGGAATGAAGTAAAATTTTAAAAGGATAAGGTGAAAATTATACACCAATTAATTAAAGTAAAATAGTGCCAATAAAATTGAACACTTGCCTAAGAGAGGTGAGAGTTTTATTTTTTAAAACAAATTATTATTATACTATTTAATACTTAAAAAAACAATTAATATTATTTTTAAAATTTTTTTATTAGACTTTAAAATTTTAGAATAATTATTTATGACATAAAAAGAAAGTACGTTAAAAAAATTATCATTTGAAACACAAATGATAAACAGGAAAAAAAATAAATTTAAAAAATAATATTAAAAAGATAAATATAAATATCAATTGAGTAAAATAAAAAAATAAAATTTTAAAAAATTAATGGAGTATTATTTTTTAATTATAAAATAAAAAAAAATTAATTGAAGTAAAAAAAAGGCCCATGAAAAAATGTATGTGTTAAATTGATATAGTAAATGGGTCATGTGTTATTGGATTGGATATAGTAAATGAGTCATGTGTTATTTGTAATAGGATATTGGATTGGATATAGTAGTTACATATATTGGATTGGATATAGTAGTTACATACATGTAACTGGTACACAAGAGTGCAACTCTATATTTAATGTTATTATTTTTATGTTACATACATACACATAAGTTAATTCACTTATTTATAAAATTATATCTTAAAATTCCATTTATTATACTCCCTCCGTCCCTCTATAAGTTTCCCACTTTCCTTTTATGGATGTCCCACTATAAGTTTCCCATTCCATTTTTGGCATATTATTTTCTCTCTCTCAATCACATCACTTCTACTTTATCTATTATTTTATCATACTTCATCTAATACATATCTATTATTTTCTCTCTCACCATCACATCACTTATTCTTTATCTATTATTTTATCATATTTCTTAATCAAAACACCCAAAAAAAAGGGGAAGTTTATAGTGGGACGGAGGGAGTAATATTTTTTAAAAAAGAATGTACAGTAAGTATGAAAGTTAAGTTGAGACGGAGTGAATATAAGGATATATATATAAAGGCACTAACTTAATACACCTAGGTGGCAGTGAAAACTGGAAACACGCTATATTAAAATCCTTCAACCTGTTTTTGAACCTAGTAGGTAAGCAACCATTCGAAGTGAAATAATAGCATGTGTAATAATTTTCAAAAGAAATAATGGACTATCGAAATTCATTCCCAACTGGACAGGCTTTAACTAATTAATACATCCGACAAATGTTAAACTATATAACTGTCCCCACAACTTTTTATTTGATTAAAATGAAAATATGTATTTTCTTTTATTTTTCCATAATATATACCTTCATGTTCCGATTAAGTTATATTTTGTATAAATTTTAAGAAATATACAACTAGATAGTTGGGTAATTCTTACAGTAGTCAAATTTTACAAAGTGACTACGTAGTCATTTTGTCGAATCGCGCCACGTGGCGTCGTATACGTCGTAACGACCTGCTACCCGTTATACATGTTTAAGTTAATTAAATCATTTTTTAAATAGTATTTTATTATTTACTATATTACCCTTCTTTAATATAAAAAAATTAAAATTTATCGAAAACAGAAAAATTACTACTCTATCATTTTTAATACAAATTTAATTATTAATTCAAAAATGAATTAAACTCAATAAATAAAAACAATTTAATTAAATAAATTAAATTCTAAATTGAAGAATCATTTGAATCGAACATCTATCTTCTCCACCAAATATGACCTCACTGTCTTCTCCCCCAAATCGGACCTCACTCTTTCTTCCCAAAATCTCTGCGGCTCATTCTACACTCCTCTCCTCCATGTGATTAGCTCCGGTTTTATTTGGGAATTTGGCGATATAGTTGCTCAGGCCGTCACTCACTCCACCGGAAAGTTGCCCCAAATCAGTCGGCGGCTGGCAGGCGGCGGATGATAGCATACGGCGAATGATGGGTCACAAAGAGAAAAAAAACCATGAAATTGAAAACGCATGTATTAGATAGGTTTTAATGAATTTGTTTAAGTTTTAATTTGATTTTTTTTTGTTAATAAATTAATTTGATTTATTTTTTTGTTATTAATTTTATTAATAACATAAGGGTAAATATGTAATTTTAACATTACATATTTTAATTACATTAATAAATATAATAAATTATTTTACTGTATAAGGATATAAATGTAATTTTACAATAATATATTTTAATTAATTTTGTTGGGAATAAAATGAGATATGTTTTGATTGTATACCAAAACCCCCTGAGACATGCCTAAGTCAAGTTGAGTATGTTCTAGAAATGTTAGAACATATAGTATAAAGGCTAGATGAGGAGCTAATATGTTAGGTAGCTCTTAGATGATTAGATGCACAAGTTGAGGGGGAACATATGTTTTAAAGTCCATCAAGAACAAGTCCCCTCAAGGCTCAAACTCTGGATACAACACTATGTCTTTTGAAGACTAACTATGCTGATCAGGAGAGTTGTCCAGAGGAGTTGTCTCAGTACAAGAAGTCAAGATCAAGTGCTCTGAAAGCTTGAGGTCAACTATGCTGAAGAAATAGAGACAAATACACCCTAAGGAACTACAAATCAACATGCTAAGATCACCTTGAAGTGAAGCAAAGGGTATGAGCCAAGTCATCTGAAGAAGAGCAAGCCAACCTTGCTGATAAGCAAGACTGCTGATAGTGATAAGGAGAGTTGTCCAAATGATGAGGAATGTTGTCCTATCAATGGAACAACCTTCAGAAGCTATGTCCAAGTCTTAACAAGAGAATCTGAAAGTCAGACATTGGGAAGAGTGCTGCAGAATGAAGACAAAGTCTTAACAACCGTTTATTTTCCAAATGAGGACATGTCACTATCAAGATTCTGTCTTCTAAGTTGAAGAACTGAAAGAAGACATTTATGGACATTTGGGGCTGCCTCTCCAACGGGCAAATCCTTCATTTGTCTATAAATACAGAAGTGTGAAGACCATTTGAAAGCACCTCAACACAATCCAACATTGACAAGAACTCACAAGCAAGAGTGCTTTCTAGATTTCAAAGACTATCTTAGTCTTCACTCACTTCTTCTAAGCTGAACTACATTGTATATCCATCCATACACAAGCTTAGAGAGACATCCTATCCTTATACACTGATCTTCATTGTAAAGGATATCTCATTAGTTGGAACCTTACTTCAATCCTCATATCTTTCAAGAGTGAAAGTGAGAAGGTTGTAGTAGTAGAAGTGGTAGGAGCTGACTGTTGAGAGAAGAACAGTTCAGTTATGAGTTGAGAAGAGGGTACTAGGACTCTAGACATCCTAGGGATCAATTCACCAAGGAGTGGTGTTATTGATCAAGTGCACCTTGGCACTATAAAATAAGTTAATTCCAAGAGCGAATGAATTATCCTGTTCAATCAGGGAAAGTGGATGTAGGAGCTTGAGTCTCTGAACCACTATAAACTCTTGTGTTGATTTACTTTCAAAGAACTTTCCCACATTCAATACTGCACACAAAACTGGTCTTTCAAAGGATAAATATTCAAAGACTGTGCAAAACTGATTTGGACAAGTTCCCTGAAACAGGACTGTATTGAATTGACTAAGTGATTTCAGAAACTAAAGGAGTCTAAACTAAAAGGGCCAACCACTATTCCGCACATATATAACTCCCCTAGATAGTTATTCAACTAAGTACTCAATAGTACTTAGTAGATTGATTATCTTAGAAGAGTTAATAATCTTCAGCAGAGTTGTCCAAGACAACCTTGCTGAGCTCTGGTTTGATCAAGTTAGAAAAGAATTTGCATACAAGTGTATTCCCCCCCCCCAATACACTTGTTATATACTCCTTTCAGGACCAACAAGTGGTATCAGAGCAGGGGTTCAAAGACCATTGCTTCTGAAAAGCCATCTTGGTTTTCAAAATCATATATTTGGTGTGGTCACTGAACTGATCTATCTGAAATCCTATAAATTGTTGACTAACTGTTTATTCTTGAGATATGGCCAACAACAATGCTGCTGTTCCACCTCCTGCTGTCCAAGGATTGGACAACATGGCCACAAATCCAGTCAACCACATTTCACATCACAAATTGCCCATGTTCTCAATAGACAATTATGATTTCTGGAAAATCAGAATGAGGGCTCATCTTGCATCTTTGCATACTGATATGTTAAGAGTGATCACAAGAGGTCCTTTTGTGTTCACCTTTGTCAATCCCAGAGTCACTGAGGCTCAAAGAGCAGATATAAGGGAATTGATTACCAAAGATGAAGATGACTTCACTGCTGATGAAAAGAGGAAAGATAATTTGAATTATCTTGCCATGAACACCCTCTACCAAACAATTCCAGATGCAATCATGGGAAGGGTCTACCACTGCACAACTGCCAAAGAGATTTGGGATACTCTTGCAGAAATGTGTGAGGGTACTGAAAAGATTAAGGAGAATAAGCTCCAAGTGGCAGTGCAGAAATTTGAACAGTTTGCAATGGAGTCTGAGGAGTCCATTGATAAGTTTGCTGGTAGATTCACTGATGTGATGAATGAGATCAACTCATTGGGCAAGGTCTACACCAAGAGAGAAGTTGGATTGAAGATCTTGAGGAGTCTCACTCAAAAGTGGGATGTCTATGCTGTAATGATGCAAAATACCAAAGATCTCTCCACCATGTCCATGCAACAAATCTTCTCAGAACTCAAAGCTTATGAGTTCGACCTCAATAGAAGAAAGCCTGTTGAGGAACCTTCAAATCCTACTAAGGGAGTGGCATTCAAAGCCAAAGCTGCTGAACCAGAAATGCAGTCCACTCCAAGATCATCAAATTCAGTCTCAAAGACTGAAATGAAGGAAGAACTAGCCTTGATGGCTAGAAGGTTTGAAAAGCTAAATTCAAGGTTTGGTAGATACAAGAAATTCTACCAGGACAACAAATTCAGGAGAAGGTACAACTCTCCTGAAGATCAGGCTGAAGCCAAAAAGCCTGAAGAGAAAAGATCAGAGGACAAGTACTCTGATAGGAGAAGGTCCAGTAGAGCTGAACCTTCATCATCAAAAAGAAGAGAAGAATCAAAGAAAGAAGATGATGAAGATCTGTGCTATAACTGCAAGAAGAAAGGGCACTTCCAGTATGATTGCCCTGAATTGAGCTCTAAGGAGAGAAGAGAAAGGCAAGCTAAAAGAGACAGAAAATTCACCAATAGAAAGGCCATGATGGCTGGTGAAGAATCTGATAGTGCTGAAAGCTTCAACTCTTCTGATGGACTGTTCTCCAACAGTGATGATGATGATGATGTCTGCAACATGGCTCTTGAGGATGATGAGGTATCCTCTACTTCTAGCTCACCATCATTCATCTCACAAAACAATAGTGAGGTCAACTTGAAGCTTTCCCTTGGAAAGTTGATGGAAGATTTCACTATGCTACAAGAATTTCATGATAATTGTGTGAGAGAAAATGAAAGATTGGCCATTGAACTTGCCAAAAACTCTGAGGCAGTTGTTGATGTCAAGTCTACTGAGTTGTATCAACAAGTCTTGAGAGAGCTTGAGGAAGCAAATCTCAGGATAGTTGACCAACAAAAGGAGATTGATGATCAACTTCTCTCTCAGAAGAGAAAAGATTTTGAACTTAAAATTCTAAATGCCAAGTTTGAAAACCTCTCACATGAATATGACATTCTTAAATCAAGTGAAGAGAGCCTGAAATTAAAGATGTCTGCTCTGAAGAAATCCTCTAGAGCAATAGAGGAAATTCAGAGTTATCAAAGACCTATGGCTCAAAGAAGTGGATTAGGTTTTGATCCATTTGAATCTTCACCTTGTCTTAGTGTTGCTTCTGTGAGTAACACTAAGAGAATCTTTGTTAAATCAGTGGCACAAACTGAAAATGAAGTGATTCAGCCACTGAACAAAGGAAAGGGCAAAATGGATGATCTGCCTACTCAAGTGCTTCAGGAGATTAGGCCAAAACCAAAGGAAATGGCCAAAGCTCCTGAACATAAGAGGAATGTTGCTCAGCAGAGTAGACCCAATGGAAGGGCAACTCTTCTGAACAATGTTCAGAGGAATTATCCAAGGTATAATCAGCCTAGGCCAACTCTACTGAGAAAGCCTCAGCTGACTAGACCTAAGGACAATTACCCTCAAAGGCAAAATAAAATGAGACAACCAAAACCCTTCATGCCAAAGGGTAATGGTCATAAGAATGCCTTTCCTCAAAGATTCCCTCAAGTTGCACAAAGAACTCAAAAGTTCAGGAGACTTGAGAACTCTCCTAAAACTTACAGAGTTAACACATTCACACACACTTTCCCCAAGGCATTTAAGGGAAAGACAATGTATGTAGATGCTAGAGGAAGACAACTTAGCCACCTTGAATCAATCAGGGTTATTAGGCAAGTGTGGGTTCCTAAAGGTACAGCTAACCACTCAGGACCCAAAACTCAAAGGGTACCTAAACCAATCTAATTGCAGGTACCAATGGGCCACAAGAAGAGGAGCATGAGCAAAAAGTCAGCATGGTACCTTGACAGTGGATGTTCAAGGAACATGACTGGAAACAAGGAACTCCTCACTGATTTTATTGAAAAAGAAGGCCCAAATGTCACATTTGGAGACAGCTCACAAGCAACTACAAAAGGTTATGGTACTTTGATGATTGGTAACATCAAAGTATCCAATGTGTCTTATGTGGCTGGTCTCAAATATAATCTCCTAAGTATCAGTCAATTCTGTGATAAAAATTTCAATGTTGAGTTTTCTAGTGGAAAATGCTTAATCAAAGATAAGGCTCAACAAATTCTATTGACTGGAACTAGGAAAGGGAATGTGTATTTTGCAGACTGGGACAAGTCTACTGATGCTGCATGCTTCATTGCTAAGAGTTCTAGTGAACAAAGTTGGTTGTGGCATAAAAGATTAAACCACTTGAACTTCAAAACAATGAACAAAATTGCTAGAAATGCATTAGTTAAAGGACTGCCTAATGAGGTTTTCATTAAGGAGCATGTTTGCAAACCATGCCAAGAAGGAAAACAGATTAAAGCCTCATTTAAGGGAAAACCAGTCATCTCTACTGAAAGGGTACTTGAACTCTTACATATGGACCTATTTGGACCAGTTACCCCTGCAAGCATAAATGGTAGAAAATACACATTGGTTGTAGTAGATGACTTCTCTAGGTTCACATGGGTAGTATTTCTCCTTAATAAGAAGGAAACTCAAGTCAAACTGCCTGAACTACTAAAGAGATTGTCAAATGAGAAAAGCCTTAGCATTATCAAGATAAGATCTGATAAAGGCACTGAGTTCATTAATTCATACATCAATGAGTATTGCACATCTAATGGAATAGCTCATGAAACCCCAGCAGCAAGAACTCCCCAACAAAATGGAGTTGCAGAAAGAAGGAATAGGACCTTAAAAGAAGCTGCTAGAACCTTAATTGCTGATTCAAACTTACCTAAGAGGTTTTGGGCTGAAGCTATAAACACTGCATGCCATACTCAAAATAGATGTTTGATCACTAAGGGGCAAGGCAAAACCCCTTATGAACTCTGGAAAGGAAGATTGCCTAAAGTGTCATACTTTCATATTTTTGGTTGCAAGTGTTTTATTCACAATAATGGGAAAGAACAGCTGAAAGCCTTTGACAGCAAAGCTGATGAAGGAGTATTCCTTGGATACTCTCAAATCAGTAGAGCTTTCAGGGTCTACAACAAGAAAACTCTTATTGTGGAGGAAACACCTCATGCTGTGTTTGATGAATCTATTCATGAGTTCAGAAATAAGAACTTGGATTCAGAAGAAATCACACAGAGGACAACCAGACTGAGCCTAAAAGACAAAGACACTGAATTCATAGAAGTTGTCCAAGCCAACCTACCTGAAAAACTCCCATTGGACAACAATCCTGAAAGCAACCCTCCTGAGGCAAATCCCACTGAAAGGAATGGTGAACTGAATGATCCAATCCCAGTTCACATCCAGGTAACAACTACCAATGAAGAAGCAGTTACTGCTGAGGTAGTTAATGGATTAAATAATCAAGGGGGAACTTAAAATGTTGAAAATGTAAATGTCCCTGACATTGAGGACAACACCCCTGATTATGATCCTGAATTAGATCCTGCATTCAATTACCCTGAATTTTATGATCAAAATGACTCAACTTCAGTAGAGGACAACTCTTCTGAAGAGATCAGAAAAAGAAGGACTTGGTTGTCTGACCATCCTACTGATCTAATACTTGGTGACCCAAGTATAGGAGTCAAAACAAGGAGATTTCATGGTGAAAGTGCTCTTTTCTGTTGTTTCTTGTCAGAGCAAGAACCAAGTGACATTGAAGAAGCACTTCAAGATGCCAACTGGATCACAGCCATGCAAGAAGAACTGAATCAATTCACCAGAAATGAAGTATGGGAGCTGGTGGATAGACCTTCACATCAAGATGTTATTGGAACAAAGTGGGTGTTCAAGAACAAGAAGAATGAAAATGATGTGATTGTCAGAAACAAAGCAAGACTTGTGGCAAAAGGCTATTGCCAACATGAAGGCATTGACTATGATGAGACATTTGCACCTGTGGCAAGGCTAGAAGCAATAAGGCTCTTTCTAGCCTATGCAGCCCACAAGAGGTTCAAGGTATACCAAATGGATGTCAAGAGTGCCTTTCTGAATGGAGTCTTGAAGGAAGAAGTCTATGTGGAGCAACCACCAGGTTTTGAGGTTGGAAACCAAGTTTACCGACTGAAGAAAGCTCTGTATGGACTCAAGCAAGCCCCTAGGGCTTGGTATGATACACTGTCACAATTCCTCTTGGATCATGGATTCACCAAGGGAACTGTGGACAGAACTCTCTTCAGAATCTCTTAAGGAGAGGACATCTTGCTTGTCCAAATTTATGTGGATGACATAATATTTGGTTCTCCAAATGAAAAGCTGTGTGAGAAGTTCTCCAAGCTAATGCAAAGCAAGTTTGAAATGTCCATGATGGGGTTGATGAACTTCTTTTTGGATCTTCAAGTCAAGCAATCAAAAGAAGGAATCTTCATCAACCAAGCTAAGTACACCAGAGAAATGATCAAGAAGTTTGGGTGTGCTACTAGCAAGCCAGTAAGGATCCCAATGAACACAAATTGGAAGATGGATCCTGATGAGAGTGGTGTGTCAACCAACTCCACTGAGTATAGAGGAATAATTGGTTCACTTCTCTATCTCACTGCCAGCAGACCTGACATCACCTTTGCAGTAGGTGTTTGTGCAAGGTTCCAAGCAAATCCTAAGAAAAGCCATCTTGAGGCTGCTAAGAGGATTTTGAGGTATCTCAAAGGCACTGAGAACCTAGGCCTTTGGTACCCTGCTGATGACAACATTGAGTTAACTGGCTACTCAGATGCTGATTATGGAGGTTGCAGAATTGATAGAAAGTCCACTTCAGGGACATGTCAATTCTTAGGCAACAAGCTCATATCTTGGTTTTCCAAGAAGCAGAACACAGTGGCTACTTCCACCACTGAAGCTGAATATGTTGCAGCTGGAAGTTGTTGTGCTCAGATCCTATGGTTGAGACAACAACTAAGAGACTACAAAGTCAACTCTACTGAAGTGCCAATATTTTGTGATAACAACAGTGCAATTGCTATATCACAAAATCCTGTCTTGCACACAAGATGCAAACATGTGGACATCAAGCATCACTTCATTAGAGATCACGTGGAGAAGAAGGACATAAAGTTGGTCAAGATCCATACAGATCATCAAAAAGCTGATATCCTAACAAAGTCACTTGCTGAGGCAAGGTTTCTGGAGCTATCAGCAGAGTTGGGTTTACTTGATCCAGGGAAGTTGGACAAGTAAAACTCATGGAAGTTAAGGGGAAGTATGAAAACTAAAAGAAGCTTCAGCAGACTTGGTCAAGTCTACTGAGGTACAGAAGAGATGATCACAATTGTTCAGGACACTTGTCCATTAAAACTCAGGACTCTTGTCCACATCTCTTCAGGACACTTGTCCTTGTAGGGTCAGATAAGTTGTCTTGACTATCAAACTATTTCCTTGGTTTGATAAGCACCTATTTTGGGTAATCATTGTCTACCTTGATACCTGTCCCAATTACAGATATCATCTCTGTGGGATTTAATTTGTCCCTCACCCAAAAGGTCGCTTTCCATGCATTAAATGCCAAGATTTAACTCTTGTTTGCATTACACTTTTCAAGCCATGATCTATCTCGAAAACTCCCCAACCATTAACTAATATTAAATACCTTCCACGTTTTGAATAAAACCAATAACTCACTGTTACATTGGTTTTTAACCATTGGATCAAAACTGGCCAACTCCCCTGAAATTCATCCTGGCCGTCCAAGTGTGTTTTTCCATTTTTGACAACCGTTAAAAATACACAAATCTCACCAACTCATTGACAAACATTCTTTTTAGAATATTCTCAAGTCTTAAAACTCCCCCACACACTCTTCTTCCCAAGCATTCGAAACCCTAACTCATTCTCTTCAAACTCTCTCAAAACTCTCTCATTTTCACCTCTGTAACCTTCAATGGCCCCCAAAGTTAGACCAGAGATGATCATAGATTTCTCCAACAAGGCTCTAGACCTTGATTTTGGATACTTGAGCAACAAGAACAACCTTCACTTTGAGCCCATAGTATCATTCACAAGTGAAGACCCTGAAATCACTCCAACCCTGAGATGGTTAAGAAGAGCAGGCCTTCAGAAGTTCATGGAGGAAAGGCCAAGCTCTTGCTTGGACAATTACATGGCTGAGTTCTTTGCCTTTCTCAAATGGAGAGGTAAGCCAGAAGATGGTGAAGTTTCCACCAGATTGTCCTATGTGGCTGAAGAAGAGGAGGAAGAGAGATTTCATAGAGTGAAGTTCTCTTCAGAAGATCTTGAAGGAGCTTTTGGATTGCCTTCAGAGGGAAGGAATCCAGAATTTTATGGTGCTGATCATGAAGAGGAGATAGCACAAGAATGGCTCATAGTTCCAGGTCCTATCTCTTCAACACAAAACAAGAAGACTCTCAAGCCAGAATTTCTCAACCTCTTTGAGGTAGTTGCTAAGAGTCTCTTGAGCAATACTGGAAGTTTGGAGCAAGACAGTCATCCAAGAATCAGAATCATGGCTGCAGTAATTGATGCTAGTGATAAAGGCATCAGATTTGATTGGAGGACCTTCATCATATCTGAGATGATGAAGGAAAAGGCCAAGTTTAAAGTGAGAGCCCACAGCAAAGTTGTGCTAGATGGGAAACTCAAGTATTGCACCAGGGCAAGCTTGTTGATTGAGAAGTTGTCCCACTATTCACAGATGCAAACCTTTGCAAAGCCCCTCCCAGCCCAGAAGATTCTGTTCAGAAAGCTCAGCAAGAAAACTGAGCAAAGGAGAATGCTAATGGCCAAACCTGCTGAAGAGATGGTGGAGGAAAAGCCAAAGATGAAAAAGAGGACAAAGGCCAGAATGGTGAAAACAAGGAAAATGTCTCAAATCCCCTCAGAGGAGAAATCAGATGCTTCAACTGAGATTGAAGAAGTTGCTGAAGAGGGAGTAAGTGTACCTTCTGATCATTCAGAAGAGTTGAGGCAGAAATACAATGAGACTAGACAAAAGTCTAAGGGTGATAAGAGGATCAAGGAGGTTGTCCCTGAGAAGGATGGTGAAGGAAGTGGGAGCAGTAGGGCTAGCAAGAGAAGGGCCAAGCCTACTGACAAAGTGTTGGAGCTCCAAGAGGAAAGGTCTCTACAAATCGCTCTAAGAGAGAGCAGAGCTGAAAGCAGGACCAAATCCAAGTCAAGGACCAACTCATCTGGTTCTGGTACTCCAGAATCCAAGGTCCCTGAAGGTCAACCAATGGAGGCCAATATTCCTGAAATTCAGAATCCTGAGCCCAACTCCCCTGAAACCCATATAACTCCAACCAATCAACCTATCACCCCCATCAATCTTACAAAGAGATACTCTCCTGAAGGGAGTGTGCAAAGAAGTGGGATAGATGTGCTAGCAGATATAGCAGTTGATGAGACAAGATTAAACTCTCCCCTTGACTCATCTATGCTCAATTACTCAAAGCAATTAGAAGCTGCACTCTTTGAGCCAACCCCTCCTGAGTAAAGCCCCTTCAGATCCATTGCTCTCAAAAGCAACTGAAGCACCTTCTATTGCACCCAACCCTTCTGAAGCCATCATTCCTGAACTAAACCTTCCTGAAGCCACATTAGGAGAACCCAGAGCCAACTCCCCTATAACCCAAAGTCCCCATTCAAGTGGAGATGAGGAGGAGTATACTTATGAAAGTATGCTCAGAGGAGGAGCCAAGGCTACTGTGGACAGTCTGTACCCACAGCTTGCTGAATTTCCAAGAATTCAGAGGACATTTCATGATCTAAGGATGCTTGTTGATGTAAAAGACAAGTCTATGATGGAGATATCACAAGTCATCCAAGATAAGGGTGCAAACTGGTGGCAAGTGGAGGAGAACAGATTGCTACATTTTGCTGGAGTTTCAAAGACAAGATTTCTCATTGATGAGGAAGTGTTTGCAAAGCTGGTAGCTGATAAGATTAATGAGGAGAGGGAAAAGAAAGCTAAGGGCATCACACACCCTGAAAGTAGCTCTAATGATGATGATTCCCCTGATGATCCCTCAAACCCCTCAAAACCCAACCCTCCTGAAACCCCTCAAGCCATTATTCCTAAGCCTTCTGTATCTGAAAGATTATCCAACCCTCCTAGAACCTATCATAGGAAAGGCTCTGTATCTTCAGAGGTGTTGACCAAGGGTGGTAACACAACCAAAGACACATCTGCCAATGAAGGTTCTTCTGAACCCAAGGCACAGCCTAAAGATGTGGAGGTTCATGTCTTAGAGGCTAGTTTGGTTAAGGCCTATTCAGTGTCAGATGAGTTGGACACTGATCAGCCCTTAATCATTCAGGATGACTCAGTGGCTGTTGATATAAGCACTGTGATCTCCCCACAACTGCCATCTTTGAACCTTGTTGAAGGTGGAGATGCTGCAGGTCTAGGTGAAGGAGTTGAAAAGGAGATGATAGTTGAAAAACCAGAGGGAGTAGAGGATGATAGAGAGGTGGTGATCACTAGGATAGTGAGTGTACCACCAAATGAGGGTGATATAAGTGAGGAAGGGCAGGATATTCTTGAAGTCAAATCTGAACTTCAGGAATCCCTTGATGAGAGGAGGCCTGTTCCTTTAAGTGAGGAAATCCATAATGAAGGAAGAAAAGAAATAGTTGAAAATGAGGAGAAGACTTCTGATGTATCAGAGTCTTATGAAAAAGATATTGAGGGAGATAAATGTGTGTTTACTGACTCATTTGATCTGTCTGATATTGCAGGTATAACCTTTGATCAAATTTTTGCAGATGAACTCTTAACAGATGCACCCATTCAAGTTGATAGTGGATCAGCACAAGCCTTGCTTGGGATGCAATCAGAGAAATTGGATTCCTTGGCTCATCAAGTCCAAACAGCTCATGCAGAAACTTTTGGAGCATTGGATGAGCATGGAAGAACCTTGGCATCTGTAGAAATGAGGCTAACTGGCTCAGAAGATGTGGTGTTACCTACCTTGGAAGCAAGGATCAGTGGAGTTGAGACTGGTCTGCAAACTATCTCCACTGAAGTCATCAAAGCTAAAAACACCATGAGATCAGTTTCAAAGGATGTAAAGAAAGAGCAATCTTTACTAAGAATCAACCACAATAGGAATGTGAAGACATTGAGGTCAGTGGTGAAGAAAGCTCTTGGAAGAAAGACTGCCCTGCAAAGACAAAGAGCTGAAGAGCAAAGGCTAGCTATGGTGAAAGCAGCCTCAGAAAAATTTTCCCAAGAGGTATTGGCCAACATTGCTGAAGGTGCAGTGGTCAACCTCACTGAGCTTCTTAAAGCCCAACTGGATGCATCTCTAAAGGCAACCATGGAGGAGGTTGTCCAACAGAAAATGAAGCCTGTTCTAGCTTTCCTTAGCTTGAGCAGTGATAGGATGCAAAATATACATGATGAGAATGTATATCTGTTGGAGGAGATGAAGTCTCTAACCCAATCCCAATCCTTATTGGCATCTACTATGAGTGAATTGAAGCCTGACTGTTTTGATGCTGCCAAAAAGGGGGAAAGGGAAAGAGCAAGGGTAAAAGGTGCCTTAGTAATTGGAAGCCCAGTCAAAGGGGGAAAGGGTAAAGACAAAGCTCCTGAAGGAAAGGGAAAAGAGCCAGCAGTGCTAAACTTGGAAGAATTGGATGAAGAAGAACAGTTAGCACTTGCCTTGAAAAACTCAATGGCCTCAGCTCAAGAGGAAAGAGTGAGGTTACAGCAAAGGCCAGGTGGTGAGGTGTCTGGTTTGGACAAAGATGCTGAAGGTGTCCAAACTAGAGGAAAGATCAAGAGGGCAAAAGGAAAGAAAAGACAAGTTGAGAAATTCACTGACTTTCCCAACAGCCTTGATCTTCCACCTGAATTCAGAGTTGTTAATGATGAGCCTATCTCAAAGAAGGCCAAAACTACTGAAGAGCCCAAGACTTCTGAAAAAGACAAGTCTACTGAGACTAAGTCCACTGAAGGTGCCAAAGCTTCTGAAGATGTAGAGGAGCTGTATGAAGAAGGCTTTGGACCAGGACCCAAGAAGAAGAAAGTAGTAGTGCTAAATGATCCATCAAAGCTGTTTCATGAAGGGTATGGCAAAGACCCTGAAACTCAACAGAAGCTGGCCATGATGAGGGCCCAAGAAAAGATGGAGTTGATGGATGAAGCACAAAGAGCAAGAGATAAGAGAAGAGCAGACTTCCAGAAGCCAAGAAGGAAGAGAGCAACATATAACAAGATGAAGCCACAACTATTGATCCCAATGGACACCAAATATCCTCACTTGGATAAATGGGTACCAAAACAGCTGAATGACTCATGGGAGGAAGTAAAAAGGGAGTTTGTCTATGATTACTATGTCTTTGACAGATGGAATGGAAAGGATGCCAACTCCACTTTTGCTGAGTTCATGATAGAGTACTACAGAGAACTTTATCAACAATTGCTTGCAGCTGCTGACATTGCAAGATTTGAACTCACTGCCCCCAAGCCAATCATTTACATGCCTCTAAAGCTTGAAGGATGGATTGATCAAGCAAGAATTCTGAGAGAATTCACTGAGATCCTCAAGCTAAACAAGATGGTTCTTGGACCTAAGGGAACAAACCAAGAAGCCATGGCTTTGAAAAGAAGGGTGTGGGCACAATATGGGATGTTGTCACCTCCTGAGGATAATCTTTGAAATGGCTAAGTCTTCTGACCTATCTTGATTGATCAACTATGCTGAAATATGGTCAAGAGTGCTGATGTGGTGTGCTGTGAAAATCTGTTTGCTCTGATATGCTTTGGATTACTCTGATATAAGCATGATTCTCTGATATCTGATGTTTTGCTCTGATCCAAATACTGCTAAGTGTTATTAGTATTTGCTCTGATTCTAAAATTCTAGAAATACTTTGTATAGTGAAATGCTCTGATGTATTTATTGTTGATGATTCATGCTCTGATATGTTAATTTCAACTATCAACATGCTTGTAATGATTTTCTAATGAATGATAGTTGAATTTACTTTGAATCAAGAAACACTCATCTCTCTATGCCTATCTATGAAACCTATGTGCAACATGAATGGTGAGAACACTAACACATTGCTTTTCAGGATAATTGACCCTAGTCATGTCTTCTGAAGATAAATGTAATAGGTGTAACTAAGTCACTTTTGCACAAGTTGTATAGGTTTTGGCATCATCAAAAAGGGGGAAATGGTTGGGAATAAAATGAGATATGTTTTGATTGTATACCAAAACCCCCTGAGACATGCCTAAGTCAAGTTGAGTATGTTTTCTAGAAATGTTAGAACATATAGTATAAAGGCTAGATGGGGAGCTAATATGTTAGGTAGCTCTTAGATGATTAGATGCACAAGTTGAGGGGGAACATATGTTTTAAAGTCCATCAAGAACAAGTCCCCTCAAGGCTCAAACTCTGGATACAACACTATGTCTTTTGAAGACTAACTATGCTGATCAGGAGAGTTGTCCAGAGGAGTTGTCTCAGTACAAGAAGTCAAGATCAAGTGCTCTGAAAGCTTGAGGTCAACTATGCTGAAGAAATAGAGACAAATACACCCTAAGGAACTACAAATCAACATGCTAAGATCACCTTGAAGTGAAGCAAAGGGTATGAGCCAAGTCATCTGAAGAAGAGCAAGCCAACCTTGCTGATAAGCAAGACTGCTGATAGTGATAAGGAGAGTTGTCCAAATGATGAGAAATGTTGTCCTATCAATGGAACAACCTTCAGAAGCCATGTCCAAGTCTTAACAAGAGAATCTGAAAGTCAGACATTGGGAAGAGTGCTGCAGAATGAAGACAAAGTCTTAACAGCCGTTTATTTCCCAAATGAGGACATGTCACTATCAAGATTCTGTCTTCTAAGTTGAAGAACTGAAAGAAGACATTTATGGACATTTGGGGCTGCCTCTCCAACGGGCAAATCCTTCATTTGTCTATAAATACAGAAGTGTGAAGACCATTTGAAAGCACCTCAACACAATCCAACATTGACAAGAACTCACAAGCAAGAGTGCTTTCTAGATTTCAAAGACTATCTTAGTCTTCACTCACTTCTTCTAAGCTGAACTACATTGTATATCCATACACAAGCTTAGAGAGATATCCTATCCTTATACACTGATCTTCATTGTAAATGATATCTCATTAGTTGGAACCTTACTTCAATCCTCATATCTTTCAAGAGTGAAAGTGAGAAGGTTGTAGTAGTAGAAGTGGTAGGAGCTGACTGTTGAGAGAAGAACAGTTCAGTTCTGAGTTGAGAAGAGGGTACTAGGACTCTAGACATCCTAGGGATCAATTCACCAAGGAGTGGTGTTATTGATCAAGTGCACCTTGGCACTATAAAACAAGTTAATTCCAAGAGTGAAGGAATTATCCTGTTCAATCAGGAAAAGTGGATGTAGGAGCTTGAGTCTCAGAACCACTATAAACTCTTGTGTTGATTTACTTTCAAAGTACTTTCCCACATTCAACACTGCACACAAAACTGATCTTTCAAAGGATAAATATTCAAAGACTGTGCAAAACTGATTTGGACAAGTTCCCTGAAACAGGACTGTATTGAATTGACTAAGTGATTTCAGAAACTAAAGGAGTCTAAACTAAAAGGGCCAACCACTATTCCGCACATATATAACTCCCCTAGATAGTTATTCAACTAAGTACTCAATAGTACTTAGTAGATTGATTATCTTAGAAGAGTTAATCATCTTCAGCAGAGTTGTCCAAGACAACCTTGCTGAGCTCTGGTTTGATCAAGTTAGAAAAGAATTTGCATACAAGTGTATTCCCCCCCCCCCATACACTTGTTATATACTCCTTTCAGGACCAACAAATTTAATTTAATGGAAAATACAAATTTATGACACATTACGATAATACATACCGAAAATCTACAAAAGGTAACAGGTCTTCAAGTTTAAGTATTTAGATTAGATTTTTAATGGCTTAAATTAACTGACTACGGTAGTCATTACGACACCCTGACTACATGTAGAAGGTCCCTAGATAGTTTTGAAAAAGAAAAAAGAAAAGGAATATACCATTACTAGAAGTGTAATCCTCTATGTGATAAATGTCTTTTTTTTTACTTTTTTTTTTTAAGGTTTACAAGATCAGAATCAAATACAAAGATATTTTCCAAAGCACCAGATCTTCAAACCAAGACGAATCAAATAGGTGTCGCCATCCACTCCAATCATGAGAAGTGGGGACACGAGTGTACTCATTGCCCAAGAGAAATGCACAGCCCACTATTTTAATAACAAGACAACCCCATACTAAGGTAGTTAATATTGTTATGATAAATAGGGAAAATAAAAGGACAAAGGCCACCAAGCACCAAAAGCCATATCTTTCAAATCTAGCACCACCGCACGGACATAGACAAACTCCACAAAAGGAACTCCACAAGGGACAGGAAGGAACTCCACAAAGGGAGAATAAACTCCCAAAGGGAAAGGAAAAAAACGCAAAAAGCGCCCAGAAAAGCAGAGAGTAAATTACCTAAAGGCAAAAGACATAAAATAACCAACCTAAACTAAGAAAGACATAAATTTAACAACCTAAATTAAGAAAGTAGAAATAGCGGATAAAACAGAAAAATAAACGGGATCAATGGATCGCTCAACCGATTGGCCACCGTAGCGCCATCAGTGAGGGAAGACCCATTGATCCCACTAAAAACGAAACAATAAACTTTTAGATCTGACGTTAAATCTACAAATTTTGTGAACAGGAGAGAGAGTAAAAGAGCTCAACGGGTTGCAGTGCGGCTGCGCTAGTGGCGGTGCGACGGCGCTACAGGTGGTGCGGCGGCGCTATAGGCGGTGCGACGCCTTACTTCTTTTTATTTATTTTATATACCCGATTTCTTTAATCGATCTACAAGGTTGTTTTTGGAGAAGAGGGGTGGGTTGGATATACAAAAAGTGGGCGGTGGTTTTGGTTGGGGTAGTTTTGGCTGATGAGAGAAGGTGGAGAGAATTTTTGTTAGAGAGAGGAAATCCTTCTTTCTATCAACTATATTGAGAACTTGTTTGATAAATGTAGTATTAATTACATGGGTATTCATACATAACTCGTCCTTATAAATTGGAGTCTTTGTTTTAAGTTCGATTGAAAAATTACACTTGCTCCGTCCCATTACCTTGTTAAGCAAAAAATGAGTGTAGAGAGAGAAAGTGTTAGGGGGAGTGCGAGAGTGAGTGTGAGGAGGAGAGAGAGAGATTTTTCTCTAGCCAATAGGCGTCATACCAATAGGAATTGTCAGCCCCATACCCGTTACCCACCATCCAAACCTAAACCTTATTCCAGTTCCAAAGAAACCCTTGCCCATCCGTACCCCAAACCCTCATTTGCCTTACCCAGCCTGAAACCTCCCATTTACCCTAAAGTTTTTATGTCAAACTTCCCGAAGGATTGGAAGGAGATCGATGTGTTCGAATGTATGAGACGTTTTGGCCTTGTGGTTGATGTTTTCATCCCAGACAAGAGGACAAAAGTAGGGAGAAGGTTTGCCTTCGTCAGGGAAGCCAACGTGGTTAGTTTAGCGAAGGAAATAGACAAAGCATGGATTGGAATGAGAAAGATCAAAGCAGCAATTGCGACAACTCTAGCAAAAAGGAATCTTTCGGTTGATCGTTCTGAACCCGTGAATTTCAAAGCGGAAAGAAACCGGAGAGATGGTAGAAGTTTCACTGATGTTATACATCGTCTTTCAGCCTCTCCTAGGGCAAACGATCTAACTTATACGCAGGATGTAGTTTTCGGTTCTGCTAAACCGGAGGATCTAGCTTGGGCCAAAAATTGTGCCGTGGGGACAGTGCACAACGAGGAGTGCCTGGAAACTCTTGAGGAAGAACTGGTGAAAGGAGGTTATAGAAACTTGGAGGTGATTCTGATGGGAGATTTATCGGTACTTTTCAAACCGATAAACGACTCATTGGAATTAGAAAAACTAAAAAGGGATAAAGAATGGAGAATCAATAGGCTTCCTATTTTGAGGCTTTGGGAAACGTCAGATGTGGTGAAAGTGAGAATAACTTGGATTCATATTTTTGGAGTCCCACTTCATGCGTGGAATGAAGATCTGTTTAGGGAGATTGGCAAAATGATTAATATTGATCCAAGGACTTCGCTCAAATCAGATTTATCAAAAGGAAAATTGTGCATCGCTACAAATTGCTGGAAACAGCTCAATGCTTATTTTATGTTAGCAGTGGATTCAGACCAGTTTGAGATTTGGGTTACTGAGGTTGCTGGAGTTGAAGCGTCGCATGCAGTTGGCCATAGAAGGATGCTTGGGGAAGCAGATTCAGAGATTGAATCTTCATCATGGTGGAGTGAGTCGTCAGAACTTATTAGTTCGGGAGAGGAATCGGAGGTGGAGGTTGTTGGTTCTAGGGTTACGTCCTTAGTTGCGGAGGAGGAGGACAGTCAGGAGAGCGCATCGAGAATCGAATCAGATTCTGGAGTTAAGACGGCGGGCTCCCCTCCCAAGAACGTGCCCTCAATTTCCCATAATTTGGGCGGTGCAGTTATTATGGAATCCAACGCGTGTGATGATGAAAGTATTCTGGATAAAGAGGAGAACCACAAGTTAGGAATGTGTGGGCCCAACAGTGGCACTCCAAAGGCCCATTCTTTGATCTAAGCCCAGTCAGCTGGACTTCTAGAGGATGGGAACGACCCAACACATGATGAGCTTTTGGGCTCCGATCCCTTCGACCTCGGGCCCTTAATTGAAAAATCCTTCTAGCCACTCCCTAGGGGAGCCCGTAATATTAACCCTAAGAAGAGCAGAAGAGACGGTTCGAAAGGTAATATCCTTCTGTGGTCATAATTCATTGAGGATATGGATCCTGGTAAGAAAGAAGAGTCTCGAATTGCTGAGTCGGTCAAAGTTAAAAAGAGCAAAAAGGCCAAGAAGAGGGGTAAAAGGAAGACAATGAGTATTTCTGCTCAGGTGGATTCGAATAATCAGAGGAGGGCAGAGTTCTCGATAGAGCTGATCGAAATGGAAACATCCCAAATGTTGGAGGTATGTAATCTCTTGGGGTTCTGTCTTAAGAAGGATGGAGAAATTTTATCCCAAAAATTCATGGAGTTCGAGAAAAAGGTTGCTTCTCTATCCTGAATCAAGAAAGCTACGAGGGATAGTCGTGAACCTTATGATTATTGTTAGCATTAATAGCAGGGGTATGGGTAGTTTGATGAAAAAGGAAAACATCAGAGACTTAATTCTGAAAGAAAAGTTGGATATATTGTGCATTTAAGAAACTAAATGGGAATATGTGGATGTAAAGTTATGTGAATCATTTTTGCCAAATAAGGATTTCGAGTGGTATGCCAAAGGGACTATATGTAATTTTGGAGGTATATTGTGTATATGGAAGAAGTCGATTTTTTCTCCAAAGGATTTCTGGGACGAGGAGGGAGCAATTGCAATTAGAGTCTCGTGGGGCTCCGAGAAAATTGAGGTGTCAATTGTGAACGTTTACGCTCCCTGTGAGAAGAGAAAAAGGATCGATTTGTGGAGACGCGTCTCATACAAAATTCTGGGGAACCCGGACGACAGATGGTGTGTGTGTGGAGATTTTAATTCGGTGATGTATGATTCTGAAAGGAGGAGCTCGAAGGCATCTGGAGTAAATAATTGTGATTGCTCGTTGAGGACGTTTGTTCAAATGGTGAAATTGGTGGATCTCCCTCTTCTCAGAAGAAAGTTCACTTGGTACAAAGATAATGGATCCTGTTGCAGCAGACTCGACCGTTTTCTGGTATCCGAAAGATGGTTGGAAACATGGCCTAATTCTACTCAGGAAGGCCTTATCAAAACCTTTTCGGACCACGCCCCGATAAAATTGAGTATTGAAAAAAAAGAAGGATTGGGGTCCGAAACCATTTCGTTGCGTCAACTGTTGGTTGGAGGAGAAGGATTTTCCTAACATTGTAACAAATGTTTGGAAGTCCCAAACTGTGGTTGTACAAGGTTCGTTTGTGCTTAAGGAGAAATTCAAACAGTTGAAGTTGGCTATTAGAAGTTGGAAAGACTCTTCTGGAAATGATATTAAGAAAATGATAAAGGAAATCGAAGATCAACTCCATAGGCTCGATTGTAGCCTAGACGCAAGGAATTGGGAATCTGAAGAGAAAATGGTTAGAGGCGGTTTGAGAGCTCAATTGGATCAACTCAAAATTAAAGAGAGAACGACATTTTAAAAATCAAGGATTAAATGTCTTCAAGAAGAGGACGCTAACACGAGTTTCTTTCACTCGGTCGTTAGGAAAAATACATTAATGACGTTTGGGTGAATGGTGTTAAAGATATCAGAGAAGGCATTTTCAATCATTTCTGCAACATGTTCTCTAATCAGAATTGGCCCAGACCAAGAGTCGCGGGAATCTCTTGTAAACAGTTACCTGAGACGGCTTATGCAGTCTTAAGCTCGAGTTTCTCGGAGGAAGAGGTAAGAGGTGTTGTTTAGGAATGTGGGAGCAACAAGAGCCCGGGCCCTAATGGGTTTAATTTCTACTTTGTGAAATTCTTTTGGGAAACGTTGAAGAAGGATGTCTTCAAGGCAGTGACCGAATTTCATGCCAATGCAAGGCTTGCAAAGGGTATTAATTCGTCATTCATCACCCTTATTCCCAAGGTTCGAAACCCAACTTCCATCAAAGAGTACATGCCGATTTCGTTAGGGGGATGTGTTTATAAAATTCTTTCGAAGCTGCTGGCCAACAGATTGTCAAGGGTCCTCTCATAAGTTATTTCGTTCAACCAATCAACTTTCATTGGTAAAAGGAACATACTGGATAGTGTTGTGGTGGCAAACGAAATCATCGAAGAAGCGAAGAATGAAAAATCCAGTTTATTCCTCCTGAAATTGGATTTTGAGAAAGCTTACGATTCGGTCGATCACACGTTTGTACTAGACATGTTATCTCTGATGGGATTTAATTGAAGGTGGATAAAATGGATTAAAGAATGTATTTCGACGGCTTTCTCCTCAATCCTGATAAATGGCAGCCCTACAAAAGAGTTCAAGATGGAGAAGGGTCTGAGACAAGGTGATCCTATCTCCCCGTTCTTATTTACAGTGGTGGGCGAATGCCTTAGCATTATGATGGCTAAGGCAGTAGCCGAAAATCAATTCATTCCGGCCATGGTGGGTAAGAAAAGTTGCAAGATTTCACATCTTCAATTCGCGGACAATACTCTCTTTTTCGGGGCAGCGTGTAGAAGGAATATTTTGGTGCTAAAAAGCATTTTGCGGATGTTCGAGCTTTGGTCAGGCCTAAAGATTAACTTTTTTAAGAGTACGTGAAAGTGTGTTGTATAATGTTTAAGTAAAAACAGATTAATGTTGCACTGAATGTTGAGACAAATAGTGCAACACTGACTCTAACAGAATATCATAAATATATAGACACATAGCGGAAGACTTGAAACACTAAAAACAATGCGACACAATGGAAATATTTTTCACATAGATTTTACAAATAAAAATCTATGCTTAGCCTTATGGCGAAAATCAATACTTATCTTCAAGTACAAATGTTGTGTGAAATGTTTTCACAACTGAAACTACAAACAGGGTAGGTGCCTTGTTTTGAAAACGGACTAAGTGTATAAATTACACACTGCCGAAATGCTAGACCTATCTATGATTAAACTCTCAATACACCCAAAATTTCTTAGCAAGACTTTTAGATGTAAGCATGACTCTTGCCATTTCTTGTAAAGTTCTATTCTTTCTTTCAACAATTCCATTTTGTTGTGGAGTTTTAGGAGATGAATATTCTTGCAAAATACCCTTTTCATCACATAAATCATTAAACATGTTGTTTTCAAATTCCCTATCATGATCAGTTCTAATACGGCTAACTCTCAAGTTATACACATTTTTGAACCTCTTATAAAGAATTTTAAATGCAGCAAAAGTTTCAAATTTGTCTCTTAAAAATTCAACCTAGGTAAATTTAGAGAAATCATCTACCACAACTAAGGAATATCTCTTTCCTCCAATGCTTTCAGTTTCCATAGGACCCATTAAGTCCATGTGCAGTAATTCAAAACATCGATGTGTAGAACAATGTGACAGCATTTTATGCGGCATTCTTATCTGCTTACCTTTTTTGCATGGTCCATGATATGTGGTGAGATTGCATGAATTTAGAGTGTGAATATGCTTTAATTGTCGTATTAAGATTGCAAAAGTTATGTAAAAGTAGTTTGTTTATCGAATTATTGATACATGATGGTTTTGCGTTGCTTTTAGGGAAAAACGATGAGTTTTGAAGCAAATCACACGAAGGAATCAATCTGAGGAAAAATTCAGATGAAAGAAGATAAAGAGGGAGTGCATATGCAAGAAGAATCGAGCCAATTGGAGCCACAGATCGAAAATGATGCACAAAAGAAGATGCAAGAAGAAACTCGGCCAAGTTGGAAAAATCGGCCGAGCCAGAGACAAAGCTCAGAACTCGGCCGAGCTCAAGTGCAAGACCAGAGACTGGAATGTTTGACAACTCGGCCGAGTGGAAGGATGATGGCAGATGTGTAACTCGGCTGAGTGGAAGGATGATGGCAGATGTGTAACTCGGCCGAGCTATCAGAATTGGCCGAGTGCAATGCGGATCCAGAAACTGAAATTTTGAGCAACTCGGCCGAGCTCCACCATTCGGCCGAGCTGTCTGAATAATGGCCACAATTGTTTTAAAGGCCCGACTCGGCCGAGCTCCACCATTCGGCCGAGCTACTGAAGATGAAAAGCGCTTTCACGCTTCTATTAAGGCCCGACTCGGCCGAGCTGCACGATTCGGCCGTGTGACCTCAAGATTTCGCCTAAAAACGCGTTTCAACCTAAGGGCACGTGCCAAGCATTTTTGGAAGAGTATATAAAGTCCAAAGTTCGTTTTTGAAAGGGGATTCCACACATTGAGAAGACTATACACATAGTAACACATAGTAATAGGTTTTGGAGCATTTTTCCTTCTAGTTTTCCATATATTAGCTTAGCATTTAGTTAATTTGTCATTTCAATCAAGGATTGTAAGTGGGCTTTGCTTATTTCATCATATTGTAGCTACAAATCCATCATCAAGGTGATATCTCTCAATTTTAAGTTTCAATTTGGTAATTACTTTCTACATTGCAATTTTTCTATTAATTAGCATGGGCTTTATGTTATTTTGTGTTGTATCCATGGGATTCTCTTCTAGAACCATGGGCTAATCCCCAATTGGCTTGGGTGTGGATGTTTTGATGAGAATTTAGTGTAATTGTGAAGTAATTGCATGATTAGCTTAGGATTTGAGTGTATATGTTTCTAGAGTTGTATTGTGATTGATTCATTTGATTGATTAACCCTATTAGCTAGCATTTCAATTGTGTTGATTGCAACAAGATTTGGGTTTGCATGATTGGGGTGTGAGTGTGAGCTTTGGTTAATTGAATAGAAGTTAAGTAGTAATTAGCTTAACCGAGAGAGGGTTGATTGCTAGACCGACAACTTTAGACACTAAACGAATAGAGGTCGTCTAGGAGTTTAGTGAGAGGGTGTTTTATAAGTATTAGTAACCGTGTTGAAAGTATTTATAAAACACTATCTTACGCGCTTATGGTATTTGGTTAGATCCTATAATTGCTAATCAATGCACGTTGTTAGCCTATGCCTTTCTAGGGGGTTTGCACACATATGTGATAGCCTTTAGCTTAATCCGAATTCATAGCTCGTTCATGTAATTGGTTTACTAGTTCATTAATTACTCACAAAACGGAAACACCCGAGGCAATACACTTCTCTTGCACTTTCCAACGAAAGTTAGATAGATTGTTATTTCTTGTCACTAGTTCTCATTACGTTAGTTAATCTAGTTTAATACCTTTGTTCTTATTCCCAAAAATCCAAACAAACACGTTTAGTTACTACAATAGCATGCATACTCGTAACTTTAGGGATTCGCTTGCACTCAATTAAATCCTTGGAATGAACAAACTACTTGGTCGTACTTACGTACTACAATCGGACCCATACGCTTGTGGGACTCGTATTGTAAAGTGCTTTAAAAAGTGTTGAAAAACGAGACAAGTCAGTCCACATACAGTGGTATGGTGAAACTTCAGTTTTGGAATTCCTTTTACTGCATCTGCTTTGATTAGCCTTTTCATTGCTCTGTAATTTGCATGTCCCAATCTTTGATGCCATAGAATATTTTCATCATGTTTTGACAAATTACACATATTTGTTCTAATAAGATAGCAATTATCTGCTGACCTAGTACCAATCATGACACAAACTTCATATTTATTAAGAACATAGCATGAATCTTTGTCAAATTTCACATGCAAATTATCATCACAAAGTTGAATAATGCTAATCAGATTTGCAAGTAAGCCATCAACATGCAAGACATTTTTAAGCTTAGGAAAACCTTCAACATTCAAAGTTCTTTTACCAATAATTTGTCCTTTAGAACCACCACCATATGTAACACTACCACCATTCAAAGGCACATAATCAGATAAGAAGTTTATTTGTCCTATCATATGTCTAGAACAACCACTATCAAAATACCATAGATCAGGTAGACATGCTTTTAAGGAGGTATGAACAACATTACAGGTAGCTTTCGATTTCCATGCAGATTTCATAAACTGTTTTCCAGGATGTGACAGTTTTCTATGCAGCATATTCAAGTTTTTCAGTTCTTCAATCCATTTTATACAGTAAGGACGAATATGACCAATCTTGCAACAGTAATGACAGATATACTTCCTTTTAAAGTTTGTTTGTGTAGATGTTACATCAGAAGTTTCAACATTAACCTTCACAAACTTTACAGGTTTTCCAAATACCTTTGAAACAGAAGCATTTTTGTCATCATAACCTAAACCATGATTATTAGACTTACAAGTAGCTATAACATTATTTACCTCAGAATCACTCTTGGAATATTTCTTTAAACATAAAGTGGAATTTATCAGTTTCTCCTTTAAGTTACAGATTTCAAGATCTATTTTGGTAAGGATAACTTCTAGCTTGGTGATTGTGTCTTTCAGATCCTCATTTTCTTTATTCAAGGAATTAAGAGTGAGTTTCTGAGAGTTCCAAACATCTAACAACTTTTGGTATGCATTGGCATCAATCGTTTTTTCTGCATCATCAATCAAACCATTAAAACAGTTCAAATCTAGGTGACTCTGTTCTGATGTTACTGTAGATGTTGAAGTATCAGGTGCAGCATCAGAATCTATTTCATCCAGATCATCATCTGAGGAGTCATTATAATCAATTCTGGTAAAATGAGAATATTCATTTTCATTTAACTCATCAAGATCATCATCATCTGATTATTCACTCAAGGTAGCACTAAAATTCAGTTTTTGCTTAAGTCTGGTATTGGCACATTCATTTGCATAATGGCCATATCCAAAACATGCATTGCATTGAACTGATTTTCTAAATTCAGGACCATACCTTGGTTTACCTTCACTCTTTGATGGTCTTGGTGTGAATTGACTTCTCCTCCTTTCTGGTTGAGGTGTTGATGTATTGATTTGAATCTTAGGCTGAATGTTTCCTTTAGATTTGTTCACAGGTTTCTTAAGTAATTTATTAAATTGCTTAGTGAGGAGGGCAATGCTGTTAGGATTTTTGAGGCATTCATCAAGCAATTCTTCATCCGAATCAACCTCAGTAATGATAGGTTGACTCTCAGATTTGTTTGATATTTCCCCTTTAAAAACAACAACTTTCTTATCATCTTTAGTTTCATCAATTTGATTAGTGTTTATTTCATAAGTTCTAAGAATACTCACTAATTCATTTTGACTTAACTTATCAGTATCTTTTGCCTCTTCAATAGCACAAATTTTAGCATCAAATCTTTTAAGAACATATCTTAATATCTTATGAACTACTCTAACATTAGAAATAGGGTCACCAAGAGAATGTGATTCATTGATTATCTCACTTAACTTTTCATTATAGGATGAAATTGTTTCATCTTCCTTCATTCGGAGATTCTCAAACTTAGTCCCCAACATTCGAAACTTAGTCCTTCGAACACTGTCTGAACCTTCACAATGCTCTTACAACCTGTCTCATGCATCTTTAGAAGTAGAACAGTTAGATATAATTTTAAACATTGAAACATCAACAGAGGTAAAAATAGCATTTAAAGCTTTAGAATTGTATCCTGCTGTTGTTATTTCATCAGCCGTCCAGTCAACTTCTCTCTTGAGTTGAACTTCACCATCTGCATCTGCTGGTCTTTTTGGAGCTTCCCAGCCTGTAAGTACAGTCCTCCAAGCACGTTCATCAATCGACTTGATGTATATACGCATTTTAGGCTTCCAATAAGCATAATTCGAACCATCTAAAACGAGTGACCTAAGTGTCGTGGATATGTGATATGTTTCCATTGCTAACATAAACTAAAAACACACTTAAAGAAAGGATTTAACCTAGTGTCGTCAGGTATCAGCTGAAAGTGTGTTGTATAGTGTTTAAGTAAAAACAGATTAATGTTGCACTGAATGTTGAGATAAATAGTGCAACACTGACTCTAACAGAATATCAGAAATATATAGAAACACAGCGGAAGACTTGAAACACTAAAAACAATGCGACACAATGGAAATATTTTTCACTTAGATAAAAATATATGCTTAGCCTTATGGCGAAAATCAATATTTATCTGCAAGTACAAATGTTGTGTGAAATGTTTTCACAACTGAAACTACAAACAGGGCAGGTGACTTGTTTTGAAAACGGACTAAGTGTATAAATTACACACTGTCGAAATGCTAGACCTATCTATGATTACACTCTCAATAGATAAAGAAAAATGCACAGTCATACGGGTGGGATACAACGTATGAACTAAAATGTATAACTACTGGCCACAATTCCTAACAGGGATTAACGCTCGGTCTAGGAGATTGATCGAATGGAATACACTGAATTATGGAGCCGTCCTTTGGTATTTATAGAGTGGGGTACGAATTCTAAAGGCTTCCATCTTGAAATCCTATTTTTTAGGAACTCAACTTCCATGATCTCTCTAGATCCTTCTTGCATGTTTCAGATCGTTCTAAACTGTTTCCAGCCTCTTCTAGCTCTTCTAGCACGTTCTGCAATGTTCTGGAATCTTCCAGGTTCTAGATCCTTGTAGAAGCTTCTAGATCCTGCCAGAAATGTTGTAACATTTAGCTCAACATTTAATGTAACATTTCAGAAAAGACTTAGAAAAAATCAAGGAATGTCAAATTAAGATGTTGTTGAGAATGTTGATACATTTAAGAATTCACAACATTTACGGTACGCTTTCGGGTATTAACGTGGAGGAGGATATGCTGCTGGAGTGGGCAGCCATCCTCAATTGCAAAGTGGAAAAATTACACATCAAGTATCTTGGCCTTAAAACTGGCGCAAACACAAACAAATTGGTAAGCTGGGAAGGAATTTCTAAGACGGTTCAGAAGCGTTTGGGCTTCTGGGACAGCAAGTCGTTATCTTTTGGAGGCAAAGTCGTTCTCATAAAATCTACTCTCGCTAACCTCCTTACCTATGCCTTATCCCTTAATTAAGCCCCATCCAAAATCATAAAATCCTTACATTCTATCCAAAAACGATTCCTTTGGATTTATGACGATCTTAAGGTGAGAAGAATCTCTTGGGTTAGTTGGGAAACAATGTGTAGAGAAAAAAAGAGAGGTAGTCTTGGTTTCAAGGATATCAATATTTTTAATTTGGCTTTATTGGGGAAGTGGGTGTGAAAACTGTTGGAGGGTAACGAGAGTATGTGGAGCGATGTTATTTTTTCTAAATATGGGTCTTTTAGGGAGTGTATGAATTACGTTAGAGTAAAAGGTAAGAGGCATAAAAAGTGGTCGGGTTGGTGGTTCAACTTAATTAAAAACATAGGGTCTAGTGATTGGTTCTTTTCTCACTGTAAAAGAGTAGTATGTAATGGTGAATCAACGAGATTTTGGGAGGTATTAGCTTGGGGAATTTGTTCCCCGGATTATACAGTTTAGAGAGGGAGAAGTCGTGTAAGGTAGCTGTTAGAATCGTTTGGGAAGAGGACAGGCGTGTGTTTTCTTGGAAATGGAGAAGGGCTTTATTTGATAGAGAACTTGTGTTTGTTAATGAATTAATCGATCTAATTGGCAGGTACTCTATTCACTCTAACACCAATGATTACTGGAGATGGGGGTTGGAAGAGAAAGGCATGTACACCGTTAAATCGGCTTACAAGCTACTGCTGAAAAAACAAACTGGGTTTAGCATATGCAGTGATGATGTGGGGTGTATTTGGTCCAAAGGGGTGCTGTTAAAAGTGGCGGCGTTCTCGTGGAGGATAGTGCAAAATAAGATACCCACAATTACAAACTTGAAGAGAAAAAGGGCTTTTAATGAAAATTTTGTGATACGCTGTAAGCTGTGTAATCTGGTGGATGAAGACATGGATCATTTATTTTATAAATGCTCTGCTTCTCTCTTGATTTGGCAGAAGATAAACAATTGGTTTGAAACTTTAATGGACTGCTCGAATGTTGGATTAGCTCATTTCATGAACCATGGTGCAAGGGCTAAGGCGAATTGGAGGGATGAATTTGGTATGGCATAGCACTATTTGGAATATTTGGATAGGCAGGAACGATGTTATGTTTCGTGGTCTACTTTTTGACGAGGAGAAGCGAGTGGAAAATATTATGATTTCGTCGTTTAGATGGTCGAAAGCTAAAGATCTGTTACATTCTTGGATTTCTTTTCAGGATTGGGAGAGTGAACCTACTTTATGTGTGAGATAATTATGTGAGTATTGTAATCTCTTTGTAATGTTCTCTATAGGGGTGGGCATAAAACCGAACCGAACCGACGATTTTCGGTTTATTCGGTTGTTCGGTTCGGTTCGGTTCGGTTGAATTTTTTTTTAATTTCGGTTTTTTCGGTTCGATTTATATTTTCTAAAAACTGAATAAACCGAACCGACCGAACTATAAATAAAAATAAATATATATATATATATATATATATATATATAAATAAAACCCTAGATGATCTAACAGTAAACAATTAAACATTCATTTCCATTTCTGCCGTTTCTTTTCCATTTCTACCGATTCCCCTTACTTCCACCAGCGCCGTCTTCGTCTTCGACGTCTGCCTCTCTTCGTCGTCTTCCCAGATTTTTTGTAACATACTCCCTCCGTCCAATTTCATTATTCTCACTTTCCTTTTTTGGTTGTCCAATTTTATTATGCTCATACCCTTTTTGGAAACAATACTATTCATACTACTTTATTTCCACCCTCACATCATCACTTATTTACCCACTTTGTCATTCACTTTATTCATAAACAATCATTTATTTACAAATGGACCCCACAATACTTCATCATACCCTCAACTTATCTACTTTATGAATAAACTAATCAATATTCATTAAAACCTGTGTCCGGAGAAGTGGGCATAATAAAATTGGACGGAGGGAGTATTATTTAATTTATTTTACAGTAGATTATTTAGCATATTTAATAGCAGATTTTGAATTCTCATAGATTTCCTCTGTCAGAAATTGCTCGGGATATTTTTATTGTTCCCATCTCAACGGTAGCTTCAGAATCTGCCTTTAGCACGAGTGCTACATTTAGGAGATTATGTGGCTGAACTTCTGTTAAGTAGAATTGAATTTTTTAAAATGTTTATTTGTTTAAATAATTTATTTTAATTTTAGGCAGGAAAAATTCGGTTCGAACCGAATCAACCGAATTGTAATTCGGTTCGGTTCATTTTTTTAAAACTTCGGTTATTTCGATTCGGTTGAAAAAAGGTCAAAATCGAACCGACCGAATGCCCACCCCTAGTTCTCTATGTGTGTTTGAGTTTGGGTATTTCTTATACCCATAATAAAAGTTTTGTTGTTTCCAAAAAACACTTGCTCCGTTCCTTCAAAAGTTATCAATTTTGTTATTTTGGACGTTCCATCGAAAGTTACTTATTTCATTTTTTGTCACACTCACTATCTTTATCTACTTTTTCTCTCTCCTATATCGCTCTACACATGTAATATTTCATCCGTCAACCCACTATAATTTTCTTGATCACTTTTCTTTTCTGATCACCTCACAATAAGTTTTTTTATTCCATTTTTAACATACTCCGTATTATTTTCTCTTTTTCAATTAAAACACTTGTATTATATCTATTATTTTACCATACTTAAATTCATACTTATTTATTATTTTCATTCTCATACTCACCTCATTTGTACTATATCTATTATTTTAATATATTTCATAATTAAAACATTATAAAAACTTATAATGGAATAGAAAAAGTAATATGTTAAAAATAAATGAATAAGGGAGGGCTAAAGGAGTTATAAGAAAAAATGGTAACTACATTCAGAATCTCAAATGCACCAAACTGATTTAGGTATCACATCACATGTTTACGTGGTACATGTTCCCATACTCTTAATATTCCTTTCTTATAGTCGTGATTTCAAATAGAATTCATACATAAGATACAATTTTATAAATTTTCTAAAGAGTTTAATTTCAGGAGTGTGTTTGTATGCCAATATCTAGTGATTAATTCAAATGATTAGATATTTTAAAAATACATTTTTTTATTGTGGAATATATAAAAAGTACTATAATAACCTAAAAAGAGGAAAAAATAACACTGATCAATGATAAAAAAAAAAATCAGAACTAAGGGCATGGGACAGAAATCAATTATTGAAATGATCTAAAGGAGAGATTCAATCAATCATAATAGTATGTAGATTAATCTGAACCGTACGTCACAATTCTTTAACATTTTGATTCAGATTATTATATTCATCATAACTCCAGAAACTTCACATTACACCTTTAATTTTTCCATTTATTCTAAAAGTACTGTGTCATGACTAGTTTCGCAAAATTATTTTAGAAAATAAAATAAGTGCATGTAAAAATCCGTACGGGATTAATTAATCTGTAATGAATTACAATAAATATTTAGTATTAAAAATAAAATAAGCATATACAGTAGAAGTGTAATGTTAAGTCATTTAAAATAAGCGTGTGTTGAGCACACGGAATTAGGACATTACCGTGTGGTCCCTGCAGTTACACTATATGATGACGACATTAATTTTAATACAAGGAGTATTTTATTACTTTAGCATCCATCTACCCTTCCAACGGTTGGATCACTTATTTAGGGTGCACCATGTACATAGACATGACCCGATTCATTTAGAAAAGGGTTAATTCTTAAAAAACAAAAATACTATCATCTTTAATTTCAATATAAATTTAATCACTTTTACAATTATTATAAAAAACTCAAACATTTTATCGTGTTACAATTCGATACACATTTTTTCCTTCGATCGACAATCAATGACGTGGCTTGTCGGAACTTGGCACATTACAAATTGAATAACACTTTTAAAAAGAAGAAAAAAACTAACGCATCTTCTCTTTTGAAAAAAAATAAAATCTTCAAAACACTCACGCTTCTAATTATCGACCTAAAAACTAAAAAGTCCCAAAATTTATTTTCACTTCTCGTTTCAACAAGTTCAATTGATATTCTAATAATATGGCCTCTTTTTGAACAATTTCCTTCAATTGAGATTCAATATTGTGAGAATATATTCAATCACCGTTAATGAGATGATAAGGGTGATCTACTATATATTTATAGGGATATACAAGAAATAGATAAATAAGAAAATAAATATATAAACTATAAATAAAAGATTGCTTATTATACTATTCCTATAATACATTCTACTATTCCTATAATATATTATTCTATTATATACTCTAATAAATATTATTGTCTTTTTAGCAACTCTAGCCGCAACAATCTTATATTGAGGAAAAATTTGTAGTCAGTTTAGTTTAGTTTAGTTTAGCAAAATAACAACAAAATTATTGTCATTGAACAATTTCTGAAGAAATAAACGATCAACATACTTATCTTTCCCATAGGGCAATGCATAAATCTCCTTCCCGAGTTATCTACAGTGTAGCATGTTAATTTAAACATTAATGTTCATATCCTAATCTTTGCAACACACGCTTTCTCGTTATAGAGCTTTCAAAACTTGAATACTTATTAAAAGATTTTAACCTACAATTATCTCCGACGACAAATTCGACATTTTTGAAGGAGAATGAGTTTGAGAATTCTTGATTTTCATTATCCTTCTAGGGCTCTTGGATCATCGACGGCCATAGAAGAAAATAAAGAGAAGGAAGAGGTAGGAAAGAAAACAGTGTTGCATGAAAAAGATGAAGAGGATTCAATATATATGATCCAAAATAAATGTTCTTTCATACCACCTATAATCTATTACAAATAGTCAGTTTTTGGATCGGATATCGTGGGAAAAAAAAAAAAAAAGCATTTGAGATCTTTTCATTCTTTAATCAAGTGACGTATGAATTACAGATCTTTCAACAAGAATTCATTTCGTGCTACACTCACTAAAGTGTATATAGGGTGTGTTTTGAAACTCTACAAACTGCTTCCAGAATCACTTTTTTTTGAAAAGCTGTGAGAGACAGCTTTGAAAATAAGTGCTTCTGGAAGCAGTTTATAGAGTTTCAAAACACACCCATAGTAGTATCCAAATATTTATTATTTATTTTAAAACTATCCATATATAATATGAATCTCAATGATATGTTTACGATTACTTTATGTAAATGTAGACTCCATAATACCTGTATGTGTGGGTTATATATATAAATAAAATACAAAAATTAAAAGCATTCTGAATTTTGGGATATATAAACACTACTTCCCAAAACTTATAGTTACATAATTTCGTGTAAAATGTAAATGATTATATTTAATTCCTAATGTTATAGGACTTGGCATTACTATTTTTTGGTTCACGAAAGTCAGGAGCGTTGGGCAAGTAGATGGGCAGAAAGTGTCCGAATTTCATCATAACCACCACCTATAATCTATATCTATATATACTCCCATTTTGTATGAAATAGGAATGTTGATTTCTTTACATCTACAATACCATAACTCTTTGTTTAGCCTAAACGCTAGAGTGAAATAATGATGATACAAAACACGGCCTACAAAAAACTGAAGCCATGAGAGTTAGCTTCGCTATCAACATCTTACCTGGATTCGGAATTCTAGCTATAGACGGCATCATAAAAAGCTCACGAATTATCAGGATTCCCATTTCTCGTAGCAGCAGCATCTAGAGAACGGAACGTGATTGATTCCTAGGTAGCTTCAGTTGCAGTGACTAATCTAGTCTAGTAGTAATAGTTGTTGTCCTTGTAATTCACCGCATCTTTACACAGCATTGATCGCACTTCCATGATACATCGCGGGGGTTCTATGTCTTTCTCTTGAAGTGCATTCCCCAGCAACTGCTGCATTTGCGAAGCAAATGTGTCGTCTAATACCTGCACGTGAATGAATGTATACCAACTTTTCTTAAAATGCACGTATTCTACGTTACAACAACCAGAATTTCCCAGACAGAATTATAGCTGAAAATACATTGAAATAACAAAGTGATTGGTTGAGCTTACAGTGATTGCAACTCGTGAAGCTTTGTACCAAGATCTGTTCTCTTTCCTGTCTTCCAGAAACTTCAGCACATCCTGCATCGACAAAACACATTATTATGGTAATTAATTTACAATAACAATTCATTGATATATGAAACAGGCTGTGTGTCCCACCTGGCCCATGCGATCCCAGAATCCTCGACAAACTATTACAAAAACATGAGGATCCAATAGTTTGTGCAATTCGTCTATGGTCGCACCTAACAACTCCTTCAAAGGTTGAATTCGTCCTCTTAAATCTGACTCCACCGTGTTTTCTTTAGCATCTTGAATTATCTTCTTTAGCTTCGTAGCATTGTGTAATTTTGTCTGCACCATACCAACAAAATATATAATACATGAAATTATAATTTTAAGAAAATGTATAATTCCATTTTTACTGACATTGTAAAAAAATCTCAGACAAATGCAGTTCTTATACTTGAAAAATGCTCACATTTTCGATGAGTTTATCTAAAACGGCTTGCACGTAAGCTCTGAATTTGGATCTAATCATCACGGTTACTGCGTTGAGACCTTCACCGGGGACCATATTCCCTGTTTCAGGTATGCAAGATCCCCACGACTTTATTTGTTCTTCTATCGGGGGAAGTAGAGTATCAAGCATCCTTTTCATCGAATTCAAAAGGACCCCCAACTGAAACACAACAATAGATGATGTCATCCGGCACAATAAAAAGCAACAACAAGGTACAAGTTACTAAACATTAAAAGCCATCGTACCTCACTGGAGACGGTAAAAAGACAAGCATGTCCCTTTGCGAATTTCTGGACGTATTTCAGACCAAATTTCATAGGAACTGTCTCTTTCAATGGAGACAATACTTCAGCATACTGCTTCTCCAAGCATTCTATTACAGCCTTCTCAACATCAGCTATGGCCTTTTCATACATAAAACAATACATAAGAGGAAAGAACGAATGAGCAAAAGATGAAGAGGCTGATGATCAGAACAGAACCTACATTTTCTAACATAAAAGTGTATTCCGGCCATCGACTCATGATGACATCATACTCCACAAGCGTCTCTTTTATTCGGTTATAGATATCATCAATGAACGAAGTTGTGGAGTGCTGTGTTGGGAAGCTGGAAGACTTTACCTGACATTATATTACATCTTGTAAGAACAAAGTAACAAAATAATTTCTAATAATTAGTCATAGATCGAGTCCATCTATATTATTCAAAAAATTAAAAGCTCTCTCATTTTCAAGACATAAAGGAACTCATAACCAATCTATAAAATGAGTTTCAGCCATAAGATTCTGATATCTGTAAGACATGATTACCATTGAGTCCTTAAGAATTGTTCACTATAAGTTTGATTATTACTATAAAAAAGTTAAATAAACGGTGCCAGTTTTCCCTAATAAACAATGTTTAACTCCTTTAAAAAAAAAAAAAAGTGTTCTGCCCAAGGGTTCAAAGTGCAGGAATAATGATTTCAACCCCTAAAATCCAAGAAAAACAATAGAAGAAAGATGAATAAAATTTCTGGACAGTTTAAACAAGCTAGATGTTATGGTGCTGCTTATACAATATATAATTTCTGGCTGAAAAGTAAGAGAGGGATTGCAATTATTTGTTCCAACTTCCAATTTTGACTAAACAATACCTTTTGCTGTCCATTGAATTATATCAAAGAAAAGGTCAGGCACCTAACAAAGAATAATGTATAGTGTTTGTTGAAGAATTGTCACACAGTTCAAAATTATGAAAATTCACTATTTAGCTATTTGAATGACAAAGATATGGTGGCAGATGCATCATGAATTCATGATTGGTAATAAAATCAGAGACTTATATTATTATCAAGCAGAATGACATAACTGAAATAAAATAATGGGTATACCTTGTCAAACTTGCAAAATTCAAGTAAAGCAAGACGCTTATCTTGGATCCAAAGGGTTATATACGTGTGGAATAACTCTTTCGCATCAACCCCACCTTTTATAGGACTGCAAGAAAGTACATACACCATCAACATTGATGTGACTGTTCGAAACATGTAAGAACTATTGCCTATCTCGTACCTGATATTCCACAAAGCAAGATCCCTTTGAAAATCAGCAGTAGCTAGAACAAGTTCAACGACTGGAGGTGTGGGCCCAGCAGGAGGGCATGAAACAAGGAATGCCCTTAACCTACCGAATAGCTCTGTGCTGTATATTGATGATGAAAGGTTTGGAAGATCGATAAAACTGCAAAAAAACGACGGGAAATGAGCGATTTGATAAGTAGAAAATTGTGCATGATTTTAGTTGATTAGGATGTGTTTTATTGCATTCAGCTGTGTTGCACTTGCGTCTCGGTGATTTTGGAGTATTAGGATCAAAGGGAGTGAAATCAAGAAGCCCAACAACTGCCATATGAGTATAGGAACTGATAGTTATATATAGCTTCTATCTTATTTAATATAATACCTTAGAATACATTATCATGATTTGAGGAAAAGAAACAGCTTTTTATTGGTGATCGTGATAACATGCATTATCAAGATTAAGGTAAAAAAAAAATACCTGGGAAGAAGATCCTGCCTGTGAATTCCGATATCACTCAAAATCTCTCGGCGAATATTCATACAGAGTGATTTCATTTTCTTGTAAGCAGTCGATAATGCCACAGGATCCATCAGTATGTTCTCAGTATTGTTGGAAACAAATTCGTCAGTTTCCGACAAGTGCCTTCTGGACCTCTTCTTTGTAGCATTCTGCACAAGAATTTCCCAATTAAATTAATTAAAGTTTTTCGATTGTGCCTGAGAGAAACAGAAGTTGAGCTTGAGAGAAATTAAAACCTGAAAATATCTGCACAGTTTCGATTGTGCCTCGGGTGAAAGAACGTCATGCAGAAGCTTGTAAAGTTTTAAAGCAGGAGTAAGAGCAGGTGCTGCCACTCCTGTAACAGGTCCAAAGACATCTACTATGCCCGAGGGAGATGATTCATCAAGCGATTTGTAATTCTCGAACACCAAAGTAAGTATCTGATCAACTTCGTCAGAAACTTCCCCTAAAATACGAACCTAGCCATTGATGGGAAATTTTGTTAAGAGATGTAACCACATGACATCAATTAGTTAGACCTAAAGTGAGTAAAGATTTCGATAAAACGAAAGGCTTATACTTGGGAAAATACACTTTCCCTTTAAGAAATGTAGCTAGTTATTTTTGAAAATCATGAAGTACATCATAATATCTAAAGAAAGTGGCACATTCATTCATTTACATGGAATGCTTTTGAAAATATACACTCTCTTAAGACACCAGACACACACACACACACACATATACAAACAAACAAGTCTAATAATAATTTACATGATTAACCTCTCAACCAAGTCAAAATGGAATAAATTTTAAGAAGAATAGGCTCCACATTCATAAAAAAAACAGATTCTAAAAAAAATAATTATAGATTAATAATTTAATCTTAAATTTCACCTACCTCTTGGCGACTCAAGTTGTGCTTAGTTTTGTTTACCACAGGTAGTAGCAACTCATGCACCAATTCCAGACAGTCAGCAGTTGGCGTAGCAACATCCATGACATATGAAAGATATCTGTGAGGACATAATATCAAAATTAAGTAAACTACTCAAATTAGAAAAAGGTATTGCAACTATTTTATCCCACAAATAAACATATAGAACGCAGACTGTGATACCTAAGCTTCGTATATGCTTCTGAAATGCCATAGTAAGAAGCAAACTCAGTCACCAACCACTTCCAAGATCCATTGAGCAATAATTTCCTTTGCTGAAATTGCTGGACTTTCATGGCAGTCTCCAAAACATAATCGTATGCAATGGTCTCCGCAACTGATGCACACTTTGACATAAAGATAAAAGGCCAGTTAAGTTACTTACACATGTAAAGAAGCGTGAAAAGGCTATAGATCCCACTTATCATAAAAAATAGTGATACATATTCAGGTGTGCTATTGGCCAATCAACTAAGATACTATAAGGGCATGTTTGTTTTGGGATTTTGAGGATTTTGAAATCCAGATTTTGAAATCTAGTGGATTTCAAAATCTTAATACTTTTTATGTTTTGTGTTTGTTTTGGGATTTATGTAGGGTAGGATTTAACTTTATAGTATAGGATTATAGGTTTTATAGGTATTTATATAGGATTTGTAGGTATTTATAGAGTTGACTTTTATAGGGTTATAGGGTGGGATTTTGAAATCCTGAATCAAAATCCCAAACTGTAACGGGGGTGGAGTTTCGAAATCCCAAATCCGGATTTCCCATCCCAAAACAAACATGCCCTAAGAGAAATCCGTTTGATAATTCTGATGATATAGGCATGGAACACTTTGAACCATAAAAGATTTTGTTCAATGATACTCCCTCCATCCACAAAAGAATCCTCATACTTTTGGACACAAATTTTATGAAAAAATAGATAAAATAAGGGTATTGTGGAATATTGTGGGTCCATTTATGATAAAGTGATTTTTGTGAGTCAAGTTGAGTGGCAATTTAAGTAATTAAGTGGTGGTTGGAGGTTGGAGATAAAATGATGTTTTCATAAAAGGAATAAGCATACTTGATGTGGACGAACAAATAAGGGTAAGTGTACATACTTTTGGTGGACAGAGGGAGTATTTAAAGTTTCCATTTCTTTCTAAATGTACACGAATGTGCCCTATAATGTTACCTGACAATCTGCCTTCTAAAAATACATTGTCACATGAGAAAACAATTTTATTATATGATACTTATGATTAAATTCATGATACTATAATTTATCCCATTTCTTTCTAAATGTCCACAAATATGTCCCATATTGTAACCTGACAATGCTTTCTAAAAATATCTTGTCAGCTGTCACATGAGAAAATAATTGTATTATATGATACTTATAATCAAATGCATGATACTACAATTTATTCAACTCTCATCTAAAATGACATGTCAATCCAAAATCGAACATTTCCATTAGGATGGAGGTATAACATAACACCATAGACTTGTTGATAAATATGGAATAATTTAATCAGAACTTTAGACCTCCGGTAAGCCTGCCAACCTAAAGGGATCATTATATTGCGACTAGCCACTTCATTTCTTCTTAAAGTGAGCATTGCAGAAAAAAACGTAAATCAGTTTCAATTAGTGTCCACCTGAAACCTTAATAATGCCTCTTATATTTGCCACTCGATAAATATTTTGGAACAAATCAACAATCCAAAAAGTCAGATGATTATTGTTAATTTATTATCTTTATATTTCTGGGTAGGGCTAGATTTAGTAAACAAACTGAATCCAACCAAAAAACAATGATCAAACTTGATCAACGCCAACACATACCTTGTAACTGTTTTCATCTAATGTAGTTGAGTAATTAATACATAGCTGTACTTTCCCAACTTGCTCATGCTCTGGTTCACGATATATAAAAAAAGAACGAAGCTTCTCCCCCTGTATTGAGTTATTAAAAAAACTTGAACCAGTTCAGTCACGTAAACATAAGCATGCCTAAACTATTATAAAAATCAAAGAAGAAATCCAGACATCATACCGATTCTTCAGCGATATCAGCCACCTGAAGAACAGCGCGACCACAATACTTTCCCTTTGAATCGTGGACTTCCATTACCAGATCATCTCCAAGTCCATCTGGCAAGCTGTACAGAAGTAGTAGGGAATTTATTACTCCATGCCTCCCAGATTGAAGAACAAAGAATAAAGTAAAAACTCCACATACAATACACGACTTTCACCGGATCCAGGCTGTAGTCTTGCTGCATCCTCTTCTGGAGAACTTTTCAATCTCAACAAACAGGAATATGATTCTGTAATAAAAATATATCTTCCATTCAGAAAATATTGAGATGAGAATCAAAATTAGATGTTTTCCAGCTTTCATGTAGGGGGCTTTTCTAGCAAAGTGAATTTTTTTATAGTATCAACAGATGAAGCGGATATGGGTTGTAAAGTACATGAGAACTCCCAGTGATCACATGGAGGAACATTCTGACAAAATGCAGATTTTACCTTTCAATGTTGTTATAGATAACATCAAAATAGCAAGATAATATTGCATAATCATCGGGATTCATGATGTTTTCATATCTTACCAAATGATGACCAGGTAAAAGAAAAGAGACTCGAAATATCAATAGTCTTAATCTGTTGCAACTAACAGAACTTCGATTAAAACTTGACGAGGACATATAGGCCATATCGAGGGAAATATATTAGAAGGTAAATACATAAGATTTCGATAGATGATGAAAGGCTGTATGCAATCAGATGAAAAGTTTTACCAGAAAAACATACCTTGCACCACTTCATAAGCTGATGAACTGCTCCGCCAAGCAATAAAACCAGCTTTTATGAGTTCAGGCACTTCTTTCATGTACCGGCGAGATCGAACAATAATATAGTCCCGACTTTGATCTAGGAAAGAACCATTTACAACCTTGACTGGGGTTACACGTTCACTTTTTAATACTTTTCTCTCAGAAGAGAGGGCAGATTTAACATTGGATAATCGAAACTGAAATGATTCCAGTTTCACAGCGGATGTTGACTTGAAAGATGCATATGTACACCCAACAGGTGGGTCCAACCCCATTCTCACTCTACGAACTGCAATATAAGCAATTTTACGAAATTGTTATGCACCACAGACATTACTTAAAGCTCAAATGCATTTTCCTACAAGAATTATGAATTTAGAACCTTGAATTTTAATCTTGCCAATGGTTTTCTTAGTCTTTACAGAAGCTCCTTCAGTGACAAGCTCTGAAGTTTTTGTTTTCATTAGCTCCTCCTCTGACTGTAGCAATATGTGTTTCAACCTACAAATTAGAAAAGGTTCATTTTACAGATGATTGCATCATATTTCACTCAGTTTTTGCAGTTATTTTTCTGCTTAGTTGACATATAGTCACATCGAAAAAGGAGACCGACAATAAATCAATAACTGGGCTTCTCTTCGTCAATCTAACTAAGAAGTTTCAATGTCCACAAAGTGTTCTAACATTCAAAATACACAGTATTATATGAAATTTACAGGTGTATACAGTTAGTGGTTTCAGATTTTCACTTTGGTAGCAGCAGAAAAGTTGGCATCATCTGAAAAAGAAAAGACAACATACACACGCATCAAAAATAGCAATTCAATAGAGGCAAGTAACATTAATTACCCAAAAGCATCCCTCAGCAGCGCACATTCATTTTCCAAAAAGGCAGGAGCTTCCATACAGCTTTTAGCCCAGGAATGTAGGCAGAGACGTACACACGCATCATAGGACAGAACACCATACCAGTGACCTAGCCCACTGTAATGGATTTGGAAATCAACAATATTTCATAGGATTAATATTCATTGGTCCATTTCATTAAAAAATTAAAAAGTCAACCGTAAAAATACAAACGTTTTACTGAACCATAATTACATCAAGCAACAATACTGGAGAGTTTACCTCGCATGATATGTAGGATATTTTGGAGGTAAAGAATGAGAAGATCCCAAAGTAGTCCTGTGTAAGACCAAACAAACTTTAATTAAAAAAAGTTAATCCACAAGCCACTAACTTATATGATGGGCTGTAAGAGAGTAATGCTTTACAAGTATCCAAAGACGTACCTTACAGATACTTCAGGAGTATTAGCTTCCGTAGCACCACGTTTTGTGCTCTTGTTCATGTTAGTATCAACCTCAACTGCAGAACCACTTGATGCTGCTAAAGAAGGTTTAGCATCAGCTCTAGATATTGAACGTTTTTCAGAAACTTGATTGACACGGAAAAAGCCATCCATTGGGGGTGCACTAGGGATATCGTCGTCAAACTTATTCTGCAATGGGGCATTGCGGAAACCCTGGAACAAGTAATAACATGAGACAATTTAGACAGCACATAAAATATTTTACTCTAGGTAAGCCAAAAGCAGCAGTAAAAGAGCCCAAAGCAACAAACAACTTGTAAGCATTTCAATGGAAATTAAGGTTTAGCAGTAATAGATACAATATCTACAAATGTACTGGAAGTAATCTTCCAATGATAAAGATAATAATGTACTTCAAGGGTTTGTTTGATTTAGGATTTAAAAACCGGAATTGAGATTCCAAAATTTAAATCCAGTTCTACTTAGGGATTTTATAATCCAGTTTTAAAAACCCAATCCATCCACCTCTACAAATACCTATAAACCCTATAAATACCATTTTTTTTCTACACCACACTATCTTCAATCATTATAATTACAATCAACAATAATAATATAATAATGCACCATCACACACTCTTACACATCCATCTGACATAAAGTTATTTCCTAAGCTATTTAAATCTCAAAACAAACACACACCATTACTATTTATTAAAATTTTGAAATCCACTAGATTTCAAAATCCCTAATCAAACACACCATAAGGTTATTGTTATCACTAGTTAAGGACACAACTTGCTCATTAACCCAAAAAACCTGATGAACACGGCCTAATTACTCATAGTATGATATGTACTACATAAACACATTTGTACAAAGATTATAGCACTCACAGACACACACATGACTAAATATTGGAAGCACTAACCTTCTCTGTAGTCCCAATATTTGACTGCAAATTGATTCCAGAGAAATTAGTCCCTATTTTGAACTTTTTCTCAAGTAGAGTGCTGCTATTGCTATTACGTCTAGGAGGAGTATAATTCGCTTCTGAACTTGACACAGATGCAGATGACTCGTCATCCGCAGCAAAACCACTGGGTGTTGCTGAAAACCCACCTCCTCTCACTCCCCGTCTTTCCAAAAAGCTCGACAAACCACTAACACTAGCATTACTACTGCCATTGGGAAGTTTATCATCTTGTGGTGATGCTTCAAGTGAATAATCTCTCTCAGATTCTGAGGAAACATCCATATCAGATTCTGATAACATGAATGGTGCTCGGGCAGTCGTCAGCTTGTGCCTAGTCACGGAGGGCAATCCCAACCCCACTGAATCAGGTTTTAATTTCTGATTCCACATTTTAGATCAATTTCTCCCTCTGTGTACAACATTCCAAATCATAATCCTAAATTAGTCTAAGGTACAGAATTTCAGAACCAAGAACATGAAAAACACATCTCCAAGTGAAGATCAGAATTTTGTTAAACTAAAATACATAACAGAGTAATACACCTACACAATTTATACTTCCTCTAACCACACATCTTTTACTTTTCCAATTGAAGGAGATAAAAGAGAGATTAACGCACCAAACCTGAACAGAAGAGGGAAAAGAAACGGATCTTGCAGATTGACTGTGGCTGGGTTCTTTTCTCCTTCACACTATTTTACTCCACGAGCGTTTTCAGCAGCAAAATATAGTGTAAAACCCTCTACTCAGCAGTAAACTCGTTAACTCACACTAAACTCAATGCTCAACAAGACCACTAATTTCCGGCCTTTTCAGCCAACCCATTTTCCAGAGAAGAAAAAAAAAACGAATTTTAGGCAATGTACCACAAATTACCAAAAAAAAAAAAATTAAAAGTAAATCACCTTATGTAAAAACTAGCATAAAATCGTACTAAAAGTTAGCAAAATGTTGAGTGCGGAAAATTGGCTGGCAATGTGCAAATCTAGTAAGAGGAAAGATAGAGAGTCGGCCTTCCTCTGTATAATGAAATTAAAAACTTTCCTTTTGCTTTTATTTATTTCTAAAAAACCCACCCCAACTTTCACATTTTCTTTATATATATAGAAAAGTTTTACTCCATTTATATTAAGGTTACAATAATCAAGATTAACACTTTTTCCGAATGTATCAAACGAGAAAAAAGGGAACGTGGGGATGACTTGGAGATTGATTCTTTCTGCGGCACCTCTAGTGGCACCGCTTTGAAAGGGAGCCTCAAATACTGAGATCTTTTTTAGTATAATAATTAAGGATTTTGGAGCATAATTATTAGAATAATAGTAGTACTTTTTAATTTAAAATAATAAAAGAAGTTGAAAGTAATTGGAGTGAATGGGAATGGGAATGGGACAGTATGGAATTGGAAGCCTGCTGTGTGCTTTACTGTAACCCAGTCACAGACAAAATTTTTTTTATTTGCTTAATCACTAAGAAAAGTGCAACTAATGATCCTCTCGTGTTTTATTTTATTCATTCCAATACTATGTATGTGTACAATATCTTAAAATACAGAAATGAAAAATAGTAAGAGAAAATGGCATTTAATTTAATTTTCTAATTTGATGTTTCAATTCAAATAATGTTATATGTGGAGAATAGGACTAGGCTAAATGTATGTATAATTTTCGATGTACGTTTTTGAAATGCAATTATTGAGAAAATATAAAATTAAATACAAGATTGAACGATGAAATAAATGAAAAACCTAGAACAAATTGTAACGGATAGCCAAGACCAATCCAAATTAGGATTTATCGCAGAAAGTCTGAGGCTAAAAATGACTGGTTTAATTAGGATTTATCTATAAACACCTTTTTTTTTTTTTTTTTTAAGTAACCGTTATACAATGGTTAGAAATTACTGTAATACTTATGTTATTTAAAATGGAAAATAAATTTAAAGGGAGGGAGAATCTAAAAGAAAAACAATTAGGGAATACTAAATTCGTGTAATTGAAGGAAATTGAATGAGCATTTAATTGTCGTTCATGAGTCAATTATCTTCATTAAGTACTCTCCCCCCCCCCCCCCTCAATATAAAATGAAGAAACATATTTTTTATTTTATTTTTACACATTTAACTCTCATTAATTTCTTCTTATTTTTCTTCTCTTTTCCCATTTCTTTTTCACCATTCTTTTGACCTTTTCAGAAAAAAGTCATTAATATATTTCCAAAAAAAAAAAATAGGAGTAATTTAGAGAGATCATTGGTAAAATTGAAAAAAAATCTAAAATTTAAAATCAAATGCGATTTGATTGGAGAAATTTGTATTTACCCACTATGTAATATACTCGCACTTAAATTTATTAGATATGGAATGTATGACTGTGATTTTAATGTTTCTTTCTCTTCAAATATTACGTTTTTTTTTTTAATTTAAATGAATTTTTGTATTGGATGAATAGATTGAGTTGGCGTAACATTCTTTGTTCTATTTGTGATGATAAATGAGGATATACATGGCAATCATAATAATTGGAGATTGTCAATAATATTATTCCTGCAACTATAGGAGGATAATAATATTATTCAATTTTTATGGGAATGATTATTATAACCTATAGGAGGATAATAATATTGAAGAAAGGTTCTATGAATATATTCATCTTATTATTTGATACTTTCACATACAATGCATTCTAGTTTATATATACAATTATGCTACACTAAATAAGGAAAGTCAACTATCAATTTCCTGAACTATAGGAGAGATCATCAATCCCTGATTTCCTGCACTATCCCTGATATTATTCTGAGATTAATCCTAGGAGATTTCCTACACTCCCCCTCAAGCTGGTGAATATAGACAGACACGCGCAAAACCAAACCGCCAAACCGGCCAACCGGCCAAACCGGTGGTTTTTAACCGCCGGTTACGGTTTACAAACCGAACCGTAACCGAAAAATGGCGGTTCGGTTACGGTTCGGCATTTTGACAAACCGCAAACCGCCGGTTTGGCGGTTTTTTATTAAAAAAAAAAAAAAATTATTTTTTTTAATACACAATTCTTCTATTTTTAATGTATAAATTTAAGTTATATAATTTTTATTCAATTCTAGTAATGTATTTTCTAAAAAATGAGTTAAAACGAATAAAAAACGAACGAAAACGGAGTGAAAACGAGCGAAAACGGAGATAATATTTTTTAAAAAAAAAAAAAAAAAAACCCTAAACCGCCAAACCGGCGGTTTGAAAACCGTAACCGTAACCGGCGGTTCGCGGTTCGGTTACGGTTCGCCGAAACCCCAAACCGAAACCGGCGGTTTGTAACCGTTGCCCATGTCTAAATATAGATCTTCCATTCCCAACTTGCTAACATTCTCGTGGAACACGCTGTTACACAGTCCCTTTGTCATCACATCTGCAAGTTGAAGCCCCGTCGGGACATATGGTGTACAAATCAGTCCACTATCCAGTTTTTCTTTTTATAAAGTGTCTATCTATCTCTATGTGTTTTGTCTTGTCGTGTTGCACAGGGTTGTGAGCTATACTTATAGCAGATTTGTTATCACAGAATAGCTTCATCGGGTTGCTCCATTGAATCTTCAGGTCCTCTAGGATAATTTTGACCCACAATAATTCACATATTCCTTCTGCCATAGCTCTAAATTATGCTTCAGCACTTGACCTCGCTACCACACTTTGTTTCTTGCTTCTCCAGGATATTAAATTTCCTCCCAAATAGGTACAATAGCCTGAAGTTGATCGTCTGTCAACTAGAGATCCTGCAAAGTCTGCATCTGTGTAAATTGCCACATCGATTTCAGATCCCTTTTTGAATAAAATACCTCTCCCAGAATGTGCTTTTAAGTAATGAAGCACTCGGTACGCTGCTTGTAGGTGAACTTCCCTAGGATCATGCATAAACTGACTGAGAACACTAACTGAGTAAGCTATATCTGGCCTAGTATGTGCAAGATAGATAAGTTACCCAACCAGTCTTTGGTACATTTCTTTGTCCACAGACTTATCTCCAAGAGCCTCGCCTAATTTATGGTTCTGTTCAATGGGAGTTCCAACTGGTTTGCTAGCCATCATGCATGTTTCCTTGAGCAAGTCTGTCACATACTTCTGCTGAGAAATAAAATTTCCCTGCTTTGATCGAGCCACCTCAATTCCAAGGAAATACTTCAGTCTTCCTAGATCTTTTATTTCAAATTCCTTGGCTAGACACAACTTCAAAGCCTCTTTCTCTACTTCATCACTTCCTGTCACTATCATGTCATCCACATAAACAATTAAAATCGTGACTCCCCCTGAAGCTGAATGCTTGATAAAAAGTGTGTGATCTCCTTGACTTTGCTTGTAGCCACTAGCTATCATCACCTTGGAAAATCGTCCAAACCAAGCACGTGGTGATTGTTTCAGACCATATAATGACTTTTTTAATCGACAAACCTTGTTCCCGTCAACCCCACTATATCCTGGTGGAATGCTCATATAGATTTCATTTTCTAAATCTCCATGAAGAAATGCATTCTTCACATCATATTGCTGCAACTCCCAATTAATATGAACAGCCAAGGACAATAAAATCTTCACAGTATTCATCTTTGCTACCGGGGCAAAAGTTTCTTCATAATCTACTCCATATGTTTGTGTGTATCCTTTTGCAACTAACCTTGCCTTGTAGCGTTCCAGGGACCCATCTGCCTTATATTTCACTGTATAAACCCACTTACAGCCCACTGTTTTCTTACCCTTTGGTAAATCAACCAACTCCCAAGTCTCATTCTTCTTTAATGCATCCATTTCCACTTCCATAGCAAGTCTCCATTCTTTCTTTGATAATGCTTCAGATAATGAGCTAGGAATAGAAACTGTGTTTAAGGTGGAAAGATAGCTTTGATGGCTTGGGGAAAACTTCTCAAAAGACACAAAGTTAGACAATGGGTATAAAGTTAGACAATAGGTAGGTGTAGATCCTGGTCAAGGTTAAGTGGTTCGGGAAAAAGAGGTTCAGGGCTAGAAGAATGTTGTTCAATTGGTTGTGTATAATCTAGATTTAATTCATTAATTGTTACCTCATTTTCGGAGCTCGGTTCAGAGGGTTGTTCTTGTCTTGTAGTCATGATGGGATCTCCTTTCCTTGCATACACTTTGTCAAACCGGAACCAGTCAAAGATTTTACCATCAGATTGTGGACTTGACTCTAGAGATTTGGATTTGGACGATGACTGCAGGGGTGGAAAGTTTGACTCCTTATCTTCAAGGGTATGTAACTCCCCCTGAAGATAAGGAGTGGTGAAATATGACTGATTTTCAACAAATGTAACATCGGCTGAGACATAGAGTTTTCTAGTTGGTGAATGATAACATCTGTAACCCTTTTGAGTAGACGAGTACCCCACGAAGACACACTTAAGAGAACGAGGGTCTAATTTCCCACGATTGTGACTATGAACATGGACAAAGGAAGTACACCTAAAAACTCGAGGAGGGAAATTAAATGAAGATCGAATATCAGGGTAGAATTTGGACAAGTTTTCTAGTGGACTTAGAAACCCTAAGACTCTGGAAGGAATTATGTTTATAACATAAGCTGATGTGAGTACAGCTTCTCCCCAATAAGATTTTGGCACGTTTTGCTGAAACAATAATCACGACCATTATCCGAACGAAAGTGTTTTATTTTGGTGCCAAATTGGGTTTGAATCATTGTATGAAAGATAGGAAAAATATGACTCACATCAGATTTGTTTTCGAGTAAATAGATCCACGAGACTCTTGTGCAATCATCTATAAATGAGATAAACCACCTAGACCCTGATATGTTTGGAACATTTGATGGTCCCCAAATATCGCTATGGATTAAAAAGAAAGGGGAAGAAGATCTTTTATTACTGATGGGAAATGGTACACGAGTGTGTTTCGCATACTCACAGATATCACAATGAAAAGACTGAACATTGATTCCTGTGAACAAAGAGGGAAACATTATTTTCAATGTAGGAAAAGATACATGACCTAGACGCCTATGATGTAACCAAATGATATCCTTATTAGAGGAAGAAAACGATGTGGACAAAGTAGATTCACTGAATTCCGGTTGACTTAATGTATCCAAGTAATAAAGTCCATTATGCTCTTTAGCAAGTCTAATCCTCTTTCCCGAACTCTGATCCTGAAAGTCACAATGTGAATTATGGAATATAACACAACCAATAAGATCTTTGGTAAGCTTTTGTATGGAGACCAAATTTGTAGATAACTGGGGTACATGGAGAACATTTCTAAGAATAAATTTTGGGGTAATTTGAACATCTCCTATTCCTGCTACTGTGGTCGTAGTACCATCAGCAACAACAATTTTTCTATTGCTAGGACAGGGGGTATAGGTTATGAATTTTTTTTATATATGTGTCATATGGTCCGTAGCACCAGAATCAAGGATCCACACATTCTTAAGCTCATTTCCAAAAACATTTAATCCAAGAGAGACTAGAGCATTACCTGAAAGTGTCAATGAACACATACCATGATTCATTGGTTGAGAATTGCTAGTTGCAGATTTTTCAACTGTCCCCAACATACTCTTTAGCTTGTCAATTTCCCCATACTAAATACTCCAAACGATTGGGTTGGGTAATAAAAATAGGGAGACAAAGGTCAGCAATAAAGGTTGAAGAGAAAAAATAACAAACAAACCAACAATTAAGGCTGGGACGACTAACAAGAAACGAAAACAAACAAACCAGCAATTAAGGCTGGGACGACTAACAAGAAACGAAGGTGGTATGTTCCCAGAGACCCTAGTAGGGCTCTGATACCATGAAGAAAGGTTCTAAGAATATATTCATCTTATAATTTGATACTTTCACATACAATGCATTCTAGTTTATATATACAATTGTGCTACACTAAATAAGGAAAGTCAACAATCAATTTCCTGAACTATAGGAGAGATCATCAATCCCTGATTTCCTACACTATCCCTGATATTATTCTGAGATTAATCCTAGGAGATTTCCTACAAATATTATTCAATTCTTATGGGAATGATTATTATAACTACGGTATATATAAGGATAATAATATAATTCATTTGTATGGGAATGATTAACTATTAAGTGTGCTTGAGGGGAAGAATGGAATCTAATTAAGAGAATGATATTACTTTTACTCATTGTTTATATAAATAGCATTTTGTGTAAGTATTGTTTATATAAATAGCATTTTGTGTAAGTAACTGTTGGATCTCCGGTAAACTATTTCAACAGGGACAGACTCAAATTATCTGAAAATTGGATTGTATCGAAATGCAGAGGGGATTATCAAAGAATTAAAATTAGGTAGCAATATCACTTTATCCACATTGTTCTCCCATTCTCCCTACACTCTCATTCCCGTCACATAATTGAAGAAGGAGACGCAGTGCATAAGGTGAGGCTGCCACAAAATTATGGCAACTAATGGGCTGGGTTTGATGGTTCACCTTATGCATCGAGCCTCCTTCTTCCTCAATTATGTGACGTGAACGAGGGTGGAAGAACAGTGTGGGTGAAGTGCTACCCAACTTTAGTTATTTGGTAATCCCCGCTACATTCGAGTACAGTCCAACTCTCTCAGATAACATGAACCCATCTCTGTCGAAATAGTTCACCGGAGACGACTAGAGACCCAACAGTGGTATCAAAACTGAGTTCCGCAGTCAGCAGCACCAAAACCCAACCTTAACTTCACAATTTTTAGAATATGAATTCACTTTTTTTTAAGAACGAATTTCCTATACCAACCATCAAATTTTTTCCTTTTTTTCATATATACCCAGCATGCTCTATGGGGTGTTTGCTCTTTAAAAAATGGATAATGAGGATAATGAATACGGTGTTTGTTGTTATGTATCCCACCTCCTTTTCCGACACAGATTATATCCATGTAACAAACGCCCTCTCTAATTGATATAATGGTCGGTGGGTTCTTGCAAAAGTAACCATGTGCAAGATCATAATAATCCAAGATTGTCCGAACAATGCATGTGAATTTTTTTACAGTTGACTAACGAATGTTCATATCAAGTGTGAAACGATAGGATGCCAAGTGAAAATCATCTTTGTAAAATTAGTTGCATCATCTACATTCATCTCAAGAAAGATGATGAATATAACTTGTAACACAGTTGGATCTTATATAATGCTATATTGGAATTGTTATAATATATACACGTGACCTATACCGATTGGTAGGATAAAATATGAAATACAAATAAAATCCAAATTATACAATTCAAGTCTTTACAAGGCATTAAAAATAAATACAAAACCATTTGAAGACAAATAAGAGGAGATTCGTGAATGATGTTCAACAAGCTGCAATGCAAGTATGATGAGATTCATCGTGATCCTCTTTCCAAAAATGTTGTTTACCCATAATCATGTTTCGTCTTCAAGGAAGTTGATCTTCTCAGCACCACACGATAAAACAGTGCTAATGCCAAGAAGAAACATCCGAAGAGTGTGGATTTCTGGTCGAAGTTGGCAAAATTTTGAATATCAACTTACCTCATGTATGCATTGTATGTAGCAGAATAAATTATCTGAGAACATCATGATTTTCTTCGTTGCTTTCACAGATTTTTAACCTCGCCAACTGAGTCGTTAGTAGTTCACGCACACTTGTCTTCAACTGCACGATGCGTTTATAGAGTCAGAAACTTTAGTTAGAAGTCGATAATGGATTTTTCAGGTTGAGAGAGAAAAATCAGTTTCTACTTATTCTGAGAAAGATACATTCAAGAATTTAACCAAAACAGCCGACTCATTCTATCCCACAGAGTGAAATGTAAGAATGTATTAATCTAAGAAGTGCACCAAATTTGGTACATATATGTTTGTTTTCTGTTCTCCTTCTCCCAATAAGAGACAGAGCTAATAAAGAGGACAAAGGAGCTACAGCTGTTAACTCAAGGCATAAAGGGGAAAATTGTACAGGAGCCGTTGGATTGACTAAGAGAACACGTAGTAGGAATGGTTATCTTCTGCATTAATAGCTAAACTGGTAGTATATAAATAGATTAACGCTTGTAAATACATTCAAGCAATCAATATACAGAAAATTTCCCAAAATTTTCTCAGTTTCTGGTTGTTCAATGGCAAACATTTGCAGTATAGGGACCAAATATGTATTTTTCCTAGAAACAATTCATAAAACCAGCAGCACAATTTAAGATTAGATGGTGCATTTTTTAAGAAAAATCTAATTTAATAGGTAACAGAAGATAAATTCATCACACTGATGGGTTTTACTATTATACTTTTCAAATTCATCTAAAACACATACCTTGTCAATGCCCTCTTCAGTCTTGACAGAAACCTGCATCGCCCCATCAGGTCCCCTTCTTCGGTAATTTGCTAGCTCAAGATTATCAGCATTACTATCTTCAGTTATGAAGACTACTGGAGTATCACTTAGCAAATCACATTTAGACACAACATCAACCCAAAGATGCTCACTGAATCTCTCTTTTATTTCCTTGTAAATGGTGAACTGTTGAACCCATAAAATAAATGTCATCGCATAAAAATAATGAAGACAATAAATTAACAAACTAAATCTCAGTTCACAACAAATAGAAGCACGGGAAATTGCACATCTAGCAGTCCCCACAATAGAACATGAACAGCACAAGTATGCCGTCCACCCTCCCCCCAATGTTGCATAAAAAATGCAAACTGAATCCATATTTGTTTTCAATCCAGAAGTTGGAAAATACCTACTACACTGAAGAAATAAAAACCAGCCATTCGTTATTCGATTAAAAAATGCTAATCATATGGTTTGATGCTGAATTGCTGTTACATGGTGGTTCACAAAGTCAGTAGTCAGAACCATTTGCATTTGGCTTAAAGGAATAAATCACGTTGACTGTATAACGAAGATAAAGCATCACACATAATCTGACAAAAGAAGAAATGGAAAAATAGATTAAAACCGTACAATGTGTAAAGAAAGAACAAGTAATTAGACTATGTATTTGTTTATTGTCATCTGAAACGATTTGGCATGTAAATATGGTCGGATATGCATGCTAAACAAACTTCAATGGATGTCAATCTAACTCTCTGATTCGGAAGAAAAATTGGTTGAATACCTGATCAGAGGGTGAGGTTCCACATTCTCCAGAGAGATCATGAACGTAGAGTACAGCAGTTGGCAGATGGGAGAGGACAGCAAGTGTCAACTTTTCCAAATTATTTCTATCCTCTGCATGCCCAAAGATGCATATAAAGTAATGAGGTGGGTATCATTATCCTTCTCAAACTGATAAAAATATATACCTACAACAGATTTCCAAAGCATCATTTCACAACTAACAGTAACTTTTGTCACGCTTTATTTGCTCAACACATAAACTAAAACATAAATAGATTGATAAATTGAATCAGGCAAAGACGCCTCTCATTGGAATAGCAAGCTAGACAACATTAACCTTTTAATTACAGTTATTCCAAGTGAAGAAACAATTTTGTTCCAAGCCAACACAAGTAATGTATGTGCAATCTAGATTCATTAAGGTAATTGCATCAAAGTGAAGGGATGTAATCGAACCGAGTCAAGTCAAACCTTAGAGTGCTTGAGCTTGGCTCATTTATTATCAAGCCGAGCTCAAGCTTAATTTGTAAAATATATAATTGGTTCACAAGCTTCTGTGAGCCTAAAAGAGCTTAATAAATACTACTATCAATCATAAATAAAACTATTCATCATTTCATTACAAAACTAAATTATACTACAACTAAGCTCTATAATATGATTTGATTAAAAAAGTTTAATTACATAATATAATATTTATCCTAAAAAAAAAAAAAGTCTCAGTATCCGGCTCAAGGACCTACTAATCCGGGGGACCAATCCCACCGTCCACTAGTGGGGGCCCCGCTGTGATACTTATAAATTAAAGTCAATATAATAATTATAATTTTAATATGAGTTAGCTCACGAGGTAACGCATCGAATATCTTTGAGCTTGTGTTTGTTTGTTTATGTTAACAAGCCTTATTAAACTAAACATATATTTTTGAGCCAAAACTCCAATAGTTTGTGAACGACTTGATCTGATTACATCAACAGACTGCATGCCTGTGTGATATGGCAGAGACAAAGAGAGAAAGTACGAAGGTTTTTCCCAACACACAAGTAATTTAGTTCATTAGATATCAAGGATATGAAATAAAAAGGAAAGTCACTTACCATCACGCCTTCTTAATAGACCAGGTGTATCTGTGACCTGCAAAAAAAAAAAAAACATACAGTGGTTTAATATTGAGAAAAATAGATAGATTTTGGCATAAAGTAAATCTCTCAAAGTATAAACCTGAAAATTCTGGTAGCTCAAATTAATATGACCCATAAGAATTCCTCTCGTTGTGAATGGATAATTGCAAATCTGAGGCATATTGAGCAACAAAATCAGAACATATTGTGGCCTATATACTGCAAGTTTTGTGCTTTGGAAAAAGACAGCATCCGTAGCTTGTCAAGCAACAGTATGACATTGTAGATCCACACACAGTCACTCACACACAAATATATAGAGAGCATAAAACAATCATCAATCTACTTGATATAGGAAACAAACTAAATTTCCAACCAAGAGAGTAAATCAACAAGGCGTTAACTCACTGCATCTAAGGCAACAAAGCATGAGAAATCAAGCCTAAATGTCTAATAGATGCAAAATAATGGTACACTAGATGGGATGGCAATACCAGATATATTAAACCAAATCAATCGTTCCATCTCAAGGAAGAGCCTAGACTCTCTAACATCAAGTTCAAACTGAGCTTCACAAAACAAAATATATACAAAATTAAAGGGCTAATTGTTTAGGGTAAAACGTAAAATTCCTAGTACATACCTCTGGCTTTCCTGTAGATAGTAGACGTACCAAAGATGATTTTCCTACATTAGGGGCCCCAACAAGGCACAGAGTGGGTGTTTCCAGATCGACTACCGGCATTGCTCGCAAAGTCTGCCATGCAATTTGTCAAAAAAAAAAAAAAGAAGGTAAACTTAAATCCATTTGAGACATAAGCACTTCGCTATCATTTAAAATGGTAAACAAAACTTAACTCTAGTGCTGAGGATGAATGTGGAAAGATAACATAAGAAAGACAAAGAAACACCAAAATACATTGATGACCACACACCCACCATCCCCTATCCCCTGGAAACAAACACATATGCAGTTCAACTAGTGATCAATAGAATCATATGTATTTCTTGATAACAACTAGTTAACAAAAAAGAATCAGAACAAAATGGGACCACCCAATAATGAGATCATGTATGTTTGCTTATCTCACCCCAAAGTCCAACTTGTAGTCCTTATCCTGAGCTAACAAAATGCAAATTTGCATCGTGGGTTTCTCTAACGACCTATCTAAATAGACTAAATCATATGAGATATTAGAATGACTGCAGTCCATAGCGTGAGACATTCTTTTTCTTTTAACTGGAACACTCTACAGTTAGTTGATCATGAATCTTGGTCCCACAGCATGCTATGCACGAGGTAAGATTTACACTAAGTACTTCTTAGTTAATTAATTTGTTTTAAAGAAGACCAAATTACCTTGGCAATGTTCAATAACTCATCTACAGCTCTTCCTTCAGTATTGAAAATTTCTTCAATTTTCTTCATTCCCTGAAAGCAAGACCAAAGTAAAGATGAAATGCGTACATTATATAACCTAGTAGCTAGAAGGAATATGCATTATCTTCATAACACTAACCTCATCCAGTCGCTCCACAGCTTCACGCTTAGAGAGTGACTACAATACAAAGTATTCGATATACATATTAATAATTGAATATGTATGCATGATATTCCATTATGTTCAGGTCTTGAGAGAAACTTAGATAAACATAACTCAAGTGTCCTCTACTTATTTGTCCAAAAATTGAACCTGCTTAGTAATGTAGTAGCCCTATCAACAGTCTTTTCAAATAGATTTCTTGTCAGCATCTGTCTGGTGAATAATACACTCCAACTCAAACTAATTTTATTAGAAATTAGGATAAACCACAATGAGAAGACAAAGATAGGTTAACTTCAACTGTCGTACTTTCCTTTGTATCACAAGGATTAAAACCCTATAAACCCTCTTTCTTAAATAAACCATAATTGCCATATGTCATCCATGGCCATACACGTTGCAAAAAAAAAAGTTAAAATCCTAATAGTAATTACTTCCATGATACTTTCCTCCAATTTCCTAAAAGAAGTTTTTAGATGAAGTGAACATTATACATCTTCTTTAAGTTGTTGGTGTAGAAAAGTACTGTTCTATGCCAATTGAAGAGTCTTTTCCTTGATCCCAGCCAAACATATTAATTCTATTAATTACCAGTTAATAGGACATGGATTAAACAGATAAGGTTTTAAAACGGACGTTGCCTGGTTCTGCAATATGCAGTTAAGCTGAGTCGCTAAATCTAACAATTATAACAAAAGCAAATGTATGAACTGACTTAAACCAACATACTACCTTGGCGCAGAGGGACGCATGTTCTTTTCCTACTGACACCACTTTCTTTCGTAAATTACAAACTTTCCTCAACACCTGACAATCATGAGGGGTTCAAAGATAAACATAGTTGATAGCAGGAAGGATATATGTAATGATATTAAGTGGTTAGACATTGTGAAAAAACATATGTATAGTAACAAATGTATCACACCTTTAGGCTGACAGCCACGAACATTATACTAATATTTTTGCACATAGTAAAAGTTGACCAGAAATAAATAAATTAGTGAATAAAACAAAATTAAACAATGAGGCAGGCAACATTCAGCAAGATGAAATTTGGGAAGGTTATGCCAATTCGTTGTGATCTATTTAAGTTAACTAGCACACTGGTCGCCATATCCACAAAGAAAATATTGCCCAAATCCCAGGAGAATTTCTGGAAAGAGCAAGAATGGTGCTGATTTGATATGTACCTCTTCGTAGTTCCCATCTCCAAGAGTCAACTCAATCAGAGACCTTTCATAAGGGTGCAAATTGTTTTTATTGGGGAAGTCCTCTATGTACGTTCTCAAAGGAACTGCAAGTTCCTGAAGTTAATGACAATGGGAAAAAATACAGAGCTAAGTTATTCATTAGATGAGAAGAGCAACACTTTGATTTTACGTATATGCCTAAGAATTTACCTTCATTAATGCATCAAGTTGTTTTGCACCTTTATTTCTTTCACGTTTTGCAATATTGGCAATTCCTATCAAACATTAACACTAAATCCAACTTATAAACTGGCAATTACAGTACTGGTTGAAGTAGAATGAAGAGCCTTGATAAGAATTACCCTTTGTAGGTGAGACCCTCTTAGCCTTCTTCAACGATGAATATAAAATATCAACCGATGGCATCACCATCGGAAGCTTTTGAAATGCACCAACAGCTTCCATTGGATTTGCCACTTTGTCCTGAAACCCAAAAAAACAAATAGATAACTCAAATCAACAGGCACAACAGAAAATCAACTCTCCTCCATAAACAATTATCAATAACAGCCATAAGGCCATTTAACTTGATTCATAGAAGCTACACATACACCAGGATGTGCAGATGAAGCGTTGATACTATACCTAGTGTACCATTTACAAAGTCTACACACACAATCGTGTCCCCAAATCACTTGTTAAGGCAGAGGAGATAACAAATGAGAAAGCATTACAAGTAAATTTCCCAATTAATCGTTGAGACACAAACATACATACATATATGTCTTCGAAATAAGCAATACCTGAAGTTTGCTCACTTGTTCGGTACCACCGGTTGGAACATAGCTTCCATTGACGATTCCATATGCAGTCGTCTGCAGTTGCTGAGAGAAGCACATAATATTCGGAGGCCCAAAATTTACAACTACAAAATCGGCAGGAGCAGGGTATGTTATGCTGCAAGTAAACGGAGAAACAAAGAAGATAGAATGTAGAATATAGTATACTGTTGGGGAAATTGCAGCGTCTGAAGAGCAGCGAAGATGGTGGCGCTTGCCATAGGTGCAGTCGACTCCAACAGCCGTTCATTCTCTTTCACACCCCCACTGAAACTGATAGATTCGCAGTGATAATAAACAGGGTTTAAGTTTAACGACCCAAACCCCTGCGCAGCATTTGCTGTTGATTGATAAATTAGTAGTCCCTATTTTTAAAATGAAAAACAATTTATAAATTTTACTCCCTCCGCCTTTCATACTTCCTTTTTTTTTAAATATATAAAAAAATAAAAAGTGTATGTATGTACCATAATAATGACATTAAATATAATATTTTAGATATTGTATAGGTGGAGTTTGTAAAGAAACGAAAAAGTAGGTGTGAAAGTTTCTTTGGACGGAGGGAGTACTATCTTTCACAGTGTTTTTTATTTTAAATAAAATGTCATTGCTTTTGATTTATTTATACACACAAATCAACTTTTTTTTTTTTAATTTTATACATAAATATTTATATAATTACCACTCAAAACTATACTAATTACTACACTTTCTTAATTTACTAGTCCATCTACATTTGAAAGTTATTTTGAAACGGAGTGAGTACCATAATATTGTGAAATTTCATTAATGATTTTACTAAAAGTAAAAAAACAAATTTATATGCGGAGGTCGAAGTGTCATTAAAACCTTATTCGATTAACTCTCATTAAGGACAAAATCTGGGTTGAGGTAAACCACACTAAGAGTGCAAATAAGTAAATTTAAAATATTTTATATTCGTATCACTAAAAAAAAATCGAACAGTGATCCCATCAAACAATCGAATGTCTAAACTTGACAAGTTCATTCACTACCTGATTCATCTCTCTGTAGATGCGTGTGCATCGAATGAACATCATGTTGGTCATTAGTTGGGTAGCGTCTCACAACCCATGCAGTTGACACAATATGAGTGAAGTTTCACCTCCTAAAGAGTGCATTGCTAACAAAGAAACAAACTCTATTTATATATTAACTATCAGAAGACCAGCTACAATTTCAACCTCCAAATCTCCAATGGATATCCCCAACCCGACTCATTAGTGAATGTTGACACAAATAAACCTCTTAAATTTTGAAAGACAATCCCACTAAATAAGCTACTTGGAGAGGCTCTGCAACTACTAGCAATATTAACTTTGTACCAACCCGGGTTCGGAGTAAACTATTGCATCGAAATCAGAAATCTGGGAGGGTAGGTCGGCCCACACACCCAAATAGTGAATGATACGAAGGTCATCCACAATATTATACATACAACTCTTCGATAAATTTGGAGCCTTGCGGACACTGGATATAATGAATGTGACACACCGCCTCACAAAAGAGGATACATCCTAAAAAATGTCGTATTATGAGTATTTCAAAGTGTCCAAATTGTGGTAACAAAAGCCACTCGCCATAAGTTCAAGACCTATTGTTTGAATGAGAACAAGGGTTCGAAGAAAAACATTCAAAAAATTCATATCAAAAGTAAAATAGATTTTAAAGTAAGATGCAATAATATTGAGATGACCCGGAGAAGTTGCAATAGCAAAAAAAAAAAAAAAAAAGAAAGTAAAATTTCATTTATTTGGAAAAGTAACAATTAATTGATTTATTAGTAATTTATTAATTAAAAGATGTCTTTTATATATAGTTAACTTAAATTTCATTAATGATTTTTTTTAACAAATATGAATATTAAATACCATATATTTGAATCTAGTTATTAAATGTTGTAGAATTAATAACTTTTTTAAATTTAGTCATTCGAATAATATAACTTTAAATTCAGAATAGAATAATATTGAAGTCATTAGTATTAGACGCATTTTTATATATAAAAATGGGTAAAATCTTGAAATAATGATATAACAAATTCTAGTATATATGTGCGAAATCCTTTTCTTACGGAATATCATATCAACCCGAAATTGGAAATTGGTCACTAGAAAAAGGGAAAGACTTATTGCGATATATTGAACCACTACGACAACATCGATTATGGGGGAAGGGACTGATGGAGGCTTAGTCGGACTGTTGAGTAGGCGGTGGAGGGATGAATTTGTTTAAATTAAATTAAGGCCTAATTGCACCAACCTATACAAAACTAGTCATATCATTTATTTTACACACGATCCGGCCACTAAACAAGTATTTCGTGCAAAACTAGTCATATCATTTATTAAGCACAAACTTTTTTTCTCCTCCCATTTTGCAACTAATCCGTGAACACATTTTTCTGCAATTCACTGTTTTTTAGGTTTAAAAAAACTTAATTTTAGGCGTGAGAGGAGTTTGTAATTAACATATAATATTGAATGAAAATACATATTAAAAAAAAGTGTAAAAAATTGCCCCTTGATTACTTACTTGCACATTTTCTTTATTCTTTATTGTTGGATCGTCCAAAATTAATTGAACACTCTCAAATTTTCATTCATTTTTTCACTTACATTTTACTTTTTTACACCCTTCATTTATCTTCCATCACTAATTACTAATTTTTTTTTTTTTAAAAAAAATGTCAATTTAATCGTGCAAGTCATCTCAAACTGGATAAAGTATCGTTTTTAGTCGGAGATGATGTCGGCTATCAAGGATATTCACCCCTAGATTATTGATATTAGTAAAAAAAAAAAACATTTTCTTCAATAAAAAATTACTAGTATTAGTAGAAAAAGGCAGTATTATGATATTATCCCGTCTAGAAAAAGAAAAGGTGGTATATATAATATATTAGTAAAAAATATACAACTGTATAAGATTTTGAACACCCGCTTTTGTGCCCCAAAATTCACAGGAACCCCAAACCTCTCTCTCTCTCTATCTTTCTCTCATTTTCCGATGGCTTTGACCAGAGAGCAGTACCTCTACATGGCTAAACTTGCCGAGCAAGCCGAACGCTATGAGGAGATGGTCCAATTCATGGATAGCCTCGTACTAGCCTCCGCTGGAACCGAGCTCTCAGTTGAGGAGCGCAACCTCCTCTCCGTCGCCTACAAAAACGTCATCGGCTCGCTTCGTGCCGCTTGGCGCATCGTCGGCTCAATCGAGCAGAAGGAGGAAGGCCGCAAGAACGATGACCACGTCGTTCTTGTCAAGGACTACAGATCTAAAGTTGAGACGGAGCTCACCCAAGTCTGCGCCGGAATTCTCAAGCTCCTCGCCGATAGCTTGATTCCGTCGGCGGTTTCAAGTGAGTCCAAGGTTTTCTATTTGAAGATGAAAGGCGATTATTATCGGTATTTGGCGGAATTTAAGGTTGGGGATGAGCGGAAGGAGGCTGCTGAGGGTACAATGCTCGCTTACAAAGCCGCTCAGGTACGTTTTTAGGGTTATTGGTATTCATAGTTGCTATGCTATGCTATAATTATACTCTGTTATATTTTGGTTTAATTTTCCTGTAATTATTTTTTGGTTTAATTTTCCTGTAATTATTTTTTGGTTTAATTTTGAAAATTAAATATGTTTTACAAATATTTGACGCTGAAACTCCTATTTTCGTAATATCATTATGAAATTTGCTGTTGTTGCACTAGGGACTCAGGGAATGATGTTCCTTCCCAAAATTTTCTTTTGGGTTTATTAGATGCTTGTATATTAAACTACTGCCTACTGGAACACACAAACACGCATATTTTCTGTATGTTAGTCTTCTGTTCGATTATTTATTTGTGCGATGAAATTTAAATAGGATATTGCACTTGCCGATCTTGCTCCAACACATCCTATACGTTTGGGTTTGGCACTAAACTTCTCAGTTTTTTACTATGAAATTCTGAACGCATCAGACAGAGCTTGCAGCATGGCCAAACAGGTTAGTTAATTTTTCTTTGCTCCGATCCAGTTACAAGGTTGATTAAGAAAGTGTGTTTCTTGACTATTTTCCACAGTCTCGATGCAATTAATCATGTTTTACTTTTTTTTTTTCTATTGTTTTAAAGTTAGCAAACCGAGTAAGCAATCTCTGTTCACATTTCTTACACTGAAAAACATAAATTTCATTTTCATGTAATTCTGGCGTCTCTGGTTCGTACCAGGTAACTCGTTCTATTTCTTGCAATCCATTTGGAATGATATTGTATTATTGTAATGTGTGACAAATTACACCTACTGAACTGTCTGATAAATCTAAAACAATATGCAGGGCCTTAATTTTACTCTGATATGAGCTCGGTAATACCAATGAGTACCATATTTATGAACCAAATTTGTTATCTCAAACTACTGGCTTCTATTGCATTTTCATCATGCCCATGTAAAATTTCCAGCATTTCCCATATTTAAGCCTTGATGGATTATAATTTAGGTAAAATCAATTGTCTTCGCATGTCCTGCCGTTCTTTTGTTTTATTGGGAGTTCCTCTTTTGAGAAAATTGAATTATTATTTTTATCTTGCAATGCAGGCTTTTGAGGAAGCTATTGCTGAGTTGGACACTTTGGGGGAAGAGTCGTACAAGGATAGCACTCTTATCATGCAGCTTCTGAGGGACAATCTCACTCTTTGGACCTCAGATATGCAGGTACGGAACACACTAATGATTAGGAGCTGCTCTTTTGCCAAAAAGGAAAAAAGAAAGGGGGTGGGGAAATGCCATTTTCATTATAGTTGGTAATAATAGTTGCACAAAAGAATATATGGGTTTCAGAACGTTTGTTTGTTGAGAAAATATCCGAGGCACAGCTCAAAGTGTTTCGTTAATTATTTTTATACTGCATAGACCAAATTTATTTCTACCAAGACCTATATTTCCCCCACCAGAATGCGTACTCTTAGAATTCTTCTTATATGTTGTATAATTATAGTAACCTGTATCTAACTTTATAACAAATTTTCATATATTATACTCCCTCCGTCCCTTCGAAAGGTTTACACTTTCTTTTTTTGGTCCGTCCCAACACAAATTTTACATTTTCTTATTTGGCAAAATCCACTATTTCCCTCTACCTTTTTTCATTCATATCTCTCTCTACCTTTTCTTCTTCCTACATTTCTTTACCTCAACTACCCACTATACATTTAATATTATATTCTTCAATCTCAGTGCCAAAAGCAATTGTTAACTTATCTAAGTACGGAGGGTGTATTATTGTGACTTGACTTCAGTTGTAAAATTTTCATAAAGGGGAGACGGAAACCCCAGCTGATAAAATTTAAACAGAAACGTGAAACGTAGTACATAATTTGCTAATGAGATTTCAGCTTATGCTGCCATGTGGTGAATGCCATTAAACCGTTGGCGGATATAATGTGATCAGTGGTAGGGAGTATTATTTTGTTAAATAGAAAGAGATAGGGTATTTAGTTTCTGTCAACTTATTATTGATATTTTTTGCTGCATCCTCTTTTTAGTTGCTTCATAATTGAACATTATGGAAAAAAAAAAGGAAAGCTAAAAGCCTTTGCTTAAAATGACTTGGTGCTTAGTTCCTAATATACATTTGCAAAATGAAATTTTTTGGGGAGTTCATTTCCTTGTGGTGTTAAAAGTTTGTTGGTATTGTTGAGGCACTTGAAAATTTCCCAGTTCATTACTCAACATATTTTTGATACCAAGTATATCACTTGGCAATATTTTGGTACTCTGAAAGAATTTTGAATTGTTTGTGGGCAAAGATAAATTCACTTCAACTATTGGTTTTCCATTGCATGCATGCATATGGAATGGACAAACGTTATGTTGGAGTATTGTTTTTTGAAATATAGATTTTTTGCCTGGTTTATTCAAGTAATTGTTATAATGTGCAAACAACTCCTTTTCTCTAATTTCTTTGCCTCCTTGATGTTGGAAATACAATTAATTTTATAAAGAGTGTGAAAGCCACTCTAGAAATAGATTATACATTTAAAAAAAAAGGAAATAAATTTCTTGAAATGTTCATCCATCAGATTATAGTGTGCTTGTTTGGGCACTCATGTGATGTAGATACATGTATTTGTGTTCTAAATGTAATCCCAAATTTGTGAAGACTGGTTAAATAGATGCACCCTAATTCAAATCAAGTAACTAAGTTGTATTTCTTCCTTTGGGTTCATGCAGGACCAGATTGACGAGGCTTGAGCAACGTGCTTTATTTGCTCCTGAAGGAGGTGGGCTTGAATGTCATTAAACCTGTCTGTAATTGCATATATAGGACTGGAGATGGCTCTTTATTTGTCTTGTGTTATTATGATATGGGAGATTGGGATTTGCATTTCTAGTGGTTCACAAAATGCAGGAAGAATATGATGTGATTAAACGTAGTGATTAAAATTTAGGCAAGGCTCTTCATCTGTTGATGCTGGGAAATTTGTTGCCTCAATATCTTTTACTATTATGAAAAAGGCATGGTTTTGCTGTTTGATTTTACTTGTGACTGCCTCATTAGTCGGTTTTAGGTGTTATAATTCCATACTTTCCTGTGGTGTTTGGTCCAATGCTTTCCACAGAAATAGGTATGCATCTATTTTTCAACGCTTGTGGAGTATTTTTTTTTTCTTTTCAGTTTGATTTGGGAGTAGTATTTAAAACATTTGTAAAGAATATAAGCTTAATAGAAGCCAGAGTCCATTGAACTTATGCTATTTGAACTTCTGAGCTTATTACTCCATACTATTCATTTTCATAGGTTTTAAGGAATATTAATTATTTATGTATAAAGTAGATGGGTTCGAGGTTATTGTAGAGTTCACTTATGAATAAAGTACGGTGATAGTAAAAATTTATTTCTATTTTAAGACATACATATTAAGTTTAAAACTGAGTTTAAGCTAGATTTGTTGAAAGTAGACAATTGAAATCGAATCAACTTTTTTCTCAACACTGGTGACATGACGCGTTTAGAGTTCAATATCACATTAAATTGTTTCTTAAAGAGTGTTATTCTGCCCTCCACGTTCTAGGTATTAATTTAGATATTCTATTAAAAAATATTCATTTTATTAGTGTATGAAATCATAAAATAATGATGTTATTTAATAAGTAAAGACCATGACTTATTTAACAAAGTATATTCTATAATGTAGGGAAAAAAAAAATACACAACCGTGTAATTGGTATACCATTGCCTTCAGTCCGGAGTTTCATTCACATATGAAACATATTTGTGATAAAAATCCAATCTAATGATTTAGATGTTTGTTGTGTGCCAGTTGAGGATTGACCTGCTGATATCATTAACAAACCCTTAACACCTACTCGTTTTTTTGAATTTTTGTGGTCGACCTCATAATCTTCTGAAGTATATTACGATTGCATAACACATGAAGCTCTTATTTCCAATCTTCTGTCATCAAAAGTTACACATGTTGCAAACTTCAAAAAGTTAAATTGTTATGAGAAGTTTCTAGAATTGTCACTCAAATAGTATAAATATCACACCACTGTACTCAAACTCTTTAGATCAGCAACACAAACTTTAAATTTCGTGTGCTATTTCTCAATAAATATTAATCTAAAGTTAATTTGTAATTTTCACACTCATTTGAATAATACAAAATAATCTTATGTTGTATGTGGTTGTACGTAACACACACGTTGTTAGTAAATCACTTGTTCATTAATTATTTCAAGTAAAATCATGGAATTAATTTGACAAAGCTTAAATCAAGAAAAAATTGTGATTCCATAAAACCACTAGCTAGTTTGATTTGATAATTTTGACAAACTTGAAGGTATATATGTATTACTATAAAATAACTAGGGTGAATGAAAAAAACAAGTGATTTGAGCCCCATATTTCCAGGAAAACCGCACAATTTCACACCCATATACAGTATACTATAAATTAAGATGAATTGGCCGGGTATGTGTGTTGAGGCGTGGTTGTGGGAAAGCTCGAATCTCAAACATAAAATTAAATTGTACTCCTAATACTATAAATAATTTTTAAAGACCAGCTGAAGGAAGGACCACCTCAGATGTGTTTGAAAAGATTAAGGCTGCAATAAAACTTTGTATCAACTATCAACACGTGACATACTTTGTTTTAATTTACTAATTTAATTTAATTTAACCAGAATTTTTGGGGGTACCCCCGTTCCCCGTCAAAGAAGGTGGTGGAAACCGGAAAGGCGTGAGAGAAAGCGTGTTACTAATTCCTTTACAACATTATCTTAAACCATGCACGATTCCTAAAATCAGTATCCTAAGCTCTTTTTTAACGGAAATACATTAATATTATATATATATATATATATATATATATATATATATATATAGAGAGAGAGAGAGAGAGAGAGAGTAATGAAGTTAGACTCAATGGTTAATTAGTGGAGGATTTAAAATTTAAAAATTTGAAGGTACGAAAAATATTAAATTTTAAAATTGAGGTACGGTTTTAGTTGTCGAGATTTTTTTATACATTATTATTTATTTACATAAGAAAAAAAATCAATCAATTTGGGGGTACAACCTCCAAATTATATGTTGTATCCGCCTCCGCCGATGGTGGTTTTGATATGAAACTAGATTGTGAGTTTTTTATGGAATCCACCACCTGCATAAATGATGTACATATAGAGAATATACGAAATATGATTTATTGATTAATTTACAAAAAAGGATGTACATGAGATATTTATACAATGCAGAGGTAACCTAATCTTGACCTAATCTTATTGGGCTAATGAGTAAGGCCCATAAGTAACATGAGATGGGCCAACATATGAATATATAAACACTTCTTTAATATATTCCTAATATGCCCCCTCAAGATGGAGTACCATAGGATAGGTCAATCTTGGACATGAGAAGTTGGAGGCGAGCACCCGAAAGGGGTTTGGTGAGAGCATCGGTGAGCTGGTCAGCAGTCGAGACGTGGGAGATGCGGAGCCGAGCAGTTTTGACGAGGTCACGAACAAAGTGGAAGTCTATGGCAATGTGCTTCATTCGGGAATGAAACACAGGATTCGAGCATAGGTAGGTTGCTCCAATGTTGTCGCAGTAGATGACCGGCACCGGAGAGATGGAAAAGTGTAGTTCCTTGAGTAAGGACGTTAGCCATTGAACTTCAGAGGCTGCTGAGGCAATTGCTCGGTATTCGGCCTCCGTAGATGACCGAGCAACGAATTTCTGCTTTTTGGACAACCATGAGATGGGGTTAGCTCCTAAAAAGACGACATAAACACTCGTGGAAGTGCGATCATCATGATTGACTGCCCAGTCGGCATCTGTGAAGCAGTGAAGTGCGGAGGATGAGGATGGGGTAATGTTGATTCCAACATCCCTTGTACCATTGAGGTAGCGCAATAGTCGTTTTACGGCATTCCAGTGAGTGATGGTGGGTGCATGCATGAACTGGGATAGCTTGTGAACAGCAAAGGCAATGTCTGGCCTGGTGAGCTGGAGGTACTGAAGACTGCCGAGCACTTGACGATACTGGGTGGAGTCAGTGGGAGAAGTACCATCCGAGAGTGTTAGGCGAGCAGAGGTGGAAAGTGGAGTTTGGACTGGTTTGGAGTCGATCATGTTGTATCGGGCGAGCAGGTCAGTGACGTATTTGCGTTGGGAGAGAAGGCATGAAGTTTTAGATCGAAGGACTTCCACTCCCAAGAAATAAGATAGAGGACCAAGGTCCTTGACAGAGAATTTGGCACTGAGGTCGGCAGCCACATGGGCGAGCATGGGCGAGGTGTTGCCCGTCAAAATGAGGTCGTCGACATAAACAAGGAAGTAGGCGACCACCCCATTGTTGTTGTAGACGAACAGGGACTCATCAGAGTGAGTGGGGGTGAACCCATTTTCTACGAGGAATGAGCGAAGAGCATAGTACCATGTGCGAGGAGCCTGCTTTAAGCCATAGATGGATTTACGTAACTTGCAGACATGAGTGGGGAAGGTCTTGTCTTTGAAGCCTGGAGGTTGAGCCATGAAGACGGTGTCCGAGAGCTCTCCATGGAGGAAGGCATTGTTGACATCGAACTGTTGGAGGGGCCATTGCTGAGTGACAGCAATGCTGAGAACTGCTCGCACGGTAGCCGGCTTGACAACCGGACTGAAGGCTTCAGTGAAGTCAACACCTGGTCGTTGGTGAAAACCTTTGGCAACTAAGCGAGCTTTGTATTTGTCAAGGGAGCCATTAGAGTTTCGTTTAATACGGAAGACCCACTTGGAGCCGACCACATTCTGAGATGTAGTGGGAGGAACTAAGTCCCATGTGCCATTCCGAAGAAGGGCATCAAACTCAGCAGACATGGCTGCTCGCCAATTTTTGTCCTTGAGTGCCTGTGAAACACAACTCGGTTCAATGTCAGAAGTGACAACAGAAGTAAGCCCATACCTCGGATTAGGCTTGAACACTTGATTTTGAGATCGAGTGACCACGCGAGGTGCAGGAGGTCGTGAGGGAGCATTGGTCGGCACAGAGATGTCGGATGTGGTAGCGATCAGTGGGGAGGTAGGTGTGGATGTGTTCGGTTGAGGTATGTCTGGGTGGTCGACCAATGTGGGATGGTGGGGAATGGTAGTGGTCGGCACCGGGATGGGGGCGAGGATGGTTGCGGTAGAGTGAGGAAGTAAGGGTGTTATAAGAATGGGCGAGGAGCTGGAATCAGAGGGAGTAGGTGGCGAGGAGTTAGTGGTCTCCGAAGGAGGGATAGAGAAGGGAAACGTATGTTCAACAAACTGAACATGACGTGAGGTGTAGATTCGGTTGGTGGAGCGATCAAGACAGAGATAAGCGCTTTGTGTGGGTGAGTATCCAATGAAGACACATGGAGTAGAGCGAGGATCAAGTTTGTGAGTGGTGTAAGGACGGAGCAGAGGATAGCAGAGGCAACCAAATATACGAAGTTTGGATAGGTTAGGGGGGCGAGCAATGAGTTTTTCATAGGAGGATGCCATGTTAAGATTAACTTTGGGAAGACGGTTGATGATGTAGGCAGCCGAACAGACGGCATAGGGCCAATAAGTGAGTGGCATGGAAGCATGGTGAAAGAGAGCTAGAGCTGTGTCGACCACATGGCGATGGCGACGTTCAGACATGCCATTATGTTCGGGAGTGTGAGGTGGGGTGGTAAGGTGTGCAATGCCATAGGTTTGAAGGAAGGGGCGAAGAGCAATGAACTCTCCTCCATTGTCTGAGTAGAAAGTCTTGATAGTGTTTTGATAGTTGTTTTCAACAAGAGTTTTGAATGTGGTAAATCTAGATAGAACATCCAATTTTCGTTTTAGGGGATAAACCCATATGTATTTGCTGAAGTGATCAACAAATAACACATAGTATTTAAAATTATCAGGGGATAAGACAGGTGACGACCAAACATCAGAAAAGACAACGTCAAGTGGTTTGGTAGACGTGATGCTCGAATCATAAAAAGGTAATTTGTGACTTTTGATACATGAACAAGAGTTACAGTTAAAGTGTTTGGATGGTGCACTAGATAAGCTAAGTGTAGAGAGGGTGTGAGCAAGGATTTTTGTCGATGGGTGACCAAGACGAGCATGCCAGGTGGTTGTCGTGAGGTGTTGAGTGGTGAAGGCTTGAGGGGAGGTGGTGGACATGTGTGTCGGTCAGACATATTATTGATACGACTCCCAACGAGGAGAATGCTCCCCGAGTGACCGTCCCGCACCTGAAAGGAAGAGCGACCAAAGATAATGTTAACATTGTTATCACGACAGAGGCTAGAGACCGAAATCAAGTTTTTCGAGATGAGTGGGACGACTAAAACATTTGAAAAACTGAGAGATTCAAGTTGAGGAAAGCGCATAGAGCCAGTGTGAGATATGTGTAAACCTTTACCATCACCAATTTCCACATTGTCAGGCCCATCGAAGGACGAGTGGAGAGAGAGGTTGGCGAGGTCGTTGGTGATGTGGTGAGAAGCACCAGAATCAAGAATCCAGTGCTCGGCAGGATGTGCCGAGGAGGCTAAGTGAGCTGAGTAGGCCGGACGAGCATCTGGCCGATGGAGGCGGGAAGGTGGTGTGTACTGTCCATGTGGTCGACGATGACCTGTGGATGGAGCAGAGGGCAAGGGAGATGAAGGTATCTCAGGGCAGGTGCGAGCAGTGTGGCCCGGTGCTCGGCAGTATTGGCAGGTGCCAAGATATGGCCTTTGTGAGGATTGACGAGGGCGAGTATCAAGGGATTTAGACCTTGAGTCAGGTCGCGAGGAGCGATGATAGGATTTACCAGCAGTTAGGGCGGATGCAGGTATTAAAGTCGCGGATGGTCGTGAGGTAATTTGAACTTCGGCACTTAGGAGTTTGTCACAGAGCTCGGCAAAGGAGATAGGATGTTCGCGAGCTTGGATGGCATTGGCAATGTCATTGTAGGATTCATCAATACCTGTAAGAACTTGTAGAGTGACATCCTCGGCGTCCAGAGCAAGTTCGTCGACCACGGAGCGAACTTCCATGAGGAAGTCAGAAATTGGGCGAGCACCTTTAGATAGAGAACGAAACTTGGTTTTGAGGGCAAGAATGCGACCTCTGGAGGGTTTGCCATACATGCTCTCAAGCATCGACCAGGCTTCGCAGGAGGTTTTAGTTGATGCAACAAAGGGGATAAGTTCCGGAGACATGGATCCAACCATGGCTGAAAAGATGAGGTTGTCCTGACATACCCACAGGTCGTACGCAGGATTGGAGATGGTGGTGGTGGTGGTGCCATCGTCAGCTGGGATTGTGGGAAGTGGGCATGGATGCGTACCCAAAACATAGCCGAAGAGGTTATGTCCAGTGAGGAGGAGACGAAGCTGGAAGGACCAAGCACCATAGTTGGTGGAGGTAAGCTTTAAGGACATGTTTGCGAGTCCTTTGAAGGTGATGGGTGAGGGCGACTGAGATGGGGTGGCCATTGTAGTGAGTGGAGCAGCGGAGTGAAGAAAGGGGAGCAATGAGCTGGGCGTCTAAGACGGGCGGCGGCGGCGATTCAGAGATGAATGCGGCGGCGGCGGTGCTTCAAAGAAGAAGGCAGCGGCGGCTAGGGTTTTGTGGCGGCGGCTAAGGTTTGGATCAGGCGTGAGCCAAGTGACTCGATGATACCATATAGAGAATATACGAAATATGATTTCTTGATTAATTTACAAAAAAGGATGTACAGGAGATATTTATACAATGCAGAGGTAACCTAATCTTATTGGACTAATGGGTAAGGCTCATAAGTAACATGAGATGGACCAACATATGAATATATAAACACTTCTTTAATATATTCCTAATAGTACATACTAAAATGTACAAATAATTTATGTTGGTGATTGCCGGGTTGATATATATATATATATATATATATATATATATTCAAAATCAGACAACTTATAAAAAACGTTTTTTTGTGTGACAGATTTGGATTGTTCATAGGTGTAAAATGAACATAAACTAAAAAACATTTGGTGTTATATTTAGGGATTATATTTTTTTTAGTCCATTAAGTTACCACAATTTTGAATTTAGTCCATCAGGTTACCACTTTTTGAATTTAGTCCATTAAGTTTCGATTTATTTTGATTTTGGTCCAGTTACCTGCTACAGCAGGTTTAACAGGTCATTTTTTAAAATACACCCCATAAAATGTTATACACACCCCAAATATTAAATACACCACACTAAAATTTAAAAATTATTTTTTATTACTATACACACCCCCAACTATTTCCTATTTAATAAATTGTCAAAAATAATTAAATTAAAAAAATAAGAATTCAAATTAATATGAAAACTATAAATAAAACCTATAAAAAAATCGCCTAAATCTTTAAAAATTAAACAAAGCTAAAATAATTAATTTGATTAGTTTTGAAGATTTATTTAATTTTCTACTATTTTTAAATTTTATTTAGCCTTATTTTCGACCTTTTTTTATAGAAGTTAGAACGCAAATAAAACATTAATAAAGCAATGGATTTTAAATTTATTTTATTTTAAATATTTCTTTTATATTACATGAACCTACTAACACCCCATAAATTTTATATATACTCCAAACGTTAAACACAAAAATCAAATATAGTTAAATAAAATCATAAACATATTTAATAAATTACTAAAAATAATTAAATTAAAAAAAAAGTAAGAATTCAAATTAATATAAAGAATATAAATAAAATCTATGAAAAATCACTAAAATCTTCAAAAATTAAACAAAGCTAAAAACATTAATTAATTTAATTAGTTTTGAAGATTTAATTAATTTTTTTACTATTAAAGATTTTTAATAAATTTTAAAAAAAATCAACTTCAAAAAATTATTAAATTAAATAAAAAAAATCTTTAAAAGTATTAAAAAATCCACTAATTTTTTAAAATTAATTTTTTAGCTTTATTAAAATTTTGAAGATTTATGTATTTTTTATAGGTTTTATTTATATTTTTCATATTAATTTGAATTCTTACTTTTTAATTAAATATTTTTGACAATTTATTAAATATGTTTATGATTTTATTTAACTAAATTTGATTTTTAAATTTTTATGTTTAAATATTTAAAAAAATAAAAAATAAAAAAATTTAAAACTCAATTAATTTATTAATGTTTTATTTGCGTTTTAACTTCTATAAAAAAATGTCAAAAATAAGGCTAAATAAAATTTAAAAATAATAGAAAATCAACTAAATTTTCAAAACTAGTTAAATTAATTAATTTTTTTTAGCTTTTGTTTAATTTTTGAAGATTTAGGGGATTTTTTATAGGTTTTATTTATATTGTTCATATTAATTTAAATTCTTATTTTTTTAATTTAATTATTTTTGACAATTTATTAAATAGGAAATAGTTGGGGGTGTGTATAGTAATAAAAAATGATTTTTAAATTTTAGTGTAGTGTGTTTAACATTTGGGGTGTGTATAATATTTTATGGGGTGTATTTTAAAAAATGATCTGTTAAACCTGCTGTAGCAGGTAACTGGACCAAAATCAAAATAAATCGAAACTTAATGAACTAAATTTAAAAAGTGGTAACCTAAATTCAAAATTGTGGTAACTTAATTGACTAAAAAAAAATATAATCCCTTATATTTATATGGGATAGTCGTGTATATTGATTGGATCGATGGGGGAAGGAGATATACTGGAAAAATATAATTAAACACGTATGTTTACGAGTACAGAGTATTAAAGTTCAATGCCCGTCAAAAAAACAAAAAAAGAGAGCATAGAATTCAATTTGTTCTTGTTATTATATATAGCTAGTTTCATCCTACAATAATCAAATTGAATTGGATTTGTGTAATTTCTCACCTAAGAACAGTATTTCAAGGATAAAAAATTATACTTTTCAAAACACAATAAAAAATAATTAGTGAGTAGTATTCTTTATGAGAAAAAATAAATACATCTTCATTCCAATATTTTAACTAACAATCATATTTTGTCCTCGTTAATTTTTAAATATAATTGTTGGGGTTTTCGGACGGGGTATTCCTCCTTAGTATGATATTATCCGCTTTGAGTTTACTTTGAATTTTTTCAAAAGGCCCTCATACGGTCATACGAATTAATAGTGACATTAGTCCACCCTTTTTATAGCCTATGATCCTCCAATATCTTTCCGATGTGTAACATTGTTTGACCCTCAACAATAATTATCATTATCATTGTAATTCACTATTTAGTGGTTCTTATTAATCTCATTGAAAATTTGGAACCAAACACCCCTTAAAAATTCTATTAATCTAAAATTCTATTTTTTTAAAAAAAGACTTGTAATTTCTATTAATCCAAAATTCAAATTTTAGATTTCAATAAAAAGAGTAAGTTTAATTCTTGTGTAAATTAAAGTCTAACCAAATAAAACCTTGGCCAATTAATCCCATGGGGCTAGTGAGTGGTTTAACAATAATATCTCTCTAATGATTTGCAATGGTGAGTCTACAAAATTCTGGGAGGATAACTGGACGGGGGGAGAAAAGTTGAAGGATCTATTCCCTAGGATGTATAGGCTTGAGTCTGAGAAACAGTGCTTGGTGTCTGAGAGAGTTAGATGGCCAGAGGGAATTAAATGTGTTGTTTGGAATTGGAGTAGGACTTTACTAGATAGAGAAAACACTGTTGTTCGCGATATTTGTGTTAGTATTGACAGGTACATTAAACAGTCATCGGAGGAGGACTATTGGACCTGGAACTGTGAGAAGGATGGGAACTACTCTGTGAGATCAGCATACTCAATTCTGCAGGAGGATCATTCTAAGGACAATTCGGAGCTGGACGAGCTCAGACACATTTGGACGAAGGGCGTTCCGAGTAAAGTCACGACATTCTCATGGAGATTGCTCCAAGATAAGATACCCACGCTAGTTAATCTCAGGAAAAGAGGGGCCTATAATGAAAACTTCTCTCTGGCGTGCAAACTTTGTTGTAACGATCCGGAAGACACAGGTCATCTCTTCTTCTCATGTCCCTTTTCTAATCGGGTGTGGGGGAAGATTTATGAGTGGCTTGGTAAACCTGCTATACATGGAGTCACAAGTCTGACTCACTTCAGGAAGCACAAGGAAATGATTGACAAAAGCAAGGAACGCATTTGGGAGAGCATCTGGCACGGAACTGTTTGGAACATATGGCTAAGTAGAAACGAAGCGGCGTTCAAAGGGGAGCAGCCAAACGAAGGGAAAGTAGTGGACAATATCAAAATTACGACCTTCAGATGGTTTAAGGCACATCGATTGGTTCATCAATGGATATCCTTCGAGGATTGGAATAGAGAACCTTTGTATTGTTTGAGTTAGATATTATCCTTGTTGAGAGTTTGTTTTCTTTTATAATGTAACTTACATTGTAACGGTGGGGTATTCCTGATACCCATAAATAATAAATTTGTCGTTCCCAAAAAAAAAAAGCACCCCTCGTGCTAAGACATTATGAAGTTCCACTTTCATCCTTAAAAAAAAAATCAAAATCCCCCAAACCAATCAGCCTCTGCGAAGGTTATTCATAGTCGAGGTCAACATATGAAACTGGTCGACAATTTAATGTTCGTAAATATTTTTATTACATAACCCACACAAGATAATATTGTATGTATGCGATTCTTAAATTTCTCTTTACTTAAATTGACTTAGAAATAAAACCTAGCTAGACAAGAAAGAATTATAATAAGACCCCCGGCCCCACTCATTGACTTAAATTGCATGAGATTGTTAACTTAATTAAAGACCTTATACTCAACACTCATTCGCCTTATAAATTGTTTTGTAATTTCGAGATAATAGTTTTTGTTCTGAATAACTTGTTTAATCTGGGAAATAAATATAATTAAAAGTTAAAACTTTGTGAGCTCATGAGGCAGAACTCAAAAAATAAAATAATATATATATATTCAAACCTACACTAAAAATATACTTGAGACCATGTAAAATTAAATGTATCATGCATATTTTTAAGTGAAACTGAGTTGAATCTGATGATTGGCGCTCTATTTTACGGAATGGGATTAATTGACTTAAATATGACATTCCATCACATATATATATATATATATATATTTAACCTTAATTTTCATTATTGAACATTTAAACTAAAATAGACAGATCAGTCACAAAGTTCTATGGGTAAGTCCAACAGAAAGAGTTCTCGCACTCACCAGAAGCCATGGTGAAATCATGTATTAAAAAATTGACACTCATTTTAACAAAAAAAAAAATATATATATATATATATTATAACACTAGAAGAATTGGACCAAAAATTCCTAACACTCATTTACATAGTCACGAAAAACAAAAACTAGGGGTCTTGAGGAGTTTTGCATCAACGACCAACTTGGAATCACATTCCACAATAATATTGATCAACTCCAATACTTTGATTCAAGACAAAGCTTCATGGAAATTCATAGCTTCTTTACTTTAACTTCCAAAGCCATGGACAAATAATAGTTTTACCCATCACAAACTCGATATTCCTCTTCGTTCTGAATTATCATACTTACAAAATATGTAAAGAATTGTGGAAGAACCCTGCATCCACATTGAACTTCCACTTTCTTGAGTAGCCTAGACCAAGTGCCACACCCGGCCAATTGATTGTGGTATAGCATAACATCATTCGCCCTCCCTCTCCTTTCTGTGGTAGCCTTCCATTTTAACCAGGGAACTGTCGAAGTGTGGGCGGCCTGTATCGTCTATCCCACAGTTTGTAGTTGATTTCCTTTCATATTTGCTACAATACCATGTCAAAGCTAATCGCAACGGTTTTAAGAGTTGTGTATATTATAGAATTCGAATTTAAAAAACAAATATTTGAAATAATTAAGAGGGACATTAAATTATCTAAATTCAAGTAATTTACAAATCTAAAAATTTAAAAATGCCAGATAATTATAAAATTAGATTTTTATAAATCTAAATTCACATAATTAAATCATAATAGATAAAAATTTAAAAAATAATAATCTACACCTTCCCCAACGTGTATATATATATATATTCACCCTCCCAACCTTTTTCCGGATTTTATTTTTTAAGATGTTAGTAATCTGACAAATGTGAAATTGTACATTATTAAGCGGTGTCATAGATATTGCTTAAAAAAGAAATGTCCTGAATATTAATTATTTATTTATTTAATTAAATAAAATAATTATTTCATAATTTTATCAATCATTTATAAAATTTCAAAATATAATTTATTTCTAAGCAGTTTTTTCCTTCCGAATGTTTTAATGGGACTTAAACTCTTGAACAACATGTGTTCATATGATTTTAGATTTCATTTATATAGAATTTTAATTATTATATTAATTTATTTGTATTTATATTGTAGAATAATTAAGAGCACTTATATAATCATGCTCACTACTAACCTTTAAATTGAATTCATTATTTTGAATAATAGATAAATTATTGTATGCAATTGAGTGCATTTTTAAACGATTTAGTTAATTATATCTTCAATTGTCCAATTAAATTTCTGATTTACTTATAATAATTAGGTCAAAATTATAATTCAATTACATTAATTGTACCATACACAATTGAGTGCACACGAGTTCTTGAATGGCAATGTGTAATTAATTTTGGGACCAAAATGATTAAGGGAATATAAAGTAATTTTAGATATTTTAAAACAATTAAATAATTAAAATTAGATTTTTATAAATCTAAATTCACATAATTAAATCATAATAGATAAAAATTTAAAAAATAATAATCTACACCTTCCCCAACGTGTATATATATATATATTCACCTTCCCAACCTTTTTCCGGATTTTATTTTTTAAGATGTTAGTAATCTGACAAATGTGAAATTGTACATTATTAAGCGGTGTCATAGATATTGCTTAAAAAAGAAATGTCCTGAATATTAATTATTTATTTATTTAATTAAATAAAATAATTATTTCATAATTTTATCAATCATTTATAAAATTTCAAAATATAATTTATTTCTAAGCAGTTTTTTCCTTCCGAATATTTTAATGGGACTTAAACTCTTGAACAACATGTGTTCATATGATTTTAGATTTCATTTATATAGAATTTTAATTATTATATTAATTTATTTGTATTTATATTGTAGAATAATTAAGAGCACTTATATAATCATGCTCACTACTAACCTTTAAATTGAATTCATTATTTTGAATAATAGATAAATTATTGTATGCAATTGAGTGCATTTTTAAACGATTTAGTTAATTATATCTTCAATTGTCCAATTAAATTTCTGATTTACTTATAATAATTAGGTCAAAATTATAATTCAATTACATTAATTGTACCATACACAATTGAGTGCACACGAGTTCTTGAATGGCAATGTGTAATTAATTTTGGGACCAAAATGATTAAGGGAATATAAAGTAATTTTAGATATTTTAAAACAATTAAATTCTCATCAATACCATTTTATCTCTTTTATATGGTCATCCATATTATTGGCAAGCACTTCCCTATTTTATTTATCATTATCTCACCTTTTTTTTTACCTAATTTGCAACTTCCAAAAAAAAAAAATTACCTCCTTTTCTATTCTAAATATTGACAGTTAATGACAAAATTCGATAATTTAATGACATTTAATGACAGAAAAATTAAATTTTATTGGCAGGGCCTAAAATTAATTCTAAATTTCATATTATTAATTTTTTTTCTAAAAAAGTCATAATAATATGATTTTTATCTTTAAAGGTAAATTTTATTGTAGTGTTATTAATTATCACCTTTCAAAAAAAGAAAAAGAAAAAATGGTTCTCATAACGCCTTTGCTAATTTCAATACCAATTTACCTTTTTTCTTTTAACAATATATACCTCTAATAAATATTAATCATCTTTTTTATAGCTTATAATTGTGGTCTGTATAAATAAAATAAATAAGGGTATATGTATATTTTGATAACCTATTTATTGAGAAAAATCGGTATATGTGAATTAATAGGATATACATAATAAGGACTGAAGATTGTAATACAATAATACAAAATACCCATTCTTATAAATTAATTTGATATAAACATAATTTTTATTTTATTTAAACCTAAAAAAATATACACATTATTGCTATACATCAAAATTTTAAAATTCACCAAATTTAAACATCACGATTTCAAAATGCTTAAATTCCAAATCAAACATACTCTATCTAAAGGCACAACTGATATGGTAAAATTAAATTATAACTAAAGGAAATGAACTTATACATGAAATGGAGATGACAAATGAATAACAATTCTTATGATTGACATTTGATGAGAACTTCTACCTTTAGTTAAGATGTCATAGATAGAGACAAAAGATTCATATGAGAAAACATAAGTAAACGGGCCTCTGTAGAGTGTCGTAATGACTATGTAGTCAATTAAATTCGAACCATTAAAATTCAAATCAAAAAATTTAAACTTATTGACCTGTTACCTTTTATATAATGTGTTGTATGGTGTCATATAATGTCGTACATTTATATTTTTATATTTAATTAATTAAAATATATAATTTTAAATTTTCATTTTTATCTTTATACATAAAAAATATTTTATTATACTTATTAATCTGATTAAAATATTTTATGTTAAAGTTACCTATTTACCTTTATATTATTAATAAAATTAATAAAAAAATTAAATTAAACTGAAAAAATCAATATTAATTGTCACATGGCGGGAGAGAAGACAGACAGGACTGTCGAAATGGGCTCCATCCGACTAATAGACTGGACTACAATTATAATGCCCCAAAAAACAACCGGGCCGACCCAACTTTTTTTATCGGCTCAGAAAAAACGTTTGGCCCAGTGGGCCGGTACCGGGCTGGCCTGACCCATTTGACAATTCTAAATTAAAGATTAGAGAGAATCTTCACGCACACGATGGAATTGGGGGAATATGAGAAGAACCATAATTTCGATTATTATTTCTATTTTCAATTTGAATAATGCATTATTATTTAATTTATTTTTGTTGGAATGGTATGTATTTAATTTTAAAATAATAAATAATGAAATTTGTATTAAAAGAGTAGGATAGTAATTTTTGATAAATTAAAAATAAAAAAATTATTTATATTAAAAAATAGTAATATAGTAAATAATAAAATACAATTTAAAAATGATTTAATTAATTTAAACCTGTATAACAGGTAGCAAGTTCATACGACGCATAAGACGTCACGTGGCGCAATTCGACATACTGACTACGGTAATTAGTTTGTATAATTTGACTACCGTAAATGAAAGTATTATGCTATTTATTTTAAAAAAATGAGGTCGACAAGGTAGGTGCGGCAGCCTTATTAATAATTTGATTGTAGTGTAGTCGAGCTCGACTTGTATAACGTTGAAATAAAAATTACAAGTCATTATTTATGATTTACAGAATGAATAGAGATGATGTAAATTAATCCATTTAAAAATTATGGAATGTAAATTAAAGTTTTATCTTTTTTAGAATATTTTTTTAAAAAGGTGAAAATTATGAAACATAAATAATTTATTTTCTCTCATTAGTGGACGTTAAAAAGGGAAAAATTTAACATAAATTAATCAATTTACGAAGTTATGAGCAAGGGCGGATTCAAGATCAAAATTAAAATAAATATAGCACAAAAAAAAGTAAAAATAAATAAATTATTTACATAAGTTACACACTGCGATTTAATGTTTAGATTTAAAATTTAATTTAGGATTTATAAGCTAATTGAAATTTTAATTTATTTAAAGAGTCAAATATGCGTATTTTACAAAATTGAGTATAACTTCGTGGAAAAGTGTTTTTTTTTTTAATTACAAATAAGTCACATATTCGATTGAATTTGAGGTGGACTGTAAAATACTCAATCAGTTATACGGAGTAATACTTTATTGCAAAGCTTAAAGAAATATGGAGATAATATTTTTTTATATAATTATAAAAGTTATAAAAAAAAACCAAAGTTGATAAAAACACCAGACGTAAATTAATTTTTTATCTTTAAAAAAAAATTCACCGAGGATAGCCGCGATCAACACAAAATTGCATACCTTATATAGGAAAAGGAGTATCAATGTAAAAGAATAAAAAATTAAATTAGTTTTCTATGCATCATGCATTTCACGGTGTTGTTACTTGTAAATGGTAAATGGTAAATGCCTAGTTGCCTACTTTTGCATTCATTTCACAAATATTTTAATTATATTTTTCTATAATCTATAAAATCATGTCTAATTTCAAGTCACAATATTAGTCCGTAATATAGCAAAATCTCCTCCCTTCTTTTACTATTTGATTGTTACCCTAATAGTACAATAAATAAATAAATATATATATATATATATATATATATATGGAAAATATTACTCCCTCCGTCCACGAAAAGTAGTCCCATTTGACACATATTCTTTGTCCACCAAATGTAGTCCCATGCACTTTATGGAAACTATCACCCTTCAACTATCACTTAATTACTCAATTTGCCATCAACTTTATTCCTAAACAATCACTTTATTCACAATGGACCCCACAATACCCTATAATACCCTTACTTTATCTACTTTATCTACCATTTTCTTAAAACTTGTGCCCCATCCCCATGTCCCTACTTTTCATGGATGGAGGGAGTAGTATTATACGTTTCACGTATTCATGAACTATACGTGGCATTAGATGGTGTAGATCGATTCAGTATACTTTTCATAATTAATATCAGGTAAAAGTATTAACAATTTAATAATTGTTTTAAAGAGGATTGTAGCAAGCTGACAAAGGTACACGAAAGCTTAGTTACGATTCACCAAATTTAAACATCACGATTTCAAAATGCTTAAATTCCAAATCAAACATACTCTATCTAAAGGCACAACTGATATGGTAAAATTAAATTATAACTAAAGGAAATGAACTTATACATGAAATGGAGATGACAAATGAATAACAATTCTTATGATTGACATGAGAACTTCTACATGTAGTCAGGATGTCATAGATAGAGACAAAAGATTCATATGAGAAAACATAAGTAAACGGACCTCTGTAGGGTGTCGTAATGACTATGTAGTCAATTAAATCCGAACCATTAAAATTCAAATCTAAAGATTTAAATTTATTGATCTGTTACCTTTTATATAATGTGTTGTATGGTGTCGTATAATGTCGTACAATTATATTTTTATATTTAATTTAATTAATTAAAATATATAATTTTAAAATTACAATTTTATTTTTATACATTAATAATATTTTATTATATTTATTAATTTGATTAAAATATTTAATGTTAAAGTTACCTATTTACCTTTATATTATTAATAAAATTAATAAAAAAAATAAATTAAACTGAAAAAATCAATATTAATTGTCACACGGTGGGAGAGAAGACAGACAAGACTGTCGAAATGGGCTCGACCCGATGGCCCGGCTCGGCCCGACCCATCCGACTAATAGACTGGACTACAATTATAATGCCCCGAAAAACAATCGGGCCGACCAGACTTTTTTTATCGGCTCGGAAAAAACGTTTGGCCCAGTGGGCCGGTACCGAGCTGGCCTGACCCATTTGACAATTCTAAAGATTAGAGAGAATCTGCACGCACACGATGGAATTGGGGGAATATGAGAAGAACCATAATTTCAATTATTATTTCTATTTTCAATTTGAATAATGCATTATTATTTAATTTATTTTTGTTGGAATGGTATGTATTTAATTTTAAAATAATAAATAATGAAATTTGTATTAAAAGAGTAGGACAATAATTTTTGATAAATTAAAAATAAAAAAATTATTTATATTAAAAAATAGTAATATAGTAAATAATAAAATACAATTTAAAAATAATTTAATTAATTTAAATCTGTATAACAGGTAGCAAGTTCATACGACGCATAAGACGTCACGTGGTACAATTCGACATACTGACTACGGTAATTAGTTTGCATAATTTGATTACCGTAAATGAAAGTATTATGCTATTTTTATGCTATAATGGTGTTTATATTATTATTGATTATTATAATTTTATTTAATATTATTATTTAAAATGAAAATAATATTGTAAAAATAAAAAAATAAATGATAATATTTTTTTAAATTAATACTCATAATAAAAATATTATTTCTAAAAGTAAACACTTAAAATTTTATACATTCAAGGTCCTAACCTTTTTTTTCCTTTTCTGCTGAGAAGGATGAATATATTAATCAATCATACAAGCATCTGATTAAATAATAAACTCACGATTCAACCGAATCAGACTAGTGGTGTGTATTTATTTTTAAAAAAATGAGGTCGACAAGGTAGGTGCGGCAGCTTTATTAATAATTTGATTGTAGTGTAATCGAGCTCGACTTGTATAACGTTGAAATAAAAATTACAAGTCATTATTTATGATTTATAGAATGAATAGAGATGATGTAAATTAATCAATTTTAAAATTATGGAACGTAAATTAAAGTTTTATCTTTTTTAGAATATTTTTTTAAAAAGGTGAAAATTATGAAATATAAATAATTTCTTTTCTCTCATTAGTGGACGTTAAAAAGGGAAAAATTTAACATAAATTAATCAATTTACGAAGTTATGAGCAAGGGCGGATTCAAGATCAAAATTAAAATAAATATAGCACAAAAAAAAAAAAAAAATTATTTACATAAGTTACGCACTGCGATTTAATGTTTAGATTTAAAATTTAATTTAGGATTTATAAGCTAATTGAAATTTTAATTTATTTAAAGAGTCAAATATGCGTATTTTACAAAATTGAGTATAACTTCGTGGAAAAGTGTTTTTTTTTATAATTACAAATAAATCACATATTCAATTGAATTTGAGGTGGACTGTAAAATACTCAATCAGTTATACGGAGTAATACTTTATTGCAAATCTTAAAGAAATATGGAGATAATATTTTTTTTTATATAATTATAAAAGTAAAAAAAACCAAAGTTGATAAAAACACCGACGTAAATTAATTGTTTATCTTTAAAAAAAAATTCACCGACAATAGCGGCGATCAACACAAAATTGCATACCTTATATAGGAAAAGGAGTATCAATGTAAAAGAATAAAAAAATTAAATTAGTTTTCTATGCATCATGCATGGTAAATGCCTACTTTTGCATTCATTTCACAAATAATTTAATTATATTTTTCTATAATCTATAAAATCATGTCTAATTTTAAGTCATAATATTAGTCAGTAATATAGCAAAATCTCCTCTCTTTTTTTACTATTTGATTGTTACCCTAATAGTACAAACTATATATATGCATGTAAACTATTAGTATTATACGTTTCACGTATTCATGAACTATACGTGGCATTAGATGGTGTAGATCGATTCAATATACTTTTTATAATTAATACTCCGTATCAGGTAAAAGTATTAACAATTTAATAATTATTTCAAAGAGGGTTGTAGCAAGCTGACAAAGGTACACAAAAGCTTAGTTACGATTCAGTACTAGAGACACAAACTAATTAAGGTGACTACTTCCCAATCATGAAACGGTTGACAAAAAACACCATGAAAATGCGACTTCAATCATTTCATGTACTGAATTTGATACCATTCGACACTTCTTACGTTGGATGCATTACTTCATTAAAAATTACGTCATTTCGAGCCTTTCATAATTTCCATATCGTGCACTGCCATATCAAACTATTATTTTTATGTTCGACCTATTTTTATCATGATTTGTGGAAATATCGATGGATATATCGATATCGAATATCGATATCGATAAATTTTAAAAATTGTGGAAATTTAATAATTAACTTTTAATACATAAATTCAAAAAAACAATTTAAATCCATTTACATCTATGATAAATTTATATAAAATATAGCATACAATGTTATTTCATATGATATTTTTTGAAATTTATCGACATTTTTTTATTTTTTTCCGATATTTTTCGATATTCTTTCGATATTTTACCGATATTAGTCTCGATATTGTTATTGTATATCGATTTTTATCGATATTTTCGATTTTTTTTACAAATATCGTGGAAATATCGTTTCTTCTCAATATCGATATCGGTGACTGCTAAAAATGGATATATCGAGGATATATCGGGGAAATTTTCGAATATTTTTGTCCATGATTACAGAACTCCAAATAATAATCTTTCAAAATGACTGAGAACAGAATTGGACAACCGATATCCAATTACAAATATCAATCATACCAGAAGGGCCAAAGGACATGAAATAAGAATGGTGACCTAGTTGATCCTTTACCCAAAAATTTTCTTGTACATTTTTTTATTGCATTTATGAAATATCTTGATTTTTTTTTAAAATCTTGGTAGCTATTCCAAGAACCGACTAAGCAGGGAGACCAATCCCACCGTCCACTAAAAAATATGTGAGATGCTTGACGTCGTTCTTGTCACTTTTATACCATTAGCCTTTTTACACGAGTGAAGGTCTTTCAAAATACATTAAAATACACTAGAGCAAATAATGAATCAATACAGTAATAATGGATCACCATAACGTAACTTTCACTAATGTACCAATAAGTCGAATGGACATTCGTTTCTATGCACAGTGTTGTTACTTGAAAATTGTAATTGTACTTCTGCATTTAGTTCACGACTATTTTATTTATATTTTTCTATAATTAATATAAGTAATTATGTCTACTTTGAACTCATAATTTTAAAAGTAATCACTAATATAGTACTGAAAATCTTAAAAAAAAAACGTATTTTCGACCGTTATCATAATCAATAATCGGAGTTAAGCCTACCCAATAAAAAAAAAAAACCACAATAGTACAAACCATATGTATACATGTTCATGAACTACGTGACGTTTGACGAAGTAAATCGAGTGTACTTTTCGTCTTTTCCTAATCCATTTTACATATAGCTAATGCATTGCATTAAATACTTTTATATTACATAATCCCCTAATTATTTCATGGAGTGTTGCATTTAATGAATATTATTAATGATATTAAAAGTAATTTTCACACTAGCATTTCAAGATATACGCTATTTATTATCTACAATAATGTTTTGTTCATTCCCTTCATTTACATCAACATCCCACAATTCACTTTTTATAAAAAAAACTTTTATAAGACGAGATTATAAATAAAACAAATTCCATTTACTCATATTATATGACCCGTAAATTTATGAAACCACCTTATCTCAATTACTTGTGAGACTAATCCATTTTAAAACCCTTTTTTTCTCTCCCATTTCTCTATTGAAACAACTAATCCCCTAAAGATGCGTTGATGATAGAGTTGAGATTAATACATTCAATTCAAGACTCATCAAGTCAATATGATTCCCTAATTTTCGATTATTCATCGTGGGAAAATAAATGATTAAATGGTCGAATAAGTATTTTACAAAAAATGAAAATCTTGGACAAGCATTATTAAGACAATTGCATACGTCAGAAATCTTTCCAAGTACCATATAAAAAAAAAGTAAAAAATCTTGGTTTCCTCCTCTATTAGTTTCAGTCCATTAATTAGTTGTTATTATAAATTGGACCCTAGTCCTAAATCTAAAAAAATCCTAGAAAGGCCCATTTGTGTTTTTGGCGTGGAGGAGGAAATCACATTACACAAAATATAGTATATATTGTGCACTCCATAATAAATAGAAATGATTTAATCATCACTCATTCACTAAATAATCAATCAATTTTTTTCCATGTAATCACACACCATTGACTATCAATGAGGGCCATTTCGATTCTCTATTTATTGTATAGTTGAATTTCCATAAATTTAACAAAATCTAGAATTATACATATTTTCTCTTTTTTTTTTTCTTTTTTTTTTCTTTTCTTTTCCTTTTGTTTTCTATCCAAGAAAAAAATCAATCTTTTCTCCTCAATCTTTCTCTCCTTTACCCTAAAGACAAAAGTTCGTCTCTACATAAAGCTCCTCACCCCATAGTCTATTTAACTCTCTCTCTCTCTCTCTCTCTATAAACTCACTCACACCCCACCATTCTCACTTCTCTCTCTCTCTGGGCCTCACAGAAATGGCAGCATAAATCTTTAACATGCACAAACAAAATTAGAAATTAAAACCCCTTTAAAAAAATCCAATCTTTATGAGGTTTGATAACTGTCAGTCACAACAAAACACATTCATGAAGAGTTATTTCCCAATGGCGGAAAATAAAAGCTTTGACTGCACAGAAACAGACTTGTTCTGCAATGAAGACACTAATGCCTTGTGTTTAGGTATTGCCGATGAGTCTTTCTATGAAAATGAAAATGGTAATGGCGATTCAGATTCACAGCCCTTCTTTCTTTTGCCTTTGCCTTGCCCCACTGAAGAGTCCATTCGTTGGATGCTGATTAGAGAAAAAGAGCATTTGCCTAGACATGATTATCTCATGAGATTGAGGACTGGAAACTTGGATTTGAGTTCAAGAAGGGAGTCCCTTGATTGGATGACTAAGGTTCTTTCTGATTAACTTGTTTATTTATTTATTTATTCATAAGTTAAGTTGTTCCTGTTTTGTCAAGATTGTTTGGAATTAGTATGTAGTTTCATCAATTTAGATTTCCTTAAATGGGGTATTGATTTATCATCTGCATTGTTGTATTGTTTATTGAGGACTCAATTGCAATGTATGATTATCTTTCAGCATCAATGAATTGTTCTGTTTGTGTTTTACACAGGCTTGTGCTCGTCACGATTTAGGAGAGTTGAGTTTGTATCTGGCAATGAATTACTTGGATCGGTTCTTCTCAGTGTACACATTACCTGTATGTCACTAAAATGGTGTAAAACCTATACATTTTCATTCTTTTGACTGGCCTTTTGGTTTATCAAACTTATGATGTAATAATTATCTTGATTTATTGATCTCTTGGAATCAAAAGGATGGTAAATCATGGACTGTTTCGTTGGTAGCCGTGTCCTGCTTATTGTTAGCAGCCAAAATGGAAGAGGTTTATGCACCTTCCACAATTGAAATACAGGTGAGAAATCTATGTTTGGTTAATGCTAGTACTTACTTTGTGTTGGCAATTGATTTGAATCCATTTTAATTGAGTTTTTTTGATAATGTGGACTAATGCAATAGGCAGGGAATCCAAAATTGTTGTTTGAAGCAAAGACCATACAAAGGATGGAGCTTTTGGTGATGAGTCACTTGAAATGGAACTTGAAACCTTATACTCCATTCAACTTCATAGAGTATTTCCTCAAAAAGATGAACGATGATGCTCCGTTCTCACAAGGGCCGTTAATCACTAGATCGATTCAAGTCATCATAAGCACAATCAAAGGTCTAATATCATTGCAAATTTGATAGTAGTAGTACATTTACATAAAAATAAATGATTACAAGTTGGTTGGAAAATTGAATGCAGGTATTGACTTCTTGGAATTCAAGCCTTCTGAGATTGCTGCAGCTGTGGCCTTGTATGTTTCAGGAGAAACACGAGCAATGGACGTTGATAAAGCACTGTCGGGTTTCCCTGTAGAGAAGGTAGTAGTCCCTACTAATAAATCTTGGACCCATTATGATCATCTTTATGTTTTAAGTTTCATTATTGAAAAAAAATCGAAGCATTGTTTAACTGTTTGTTGTGGGGTTGATGCAGGATCGAGTTGTGAAGTGCCTAGAACTGATGCAAGATTTGGTATTGATTAGTGGGACGACGAAATCTGCGTCTACAACCCGTGCAAATGTGGAAAACGCCTTAGCAGTAGCAGTATCAGTGCCTCATAGTCCAAACGGAGTGTTGGATGCTGCTGCATGTTTGAGCTTTAAGAGTAATGAAACAATTACTCCTACACAATCTAATAAAAGGAGGAAACTGGACCACCAGGATGGGGCCAATTGAGATCGAGAATGCATTCTATAATCAGTTGAAAATCGAGTTTTCGCGTCATTTATTTAAAGAAAAAAGAGAGACCTTGGTTTGAGCATGGAAGAAATGCTATTAGCCATTAATAAGTAGGGAAAAAAGGTGTTGAAAAGAGAAGCACAAGAGCATTTGTTGTTAAACAGAGTTTTTTCTATGTAGTTTGAGATGAACAAATAGAGTAGGATAACCTTGAGAGCATGACTTTTACATAGTTATTTTTTTATTAGATTTATTCCCGAAATTAGTCTGTATTTCCCTACAAACTACAGAAATTTAAACAAATTAAATTATTTTCTCTTGTTTTTATGGCCTTTTCCATTTGAATTACGTATATTCCTCGAATTGAATTTCTTTGGAGTATATTTATCAATATGTATCATAATTCTTGTACATTGCAGGTGACGCTTGCGAAGTATACATGTGTATAAATATATATTTTAGATAAAAAGGTTGACACGGGATCGTACGGTACAGTGCGTATCTAGTACTAACGGTTAAATTTTAATGCAAAGTAGGGAATTCATATTTGTTTATAGATCATACATATATCATAATTGGTGTACGCTTTAAATAGCATTTGAGAAGAATTTGGATCATTTTTATACACGTGGATATATATTTTCTGGACAAAAAGGTTGATACGGGATCGTACCGTGCGCATCTAGTACTAACTGCCAAATTTTAATGTAAAGTAGGGAATTCATATTTGTTTATAGATCATATATCATAATTGGTGTACGCTTTAAGTAGCATTTAAGAAGAATTTGGATCATTTTTATACACGTGGATATATATTTTCTGGACAAAAAGATTGATACGGGATCGTACCGTGCGCATCTAGTACTAACTGTCAAATTTTAATGCAAAGTAGGGAATTCATATCCGTTTATAGGTCATATATCATAATTGGTGTACGCTTTAAGTAGCATTTGAGAAGAATTTGGATCATTTTTATACATGTGGATATATATTTTCTGGACAAAAAGATTGACACGGGATCTTACAGTGCGTATCTAGTACTAACTGTTAAATTTTAATGCAAAGTAGGGAATTCATATTTGTTTATAGATCATATATCATAATTGGTGTACCCTTTAAGTAGCATTTGAGAAGAATTTGGATCATTTTTATACACGTGGATATATATTTTCTGGACAAAAAGGTTGATACGGGATCGTACTGTGCGCATCTAGTACTAACTGCCAAATTTTAATGCAAAGTAGGGAATTCATATTTGTTTATAGATCATATATCATAATTGGTGTACGCTTTAAGTAGCATTTGAGAAGAATTTGGATCATTTTTATACACGTGGATATATATTTTCTGGACAAAAAGGTTGATACGGGATCGTACCGTGCGCATCTAGTACTAACTGTCAAATTTTAATGCAAAGTAGAGAATTCATATCCGTTTATAGATCATATATCATAATTGGTGTACACTTTAAGTAGCATTTGTGAAGAATTTGGATCATTTTTATACACATGAATATATATTTTCTGGATAAAAAGGTTGACACGGACCGTAGTGCATATCTAATACTAACTGCTAACTTTTAATGCAAAGTAGAGAATTCATATCCATTTATAGATCATATATCATAATTGGTGTACACTTTAAGTAGCAATTTGTGAAGAATTTAGATCTATACATGTGGATATATATTTTTCTCGGTAAAAAAAAGATTAGCACAGAGTCATAATTGCTAAATTTTAATGTAAAAGTAGTAATTCAAATCAATTTATAAATGAGATGATGTAAGTTTCACGTTTCTTAAAAACAAACTTTCTTTTATTATAAAATTCATCAAATCTACGAGATCACGACAACATTCAAAGATCAGCTTTGGTGAAGCATGCATGAAATAGTTAGATGCTTCTTCGATTCTTTTTCCTGGCACAGCTGGACCATCCTGAAGTTAAACCATTTGTGAAGGATTTGGATCACTTTTATACATGCAAATATATATTCTACTCGATAAAAATATGTTGACATAGGGTAGTACTACTTGTGTCTCGCACTAATTGCTAAATTTTAATGCAAAGTAAATGATTCAAATCCATCTATAGCTCAACTATGTATGTTTTAGGTGTCATTTGTGAAAGGACTTGGATCCTTTTATACACGTGAATACATATTTTTTTCGATATAAAAAAAGTTGACACAAAGTAATACGACCCGTACCTCAAATTAATTGCAAATGTTTAATGTGAAGTAGAAAATTCATTTATAGATCAAATATCATAATTGATGTATATTGCCCGTGCCATTTGTGAATTATTTGGATCATTTTATATACATGGATATATATTTTTCTCATTAAGAAAAAGGTTGACACTCAATTGTATAGACCTTGCCTTAGCACTAATTGCTAAATTTAAATGTGAAGTAGTTACAAAATTTATTTATAAATCAAATATCATAATTGATGTACTCTTCATGTATTATTTATAAATGTTTCTAAGGAAATGGAGTTCAAAATACTAAAGGAGTAATCTTTTCTTTTTATATATAAATCATAAAAGAAAAATGGAATATGAGTGTGCGTGAGATTTGAGAATGAATATTTATATTGTTTTCCAATGGTTTTGGAGAAAATGATTAAGTCTTTTTGTGATTTGAGATGGGCTCCCTGTGGGCCAGGAGCAAGGCCCACATATCTTTTGTAACTATATTTACAAGGTGAGACCCACATCCCTTTTGGTATGCGTACGACCGGTCAACATTTGACCATTTTTTATTTTGACGTATCTTTTTATTGGACATCTATTTTTTTTTTTTTTCAAATTTCATATTTGTAAAATAGGATTAAATGTATTAATATATTTAATAAAAGTGACTATATTTTTTTTTGTATATTACATTTTTTTTGGGATTAAGAAAGACTTTTTTAGCCTCCACGGGGACCACGGTATCACCCAAAATTAGCTCTTATTATATAAGTAATGTAAAATTCTAAAGCAAAAATATAGAACACCGATTGCATATCATTGTACTACATTTGTTTCAAATTAAATGTTTTTTTAACTTCTAAATTTTATTTGTAATTATTATTTTTAACTATTTGTTTCAAGTTTCTTCCCAATTTACCTCTTAAACTTAAAAGATCTTTAATGGGTTATTTTTATTTTAGATTTTTTTTTTAATATTCAACTCTTTTTTTTTCTCAATCAATTATTTATCACATCTTTCCTATATCATATGAGAGAAAAAAATTAAACTGAGTAAAATTATCTAAATTTTTTATTTTTTTCATAATACAAAAAAAATATTTATCCGAAATAAAAGTACAGTAGTACTATTTAAATCACGATAAGAAATTAACTCAACATCGATTTGGCTAGATAATAATAATAATAAATGGTTAGAAACCCTGCATTAAATACTTACTTCTACTAATCCACATTAACGGTCGTTTTAGAGAATAAATTTGGTTCAAAATATTTATCGCTTCTAATTTTTTTTAAGAGATATTAAATATTTTTTCTCAATTTTATATACTATCAAATTTGTGCTGGTACAAATGATTAATATTTATATTTTTAGTCTCAGGGTTTTTGATTATAGGATGTTCCCTAAACCCCTCAAAGGAGACACTGTGGGTCGAGTATTTATGTTTTTCAAGTGGGTATTAATTATTTATTTAATTAAAAAAGAAGTGGGTTTTAATTAAATTAAAGTAATCATAATTTTTTTTACTAATTTTTCTTAAATTCCTGTCTTGCCTCCAGAACAACGTGCTCTGGCCATTATTAATGAATATCTAAAAAGTGTACTAGCAGAAGAGGATTGATTTGAATATAATTAACATTAATCAAAACAAATTAAAGCAGATTAAGCTTGTCTTTATTACAGTGGATTTGCATGGAACATATACTAATAATTTACGATTATATTTTAATACTACAATAAATGAACACAGCTTCTACATGATGACAATTTTATTGAGGCTTCCCAATCTTGAATTTAATAAATTATTTAAAGCTTCATCCACAAAAGTACAACAGAATATTAAAGTGTTAGGTGCTAACCATTTAGATTTTGATTGATCTCTGGTGATTTTTTTTAAAAAAAAATGTACAAGACCAATGCAAATATATGTTACTCCGTAATATATTTTTAAGCATTAAATCTTGAAATTGAGATAAATCAATTTAATAGCTATTTCCTCTAATTGTGAAAAAGTGTGGAGACGAGTGTATTTTTTTTTGTCCACAAAAAAGTCCAGTTCTTCATTTTTACAATGAGACGAATCTCATACTAGAATATTCTCGTGTCAAGATAAATAGAAAAAGAAGAATTTATCAAGCGCCAAGATTCAAAACATCCGAACACCGCAATGAAAATAAATAAGACTCCACAAATGAAGAAGAGGTCAAGCTTAGAAAAACTAAAGACGTAGTGGCACTATGTGTAACAATTTTATTAATTTAAAAAATGGAAAGTGTTCAATTGAAACATGAAAACTGATTAATATTAGTTAGTTTTATTGAATAATACATAAGTGTTACGTATATAAAAATAGTACAAAGTTTCAAATAATTACTATAGAAAATATCTGGATTTGTTTTCTTCTCATTTTTCAAATTTCAGGAAAATATTGTAGAGTGGATTTTTTTTTGAATGAATAAAGTATAATGATTATAGTTGATGTGATTATTTATGTTGAAAATGAGTGTGAAATTGAATGTTAATTTTCTTTATACTGTATTAAATAGTTTGTATGATGAAATTAAATTTGTGCTATATTTATATTTTTATAATTCTCTGTTTCACTGGTAATTTTTTTTATGTAAAATTTGAATAAGTTTTTTTTAATAAAATATTAATATTTGAAAAATAATTTAATATAATATATATGTTTGTAAGATGTTTAATAAAATAAAGAAGAGCTGCGCTCATGGTGGTCCAGTAACATGTAACATGTAACATGTACAGGAATGCAGGAGAGGAGAGAGAAGGGTGCAGAATGCAGGAGAGAAAATAGAATGAACAGAGAGAAAAGAATAGAATGTGAATAGAATGTAGCAGAGGGTGCAGAATGCAGGAGAGAAAATAGAATGTAACAGAGAAAAAAAAATAGAATGTAGCAGAGAGAAGGGGAATGGTAGTTGAGAAAAGAGAAGGTAGCAGAGAGAAGGGGAATGGTAGCAACACCCTTTTATGATGCTGAATCCATGACTGACATTAGAATGCAAGAGAGAGAAGAGAAGACAATGACTGACATGTGTAGAATGCAAGAGAGAGGAGAGAAGACAATGTAGGAGATAGAAGGGAATGGTAGCAGAGAGAGAAGCTCATTTCTGTATGGTGGGTTCAGGATTCAGAACTGACATGTGCAGAATGCAAGAGAAAAGAGAATGTGCGTTGTTAACGACCCTTTTTTCTATTTAATTTAATTTTTTTCCCAATAAAATCTATATATTTAATACTAACTATCAAACATACAGAGTATACTATATCATATTAAATTATTTTTTAAATATTAATATTTTATTAAAAAAGTCATTTGAATAATATCTCAATGATAATTTCTTTTAGGGTTGGCAATGGGACGGGTAAAAACTCGGACCCGCATGAAACCGATCCGCACGGGGCGGGTAAATACCCAGTCAAACGGGTCCCGGAGCGGGTAAATACCCGGTCAACGAATACCCGCCGGGTATGGGACGGGTAATGGAATTGTATATACCAAATTTTAGGGTTACAGAATACACAAGCAATCGACAATTCTGCCTTTCTTTTTGTAAATTTCAAATATTTTTGTGCAGATTTTTTAATTTCTAGATTTTACTGTATTTTATTTAAATAAAAGATTTTTAAAAAAAAGTAATTGCGGGGCGGGGCGGGTTTACCCGCCGGGTTCGCGGGACGGGACGGGGCGGGTTTCAACGGGTTTTGAGGCGGAGCGGGTAACAAGTCCATAAATTTTTGGCGGGTCGGATCCTGGGACAGGCCATACCCGTCCCGTTGCCAACCCTAATTTCTTTACTGAACAAAGAAAAATAAAAAAAGATAGACAGACAGCAGTGGGGTGTGAGGATAATAACAGAAACACCGATAGTAAGAGAATTCCGTGTTTAATAAATGCTAAATGGTTTAAACTACGTACAAGGAAATCATAAAAGTTGAATTTGGTTACAACATTTAGAAATTGAGAAAGTCCGGCAACTCTTTTTGCAAGTTTATTATGGACATGCTGTAGAGTTGATGAATATGGGAAGAAAATACACATCCTGTAAGTATAAAATAAGTTGATGAAGGTCAAGTTACTAACTTTTGTACACGTGTAGTGGTTAGATGAAGTCGGGTTGGCCTGTCGACGTTAAGCAACGATGCCACATCCGGCTGTTGGGGTCGACAGTCTTAGGCTGAGCAATGACTTCAGGGATTGGGAAATAGACGTAATGAGTATTGCATATTCCCACTGTGATGCCACTATACCCGGCAAATGCACCATGAACCTGCCAAATACACAATGGATCGTCTTAAAGCATATGATTATGGGAGAGCCTACGTAAAATGTTTGGATCAGGAAAGTATGCATAAGGTACTACTTCTGAGAGAGGGAAACAGACTTACAGCATTTTGACCAAGAACAGCGCACAGAATTCCATCTGATGCATTTGCACGGCATGCACGGATCATGTATGTAGGATCGATATACTTCACGTCTGCTGGAAATCCCTTATCCTTGAAGAACTTCTTCGTCTGTAACAAATCATGGGTATTACTATAATTAGTACCAGACGACTTTGAGCTGAAAATATTTTATCTTTAAAAATTGAAGCATTGCAACATATAAGCTGGGGAAATGCTCGAGTGATACTTCCCCTTAGGCTCTCTGGATTCTTAAATGTAAAGCTAAATTTATATATCTTCTTTCACGGAGCCAAAATAAGCGTACATCCATACTGGAAATAGAGTGGAAATTTAGAACAATAGATCAAGTTTTAGTTAAACTTAAGCAAAGAAATAGGGAAGAAAAGGTAGCATAAATCAAGTTTCTATAAGTGACAGGTTCAACAAATTATCTTGGATGCTAATGAATCCTACTTTGAATTTATGACGTGAATAGAAAAACATAGAAGAGATATGAATGGGCATGGGGCAGGATTATTATATCTTGAGAAAATGAATATTACCCAAAATATAGCAAGATCACATCAGAGAGCAAAAAGTGAAACAATTGATAGGGAATAACATCACAACTGGTGCAGAAGTGAACCTCTTGTTGTATATAGACACCAATATCTCCTAGTATGCTGTTTCCAGATGCATCGGTAGCATAGATTTTCGGAAGGAGTTCCTGCAAACACAACATCGTGAAAAAAGTGGTAAAACGTTTCCAACTTAACAACTTAAGCAGTAAATATCAACTTTAAGGGGATCAATCAGGAACTTTCATACATAATAATGTATGCAGAATAAAATATTAGCACTGCAATTTTGTCTTTTGGACATCTTTATCTTTCTAGTAGTGAAGAGAACAATCCTGTACATAAGAATAAGATGTCACTAACCTGCCCAGCTCCCTCTGCAACACAAACAACGGCAGATCCCTTAGTCTCAAGGAGATAATTTAGATGGTTTAGGACACCATGAGGTCCATGAAGATTAAATGATACCTGATTGATGCAATAAATATACAGTGATAAGGCAAATATGCTACCATTGTTTACATGCATGAACTATAAGAAAGTAGTACCTCAGGAATCAAGCATATATCAATTTGCCCACTAGCAAGGGATGCCTGCATAGCTATATATCCACTATTACGACCCATCAATTTTACTACGCCAATACCACGATAAGCACTGTGTGCCTACAAGGAAGATAAGGTGTCATCTCGAATAATCTGGGCATACATATGAAAGTGGTTCTGGTGCTGAAAACATGCAGTAGGAGACTATAGTAATTAATAATTAGATTCGGACAGAACGAAGTGCCAACTCATACCTCAATATATGCAGCATAGATTGCTCGTTGTGCTTCTTCAACAGCAGTATCAAAACCAAACGTCTTGTCCATAAGCAGGATATCATTGTCTATGGTTTTTGGAACACCAACTACAGCTACCTTTAGTCGTCTTCTGCAGCACTGTTTAGCAAACATGCATCTTATATAAATAAGGGATGGAATGTACTACATCATGTAAGAAAACCACACATGTATACACACACGAACGCATACTACTATCTTTTTCTAGATAAAATGGCAAATCTTGTCACTGTAGTTGAAACTTAAGGGCTCTTATCATACTGGAGCTTCTAATGTAATGACATTAAGAGGCATACAATATATGGAAGAGAGCCAAATAAGATTATAGAGGACATATTCTCTAACAAACCTCTACATGAATGGCATTCGCACCAGCATGTGTACCATTTCCACCCAGAACAAAGAGCATATTGATCCCTCTTTCCTGTCATGAAATTCTTAAATTCATAAATAAATTATCACAATATCTCAAAAAATTAAGGATAAGCGTCAATATAAATTACCTCCATTCTGTCTACAATTTCACTCACTGTAGGTCCTCCACGTGAGACTCCAAGGAAACTTCCTCCGGAGAGATGGATATTTTCAACCTCTTTCCTTGATAACTGATGTAACATTTCAAATCACACTAGTTTTATCAGGCATGCAAAAGAACAAATATAATTTTAGCAACGTCGTATAAACTGCGACTGATATGTCATATCCAAGCTTATTAAGGTTGGATTTACTATCACAATTCACAAACGACTGCATAAACAGGGAAATCGATACAGAAATGGATAATTACTCACTGGCATTTCAGCTAAGTTTATGTCAGAAAACCCACGATAGCCAAAAGGGATTCCCACAATTTTTTTCGCACCATACATCTCAAGTGTGATGACTATCTGCAACCAGAACAAAGAATGATAAGAATCCTGTTAAAATATTGACCACTCCTTGAACAACTCTATAATTGAATGCAGATTGGCACAACATCAACAAATTATTGAAGGCTAAAAGAATGACTGTATTTGTTTCCAGTTGTCACGGTTGATCTTCATGACCTCTTCTCTAAGACATTTTCTACAGATACATACATATTTAATACCAAATAAAACCTGAACTGCAGCACACCCGTTTCATGGTATGGACCAAACAATACCAATAAGAAGATAATACTAAAGTCTTTCTAAGGTTGAATCACAGAAATATTAACAAATCAGTTGTTCCATGAATGAAAGTACCTGTCGTATTACATCATTGAGACCAGGACAAAGGCCTCCACAAGTCACAATTGCTGCTTTTACTTCTTCTGGTCTAAAGTATATTTTGTCTCGGGGCCCAGCACGATGAACCCTTAAATTAAATTGATGACATATTAAATGAATAAAGCCACAAATATTTCATATGAGGAAAAGGTTGTATGAGCTATGAACTTAAAAAAGAAAACCAGATAAAAATATCAGACATGTTATCCGAAGACTACTAACCTAAAGCTAGTTACAGTGAGGAAATTATGTTTTCTTCATGCATTCAGTATTCAGGATGACAATAATCAAACCCCTAAAGTACACAGATATATCTAAACGCTTCAGTTATCAGATATATCTCAATCTTCTAATAAAAAATTTCCTGAAATGAGGGCAGTGAATAAGGATGTTCTGGAGACTATTATATTGTCACACACTTGGCTAATCTTACGAAAAAGCTTAAAGTTAGCTTCCTTGAGGTCTTACAGTAGAGTGTGCTCATATATGGAAATCCCTAGCTAATTCCTGATTGACAAGTCAGAGAAAAATATTGAAGTATGGAACAGATTGCAACTTCAGGGCTTCAGTCGTTGTTAAGAGATCACACAGGATGTGTATGACATAAATCATTTTTCTTTAGAAAAACAGAATCAAGGTGGAACGAATTCTTGCACTGCTACTGCAATATTTCTTCTCTGGGAATATAGAAAATTTCATCTTGTCTTAAATGTGAGTATCTCCTTATATTCCTTATATAGTTTCTCTGCTCATTTCAACTTTGTCTCAAGAACCAGGGGGGTAGTTTCCCTAGTTTAATGTCAAATTAACTAGCTAAAATGTCATATAGTTTACTGTTTTTAACCTCATAGAGTCATCAGGTTAGCCAAAAGATATTTACCATTGCTCAACCCAAGTACAACCTGGGTCGATACACTCAGCACCTGCAGACGCAGGAGAGGAATACTGTATCACCTGCAATTAATGGATAAAGAAACTTCTTCAGAGGCAATCATGAGGAAAGCTTGGTAGAGAGCTAAACTAGTTAGTAGTTATGGTGGCCAAGGACATATAGTCATGTCTTCAGTCTAGCTATCTGCAATCTGAAAATAATAAGCATTTAAATATTGCATTTGTTATCTGATAAGGTTTGAGAAAACACATGAAAAACTGGTATTCCTGGGACATTTCATCAATTCCCTTAGCAAATCTGATCTCAACTGAGCTTACAAGATCATGTTTTGGCAAACCCTAAGTATAGAACTAGCAGTAGAAAGCAGAATGATAATTTGTGATATCCTAATAGAAATCAGAAAACACACAAAGCCAAATCAAATAAGCAAAATACAGCATACTCGTTGTGGAGTGACCTCCTTAAATGCGACAGATAACAAACACATATTAATCTGGGGTGCGAAATACATATAAGCAAAGATGAAGCAGAGAAACTAGCAAAATTAACTTGTATGGTAATGGGTGAAACTGAAACACACTGTTGCATAGCATTCAATTAGGCAGTAATGAAGATGATAACACTCCAGGAATTTAGACAAGAATTACAGACAATTTTCAACCTTGAAGCATGTATACATTGGAGTGTATTTGGAGATCCAAGAAGAGGCTAAACACTTTTATATGTCTATAACAGTATAACCTATAGTTGACAGGCCGGAAAACAGTCCAGAATTTTGAATTCGAGAGAAGAAAGCTATACATCATGCACACTCCACTGACGCACTTGCTTGACTCTGCTATGGCATCTAGTAATGTATAATCTAACATAACCATAAGGAAAAAATATAAACCATGTACTTGGACACTCCTAACTATGCATAACTTTGTGTATATCTTTATGCTTGATATAACTAGAAAATCCAAACAACAGAGGTTTGCAAGTTAGCTCCAGCATAGGATCTATTTGTCAACATTCGACATTAGAAAATCGTTATTAAATCTCATCATAATCAGAAAGATTCCAACAATAGAAAAAATGCCAAAATAGTAGAGCTACACATAAGCTGACTGATTGGCGCTTGGCGCATTAAAGATAATGAGAAAACTCACATGCACATATACACAAATGAGGGAACCAAGGTAACACCTTAAGAAGTACTCTGTCTTTGTCATTAATGTATCCAAGCCATCCGTCATTTGATGGATAAACCACTGCTAAATCTGGACTTACTGGAGTCCTGTAAACGAATTACAACTTCATTATTTACCAGAAAGGAAAGAGTCAGCTTGTCACTTAAACTACCATTCTCCTTTACAAAAGAAGCACCAAAGTTGCACATATGCAAATAAAATCTGATTCCTTACGATCATAACAAAAATCTCTGATTTCCACGTAAAACAGAACGGCAAGGATTTCTACAACCAGCAACATAAGGAGGTAACAATCTACTAAGTTCATGATAAAATCATAATAAACTCAACATCATCATTCACACTAGCGTGCCAAAAAACACTGATGTATAAGTAATTCAATTGTAAAATTTAAAAAACAACGACAAACGACAACTCCTTAGGACCTTAACAAATTTGAAGTTAGAGTCGCTACGAACCTCATTCTGAGGCCAAAAGTGGAGGGGTAAGAAACGGCGCCGTGAAGCACATCAGCGATATGCGGAATTCTGAAGCGCGCGGCGAAATCCTCCTGGTACTTGGACTTCCAATCAGGATCGCTGTAATCAATGCTCACCACCGCTGTGGGAACGTTCTTCTCCGCTAGTGCTTTGGCCTCAATTTTCCTCCGAGTTCGCTTCCGATTGGAGTTAGGATTCTTAAGCGACCGCATGGATACAAAACCACGATCGGAGCGAACCGTCCTCGGGTGAAGAATCAGCGCCGGCCTGAACGCCGGCGATACCGCCTCCATCACTCCGTATTTAATACTCTGCTTAGAGAGAGTACCAGAATCGAATAATTAAATTTGCGCAAAAATACACCAAGGTGCTAATATATATGCATTGTACATTTGTATACACGCGGGGAAATCGGAGGGACGGAGAAAGAGAGGGAGCTCTGGTTTGTTTATTGTTTTTGTTTTTACACAAAAACTTAATTAAAGTAAATTTGAGAATTAAAATATATTTTTTCGCATTTAAATACTCCATTATTTTACTTATATGATCAAAATCTTAAAGATATTATATGAATGACACAATTACACTGGACCAAAAATATATTACTATAAGTTTAAAAATATTCTAAATATTTTTTAGGCAAATTCTTCTTCAGAGTATTTTTAACTTAATACTCCCTCCGTCCGGAGGAACTTACACCCTTTGATCGGCACACATTTTAAGAAATGTGTAGTGTGGAAAAGTAATGACATATGAATAAATATGAGTATATTTTAAGGGTGAGGATTGTGAAGATATTTCCTTTTATTGAGTGTACAACTTGGTTTGGTATGGAATATTCATATATGAAAAATGTGCAAATTAAGGGAGTAGTAATAATCATGTACTCCGTAGTAAATCACTTGCTTCTACCTAAATTTTTTGGACGATCAAAATCCAAAATTTTAAAAAAATATCTTAATTAAATCTATTTTATTATAAGTGTTAAGCATTTCCTTTTTGTTCGTTTTAAAAACGTGGTTGTGAAAAGCGGCTCTCCCTAATCGCTGAATTAACAACAGTAGCGTTGTACTATTTTGACAACTGCGGTTCAGTTTGGCAACCTCAAAAGTAGTCTAGATTACAACGGTGGGACTGTTGTTCATCTCAAACTTTCTATGCAATTATTATATTTTTTGTTTAATCTAAATTTAATACTATGTCTATGTATCCCAAAATAAAAATAATATTTGTATTAGTTAAATTAATATTGACTTTATTAATGCACAATTTATTTATTTATAAATCGATCTCAATATTATATTAGTATTCTTCGACTTGTATACTTTATGCATAAACAATTAATATATTTTAAAACTTGTGGAAATGAAAAGGAGTATAATATTAACCTAACACAAAAATTTATAGGCAACTTCTTTAATTTTAATTTAATTTTGATTCATATAAGATCCACTAAGAATGAAAAGTAATCCGTATTACTCATTTCGGTCTACAATAACTTTCATAAAATGTAATGATGGACATGATTTTGAGAGGTAATTTTGTAAATTTTTATGTATAAAATGTATAAATGAGTTGATTTGTGTGTATTTATGAGACAAACAATAATGACATTTTGTGTAAAATTGTGTATATTATAAAAGTATAGTTTATAATTTTTTTTTTTTAAGAATGTAAAAATTATTGTAAAACGTTTAGAATTTTTTTGACGGAGGCAGTAATTTTTATATTGAATTATATTGTGTATTTAGTATGCTAGTTACTTCAACCATTTAAAAATAAAATAGATTGATTGAAATTTGTGAGTGAAAATTACATCATTGTTACTCAACATTAATAACATGATCTTTCATGTCAATCATCCATAAACTTTTATGCAGTAGTATCTAAATTATTTGTATGAAAATATTCCAATAATAAAAATGGCATTTAAAATTTTATTATTGTTTATTCCCTATTGAGATTATTGACTTATTGGTACAAATATCGTCTCTCTAGTGTTCAAAGTTACAAACCATCCTTTTTAATTCTTAACACTACAAAACTCCTTTTAAAATGTCCCAATTACCCTTCAATTTCATATTAGTGGCAATCAGTCCTTTTGATTTCTTTATTTCCATTCTCGCATGCAATCTGTCAGTTAGAGTGTCCCTTCTCGGCACTTCTTCTTAGCTTCATTACCATTTTCAAATTCAAATATAGATGGGTTCTTCTCATATCATCTCATTGCAGCGGCGTCCTCTTCGTTTTCTTTTTTCTATTTTGTGTGATCGGCTTCCCCTTTTCGGAGTACTCTAGGGTTTCAGCAATTTCCCTGATCGATATGCTGTTTTCTGTGGTTGCTACAGTTAATTTTCAGGGTAGGTTCAAGCTTCTTTCCTTGAATGAAAGCGCTTATTTCTCTGATTTCCGACGACAGATTTCTAGTACGTGGCCTGAATTGGAAACTTCCATTTTTTCTTGTAACTTTTTTGTTGGGAATGTTGTTGATTGCTTTTTGGGGTGTGAGGATGGTTTGAAAATTTTGGTTTCTTTGTGTAAGCATACATCTCAAATGGTTGTTGTTATCGATGTCATTAAAATTGCCCCAGGCCCATCCCTCCCTAGTAGGATTGATGCTCATATTGAAACCCAAAATAGCACCCCCTCCCCACCCCCTGTTTTTAATTCTTGTGGACCTTCTTAAAATTTAGGTAATGAATTCATTGATACTTTTGAGGGTAGTGTTGGTGGGTCTAGTAGTAAGCCAAAAAAGAACTGTGGTAAAAAAAGGAAAGTGGGAATATTATAAATGAAATTGAGTTTTCTGGCATTCCAGTTTTTTATGTATGTCCATTAATAGAGAAGAAGAAGTCTCATATATCTGATGCTTGGGCTTACATCATGAAAGATGGAATTGTGGTCGAATTTAGTGGTGGTGCTACTGAGTTTAGGCAAGAGCTTATCAAGTATATGCTTAAATTAGAATATCAGTTTAAATACGTTCGAAATGACAGTAGATACATTCATGCAGTGTGTAAGGATGATAGAGGCCCTATAATCTGTAATTGGTACATCAAAGCAAAAAAGAGGACTACAAATGATCACTTTGTTGTATATCAATCTAACTTACTTCATAGATGCCCGAGAAGTTTAACCACTTAGAAAAAAACTAGGTTGGGTACTAGCATTCTGTCTTCATTAGTGATAGAGAAGGTGAAATCAAACCCCACAATTAGTGGGAAGACTGTCATGGAGTTGTTGAATCATAGTTATGGATTTGATATTCCTTATTGGAAAGCTTGGCATAGTATTGAGTCAGCTCGCAGTGATGTTTTTGGTGGATATTACGAGAGTTATGACCAACTTAGATGGTACTGTGAAGCTATAAGAAGGACAAACCCCGGTAGGCTTGCTAAAATCGAGAAAGATAATGAAACTAATCGTTTTGAACGGTTATTTGTTTCTTTTAAAACGTCTATGGATGGTTTTCACCACTGTCGCCCATTGTTATTTATTGACGGGACGTTCATGAAAGGTAGAGCGAAGGGCATGATGTCTACAGCTACTGCCAAGGATGGAGATAATGGTATGTATTTGGATTTTTTGTTTTTGTTTGTTTAACTTTCTCCCCAATTCATGTTTTGATTCCTTTTAATTTTCCTCTTTTAGGTCTGTTCCCCGTTGCATATGGAATCGTATCTTCAAAAACCAAAGAGAACTGGAAATGGTTTTTCGTAAAATTGTGTGATTTCATATCCCACGACAAGTAGATCATGTTCATTTCTGATAGGAACCCCGGTCTAATGAATGCATTCGACAATGTCTTTCACACACCCGTTCATTTTTACTGCTTATTCCACTTGCTTTAGAATCTGAAGACTAAGTTTTCTAGTGGGTGGACAACGGCAAATAGAGAAGAACTTAGTTACCTCTTCAAGGAGTGTGCATACGCCCCTACCCGAAGTGTTTTTCATGAGAATGTTGTTGTTTTCATTGAGCTTGGTGACAAGGTAGCTGAAGAATGGATTGATGAAATGCCTTACGATAAGTGGGTTGTTTCATACTCGCCCAATTACAGAAGATATGGCAAGATAACATTAAATGCAGCTAGACCTGTCAATACGGGCCAGCGGGGCGGGGCGGGCCAAAACCGCAAAAGCCCGCCATTTGGCGGGGCGGGCCAGCCCGTTTGGCAAGCGGGCTACCAAAACCCCAATCTAACCCAAAAATGAGCGGGCCGCAGGTTTCGGCGGGCCAAACTTTTTTTTTTTTTTTTTTACAGATAATACACTCATATTAGAAAATAAGAATTAATTGAATTAATTACAGAATATAGATACACTCCTAATTATCCAACCGATTCTTTCACCTTCAAGTAAGAGAATCTTTATTAGATGAAAATTTCAATTATCCTTCAAAAACTAAAAAATGGTAACAGTAATCTGAGAGTATATCGTAAGTCAATAATCTGAGATTATACACTCCTAAATGGCTAAATCATAAACGCATATTGTAAACACAAATTCGTGAATTAAATATAAAAACGCGAAAATGCGAAACGATGTTATTTAATTTCGGATTAAACCGATGAATATTGCGGGTTGCAATCTCTAATTTCTCCTCTGATTCTCTCTTCTTGAACTTTACTTGAACTTCTTGAGCTTTTGGAGCTGGATCCGCAGCCGAATCCTTTCCGATCTTGTATTTGAGGCTTTTATAACGTTAATCCAAAGGCTTAACACCGTATTTTTGGATTAAACGTTGAATTTAGGGACTTTTGTGATGAACGTCGTTGAAGATCGTTCTTGAACTTGGGACTTTGTAACGTTAATCTAAAGGCTTCACGCTGTATTTTGGATTAAACGTTGATTTTCGGGACTTTTCGGGACTTTTTCAGGACTTTTTCGGGACTTATTGGGACTTTTCCGTTGAAGATCCACGAAGAACTTTGAAGAAACGCCGAATCGAAGAGGCTTAGCACCTTGATCTCCACTCGAACACTGCTTCTTGCTGCTTTGCACGAAGAACGTCTTTGAAGCTCCTCCAACTCCTGAAGAACACTCTAAAATCTCTGCAGAGAATTTTAGAGCCTTGAATGCTTCTGATTTCTTGATTATGAAATGAATGAAATGAGGCCTCTATTTATAGGTGTAGAACCTAGGGTTTCTTATGGGACAAGGAGATATTTGTGCAAGTGGTTAGGGCTTAATTAAAAATTTTGAATTACTTGATGGGCTAAGAATACCCTATTTGGGCTTGATTTGGTTTGTTGGACTTTAGAGGCCCATCTTCATTTATGGGACTTTAAAGGTCCGTCTTGATTTATCGGACTTTAGAGGCCCGTCTTGATTTACCGGACTTTAGAGGCCCGTCTTGATTTACCGGACTTTAGAGTCCCGTCTTGATTTACTGGGCTTTAGAGGTCCAGAGGAATTTAAAATTTAGGTGTTTACAAATGCCTCCTCGCATTTCGTTCACAAGAACGTTTGTCTTCGAAGTGGACGAATTGCGAAATTATTTCAAATTATGGAGCAACAAGCAATTTAGGCTCGTGCACTTTTGGAACAATAAGCAGTTCAGGTTCGTGCGTTCTTGGAGCAACAAGCAGTTTAAGCTCGTGCGTTTATGGAGCAAAAAGCAGTTTAGGCTCGTGCGTTTATGATGCAACAAGCAGTTTAGACTCGTGCCTTTATGGAGCATACTTGTTTTCTTTACGCATAATTCGTCGTTGTTTCAGTTTCTTCTAGCAAGATCTTCCCTTCTTTGGCTAGCCGCGTAATTTTCTCTTTAAGTATAAAACAGTCTTGGGTTGGATGTCCTACCAATCGATGGTACTTGCAATATTTGGAGTCGTCCGTTCACCCAGCCTCGTCGGGTCGTTTCATTTGTGGTAGTTCAATGAGATCATTCTTGATCAAGTCATCGAAAATTCTGGGGATGTCTGAGTCTAGAAATGGATATTGCTTTCGTTGCAACTCCTTCAAACTCGTTTTCCTTTGCCCCCACTCTTGAGATAGCGGCCCTTCAAATCCACTTGTAGGCATGCTCAACTCCATGTCATGAGCCTTAGTAGCCAAATCCTCGAATGATCTTGGTCGAATTGCTTGAAGGATATATCGAAGACCCCACTGCATTCCTTGGATGCACATCTCGATAGCTGAAGTTTCAGTCAATCTATCCTTGCAATTTAGGCTTAGATTCCTCCATCGGTTTATGTAATTTATCACCGATTCCTCCTTTGATTGACGAGTGTTCGTCAATTCAATCATGCTCACCGTTCTACGAGTGCTGTAAAATCGATTAAGAAATTCTTGTTCCATTTGCTCCCAACTGTCTATCGAACTGGCCTCCAAATCGGTATACCAATCAAATGCATTGCCCTTTAAAGAGCGCACGAATTGCTTCACCAAATGATCTCCATATGTGCCGACATTGTTGCAGGTCTCCACGAAGTGAGCAATATGTTGCTTTGGATTACCTTTGCCATCGAACTGCTGCAACTTTGGAGGTTGATAACCAGCTGGCATCTTCAAACTGTCAATCCTCTTCGTGTAAGGCTTGATGTAGGTGAATGAAGACTTGGGATTTTCCTCCAACTTATCTTTGATTGCCCCAAGTATGATTTCTTTCAATCGGTCAACGGGCACCAAACCATCGGGAGAAACTTGTAAATCTTTAAGAGTTTGGTCAACTTCCATTGGATGGCGTTCACCAGACGTCTCAGCATCATGCCCTTCTACTTGCTTTCCTTTGTCCGCATTGCTTATCAACTTAGCAATCTGGGCATCTTGTTCTTGGACATGTTTTGTGAGTCCTTCTATGGCTCGAGTTAAGCTTGACAATTGCTCCTCAACAATCGTAGTGTCTGTCGCCATTGCTGAGGCTGTGCTTGAATCCAATGAGCTCGCTGTGGAACGAGTAGGGGAACATGCTAGATTGTTCTCCTCATTCACAGTGTTGGGTGGTGGACCCTCTGCAGTAGCCTTCTCTGAAGAAGACGATGACTTGGAGCTTCTTGACATACTCCTCGTGACTACGTTCACGTCTTCAAAGTCAAGACTAGCTGATCCGGATGCAACACCTCTCTTGATCTTAATCTTGATTGGTGTCATCGTTTAGACTTGATTTGCTTGAAGAGTAGAGATGAGAGGTAGAGATTGTCCCACTGGGCGTGCCAATTTGTAAACACAAATTCGTGAATTAAATATAAAAACGCGAAAAGGCGAAACGATGTTATTTAATTTCGGATTAAACCGATGAATATTGCGGGTTGCAATCTCTAATTTCTCCTCTGATTCTCTCTTCTTGAACTTTACTTGAACTTCTTGAGCTTTTGGAGCTGGATCCGCAGCCGAATCCTTTCCGATCTTGTATTTGGGGCTTTTAGAACGTTAATCCAAAGGCTTAGCACCGTATTTTTGGATTAAACGTTGAATTTAGGGACTTTTGTGATGAACGTCGTTAAAGATCGTTCTTGAACTTGAGACTTTTTAACGTTAATCCAAAGGCTTCACGCCGTATTTTGGATTAAACGTTGATTTTCGGGACTTTTCGGGACTTTTTCAGGACTTTTTCGGGACTTATTGGGACTTTTCCGTTGAAGATCCACGAAGAACTTTGAAGAAACGCCGAATCGAAGAGGCTTAGCACCTTGATCTCCACTCGAACACTGCTTCTTGCTGCTTTGCACGAAGAACGTCTTTGAAGCTCCTCCAACTCCTGAAGAACACTCTAAAATCTCTGCAGAGAATTTTAGAGCCTTGAATGCTTCTGATTTCTTGATTATGAAATGAATGAAATGAGGCCTCTATTTATAGGTGTAGAACCTAGGGTTTCTTATGGGACAAGGAGATATTTGTGCAAGTGGTTAGGGCTTAATTCAAATTTTGAATTACTTGATGGGCTAAGAATACCCTATTTGGGCTTGATTTGGTTTGTTGGACTTTAGAGGCCCATCTTCATTTATGGGACTTTAAAGGTCCGTCTTGATTTATCGGACTTTAGAGGCCCGTCTTGATTTACCGGACTTTAGAGTCCCGTCTTGATTTACTAGGCTTTAGAGGTCCAGAGGAATTTAAAATTTAGGTGTTTACACATATATTGATACTCATATTAGAAATTAGGAATTAATTATAGAGTATAACAAAAATACATATATTGATACACTCATAACATAATTATAGAGAATTAATTACATACTAGGAATTAGGAACGGGCGGCGCAAGCGGCATAGGTGGGGCGGCGTCGCGGCGCAAGCGGTGGAGTCCGTGGAGAAGAAGACGGAAAAGGGAGCAGATTAGAAAAAAACTAAAAAGACGGGTTTAATATTAAAAAAAAGGTGGGCCAGTCCGTAATTTGATATGTGTCAGCTAGGGTTTCAGACTCTTTAGTTAATATTTGATATTTAATTAATGTTATATTTCTTTAATATTAAAAAAAAAATTAAAAGGCGGGCCAGTCCGCCAAAAACCGCCCCGCCCCGCCAAAGGCCGCTGCCGAAACGGGCCAGGCCGTCTGGGCCCGCCTCCTGACGGGCTTGGAAAATTCTGGCCCAACCCACAATTTTCAGTGGCGGGGCGGGCTGGCCCCATCGTTTTAACGACTCTAAATGCAGCCGAGTCCTTCAATTCCTGGATTAGTGAAGTAAGGTCAATGCTCATCACTTTCATGATTGACTCTATTAGAAAGGGCATATGTCGATGGTTCGTTGAACGACGGGTAGTTAGCAGCTTGTGGACTGGTTCCCTTTGTGCTTCTAAGGAAGCATTGTGGCACCATCTTTCATATGTCTGCAAGTCTTGAAATGTAGCTTAGTGTCCAAACGGGCAGTTTGAAGTGTCGTCAAGGGTTTCAGTGTGTGTAGATCTCACAGCCAGGCAGTGTTCTTGTTTCCAATGGCAAATTCGGGGGTTCCCTTGTGCTCACGCCGTGGCTGTGATTCGAAAATCATGTACGAGTGCATTCAGCTATATCGATGGGTGTTATCTAACATCCAATTATCACGAGTGCTACAAAGCTGAACTGAGGCCAATGCCTGAAATAGAGAGGTTTCGTTGCATTGATTCGAATGATGAAGGCCAGATCCTTCCCCCGATTTTAAACAATCCCACAGGGCACCCAAAAAAGAAAAGAGTTCGATCATTCTCCGAGTTTCGAAGGACAAAACCAACCGTCTAAGCCCGACGGGGAAAGTCTGGAAGACACGATAGGTTTACATGCTCCCTAAGGTAATCCATATATCAAAAGCTCCCCTTCAAAACTTGTTTCTTGTGATTTTGCTTAAGGGTTTTTTATTTATGTATTTTCTTATTTAATGGGGTTGATTAGTTTTTGATGGTGTATATCTTTTGTTCAGCTGGATTTCATATATCACCTCTTTTTTGCGTAGATTGTTATTTTTGATGACCTATGTATGAAGCCTTCATGCCTTTTGAAAGTGCAAATTCATCTTAGAGTTCCAATATTTTGTTTGTGAGCATATATTATCTTTCATAATATGATCTGTGTTGAAGTCCTCAAGAATTAAAAGAAGTTTGTTGCTTTGAAAAAACTTGTTGTCAAAACACATTACAATATTTTTGCTAGAGGTGCCTTAGAAATTGTGAAGTCCTCAACACCCTTAATAATTAAGCATCATCTTCATCCCTTCGATCTCCAAAGCACATTCACCAAACCACTTGCAAGCACAACCAAAGCAACTGTTATTGCATTTGCAATTAACATATTTTGCATAGTGATGGGATTAGAAATTATAGCAGGCTGGAGCTCAATTCCCTGATGTTCCCTACTCGTCACCTCTATCGGCTTCATTCTTGTAGTTCCACTTATTATGGGCATACACCAATGAGAGAAATTATGCACTTCACACAAGTAGAATAACCGATCAAGATTCTTAGGAGTTTCAGACACAAGAATTATTGTTAGTAGTCCGCAATATCGGCAACACGACCTCACATACCTAAGGTAACAATCTGATGCATTGAAATTGCTAGCTGAAGACATTTTTTAGGCAAATGAATTGGCATGAATGAAAAATAACTTCATAAGAACCTTCTTTTCATTTGAAACAACTTGCAACTTCTCAATAACATCAATGTGGGCCATATTATTGGGGTCCTGGCAGATTTGCGTCATCGTCGGGGCTGTCATCTTTTTTATCCATACTCTCAAACTAGTACATTCTCCTTCAAGTTGATTGATCAAATCATCTTTCCCTTTAACTATTTAAGCATGTTCAGAGATCATATTAAGGTTACTTTTCAGCTTATACTCCAATTTAAAAAATAATTCTTCTTTCTCCTTCAATTTCATAGAAAATCTTTCTTCTACCCCCAAAACACTTTTCTCAAGCATCTTTTTAAACATTCCTTCCAATTCTTCCTTTTCAACCTCTTCCAGCTGCCCTTCCATTCTCTCTAGCTTAGTAGTCAATAGAGAAATCTCGTTGTCCTTTTCTTGAACCTTCCTTTTACACTCTTCTAGCTCGGACAACAATAAATCCAATTTTTGGCCGCTTTGCCCGTAAGCAACAACAAACTCCACAGCTGCATCATTATCTTTGCAGTCATTCTTAATAGGAGAAATAGAATGGGTAGTACCATCATCCCCACCCAAAGCAGTCCTAGCTGGGCTAAACAGCCCTTGGGTAGAATAATCCCTTGCGATTGCATCCCCATTTTTCCCGCTCAACCTGCAATTTTTAGATGTCCCATCTTTGGGGATACTCTTGAAATTAAATAGTTTGTCCGTCGCCAGACCTTTGCCCCTGCAACTAGATGTGGTCGGATCCTGCCCCCAAGCAAGAGTTTCTCCAACAAACTCAGCAACGTTTCTAGTGCATATATCAATTGTTTGATATTCGTCGTCAACACTCTGGTTCGTGCCCTGGGTGTCCCCATCCTTAGGCCCCTTTGTCTGGTTTTCTGCATTATTAACGAAATCTCTGGTTGTTCGGAAATGCTCTTCCCAATAACTCAATAGCCCCTCAAATATATCACACTCTCGCTGCGTTGGTTCCAACTTCGTTGCCCGTACCTGAAGGACAATTCATGTAAATCGTTATTTATATGGGGTATATGATATATAATCTGGGAACAAAAACATGATAAACTACTTACATAATCTGGTTTTAATTCTGCGAGTTTAACCTTCCCCAGTTTATCGTTCAACAACGTTGTATCCCATTTCAAGAATCTTGGGAAACTCACTTCAGAAACTGGCCTGACTAGCCTCGAGTGCTCCATCAACCAATACTGGGAAAAATCAATTAATCAGTCAAATTTTAATTAGAGATTAACAGAAACAAGTTTTTTAAACAATAAAAATTTGAAAATTGCAAAATAGTTCCAAGATTATCTTAACTTACTGGCAGTAGCATGGTACATCCTCCAACTCTTATAGTTTTAGTTGTTTTGATTTGGCTCACAATCATATCCACAACATAGCCACACCAATCATACTGGCATGCAGTATTCAGATTCTCCAAATAACCAGCAATGTGCGGAGAAACAGATGAATTCTAATTTGGGGCTAACAATGAAACCACAATGTATAGAGTTGTTAAGCGTGCAACATTAGTTATGCTTGTGGAATTCGAGTTCATTAACACCAATTGCTGCCTATCAAACACAAGATGTTTCCTGAGCATGATTCACGTATTATGCAACACTAAAATACACGACCGCAAGTATACGGCGTCTATCGTAGCGTGATAAGTACGAGGTCGATCCCACGAGAAGGTGTAGTGATAAAAGTGAAGTTTGTCGATTTTAGTTCTAGATAGACGTGATCGATTAAGTGAAAATGGTGAATTACCCTAAGATTGTCTACCAATTGTCACGAATAAACAATAAAGAGTAATGTAAAATCGATCAAATAACATGCAAATCAAGAAAACGAGATGGAAAACGAATGAAACTCAAGTATGAGAAAGTAGGTCCTAAAGCACATGCAATACTAATGAATCCATCTATGATTAACTGTCTACTTAAGTGGTGTTCATGCTTTGTCTATAAGATTGATCACATAATAATGAATTAAAAGTTTCTTCAATCCAAGTAATCCAAAGGAAATATCACACAACTTAGTATCTCTACCTAAATTGCACAATAGAACCCAATCAAGCTCCTAGGATCATCACACATCTTCCTAATCATTGATCATCTTTCAATCTCACAATAAAATTAGGTCAAATGCTTGCAATCAATTAATCAAAATAGATTTCTCAACCTAATTCAATTAACTAAGATTAACATATCACCATTGTACACTAATGACATGCTTTACAATGAAAATCAAGCATCCAAATAGAATTAAGCAACACAAACACCAAATAAGCAAAACATTAATTCATAAACTTCAACAAGAGTATTTACAAGGCTCTAGAACCAAAAGTGTTCTAGCCAAGAACTAACATAATCAAATAAACAAAACTAAATGAAATAACTAAATAAAAAGAAAGAGAAATAGAAAGCTTAGTCTAGAATGTGGTAGAGAATGGAATTTCCAAGCTATTGATGCCTCCCTTGCATGGATTGATGGAGAAATGAAGAAGATATGGCCAAATCACCTCCAAGTGTGTGTTACTATGTGTGAAATTTTAGGAATTGGGGGAGAGTGTACAAATGATTTTAAGAATTGGGGCTTTTATAGTGTTGGAGTAGGGTTTGAATGCCAAAATTGCAAGTTAATCCTTCAAAAATGGTAAAAATAGGAGGTAGGCACCGAAAATGGGGGTAGCACGGCCGTGCCATTGCGTAACAGGGGTGAGGAGTGACTCGGTCGTGGCCTTGTCTCGGCCGTGGCGCGCGGGCGCTGAAATTGCTCGAGCTCGGCCGAGCTTGTGCCTCGGCCGTGCTGTGTCATGGCCCAAAGTTTCTGTCTCGGGCTTCCCTACTCCGAGAAGGGTGCTCGACCGTGGCCCTTAATTTTTGCCTTGGGAGCAGCTCGGCCGAGAAGGGTGCTCGGCCGTGCTCCATCATGCCTCCAAATCTTCTGTCTCGGGCTGCTCTATTCCGTGCGCGATGAACGGCCGTGATCTTCATTTTGGCTTGAAAATGGCTCGGCCGAGCCATGAGCTCGGCCGTGCTCTTGCTCAACCTCGATCCTTTCTCGTTTCGTGCATATCTTTCGCCTCGGGTGTCCGATTGACTTGATTATTTTGGCTATTCCACTCCGTTTTTCGAAACGAACCCAACGGTGCACTCCTCTTCCTGATCCAGTGAAGTATGGTTGGTGTTTTGCTCCAAATTCCATCGTGTTTCCTATAAAATCTACAAAACACAACCTTTCTCTCATTTTGGCTCAAATCATCATAATCAATCAATAATTCAATGAAATCCACATCAAAATACGCTTCACATGTGCCTCTAAAGTGTGTAAATTTCACCCGAATCAGAGCACCAGCTTGCGGTCGTACTTCTGAATAGCCTTCCTAAAGTAGCGTTGAATCCGGGGTAACTTGGTATTCTGAATCCCTTAACAGAATTCCCTTATCCCCCCACACAAACCAAAATTAAACTAGACATCTAGCCCCAAAACCCCAATTGCCTCTCTCCCCATAACAAATTTCCCAACATGCTTGTCAAATGATAAAACCACCTCCTTGATGTTATCTTCAAATTTAACACATCTTTTCAACAACCTACTTGGTTCACTTTGAGTTATAGCTTTAAACATTAACCATGTAGGGGTTTTTTTCAACTCTATTAGATGGGCATCATCATAAGTTAGGCTAGATATCTCATACACACAAGTGCGAAGATTGCTCCTACACCAAGTCTCGTACATCGGAACTTTTGGTTCATCTTCAAAGTCAGAAAACATTAAGCAAATGTCAAGCAAGTATTTTTTACGGATATTAGATTTTTAAAAAAATTGTTCAAGTTATTATTACCAAAGTACTCTGAATCACGCTTCTTTCGTCTTTTAACTGAGATCTCAGAACCATCAGAATCTCTTGAAGATGATCCTTGATCTTCGGTTTCAACGTCTTCTGAATGTTCGGTCTCCTTCTTAGTTCTTATTTTCTTAAACACGGACTGCCATCAGACTCTAAGGGAGATGACAAATTAATCCAAATGGAAAAAAAATAAAAAAATCAACATTCAATTCAACAAAAGATTGGGTTTGCTTTATTTGATTCAAAATCTTTTGATGTTTTTGTAATATTACCTAAATTGGAGTTCTGAGTAGGACTCATATCAACAAATCTTTCTGCAATTTCATCATAATTTAGGTTAGTATAGAAAAACCATTAGGTGTAACCAAATTCATTAATGATCATTAATCAATAACTAACTTTTTCCCCGTTTCTTATCCGGTTTCACTGACTTGCCTTTCAATCGAGCCATATCCTTTTCTTTTGTGGATTTTCTCTTCATTATATCTGGACACAGAAATTTTAAGGGCAATAATTTCAGTGATAAAATTCCATTTTTGTATTGAAAACAATTAAATTCCTAACTCCGAGTTAAAAAATCAAGTCTTGGTCAAAGCAAAAAGGCTCGGAACCCATAGGCTACCTCATTGAACAAAAAAAAAGACCTGGATCAAATTTCTGGTCATGTATTCAACTGATATAACATGCAAATTCATATTCTAAATCTAAAAAGTCATTCGATTAACCTTCGGGATTATAAAATCACGTAATAAACCACATAATGAATCAACCAACAAAAAAAAAAAAATCTATATACAAGAAACTGATAGAACTCAAACTTAACTTTCTAAACCCTTGCGGGAGGACAAGATGGAATCAAAATCCCCAACAAATTAAAAAAAAACCTAGAAAAATTGCGACTCCAAAACTAGGAAGAACACCCAGTTTCTTCCATACCAATAATTCCATCTATATAAACATCTCTTAAAAAAACAACCCCATGATTTAAGGGTATTTGACAAAAAATTTAAATAACATCTCTTCAAGTTCCAAATCCATAGAAGGGGAGAAACCAAAGTTAAATAATCTCCTTCCATCTAAATTATAACTAAAAGTGGGGATGACATACCGTCGAGAAATGGTTTTGGATATGGAAAAACAAGAATTCAAGCTGCCCTCTTTTTTTTTAATCGGCGACTGCAAACTTGGAGACTAAGGAGCATGGGTAAGGAGTGAAAGGAAAGTGGGGTCTGACGCCAGAGTTGAAAGTTGGAGGGATAGCTGGGTTTTTTTGCAGGTTGATTGGACTATTGAATCCCTGCCCCCTTACGTCAATCCCACAAGCCTCTTATCCATTCTCATTGAATCACGGCGGGGGCAAATCCAAATAGAAAAACTCACATTGGTTTTAGGGATAATCATGCTCGAACTAATGACTTCCACCACGTAAAGGTGACACTCTACCGCTGAGTTATACCCCTTCCCTGCCCCCATTGATAAATAGAACTGACTAATCCTAAGTTAAAGGGTCCAGAGATCGATTCAACGCCACTATTCGTGATCTTGAACAACTTAGAGCCGAATCTTCTTTTCACACTATTTCAGATATAAAAATAATGGTCAAAATCGAATTCAATTGTCAACTGCCCTTAGGATTTACTAGCGATTCCGAAGGAATTCGAGTTACATCATTTTTTCATTTCCATTTAAGAGTTCTTATGTGTTTCCGCGCCCCTTTGAAACCCCGAAAAATGGACAATTTTTTTTTCCTTTTCTTAAGAACATATACATGATTCATCACTACAAAAAGAATAATGGTAACCCCACCATTAACTACTTCATTTATGGATTTCATAGTAATAAAAATATAGGTGTATGTTTTATCAAGACATAATTTGTAATTTGCTAGTCTCTTGCCTTGTGGAAAGGAATAATATTTTTCAAATGAATTTAATAAAATTATTAAACCAATATTGGTAATTTTTTTAGTTTTGCTATTACCGGGCCGCTGCTATTTTATTTAGCTAGTAATTAACTAATTATGCACAATGCAATTTTTGAGTAGTAAAATATTTGATTGCTCAAGCATATACACGTATGGCACACATCAAATGTTATTACACACGAAAAAAAAAAAACTAAAATAAGATGTGATTTTTTAAATAAAATGTACGTATCTCTTTTTTTTTTTTTTTAAGCCATTAGTAACATTAATTCAATTTTTTAAAGTGGTCTTTTCAATAAGTTGGGCTTATTGATCTTATTCAAATAACTTCATTATTGGGCCCTGAGTAAAATTAAATAATTACAATCTAATATTACAACATTGGTATTAAAAAAATTGGGAATATTAATAATATAATCCTTTTTAACCAAAGATGTCAATTCATTTTTACGTGGATTTAAGACACGTGTCTTTTTAATTAAGCTATGAATTTTTTTTAATGACCCAAATCTAAATTTTTAACACGCAAATTTATAAAATTACCTTAATTAAATATTCCCTCCATCCCATAAATGTTTGCACCACTTTATGACACACAAACTAAAAAAAATACTTCTGTACTGAGTGAATTGTTGAGGGATAATTTTGTAAACTTTTATAAATAAAGTAAAATAAATAATTGAATTGAGGGTAAAAGTAATGACATTTTATATAAATATTTGAATATTGTGAAAATGAAATTTATGAAAAAAATTTCTTTTTTAAAATGTTGAAATAATTGTGAAACTTACCAATAAAAAAATAGTGAAAAGAGGGAGTATATTTCATGGTAAAATACTCACTTTTCTCATTAAAAATAGTTACTCGAGTTTTCCTTTTCTCTGCTGCAACCTATTTCAATTACGGAGTAAATTAATTTTTTTTAATCTTTTAAATTTGGTACTCCAAATCGCAAAAGATAAACTACAATTTCGAAGATTTTCGTACAAGTTATCTTTTCCCTTCTATATTTAATTTAGAGTTCCCAATTCTGGAAAAATAACCCCCAGTACCAACGGGACGACGGTGCTTGGCGTTCCAATGTTGGAATAACCTGATTTTGTTACTCCATAACACAACTAGTTTTAGGTTTCTTTCACAGCTCTCATTGTTGTGAGCTTTGAAATCTTCTGCCTCGGTCAACACTGCTTCTCATCCAGAGGTGAGATAACGCTTTTTATGTAGTATATTGCTCTGCTTTATATTTTATGATCAATTAAATTCGTTTTTGAAGAATTGAAGGCAAAAGGTTCTTGTGATATAAGAAAATTGGAATAGATTTGATTTGCTTATCCGATGGCCTAATTTTTCTTCTCTTGTTGGCCAGTACGATTTAGGGTTTGGGTTTTCGGATTTGTTTCAGTCACCTTCTGCTGTAATTGGGGATTTAGGTTGCTTAATTGGTAAATTACATTGTATGAATGATGCTTTAAGAATAAGACACCGATTGTGTTATTGTGTATTTGACAATTCTTGGAGTTTATACTGTGACTATTTCTGTATATTGAGGGTGTTGTGTTATGGCGTTGATTATTAGTTTCACTTATACTTTCAGATTGACTCAGGCTGGACCAGCAATGTGATATATATCTCAAGGTTTTTATAAATCTTTTACAATGACTTTGATGTACTGTAATTTTAGTCCCTGGTAGAGAGTTATGCACCCATTGTATGTTGGTATGCTAGGTGGAAAGGACTAGGAGGATTTTCGATTACTCTGAGCAGCCCATTATAGAGTATGCTGGGATCGAATAAAATTTAGGGTGGCCTAGTTGGCCCAGAAGCATAAAAAGTTTTGGCTCATGCATGTATCAGATGTCAGCAGGGATTGGGTCTTAGCTCTTTGTTATCTTGTGCTCAGTTTTAGTGTGGTTTGAGTGGATGTATTATCCATTCAATAAAATGCCCTTCCTCTTTCTTATATATATAAAAAATAGGAATCCCTTGCTTGTCTTTTAAAAGTAAAACATTGTCTGAAAATGCCTTGAAATTATGTTGCACCAGAAGCAAAAAAAAAAAAAAAATTCTCTAATTCCTTTATCTTTTCCATCTCCATTATGTTACATCTGATAGGTGCTTTGATTTATATAGTCTGAAAATGGTGAATACCAGAGGCAAAAAAAAGGCTTCAACCTCCAATAAAACTGAGGAGAATGAAGCTGCTGAAAATGATTTTGCTGAGACACCGACTTCTGCTTCGGTGACAACGAATGTGGAAGAGCATAAGGTGGATGTTCAATCGAAAGATACAGTAGGCATAACCGTTGATGAGGCAATGAATGAAATTCCGGAAGGAATGTCTGGGGGAGAAAAAAGTGAAAGAGTGACAAAATTAGATACTGATGATAAAAAAATGTTTGAGGCAGAAATGGATGGTGATGAAACGGCGGAATTAGAGAAAAATACTTTTGAAGATGATGAGATAGATGATCAAGAAGATACGATGTGGGATGATGATGAGGAAAATGCTGACCATGACAATGAAGAAAGAGTCGTTGATGAGTATGACTTTAGTGACGAACAGGCTACTGAAGAAGACAACGAGGATGATGAAGTTAGTGAAGAAGAGGCAATAGAGGAAGATGATGATGAGGTTGAAGTTAGTGAAGAAGAAAACACCCCAGAAGAAAATACCCCAGAAGAAAAGGAAATTGCCAAACAGGGTGAAATACGAGCAAAGGCAAAAGAAGATGGAAGGAAAGCTGAAGAGCATAATACAACGAAAGTGGAAGAAAGTTTGAAGATCGTCGAGAAATCAAGTGAAAGAAGCAAAAAGAGGAAGGTGCAGGGAGACAGGTCCAAGAATGTGGACCTTGTAGATAAGCCAGAATCATCACATAAGAAAAAGGCGAAGAAGAGAGTGGAGAGCATGGGGATGATTTTTATGTGCAGTTCGTTGACAAAGAAAGACTGCTTCCAGTATAAGGTTTTTGGGCTACCAGAAAGCAAGAAAGCTGATGTGGAAAAGATTTATACTGGTATGCGACTCTTTTTATATGATGTCGATCTAAAATTGATGTACGGCATCTATAAAGCTGCAGGACCCGGAGGTTACAATATCACACCCAATGCCTTCAAATCACAGTTTCCATCTCAGGTTTGTCTATAATTTTGAATGATGTGTAGTAAACATATATTATACCCTCATTATTTTGTCAATGGTAAATCTTTAGAGAAGGCTCAAATGTGTACGGAAGTAGATAAAAAATTTCAGCATCATCTTCAAATCTAGAATCATCCATAAGGATCGTGAAGTTCAGTTCATTTTCCTGAATTCCAACATGATTTGGACGACCTTTTTGAAAAAAAAAAAAAAAGGCTTTGCTTTTCTTATTTATGAGAAGATTTTCATTGACCACAATCCTCCTTCTCTGTTTTGGTAGAGTTGTATTTTTGAGTTTATAGTCGCTGGATTCCAACATGTTTAAATAACATAGCAATTCAAATGCCTCATACAATGATAGTTGATTAGTTGTTTAGCTTTCATAGTTGATGAATGATTTATCACATCTCTATTCAGTACTTGTCTTGTTCTTATCATCATTTTGCTTAGAATAAGATTTTCATACATATTCTGGCATGTGAAAGAAGAAAAAAAATCAGAGTTCCGATTTACTATTTATTTTTGATTAGAAACTGGTTGTACTTGTACTATATTAGGTTCGATACAAAGTTCTGGAAAATTGCTTGCCATTGGCCGAGGAGAAGTTCAAAACGATTATTAAGGGTAATTACTATACGAAAACCAAGTTCGATTGCAAGCTGAATGCTGATCAGGTATATTGGCATTTAGTCTATAGTTGGAATCTTTGTAGAATTATCTATAGCGTGTGATTTTAACTTCACTGATATGTTGTACATCTCATACAACAAACTTGACCACATCTTATAACCCCTCAGGTTAAGAAATTGTGTAAGCTATTTGTTGCCTCAAAAAAATCGGGCAAGAGTCTCAAAGCAGAAAAACCCAGCGTACGAAGAGAAAGAACGAGAAGGAAGAGAGTAGGGGGTGAGAGGCGAGGGGTGGTGCAGTACCATGAGCGTCCTCTTAAGCGCCCAAGGAAGGCTATTAGCCCAGCACCTCTACATTCTACTCTTCCTAGAACTTCTGATGTGGCATCTTATAGACGAGATGTGTATTCAGAGCATCGTGATTCGTATAGAGATAGACGAGACTCACTTCCAAGTCGTCGATCTTATGGAGATAGGCGAGATTCACCAGTACGTAATGATCGTTACCGAGAGGTCCGAGATGGACGGGACCCACATATAGAGCGTAATGATCGTTATCGAGATGGACGTGACCTGCCTATTGAACGTAATGATCGTTACCGAGATGGACGAGGCCCACCTGTAGAGCGTAATGATCGTTATCGAGATGGACGAGATCCACCTATAGAGCGTAATGATCGTTATCGAGATGGACGAGATCCACCTATAGAGCGTAATGATCGTTACAGAGATGAACGTGATTCCTATTTGGATAGATATTATATCTACAGAGATGCTCCTGGTCCATATATAGAGCGTCGTGATCTTGATCGAGATCCTTATCTAAGGGTTCGGGACCCATATCTAGAGGTGTTGCCTGATCCATACAAGGATCGGCAAGATCCGATCATAGAGAGACGTGATGGGCGAGATCCGATCATAGAGAGACGTGATGGGCGAGATCCATATTTGGAGCTTCGTTTTCCATACAGAGATGCTATTCGTCCTGAGCTCTACAGCTCGTATAGGAGAGATGCATTGACAGATGCGACTGATGTTTATAGAGGGGATCGAGGGGTTGAGTATCGTAGTTCTTATAGACGGGAAGAACCATTGGAAACGAGACAACGTGAGATTGGTAGCCGAGATTCCTATGTTTTAACACGGGAACGACCATCGTATGCTGAACCTGTTTACTCTGCAGAATATCCTTCTCGAGCAGGTTTGTATCGACTTTAAGTCGTCAATGAGTTTTTCTATTAGGTTTGTATCGACTTTAAGTTATCAATGAGTTTTTTCCTATTAATAAATTTGCTAGTAAACGATGGGAAAAATATGGTTAATCAGGTATTGTGGTACTCTTGCTGCCTTTTTTATGGTTGATAACTTTTTAGTACTCTTGCTGCCTTTTTTATGGTTGATAACTTTTTAGTACTCTTGCTGGCTTGTTTTATGGTTGATAATTAGGTTGTTTTCTCTTGCTGGCTTTTTTTATGGTTGATAATTAGGTTGTTTTCAACATTGAAATTAGGGACCAAACTTCTTGTTTTATTTTATTTAGGTAAATCATGATTATTCAATTAAGATTGCAACATTATATCTGTTTATGTTTTAATTTAAATATGAAATGAGACAATTTATAGTCTCTTTAATTTATCAACGAGTTTCTGATAATAAATTTGTTGATTATGTTTTCATTTAAATATGAAATGGGATAATTGTCAGGAAAGTTTTATCAGGCCTTTAAGTCATCAACGACGAGTTCTTGATAATAAATTTGTTGATTTTATGTTTAATTAGGTATTACCCGGTATTACTCTTGCTGGTTTTTTATGGTTGGCATAGGTTTGTTTTTGATATATGATGGTTGGTAGACTAGGTTGTTTTTGACATTGAGATTAAGGATTTCTTGTTTCATTTTATTCAGATATATAATGATTATTCAATTAAGATTGATGATGATTTAATACAGTATTTGGCCCCCACTTTGTTTTTAAATTCTGAGATTCAGGTGCTTTATATATTTGCTCTTGGGAATTGGGATGATGATTTAAAAAGGGGTGAACACAACTTGCATAATGATGATTGAACTGTTGAGCACAACAAAAAATTGGATATGATTGTAAAATTCTCATGCAAAAATGTCCAATTTTTTTTAGAATTTCCGTAAAGAACTTCTGAATATTTTATCCAAAACGTGTGAAAATAAGTTTTGAAAATTTGGAAAAAACATTCGAAATTTTCTTAACTTGTGGAAATTTTTTTTGAGAATTTTCGGTGAATCAATGTCTAAAACTACATGTTTATGAAAAAAGGAAAAAAAAAATAAAAAATGGAACCAATTAAAGTAAATATAGAGTGTATTTTAACTGTACAAATCCAAATCGAATTCCTTCAGGATTTATCTTTAAGTTCTTTCAAGTGGTTTTTAATTTTTTTTAAGAACTGATAAAATAGGGGCATTGGGTGCGAAGAAAAATTTCTCAAAAAAAAAAAGATAAAATAGGGGCATTTAATCGTGGCTTTTCCAGAAAGGTATTGTACATGCAATAAAGGCGATCGACCATTGTAGTTGGAGGTTTCGAATTAATCTTTAAGTAAGGTTGATTAGCTGATTCTTGAATGTCGTTGGTGTTGACTATTGCCAATTTAACCCTCTCCCACCCCTGTCTCTCGTTTTACATGATAAAATTTAATAACATATATGGTTTATATAAATATAATATATTATTATACATATAGTACATACTCTCTTTGCAATTCCAAGTTACTCATTTATTGTACAATTAAAGAACACTCACTCCATCTCTCTAAAGTTGTTAATTTTTTTTTTACCCTGATTAAAAAATATAATACTATTATATGTATAAATGATTGTTGAGATCAAAAGAAATAGTAACAAAAAATCCATCAAGATTCTAAGTTTCTTTCTCTATTTATTTAAGGAACTAAGATTTAATAAGAGATACGGAGTACTATATATTGAAATTCCATCATCATCATCTAATTTTTTTTTAAGCCAAAACTTCCATTTATTAGTTGCAAAGGCAAGAATCAACAGGAAGATAATTCATAAAGGTTGGACGCGCGACCCAAAGACAAGGACTCGAATATGAAATAGCCTTTCTAGCCATTTGATGTGCTATGACGTTGGCATCTCTACGAATCCAAGTCACTTTGACTTCGTCAAAAATCTCCATCTCCGCCGAACAAGCTCTTAACAAATCATTGAAGGTAGATGCTTCTTGTTTTATTGTTGTCAGTCCATTAACCACTAGTAACGAATCTGTTTCAACTATCACTTTTCGACATCCTAGTTGCTTAAGCCATGAAAGGGCCTCCCTTACCTCCATCGCCCCTACCTCCTTCGGGTGGAAGCACCCCACCTTCCTAATCGTGTGACCACTAACGAATCTTCCCTCACTGTCGTGAATTACCAATTCAATGCCCATCTCCACTCTGTCCTCGAATAAAGCTGCGTCTGAATTAACCTTCATGAAGCCGAGTGGAGGAGCATGTCAGGCCATGCATGTAGGTCCTATCGCCTTCGACACCCCTTCTGCTCTCGATAATTAAGGTAATTTTAAATCTGCTACCGTTAACTCTTCCAGCCCTTGCACCATAGGAGTGTGCACCTCGAAACTCTGATCACCCCGGATCCATTTATCATTCTAGATGTTTATGCTTGCTCCATCCCCCACCTTCCATCGAATTCCCCCTCGAACCACAGGTAATACCACCGTCCATATACTCCTCCAAGTGAGACTTGGAGCCGAACCCAATGCTGCGGAGAGAACATCAGTCCTAGGAAAATATTTTGATTTGAGCACCCTGCACACCAGTGCGTCCGGTTCCATGAATAATCTCCATCCCATCTTTCCCATTAGTGTTAGATTAAAAATATGCAAATCTTTAAATCCCATACCTCATTTAGATTTCGGATAACATCCAGCTTCCCATTTACTCCATATTAACCCTCTCGAACACCCCGAATTATTCTCCCACCAAAATTTGTTCATCATTTTGTGTAGCTCATCCAGTAAGATTTTTGGCAGCAAGAAAATACTCATACAATATACAGGGATTGATTGAGCAGCAGCTTTTAAGTAATCAAATCTTGAGTTTTCAATTTTAGATTCAAGGTTCCTTTAACGATAAGACAAACTTTGTTCTGTCTTACAACACATAATACTTCAAATACTATTGGATCGTTGATCCAACGTATAAATTTTATTTTATATAATTGCATTTCGCATTAGTGGGTTTGTTATATGCAAAATGCAATAAATTAAATTTATAAATAAAAAATGATGAATATATTATTTTAATTTAAAATAAAAATAAATTAATTATAAAAAGACATACTCCATCCGTCCCACAAGTGTTTGCACCACAAATTGGGCACACTTTTTAAGAAAAAAGTGTAATGAGTGGAGTGTTGAGGGGTAATTTTGTAAAGTTATATGGATAAAGTAAAAAGGTGATTGGAAAGAGAGTAAAAGTAATGACATTTTGTGTAAATATGTGAATATTGTGAGGGTGGAGTTTATGAAAGTGTTTCCTTTTATGGGTGTGCAAACAATTGTGGGACGAACAAATAAGACAAGTGTGAAAACAATTGTGGGAGTATATATTTAGAGTTGTCAGATAGGTCGGATCGAACCCGTTAGAATGACCATCAGGCCTGTTGGGCTGTATGTTTCTTTCAAACCGGGCCCATTAACTTGTCTGATTCTCTCAGGTTGGGCCCGTTGGACTTTTTGCTTCTCCCAGGCCTAGAAATCTACGGTCCAACCTAGATGGGAAAGAACTAGGGATTTTTTTTTAAAATACTCCATTTGTTCCAATTTAGATTAATCATTTGTCAAAAGTGGGCGTTCCAAATTAAATTCATTATTTCTTAATTTGATAATAAAACATTTTTTCACTTTAAACTACATCCTTCAAACATCTCAAAATTACACTACATGTCATTACTTTATTACTCCCAATATTTTTTACTATACTTTATTTTTCAAAAGACATTCATACACTCTATTTTATCTCTTTTAATACTAATAAACAACTTCTGCATTATACTACACGCAAACAGTAAATGTTGAAACAAATTTGGGATGGAGGGAGTTGTTTTTTTCAAAAAATATTATAAGAACATTTCGGTAAATTTATACTCTCTTTGTCTCAAAAAGATAGTACACTATTCATTTTTTGTTTGTCTCAAATTATAGTCCACTTTCCTTTTATTTCAATATTTTTATCTAAAATATCCTTATTTAATGATTGTTGAAAATTTGAAATTAAAGTTAATAATATTGTTCATTAATATTAAATAAGGGTATAACAGGAATGTAAGAGTAAATTTTATATCTAAAAAATATTTGCATTGATTTGTGTGAAAAAAGAAAGTGAACTGTCTTTTTTAGACAAATTGATTATTTAAAAAAAAAATCTAATGGCGAAGTGGGATCGTCCATGACAAAGTTAGATGATGTGTCTATTTTTTATTGAACGTTTATTGTAAGACAGCCAGACAGGGTGAACCCTGTCTCACGATAGAAAAATCCTAGATTCAAATCTTTAATTTCCCTCACAAGAAAAACTGTTTTCTTTTACAAAAATACATATAAAAATATTTTCACACAACAATTCTAAATTTATTTATTCTAGTCCTTGATCATGAAAAATGACAACACCGAGGATTGAAGTTATTTCATTTCTTCAACTTGCATCCACAACATTAATTCAAAGTAATTTTTTATTTATTTTATTATTTGGTTGGTTATTTTGTCACTTTTAAATGTTCGTGTGAATGGTTTTATTACTTACTACGTCTTACAACCTATTCAACAAGTCTATGTTATTTGTTATGTTCGACTGAGTAAATGTTGTATAACACATGTTTATTATGGTCAACAAACTTATAAAAGTGTATGCATATTTGTGAGTTAATAATTTTGTTTAATTGTGACAAATATGACCTCACTAAGCTAGTTGTTTGTTCACTCCAATCATATTAACATTTTCCAATCAATTATTATTCTTAGGTTGCGATTTAATTAATTCAGTATGTTGTTTCATGTTCAAATTATAAGTTTTGAGATTGAAAACTTTTTTTTTTAAGTTGCATCTCTTTTGTTGTATTAAAAATCATGTTTACCTTTGAAGCAAATAAATTTATTTTCGAATGATTGAAGTTAAGTTTTGAAATGGTTTTTAGTATTTACTTCCCGACATCTTTTTATACATATTCATATACTTCCTCCGTTCCAAGATAACTTTCATAGGTAGATGGACACATATATTAAAAAAGTGTAATAATGAGTGAAGTTTTGAGGGGTAATTTTGTAAAACTTTTTGTACAAAGTAAAAAAATGAGTTGACTTTTATCAGTTATGTATGTGTGGAGAAAAAGTAATGACATTTGTATAAAATTGAGAATATTGTGAGGGTGGAGTTTATAAAGAGTTTTCCATTTTAAGGGTGTGAAAGTTATTGTGGGACAGAAGGAGTATTTGTTTAGTTACTCTTAAAATTTTCCAGTCCTTAAATTATGCATTTTGCATATATCCAGTCTTAGTTGTGAAAAAATTGGGATGTGACAGGGCGATATGATCTTCAAATACCCATCATATTGTATATTAAAATGACGGCTTTGGAGAGATGAACAATTTAATATATGACTTGATCGACCTTCGATTGACCAGAAAGAGATCAACTTTTGATCGTGAAGAATGTGGTCGTTAATTAAGTTGGATGAATTGTTCAAACTTAAATGTGTGAAGTTGTGGTATACGAAATGAGTAGTCGGAGGTGCTAGATCATCGAGTTTGGATAGATGAACAATTTGATATATCTCACCTTTAATTCTTTAGAAATTGCCCATGAAAGGTGGTGAAATTATTATTTGCTATTTATATTTGCCATTTCAATCTGTTTTGTGTGGGAATAAACAAGGGAGGGTTGGTTCCTAGTACAAATGGGAGACTTTAAGAACTTCAAGATACACCCAAACGAAAATAATGGTAGGACATACAAATTGCCACTGAAAAAGACCATTGTGCCTTTAAATTTATCTTCCGCATTTGTTAGTCTTGAATAGGGCAAAAAAGATCAAAAGTCTAATTTGAAATTAATTTTGCACAGGAAATTACACGTTCCACCTTGTATTTTATATTATGAATTGCTGATATGTGTCGTTTAAAAAAAACAATATTTTATAAAAATGAGGACAACATGTGTCAATGATCCGGCATGGTAAAACATCAATTGAAATACAAAAAAAGTGAAACATGTTAATTTCATATATATATTTTTGCATCATTGAAATTAATGATTTGTACTTAACATTGCCCCTAGCTATTAATAGTCAGAAAACAAGAGTAGTAGTAAGTAATGAATTAATATATGATGAATGATGATGCTTAACCGCAAAGTTCAGCACAGAGCTGTTGAATGTATGAAGTGGAGGTGTCATTATGTAATGTGTAGATCTTGCTCTTGTGGTTGTGCATGCACGTCAAGTTCAATTCATCCCCAACTAGGTTCGACTGCAATTGTACACACAATTAGCTAGGAATTGAATTAATTAATTAATCAATCAAAAACTAATATTTTAGGACCTAAACTATATTTTTAATTCAATTAAAATAAATATGGTTATGTACCGTGCATCGTGCATCGCAGGTCCACAGGGGAGTAGGAACACAACTTAGGTAATGACACCAAGAACAATGGTCATTTCCATCAACCCCTCCAATAAGCAAACCCAGACCAATTATGAATCTGCATAATATATATATTAATTAATCAATTTTTTCTAATTAATAGTATATAGAAAATTAAGAATTGATAGAACAAAAAAAGATTTCATTGGTGAATAAAATAATTATAAGAGTAGGGCGGGCAGAGAGGCCGGGACTTACGCTGCTACCAAGGTTACGAGTGAGAGAATCAATAAGACAAATTGGTAGATCTTGTACTTGGATTTAGAGGAGGTTGCCATTGGATTCTTTCTTTTGCTTATATATCCGAACTGAGGGCGAATCATTAGAATAAATCCGAGTAGAAATCCAGTTACAAATCCTCCCAAATGTGCAAAGTTGTCGACATGAGGTAAGATTCCCACCGCCATATTTATCAGAATGATTAGCAGAAGACTCACTAACGATTCCAGCTGCATCACATTTATGAAATAATCAAAATAAAATGAACTGATCGAGTCGTCCTTTTAATTAATTAAAAAAGAAAAGATATACTATCATTTTTTATGACATCCAAAATAAATAAATGAAAATGATCATATGTGTACATACCTTGTTCTCGTATATTGTCCAATTGACAAGGAGTTCGGAGAGCATGGCACCAAGTAAACCAAATAATGCACCGGAGGCTCCAACGGAAATGGATTTACGCACGAACAAAGCCGACAACAAACTGCCTCCAACTCCCGATATAACATACAGCAAACCAACCCGCACTGAAAATTAAAATTAACTAATTATTTTAGGTTTTTAATTAGGATGAATTATTCAAAATTAATTATATATACCGAAACCAAACTCTTGCTCAAGGCGAATGCCAACAAAGAGAAAACTGAGCATGTTGGCCATTACGTGAAATGTCCCTGCATGCAACCACATGCAAGTTACCAATCGCCATACTTGGTGCTCTTTCACAACCATTCTTACCTCCATTGCTCCCATTCTTAGAAGCCTGCATGCGCCCACAAAAATTATTAATTATTTAATTAAATTACATACATACATTCAAATTAATTAATTTTAGAATTAAAAATTGTACGTTTCGGCGGAGGGGCCGAGCAAGGGATTCTCCTTGGTGCTTTGGAAGGCGAATCGGCCTAGGTCGGCGACGAAGAGGCAATCATCGGAACGGGCAGGGCAATTGTTGATGTACATGGCGATGACGAAGAGGACAATGTTGACGATAATAATGGTGGGGACGAGCCAGGGGAACCATTTCCTGGAAGGTTGGTAAGCCGGAGGATAAGGGTAGGGGTAGGGGGGAGGCCCGCCATGGTGATGATAATTCTTTCCCATCGGCTGGCCGGATTTATTTATTTATTTATTATTAATTCACAAGATCCTCTACAGGGATATTGAATTAATTCTCATTTGGAGAAATTAAATGATATCATGCATGAATGGGAGATGGAGAAGTTGGGTTGGTGTATGTTAACGTTTGGAGGTTGAAAGTTAATGTAATTACCGTAAAGTTTGTATTAACAACCTTTTTTTCATATCCCCGACACAGGAACTAACTTCTATGTGCATCTAATTAATTTTATATATTATTAGCTAGTAGTATTCACTTTGGCTAATTATAATTTTGCATTCACTTTCCAATATCATATCTTAACCGCGGGTTAATTTATTCAACTTAAATTTTTTAACTTTTTAAAATAATTGTGTTAATTATTAAAATAAAAATTCATTATTTTGTTTGCATCATACTTTGTATGGGGTATATATATATAATTAATGAAACTCAAAATAAATTAATCCTTTCATTTTTATTAACTATTTCTTCTCGTACAACATTTATACTCAATCATTCATTTTTTTGTCCGACTTATAACCAAAAAAAAAATTGTCCAACTTATTACTAAATTAGAGCAATCTCACAAAAAATGTAAGAGAAAATTTCATTTTATATCTTGTAATTTAGGCCTAATTCAGAATATATCCTTTAAATTTTCACATTTTCAATTTACATTCTGGGATGTCCAATTTACATCATTTTCGATTCAATTTACGTCATTTCCACGGAAAATTGAAAATTCGGTCAAATAGTCCAATTTACATCCTTTATGTTTGTAAATTATAAATTAATAATTAAAAAAATCTGAAAATATCATTAAAAATTAAAAAATCTCATTAAAAATCTAAAAAAACTACTCATTAAAAATTTATAAACTGTGTAAAATAAATATAAAAAATCTTAAAAATTTATAAATTCTACAATTCTACAATTCAAAAAATCTGAAAATGTGTAAATTTAATTTTTTTCTTTCTAAAAGCTCATAAAAATAAAAAAATCTATAAATTAAAATTTTAAAAATGTTTAAAATAAAAATTTCCACAATTTTAAAAATATCGTGAAAATGAATTTGAGACGGTTCCAAAATCGATCAAAGCGTGGAACTTTCACTCAATCTGGACGGTGAGTTGGAAAATCTTGTGGGACCCAAAATTTTTAGGAGTTCAAGCAAAACTTTAATGGCAGACGAGTATGAATCAAGTCTGATTTTTAATGAAATGTTAATAATTTTTATTATTCTTATTAAATTTTTAGAATTAGTAATTTTTAATCTACGCATTTTTAATAAATTAATGAGATTTTTTGAGTTTTTAGAAATTTTAATGAGATTTTGAATTTCTTAATTTTTAAATAACACATTTTCCATTATTTGAATTGTACAATTTTTTATTTTTTGTATTTTCAAAATTTTAGAATTTTTTATTTTTGGTTTACACATTTTATAATTTGTAATGATATTTTTTGAAATTTTATTGATATATTTTGAATTTTATTTACACATTTAATATTTTTTAATTTTAAGGAGATTTTTTTATTTTTAATGATATTTTAGATTTTTTAAATCTTTAATGGGATTTTTAGAAAATTTTATTTATTAAATTTTAATTTTTAAATTTAAAGGACGTAAATTTGACTATTTGGCCGGAATTCCAATTTATTCCTCACATTCCTGTGAGTTTTAAAATTTTCCGACGGAAATGACGTAAATTGGACCACAAATGACGGAAATCGAAAAAGTAAAAACTTAAAGAATATAAATTGGATTAGACCTAAGTTACTGGACTTACAGGACGTAAAATGAAATTTTCTAAAAAATGTAAGCATCGATCATTGTAATTCACTATCGTTGAAAATTATGAGCCAAATACCCCATTTACCATAGCATAGAATATAAACTAACTAGATGATGAATCTTCCCCGTTAATTTTTTGTAAAAGTAAGTTTTACAACATAATACAATATTGCATATAACGATCAGAAGGAGTTGTATAACGTTGAGGACAGGAATCGACATAATGACCATCAAATTTACATATTTGATAACGATTTGATCTCGAGCTAACCAAAAAACGTAGTCTGGATTGGGGTCAATTAAAAGTGATATATGGACATGGGCCCTATAGAAATTGTATGCACCTTAGAGGGTTCGAACCTGACACCTAGAGAGGAACATACTCCTAAGTCTCAAGCCTACACCACTAGGCCAACTCCTTGGAGTTTTGTAACTAATCTTGATTAGTTAATTCACTAACTAATTTAACTAATTATGTTCATATAGTTTATCGTGTAATTAATTACTCCCTCCGTCCACCAAAAGTGTGCTCATTTCTTTTTTTGGGTTTACAAAAAACATGCTTATTTCATTTAAATAATTCACTTTTGAATATTTTTTCTACTTAACTAACAAGATTGAGTATCTACCAAATATATTTTTTACTCATTATCATAAATATATTCTTTATAATTAAAATATGATTTTTTTTAAAAACGTATATAAAAAAAGCGAGCACACTTTTGGTGGACAGAGGGAGTACTATATTTTATTTTATTTATATAATATATCATGTAATGGAAATATATAATTTATTGTGCATCTACTAAAGGGGTGTATTTGTTCTGGAGTCTGTAGGATTTTTATAGACTTTTAAAGTTTGAAGATATTCAATCTGAATTTTTAAAAGTCTTTAAAAATTTTGAGGTATTCAATACGTATTTTAAAAAGTCTTAAAAAAATCTTTAGGTATTCAACAGTACGTGGATTTTAATATTCAATGAATTTTATTAGATTCTCCTTAAAAAATATAAATAAATTTCACTTTCCAAAATCTCTTCTAAAGACTACAGATTTCAACGGATTCTTAGAGAACTCTGAAAACAAAAGGTCAAAAGAAAAAAAAAATTAACAGAGAATGGAATATTCTGCAGATTCGTCGTTCACGTTGCCGTCATCATATTTTGTCTCATTTGCTGCTCTGTCTTTGTGGTCCTTTCGCCTCAGATGTGTGTTGGTTTTTCGCTTCTTTCCGATCTCTGCTGGTATTTTAGCTTTCGTTAGATCTGTGTTGTAGATCTACAAGATCTGAGTAGTAGATCTGCAAGATCTAGGTTGTAGATCTGAACTGTAGATCTGTTGTAGTTCTTTTGTGGGTCTTTTTTTTTGTGGTTGAGATCTGCTGCAGATCTGAGTTGTAGATCTGCAGATCTGTTGTAGTTTTTTGTTGGTCTCTTTTTTGTGGTTGGGCTTCTTGGTTCTAGTTTGTTGGATCGGGTACTTGGTGGAACTTTGCCTATTTTTTTGTTTCCTATTCTTGACATGAAACACCTTAGTGTGGGGTTGTCTCGTTTAAAGATTGGAGACCTGGACATCTATTAAGGCAAAGAGAAACTCGTCTTTTTTCTTCTCACGATTGAAGTGGACGGCGATATCCGCATTGGTTTGAAGATCAAGATCTTAGTTCGCGATTTGTAATTCTATTTGATGATCTTGTAAACCCCTCCTCAAAAAAAAAAAAAAAAAATTGTTCTTCTAACAAAGCTACGCAAATTTTTTGTCGCTCTTTGTTTTAGATTTTGAGTATAGATTGTTTGAAGTTGTTTGCTATTACTTTGTCATATCGTTTTGGGTGATTTTGGGGTAGGAGTGTGTGTAGTGTTGCAGGTGAAAATTGTTTGATGTGGAAATTTTGGCTTGGTAGATTTTTGTTTGTTCTCTGCATTTTTCACCGTCATCAATTTTGATTTACTTTGCTTCTTGTACAAAAATTATTAGGAATATAATATTAACTAAGATTTATATATATATATATATATTTTAATATTATGGTCATCCTTATCTCTTAAATAATTTATAAATTAATAATAAAAAGAGAATTTTTATAAAAAGGGAGTCTCTTGTACACTCAAGTACACGGTGTACTTGAGTGAACTTTGACTAGTCAACTTTGATCGATCAACGGTCAAACTTTGACTTCTTTTTTTCGATTTTTTTTTTATAGAAAATTTACATTTTTCAATGTTATTTTCAGCTATATTAACATACACTTTTCAGTAGGGGTGGGAATGGGCCAGGTCTTGGTAGGCTTTAAGAAAAAAAGCCTGGCGTGTTATATATTTCTTAGGCCCGAGCCTGGCCCATGGCCTGTAATAGGTTTTTTTTAAGGCTCAAGCCTGACCTTTTTAATAAATAGGCCTGGCCCGAAAGCCTTCTAAAGGCCTCTTAATCTTATTAGCATATTTTTTAAAAAAAAATCTACAAAAGTATTATCATCAAATTATAAAAATTAACTCTTTAAATCTCAAGAAATGGAAGTAATAGAATGTTCAAAAAAAAAAAAAAATTTCAAATATTTTTTCAACTATTACAAAGAAAAATATAACTAGTGTTACTAAATTTATTTATTTGAAAATCACATATTCTATAAGTATATACTTATAATATATATATGTGTGTGTGAAGTTATATAGGCCGGCCTGTTGGGCTTAAAAGGCTTACGAAAAAACTTGAGCCCGGTCTATTTAGTTAAATAGGCTTCTAAAAAAGTTTGAGCCCGGCTTGTTTATTAAACGAGTCGAGCTTTAATAGGCCGAGCCGTAGGCCCCTGTCGGGTAGCCTGGCCCATTCCCACCCCTACTTTTCAGTTATAATATCATACACTTTCCATTAATATATAACTTACATTTTTCATTAATATAACATACACTTTTCATTAATAGATCATACATTTTTCAGTTATAATAACTTACATTTTTCATTAATATATAACTTACACTTTTCATTAATATATAACTTACGCTTTTCATTAATAGATCATACACTTTTCAGTTATAATATGTTAATAACATACACTTTTCAGTTATAAGTACATTTTTCATTAAAAATAACGTTGCATTTTTCAATACAGTAACATACACTTTTCATTAAAAAAACAAAGATGTATTTTTCAATATACTAACATACACTTTTTTAAAAAAAAAAAAAATTAAAAAAAGAAATTAAAAAAAAATCAACAGTTGACCCGTCAAAGTCACTCAAGTACATATTAGTGCATATAAAACTTTGGCATATCTTTAATTCATCTGTTTCAGAGTTCTCTAAATCCTACGTGGCTTCCTCTCCTTTCTTCTTTTTGAAATGCTGAATGTTTATAACTTTGCTATTTTTATGGACAGTTATTTTCAGTTATCTTAAATAATCTTATCCCTTTCTCTATTTATTTTCTCTCTTCCCTCCACTCTCTTTCGGATATTTTTCTCTTTCCTCCTACCTTTCTCTCTTTACGCTTTTGCGGTACTTTTCTTTCTCTTCATTCTCAACGGAACTCTACAGTTTGTTTGTTTTTTTTTTTTTTTTTTAAATTGCTCAAATAATTTTTTTAAAAAAAAAAGATTATTGTTGATAACACCAATCATAAAAAAAATAGCTCCAGATTCGTTTCAGGAATTAATTATATATTACGGCTACTTTTTCTTTCTTCTTCATCAGGTATTTTTCCATCAAATCTAATTCATTCATGATTCTTTGTTTACTATTCTTAATAATCAAGATTTCATTATATTGCAAAATTGTGACACCCAAACTTTCATTGATAATTATTCTCTCTAAAAAAAATTTCAAGCCCCTTGCAGAGTTGCAGTGGTCGTTCCTCTTACCAATTCACCATTTTATCGGTAAGATTGTTGTGTTCTTATTTTATACTCTATATTTTCATTTTTTTCATTTGTGGTTTGGTAAGGCAAATTCACAATACTTTTTTTTCTCACTTTAAACCTTTTGCTTTGAATTTCTAAATTGATTCTTCCACCTCTTACTTTTTTCAACCAGTATAAAAACTTTTTGATATTGCTAAGATGTTTCAACCATGAGTTGTTTAAAATAATGAAATTTGAGTAATGAATTATGGAGTTTATACAAAACATTCCTGGGCGAATGTTTGCATTATTGATCCACTCCCACCATATACCTATACGGTTGCAAACATGTCAATGTAAAAAATAAAATAAAATTGAGATTACATTGAAATAATTAGAAAAAGGTTATGAATAAATTGTAAAAATAAACAAGATATTGTGAAATTATTTGCAATATTTTCAGAAATTTTCGTATGTAGTGTCTTTATGAGTTACCAAAGTTTTTTCATTGATATAATTGCAAAAACTAGAAATTTATGCATATATGTATTTCGAAAATTTAAAACATGTGCAGAGTAGTTTAAAAATATGAAAATGTCGCCACTTTTTTATACAATTGAAACTTTAAAAATACATTCATATTTTAAAATATTTATTACTGACAATTCACATATATTTCATTTTAATATTTTCAAAATTTTATAAAAATATTATAAAAAGTAAAATAAATAGGGTTGGTCTGCTATGGACTCGAGTGCATGTTGTGCACCCTATTCCATGTTGCACTTTTCAGTTACTGACTTACACTTTTTGATAAATGGTGTTGCACTTTTCAATTATTAAACTGTATAAGTAATAATTGAAAAGTGCAACACCATTTACCAAAAAGTGTAAGTCAGTAAACTGAAAAATGTATGGACTAGGGTGCACCGAGTGCATACTAGACTTTACCAAATAAATAATATTGTAAATTCCCGCGTATTACGCGGGGTGTGCACTAGTGTGTTATATTTAAAATTATGTAATATAAAATAATTAACAATATCTACCCTTAATTACTATTTCTGAATCTTTTTCTTAACACGTGACTTCTCAGATTTCAGCCTTTCTAATTTTCTTAGATTTTTTTTTTCTCTTTCCTATCTCTCCCATTTTTTCTCTATTCTTACCGTTTTCTTAACTCTCTCTTTCTCCTTTTTTTTTTCTCGACAGTTTTTTTCTTTTCTTTTTTTAATTCTCTCCTCTTCCACTTTCATTTTTTTTTTCGTTCCCTCTCCCTCAAAAGTTCTTTTCTTTTCTTTTTTTAAAATGATAATTGATTTATTTATTTTTTATACTTTTTTTTATATTTTAGTTTTCTTTATTCAATTTTCTTAAATAATTGTTTTCTTTATTTTTTATACAGAATTTTTTTTCTAAAATAAATTTTCAGTTCTCTCCTCTATCTCCCTCTTTTTCTCGACAGTTTTCTTAAAATAATTATTTTCTTTATACAGTTTTATACACTCTCTCCCTCTTTTTCTGACAGTTTTCTTAAATTATTTTTTTAAATAATTGTTTTCTTTATACAGTTTTCTTTTATATATTTTTTTTAAATAATTATTTCAAATCCCCCCTCTCCATCTTTCCTCTTTCGTTCTCCAATCTCCCCTCTCCATCTTTTCTCTTCTTTTGTTTTTTCTCTCCTCCTTCTCCATTTTTTTCTGTTTTTTCTCCTCTCTCTCCCCTTTTTTCTCTATTCTTACCGTTTTCTTAACTCCCTCTTTCTCCTTTTTTTTTTCGGTTCCCTCTCCCTCAAAAGTTCTTTTCTTTTTTTAAAATAATAATTGATTTATTTCTTTTTTATACTTTTTTTTTTTATATTTTAGTTTTCTTTATTCAGTTTTCTTAAATAAACGTTATTTTTATTTACAGTTCTCTCTGCTTAATTATTTCTGTCATTTTAAGTTGTGCGATGTTGCACTGTATTTTCAAATGACGGTAAACAGAAGAATTACTTTGAATTAGTAGTCATTGATGAAAAGGTGAGTATTTCTACTCTAAATTTCTTCAGTTTACTCTTAATTTCCATTTCATTTTTTTTATTTTCCATTTGATGTGACATTTATTTTCTATTTATTTAGGGAAAAGCTACTGTACCGAGATATCTCATACACAGGTATCAGAACGTTATTAAAGAAGGATTTACGTACAATTTGTATAATTTCGGAGTTGAAAAGTCCAACACCCTTATATTAGCTACAAAACACCCCTACAAGTTTTTCTTTCGTCTCCTAACCATACAGGAAGGATTACAGGGCACTTTACCGATCCAGTTTGAACATTTGGTTCATAAATTTATTTTCAGAATCCACATCTCTGAAGAAGACTTGAAGAGTAACTGGAAATAGTGGTCAAGTTATCGGATGACAGTAATTTGATAACAAACTTTCAATGCAAAAGTTCTTCATCAAAGGTACAACCACATTATCCTATTCTTCATTACTCTTATATAATCCTACATATTTTACAAATAATTATATCGTGTTTTTTTTAAAGGACTTGCTGGTTGATGATGAAAGTGTTACTGCAACCCATGTTACTGCAACACAGGTTACTGCAACATTCTCTCACTCCTTTTATACGTCTTCTCAATATTTTTTTTTTTTTTTCAATACAGTTTTTTTCAATTTTTCTCTCTCCCCTCTCTTCCTATTCTCTCGATCTCCTAAATTTTCTTATACAAATTTCTCTCTCCCTCTTTTTTTTTCTCAATTCTTTTTACCATTTTCTTTTAGGCTCCATTTGGATGGAGGGATTTGGTCCATGGATTTTAAATCCACAATCCAAATCCACTCCACTCGTTTGGATTATGAATGAATTTCAAATACTTAGATTTTTATCCCCACACTTTTTAGTTAAAATTAAGAAGATTTTAAATTCTTTCTAAAACCTCATTTGAAATTTATCTATTTTTAAGATTTGATTTGGGAAGGTATTTCAAATGAAAGGTTTTGAAAATAAATGAATTTCAAATGACATGATTTAGGGAGGATTTAAAATCTTCTCAATTTTAACTAAAAAAATATGGTAAGGATTTTAAATCATTCATTTGTTTTTTAATCCAAACAAGTGGAGTGGATTTGAATGAAAAATTTGAAATTCATTGATCAAATCCTTCCATCCAAACGGAGCCATATAATTTTTTTACAATCCCCACGAAATTCGTTCTCTTTTCTTCATTTTTTTTTCGTTCTCTTTTCTTCCACTTCCACTTAAACTTTTCTTCATTTTTTTTTTCCTTCTTGTTTTCTTTTACAATTTCTTAAATTACTTTTTTTTTTTTTTTTTTAATTCTCTATTCTTTTACAGTTTTCTAAGGATCTACCCTTATATAGAATCCTCTTCGCTGGCATCTCACTTTTCTCGGATTCTAATTTTCTCACAATTTACAATTATTTTATTTTACAGTTTTTTTCAATTCTTCTCTTTCATCTCTCCTCTCTCATATCTCTCCCCCATTTTTATAGGTCTTCTCAATATTTTATTTTACCTTTTTTTTTTCAATACAGTTTTTTTCCATTTTTTCTCTCTCCCCTCTCTTCCTTTTCTCTCAATCTCCTAAATTTTTTTTATACAGATTTCTCTCTCTCTCTTTTTTTCTGGATTCTTTTTATAATTTTTTTAAAATCCTCTTTTATAATTTTTTTACAATCCCCACAAAATTTTGCACTACCATCTTAAATTACAACGAATGTTTACTATTCATGACATTTACTGAATTTCCTATTTAAATTTGCCACATCTTTATTAAATTGAAAAATTATTGAGAATCTTTATTAAATTGAAAAATTATTGAGAAAAGTTGATTGGAAGAAGTAGTCATGTTAAATAAATCAACTTATCCAGGTCAAGATTGAGAAAAGTTGATTGCAAAGAAGTAGTCATGTTAAATATATGTTTATGTATTTTTTAAAAACTTTTTTAGTTTGGAAATGTATTTTTAAGATTTGAATCTCTATTTTTTATACTATGGATATTCATAGGCCTAATTAAATTAACATATATTTATACTTCAATTATAATTATAAATGAAATTTGTTTATGTTCTCTTGACAGATGTTGATAATTTTTTGTTATGTAAATATTAAAATCTATTTTTTTTTTTTTTTTTTTTAATAAAGTTTTTCGATTTTCACAATTATTTTTATTTACAATTTCTTAATTATTTGTATTTTTAATCAACTAGCACTCATTTTAATTATGCCATAATTTAATCTCCTTATATACTATCATGATTTTAATTAAACCACTGACAAATGTTCTCTATATTATTTTACAAACTTCTACAAAGTACTACACATTTATATTCTCCTAACAAAAAATTTGTATACTCAATAATATTTCATCACTTCATGTAATTATATTAATTTCAATTTCATTGTTTTATTCTTCATTTGAAGTGAGTTTAATTTTCTATGTCGTGTTCTAAATTTCTTATGTTTATTTTTTATAATTTTATAAGCATTTTAAAATACAATTATACCTGCATACCTTAGGCGGCACGTACGAAAATATTATTAGACAAATACTCACATATTACAACCATACACAAATAACAACACATTATCTTATTCAATTATTCAATCTGAACTTATGCAAGAGTATATTCTCTTATTCAATCTGAACTTATGCAAAAGTATTGTTGAAAATGACATGAATTATCAAATACATAATTATATAAAATCTTATTAAATAATAATTTTTTTTTTCAATCTCGCGAAATTTACGGGTCTTACACTAGTAAATTAATAATTAGCTAGTGGAATTCTAATATGACATTCTACTTGTAAAAAAAAAAAAAAACAAACTAGAAATGTCAATTAAAGTCGGCATTCAAAATATATATAGGTGAGCAGTGATTTACTGTATGCGCCAATTGATTTGCAAAGCCTAAAACTCGATCTATTAAAATTTTACTTTACTTAGCTTGTTTAATAAATAAATTAGACTCAATTTTTTGTGAAGTCTATTTAAAACAGGCCGGACTCAAACTTTTTTTTTAGATCTTTTAAATATAACATGCCGACCTATTTAATTTTATTTATACATGAATATATAATATATATAATATGTACGTGTGTGATAATTAAAGTAAAGAATTTTAATTATTATATTTTTCTTTGTAATAGTTAAAAAAACAATTGTATATTTTATTTTGGAACATTTGATAAATTTATTATTACTTTTATTTCTTCATTTAAGAGTCGAATTAAAAAGATTATGTCAAAACTTTAAAAAAATCTATAATAGATCAGCCTAAAAATTATGTAAGATTAGACTTTTTTTTTAATAAAGTCTACCTAAATCAAGCTCATTCCCACCCTACCTTTCGTTTTACAAGCTGCAAGACTGAACTTTTCGGAACTTTCGAGGTGAGCTCCGTCATATGACCATGGTGGTAATTAACCGATTCAAATTTCCATATATATGTGATTTAACTAATTTAATTTATTTATTTCGCATATAATTTTATGTGAGGGTAAAGTTCTACGTTCAAGATTATTAATTAAATAATGAATGCATATTGTTGTAAAATATATGGACCCTCCATATTCATTACACCTCTCCTCAATATTTATATAGTGTAGAATAACATACCAAAAAAAAAAAAAAAAAAATTTTATAGTATAATGTAGAAATAATTTCAAGGAAAGAAAAATGATACTATCAAAGGAAGATGTTTACAATAAGGTAACACAATAGGTATTACGAGGGAAAAAAATCTTAGACATATTCTTTGGTTATCTAAAATCTCCTACGCTTGATTGGTACGATAGAATGTAAATTTTTAATTATATTCTTAATCCTATAATTGGTAAGTTTTATTGTATTAAATACAAATTCTATATGGAATGATTATTCCCAAAAATTTAAGAATAATGATTCCTTCCCTCCCTCTAGTTTTATCTATTCAATTCCTTAATAAAACGTTATTTAAGGATATTTTAAATTATTTTGACCAATTTATATTCCCTAATTTTTTAAGTTTACATAATTATCCTCAATCCTAATTATTTTAATGATTTAATTTACTTGTTATAAAAAAAAAATTGTGGTTGGTTCACTAATTAATTAAAATTATTTAACAACAACTAATTATAATTGAAGCTAAAATTAAAAATTTATTTATAATAAAATATAAAATAATTTACATAGAAGAATATGTAAAAAATAATATTCCCGTAGGAATTTTAAGTTTTGCTAAATTATTAAAATTTTACATAGTTTTTAATTAATATATTCAAGAATAATTTAGACACTTAAGATAAATTTTAAAATTTCTTACATTTCATTGTAGCATACAAATCATGACGCCAAGTGATTTTTCAATTCGGTATCTTGGAATCAGTCAAAATTTATATATGTCTAATATTTCATTCATAAAATAATGTTAACAAGAATCTCATATATTTTGTTATGAAGTAGAAATATGGTACAAAATCAAACAATTAATAACTTTCCCATAATTAATAAAAGGTAAACAATTAAAACAAAATCTAATTAAACACAATAAGGAAACCCTTGGGATTTCCCTACTCAATTACACAATCTACATATACTTACTTATTAACTAATTTAACAAAAAACTCGACAACTGAATATGAAGGGGCAACCCCATTAATTCATAGTCATACGCCGTTTTTCTCTAAACACACATTGATCTATTCAACCTAAAAACCTCTCTTAATTGTCTTCTAATCATACTAAACACCACATTCTGATGAGCAGACGCCATATCAGAAGAAACATGGATAATCACGCACACGCTAGGCGTAAGAAAAACCCATTCTGGATCGGGTCAGCCGTTTTGTTCGTTATCTGGTACTTACTTCTCTACGGCTTCGATTGGTCTTCCCTCCCCGGAATTTCCTCCCTTTCACAGGTTCAGCTCCAAACCCGACCCGACCCCGATCACAAGAATCAATCCACTCCGATTCTTCCACGTTCGGATCCTGATCCCGTCCCTGAATCTAACGACTACCCGATTCGCAACAATTCGGGTACCGTTGAGGAGGAGGAGAAATCTGAGACGATTGAGGATCTCGAAGGGCTGGAGGAGGAAGTGGAGCTTTTGTTACCCGAAGACGAAGACCAGAAGAGAGAAGCAGAGGAGCAGATTAGAATCAAGAGAGTAATTGCAGCACGATCGTGCAAGGGTAGGTACATATACATGCACGATATCCCCAGCCGATACAACGCGGATTACGTGAAGCAATGCAAGCTGTTAAACAAATGGCACAATATGTGCCAGTATTTCGTGAACGATGGACTCGGTGAGCAACTCGGTAACCCTCAGAGGCTTTTCCTCCACTCGGGCTGGTACGTGACTCACCAGTTTTCCCTGGAGGTCATATTCCACAACAGAATGAAGCAGTATGAATGTCTCACGAATGATTCGTCGAAGGCCTCCGCGTTGTACGTCCCGTACTACGCAGGCCTCGACGTCGCACGCTACCTCTGGGACAACGACGACAAGGACAATTCCAAAAAAGATGCGGATTCAAGGGAGTTGTTCAAGTTGCTGAGGGCGAAGCCCGAGTGGAGTATGATGGGTGGGAAAGACCATTTCTTGGTAACGGGTCGGATCACGTGGGATTTTCGAAGAGTTGATGATAATTCTCAATGGGGAAGCAAGGCAATGATCCTCCCCGAGTCGAAGAACATGACTATGCTGACGATCGAATCGAGCCCGTGGGATAAGAACGATTTCGCTATTCCGTACCCGACTTATTTCCACCCCTCGAGCGATAACCAAGTGCGTGAATGGCAGGAGAAGATGAGGAAACAGAGGAGGCGCTGGTTGCTCTGTTTCGCGGGTGCACCTAGACCGGGCATGCAGGATTCCATCAGAGATGAGATCATGGCGCAGTGCACCTCCTCCAGACGAAGATGCAGAATGTTGGAATGCAAAGACGAGAAGAGCAACTGCTTGAAGCCAGCTAATGTGATGAAAATGTTCCAGAATTCTGTCTTCTGCCTGCAGCCGCCTGGGGACTCGTTCACTAGGCGGTCCACGTTCGACTCGATTCTTGCAGGTTGTATACCGGTTTTCTTCAATCCCGGTTCGGCCTACGTGCAGTACATGTGGCATTTGCCTAGGGACTTCAGGTCTTACTCTGTGTTGATACCGGAAGGTGATGTGAAGAAGAAGCGAGTGAGTATCGATGGTGTTCTGTCTCGTATTTCGAAATCTAGAGTTGCGGCGATGCGGGAGAATGTGATTAAGCTGATTCCGAATGTGATATATGCTGATCCGAGGACGAGGTTGGAGAAAAGTGAAGATGCGTTTGATTTGACGATAAAAGGAGTTATTAAAAGAGTGGAAATCTTGAAGAAACAAGGGAGGAGTTATGATTACAGTGGTGAATTTGATTCGGATAGTAGTTGGAAGTATTATACGTTTGGGACAACAAAACCTCATGAGTGGGATCATTATTTCAAAAGACCTGGATAGATAGATAGATCATTCATCTAATTTTGCCTTAGACTATATTATCGATGAGACAAAGAATATAATTTAGACATAATGTTTTAAAGAGATGTGTATTAATTTTTGTTAATTTGTAGACGTGGTTATCTCGTATAAGTCTTTGTCTAATTTTGTATAATTGTATCAATATATTAGCAATTTCAATTCTTTACTCCTTTTATTCTTATTAGTTGCGTCGTCCTCATTACAACAAGGACTGTCATTTTGCAAAAACAAATCATGGCATTCTATGAATTTCTGAGTTTTGATTTTATGAGTATTTTAGGTTTCAAACTAAACTATCTTAAAGTTGAGCTAATGTGATGAAAATGTTCCAAAATTTATGTTGTTTGATTCATAATTAATTAGTTCGAAAGAGTTTTAATCAAATTAAAACACGGTCGATTTTTCAAATACTTTATATCCTTTTTTTTTAAACATACAAGTGTAAGTTTTATTCCATAAATGAAATCATGAGTAACACTTGTTTGAAAATATTTGACTATCCATTTTTTTTTTTATTGTAACTAAATTTGATATGCGTTCACACGGTTTGATCCAAAAAAATTTACCCCATTTTTTCTTAATTAACTATATGAATTTTTTATAAAGAGTGTTATAAGTTTTTATACGGAGTATATAATAAACGATTGGCACAAAATTGAAGAACAGATATGGCGTTTTCGTCAATAAACTCTCTCGCTCATTGTGTGGCCATAAACAGTTCCCTTTTCCACTCCCAAAAATAATTCGTTTGCATTTCCAGTTTTGGTAGTTCATGGCCGGCGCGTGCCCTCAGGTCACTCCTCACGTGATCGGCTCCACCGTCGAGCTCTCTAGAATCGCTTCCCGAGCCGGAATCCAGCTCTCTTCTCGCATTTCCTCCCGAAGCTACGCCGTCTCCACCACTGCCGATACCGCCGCGCACGACGGCCGTCGTCTGACGGAAGGTCCGTCTTGTATCTTCGTCGGACCTGTAGAAACGGCTAGTCAAGAGACCCTAGAAGCTCTCTATCGCCAAGTGAGTGAGTTTTAATCAATTGTCATTTTAGCTAAATTCAAATCATCTGTTAATCAATTGATCGTAACATCTTTATTGGTGTCTATGAAGGCTAGGGAGTCTTACTATAGTGGGGAGCCTTTAATTGTGGATGACATGTTTGATAGAGTTGAGGTGAATTTTGCTTAAGCTTTAGATTTCATTAGTATTATTCCCCAGATTATCTGGTTTGTGTTGATACGGAAAATTTTGTTGCAACAGTTAAAACTGCGATGGTATGGTTCGAAATACGTTGTAAAGTATCCTCGTTGCAGTCTCAAGCGGCATTCCACATATGCGGATGCTGAGGTAATTTTCCATTAATTGTTTTTTTTTAATGTTAACTATGTACATCGAAAATCCTAAATTCATATAGTACCTGAAATAACATTAAGCAATGCTGCAAAATGCCCTCAAAATTTATCCTGAGGTTGAACATAGAAGAAACTTCGTTATATGTGGTTTCATATGCGCCTTTCCATGGATGCATTATGTTATCTTGTCAGAATGCATAAGCTTGAAACTAAAGAGAATCAAACTTTCTGTTTCTTCCCCTGTATTTTGAACTTGAAGCCATACTAATAACTAGTTTATGGGTGATATAAGAATCCGCTACTCATTCAATAAGCCTTCATCAAAAAATTGTTTTCTGACATTTGGATATGTTATGAAGGCTAATCAGAAAATATGTTGATGTTTGCCAATCGTGGTTTGCCTGCTATATCTACCATTATGAAAAGCTATTTGCAGCTTAGAATAGGGAAGCAAAATGAGATATGCATAGTTTACTTGTTTGTGGCTCCATATTTGAAACATGGGGTACATACTGCAATGATTTAGAAAAATCCATACTTTTTACAATTTCTTTCTTGACTTGAGCATCGAGAAATGGTGGGATACCAAACTGTCTACCATTTCTCCCTTGACTTAGGCATCTAGAAATGCTGGACTGTTGTCTATTGGATTACGTCCATGGTTAAATACTGCATACATTCTGAAATCTGAAATAGCATATATTAGATGCATTGAATTTAACTTCGTCAATGTAGTAGCGGATCAGCCCGCTCTTTTCTTCTCTTGATGGTGAATAACATGCATGTAGGGCAGGAAGATCCTTCACAGGTTTTTGCATTGGCTAGTGTATGGCTCTTGATTCTTGGTTTTGGATCTTCAGCCTGCCTTGTGCCTGTAGTATACACTGTTGCTCAAGCTTATCAAGATGCGTTCAATTTGGGAATTTCTTATGTTGATCAAGCTTCTGCAATAGAGTTTCTTGCTACACTCAATGGCATGCTCTTCATGTTGTTTGGTTCCATGGTTGGGTACCCAATTGCTTCAGCTTCTGGTAATGAATATGACATCTTCACAAGAGTACTTATGTTAATATTGTGAATTTCTTAGTTTTAACATTTTGTTACAGATCATAGGTGTTTTGATTTTTATTTATTTTTTCCATCTGTAGTCCTTTAATCACAAATTAGCTGTGCTTTACCTCAAAGAATTAAAATTAAGTTTTCTCTTAATGGATCGTCTGTATTACTTTTATCGAAAAATCTGATGCGATTAGTTTGAACAATTCTGAATTAATTTTTTCAGTGATAATGACAAGGTTTGGTGACTTTAGAGTGCAACCTTTACCAATTACCAAGAAAAGCTTTAGCATCAGTATTACATTGAGAAGGCAAATATAATGTTAAGAATGTTATGGAATTTGAAATGTTGTAAATTACTTGGATTAATTCATGAGTGCTAGAAATTAGATGATATAGTTGATAACTCATCACCCATTTGTGGCACAGTTAGGATTATATTTTTAGTTGACCACTATATCTAATCAATGGTCCTCAGTGCTTTGTTTGTTTGTTTGTTGACATGTAAGCAGTCAAAAGATAATTCTGAACCTCTCAAATTTCTGAAATTAGAGTTTATTCATACACTTATTTGGGACTTTCTTGCAGTTGGAGCACTTCAAGGACTCTGGAAGAACGACTTGGTGGCATTGAAAGGGGTGTGCCCGAATTGTGGTGAAGAGGTTAGTGTGGAAAGTATACCTATCTAATTACCACTCCAGTTCTACTTTTATATTTGAGTTGATTAACAACTTGATTCTCAAACTCTGACATTGTTTGCAGGTCTTTGCATTTGTTAAAAAATTAGAAAGGTCCAAACATTCCCCGCATAAAGCAGAATGTCATGTATGCGAGAGCTCCTTGGAATTCCGAACGAAAGTTGAGGTACTCTACACCAAAATAAAACTGTATCTCACATGCAATTTTTTTTTTCAAAGGACATGCAACAGATGTTTATTACTGCCTAAATAATGAATTGATAGTATGTTATTTGAGTGCTACCCTAATTGTAGAACATGGTTCAAGTTTATGATATTTGACTAAAGAATGGTATGTTATTGTTATGTGTTTGATGATTGCAGCAGTCCATCTCAAGACCAGGTAGACAATGGGCGTACGGTCGCATCTACTTAATACGGCCTAGGGGTAGACTTCAAAGATGGATGTAACATGGAACTAAGTCGTTTTCAGTGGATCCTCATGCAGGAAGACATTCAAGCTTCTTCTTTTTTCAGTAGGCAGGTTGTGCTGAGAATACATGTCATGGATTTTCAAAGTGCAGTCTTATTTCGTTACAAGTTCTCACACCGTAGATCTGTGTTCTAAGTTCTGTAGATGCATTAATTGTTCGTTTTTTTTTTTTTTTTTTTTTTTGGGTACAACAATAATTTCATCACAAGATCAAATGTAAATGAAAAGGTTTAAACAGAATGTTGCTGGTATGTAAGTTGACCCTCTTATGTTGTTTTGTTTTTTGACAGATCTTCCTCTTAAGTTGTTAAAATAATGTTCATAAAGGTTGTGTCTTACATAATTGAATTCGCTACTCTCACTAAAAGTTCTTCTACACAAAATTTTGTACGTACCAGAATATTGTGATTCAAGTGTATTTGCGTAATTTACACTGAAAATATTAATTAATCGTAAAAAAGAATACGATTAATTATTTTCACTGAAAATATTAATTAAGTGGTTAGTATCTTGCACCTGATAAAATATAAGTAAACCTCACATAAAGAAAACATCAAGCAAAAACAGCCAGTTTTCAAATGAAAACTTGCATATGCCAACAAGCAGATAGAGCACGGTAGGGATCCGGTCTGATGGAAAGAACCTAGCAGAGTACAAAATAGTTGCACCAACTAATGCTGCAAAGCTTAACCAAAATCAACCTTCAGTTTTTCCTACTACTACAACCGAGCAGACAGAGTCAAACATACTAGATTTACTAAACGAGGATTCACAGCAAAGCAAATAAAAGAAACTAGATTCCAACCAAATCACCTAACAACAAGCTAACCATGACTTCAGAAATAGAAGTCTCAGCTTTCATTTGCCTTCAAGCTTATTGAGACGCATCCTCAATTCATCGATAGTATTACTTAAATCAGCAATGAGCAGGCCAGCTTTACGCTTCTCTTCAGCTTCCAAACCGCTCAGAGTCTTCAAGTCTCCATTCTTCTGGAGAAACTCACCTAAGATGCCCTCAGAGTTGTAATCATCATCTCTAGCAACCCAACCATATAACCCCAAGTCAGAAGGTGCATGGTAATCCTTCTTTCCATGATGTTCGATCTCGAATTCCTTCTCAAACGTGATTGCATTATAAAATCCAGACCACTCTTTCTTGAATTCCACCACTGCATATCCACCAGAAAGTGGTCTAACTCTAACTGGATCAAGTCCTCTATTGGCCAAATCAATCTTGAGTTTAGAGCAACTCTCACCATTGAAATTTGCTACAATTCCCATCCAAGGATACACAAACAACTCGTTCCCACCATTGTCCTGAAGAGGCTCAAGAGCTAGACCAGTTAATAAGGAAGATATGTCTTCCTGACTAAGGTCGCTTTTCATGTACTTGACAAGACCTAAGTGTTTCCCCTTGTGCTTGATATCCCGATTCTGAGAGCCCTTGCCTACATCAATGGCATGCTGGAGAAGATCCTTGAATGCATAAACTAGCTTCTTTTTTCCAGGGCAGTACGGGCACCTGAAAAGCACATCTGAAAATCTCACCTTCTGAGGTTCATCCTTCAGCTGCTCGTAGCACCGGTCAACGTATTCCTCAAGCTCCGAATCACTTATGTCAGTTTCGTCTTCAGATGAGTAAGGCATCTTTCACAGAAACTGAAATTAAAGGAAAAAGTTAAAGAACCATTATCAGATAGCAGGAAGCATTGCTACTTCCAATTTTTTGCTGGTACATAACATGCATGTGAAGAAAAACAGATTATTATTATTATTTCATGATATAAAATGACAAAAACCTTGACTATCCAAGTATTTGAAATGAAAGGATTCCAAACAGACGCAATTAGGGAATTCAAATTCACTAAAATCCCTCAAAAAATTAATTCATCAATTTCAAATCCAAGTCAAAATCAAACAACCCCAGAACACGATCTAATAACCGTTACAGCCATGTATACAACTTGTTAGTTAAATACAAACTCAAGCTAAAATAGTTGCCCCTGAATACTATCGAAACTTAAAGGGGGCAAAACAGTTCCCCAAATTTTCTGAGGCACCACCAAAGCAATATACCGTGAAAAAGAAGAATAAGAAAGCAGAGTGTTGATATTTGATGATGAAAGGGACTAAAATGTATGATGTGCAACATTTCTTTGAAATAAAAAGCAACAAAGTGCAGGCATTGTACGACTAGAGGGAGTTAAAGCACTAAACAATAGTGAGGAGAGGAGATTAATTTACCTTTTGAGGGCAATCGGAGCCCGGTTTCTGCAGTAGATATGAATAGAATTATTGATAGCACTTTGAACTGAATTCTGATTTAGGGTTTTATAAAATAGGAGTGCTGTTGTAGAAGAACCCTCGAGAGTCGAGACTACACACGCGTACAGAGTGCGAATAATTAAAACGTTTTCTTTGGAAAATGACATTCTGGGACTTAATTTTTAATTATTATTTTTTTTACTTAAATATTATTATTCCTTTTTTAAATATTGAATTATTATATTTTCACTTTATAATATTTGTTGCTTTTTTAAGATAAATATCATATTCATAATTTGAGTAACTAATTTTATACTCCCTCCATCCATCAAATGTAGTCCATTGGATGGGGCACAAGTTTTAAGAAAAATGTAGGTAAGTAGATAAAGTAAGGGTATTATAGAGTATTGTGGGGTCCATTGTAAATTAAGTGATTTTTTTGGAATAAAAGTTGATGACAAATTGAGTAATTAAGTGATGATTGAAGTGTGATAGTTTTCAAAAAGTGTATGAGACTATATTTGGTGGATAAAGAATATGAGGCAAATGAAACTGCATTTCATGGACGGAGGGAGTATTACAAAAGTATCAGTTGAATTGAAATTTATAACAAGAGAAAAATCTGAATAGATACTCAAAGATATATGAATGCAAAGGACGTTCATGGTCAAAACGGACAAAAACGTGAGAACGTTATGAAGTTGAGATTGAAGTGTGCTTGCACTATTGATTAGGTATACATGTGTACCCGATAGTGTTCGGCTACGAAAAGTTCAAAGTAAAAAACTACTTTTTCGGATGCATTGCAATTAAAGTGGATTAAATGGGGTTTGATACTTTTATCTAATTAAAGGAAAAGTCTTAAATGCACCATGTGCACCAACTTGGGATCCGTGCACACTATACTTGACCCGCCCAGCCCATACCTGATCCGGCCCAATTTTTTTTAATTCATCTCCTCCTAAAACGCTATTTTGTAGAACAGTTTTCTCCCCCCACCGTCATCGCCGCTGATCTCTTGACGCTTCCGCTCTCCTGAACTTCATTGCTACCCTTCTCGCCGTCTAGTTGTTCCTCTACATCTTCCGTCAGTCGTCTGATCCTCCCTCCGATCACCATTTTCGACAATCAATTCTCCAATCGAAAGGCTCTCTTTCATTTTCCTCACAAGTATTGGTTCTGTTCTGATGTCTTCGCTCATGGTCGGCGTCGCCATTGTTGGTTTGCACGACGCTTTTAAGATCTGCTATGTATGTATAATGTAGAAATATTAATTTGATAACCATAGACAAAACCTTTCATCCTTTGATCCAAGGGGGAAACTAAATTAAGCGGCCAATGATCGGTGGAAGTGGGAGAAAAATTAAGATTTCTGCCTTGATATGCTTCTAGATTGATATTTTTGTTTTTTTGGTATGGTGTTAATTGATTGATATTAGGATTTGAGTTTCGTAATTGGCAGCCTTTTCTTTCTAGAGATTTTGTTTTGAACTCTGTATTTGAAATTTGAGTTAGGTTAGGTATCTTTTACTAGGATCAAATTATTAGATTCTTTTTTGTTATTATTGAATTCGATATTAGAAGCAAGAATTAACTATTGATCACTGGAAAATTAGCTTCCTTACGACTCTGTTGTTTGCTGTTTTAATGAAAAGTTTTTCTGGTTTATCAATAGTGATGAAATTTTTATTTTAGGTCAAATGATTGATCAAGATCAAATGTTTGTGATCGTATCCACACATGGGAGTTATTGATCAATGACTATTTAGTTGTTGATTATTAGTTACAGCTAACTCTTGGGTTTGATGAATGATGATGCAAGATTAGTTCATTCATTTGCTTTTGCAAATGTGAGATAGAGATTGGTTTTTTTAGTTGCAGGACTACTACTCTCAATTAACATTAAAATTTTAATTTTGTTTGTTGTAGTTGTTGCATGACTTATTTAGTAGTATTTGATTTTAATGAACATGATAACTCTACTTTACCTACTTCACTCTAACTTGTCTCATAGTTCACAATCCCAGCTCCTTCTCTGAATTAATTATTCATTTGCCCACAATTTTAATGATGTTATCGCAAATCAGATCGAAAGGAAAGCGTCAATAAATTTGGGGCTTTTGTTACTGTTGTTGAGACTAGTTCGCAGTGGGTAGCTTCGTCGGGATTGGTGAACGGAAAAGGTAGAACAGAGAAACGGGAAGATGAATGAGGATTTCGATTTAATTATTTTTTGCACAATTCATTTTGAGGCACATCTGAGGTGTTGTCGTTGTGAAGAAATTCAGCAACGGTGGAGGATGAAGATATGATCAACACCATAAGTGTGTAAACTTCCCGTTTCAATCAATTTTTTGATTAACTTCACAAATGTATCAATTCATAGGTATGTTTCTGATTTTTTTTTTAATTGCGATTTTAGGAGGGTGATTTGGGTACTATATGGAGATTTTGTATGTATTGTTTGCGGTTTTCTCTATGGTTGCTTCGTTGTTGGTGAAGAAGATTGGAGAGAAGAATGTTTTGGTGCTGGTACAACTGGATATTGGCTATTTACAGCAGTTAATTTGAAGTCTGTCTTGGTGCAATTTTTATTATTGAAAAGTGGTAATTTTGTTACTGAAAAGTGTAATTTTTATTATTGAAAAGTGGTAAATTTTGATATAGAAAAGTGGTCATTTTTGTTACTAAAAAGTGGTAACTATAAATATTGAAAAGTGTAAATTTTGTTACTGAAAAGTGGTAACTATTATTAATGAAAAGTGAAAATTTTGTTACTAGAAAGTGGTAACTATTATTAGTGAAAAGTGAAAATTTTGTTACTAAAAAGTGGTAACTATTATTATTGAAAAGTGGAAACTTTGTTAGTGAAAAGTGGTAACTATTATTATTGAAAAGTGGAAATTTTGTTACTGAAAAGTGGTAACTATTATTATTGAAAAGTGGAAATTTTGTTATTGAAAAGTGTTAATTATTATTGGTTTTTTTTAATAAAAATGATATTTAGTGGTACTAAATTTTGTTATTGAAAAGTGTGAGTTATTATTGGATTTTTTTTAATAAAAATGATATTTAGTGGTACTAAATTTTTTGTAATTAAAAAATAGAGTTCACAAAGTTTTGAACTTTTGACCTCATACATAACTTGGATTGCCGTAACCGCTACACTAACAACTAATTTGTTTTTAATTTTTGTTTATCCTAATTTATAAGAATTGATCTGTGCATTAGTGTGCACGTGCACACTATGCACAGGAGACCAACTCCTAATTAAATTATTAGATGGACTAAACGTTAATTATTTAAACGTGATTCAATAGACCGAGTCTTAGTGAGTGAGAAATTAATTAATTAAGTTGAACTGTTTAACTTTTTTTATGTGCACGCTGGCCGGCTCGACTTCGTCAATTTGGTCAAGACTTTGTCTATAAATATAAGACTATAAGAGCTCCCTCCTTCAGAAGACACAAAAAATTTCATTTTTGCTGAACTCCCCTTAGAAGACAGACACAAAAAATTTCATCTTTGCTGAGCTCCCTTTAGAAGACACAAAAATTTTAATCTTTGCTGAGCTCCCTTTAGAAGACACACAATACAAATTTGGAGAAAGGAAATTGAAAGAAAATATGAAATTTTAATTCAAAATCTATCCATTGATCTCCATTTATATATAACTAGTGTAATACCCGCATTTTACGCGGGATTGAAAAAAATTTATAGGAGTAATATATTTTAATTAATTAATTAAAAATAATCTTTAAAACATATATATAAATTTTGAATTTTTTTATTCTATTAAAAGATAAAAACTTAATTTTTTTATTCTATTAAAAGATTTTGAATTTTTTTATTCTATTAAAAATAAAAACTAATACAGATTTATGTAATATTATGATTTTAAAAGTAAGAGTTTCATTTAATGTAGTAATTGAAATTTAGTAATTTCTAGAAATAAAGAAGTTGACATCAATTTAAATTAATTAAAAAAATTTAATTCAAATTCACTAAATATAGGTGATGTATAAATATGTCGCTCTTGGAAAAGTCGACACGTGGAAACGGGATAAATTATGATAGTCTTAATTATGTCAATAGGCTTGAAGGATTGGATTAATACACCTTTGGGCCTCAAAAGGGAAAGAAGATTGGTTGGGCCTTTGGCCCACATTCGAAGGATAATATCCTTTGGGCCTAAGGATAGGGCCCAAAGGGGAACGCATAGTATGGCTCATCCTTTCCTAACTCAGTCAAAAGAAGGAGTCAATATAGGAAGGGGCCGAATATCTAGGAACTTGGACCAAGCTTTCAGAGGAGTGGGCCGAGTTTATAGGAAGAGATGAGCAAATATAGGGAGAACGAGTCTTTCCCTCTCCCGAGAGAGGGGCCAGGTATATAAGCTGGTTATTTCTATATTCTTATTTACGTTTTGACATAATACATACATTCTTACGAAATACACACTGAATTGAGAAAAAACACCACTGTATTCGCCGGAATTTCCCTAGAGATACAGGGGAATTCCTCTTTGATTCTCCTAAGATCGATTCTGACTTGAGCGTCGGAGCTTCCGCGCCGGAGCCCCCCTCCGGCGTACTTTTGCAGGTCATTTTCGGATTCCCAAGGAGATTTACTTGAAGATTGCCAAAGATAACCGAGTGATTTGATTCGTGATTAGCAGTGCTCGGAGAGGAACGGCTGATATCTAAAGGCGTTCTTTTTCGACGCATCAACTGGCGCCGTCTGTGGGAACATTTCAAGCTAAGGCGTGAGAAAAGTTCCGTATTAAATGGGTGGAGGACAAGATTTAACGAAGCAGACAAAGGAGAAAGGAGATTCCACTCCTCCTCCTTTCCCTCCGCCTCCTCCAGGTTTTCCCTTAAATCGAAATCTAGGGAAACAACCTGTGGATCATACACCAGAAGATATCCCTCCTGCTCAAGAGGGAAATGTAACAGGTACCTCAGGAGCTTCTGGGAGTGGGATCAATAAGGATAACCCTAACGCTCAACCGGAACTCCTGACTATCTCTCAAGATCAGTTAGATGAGATGATCGCGCAATCGGTTGTAAGGATAATCGCTGCTCGCGGACTTCGCCCTCCCGGACCTATTCCACCTACCCATGAGGGTACAAAGCAAAATCCCCCAGAACATGTCATCGATTCTGCTCCAGTCCCCTCCAGGAATGAGGATCTCCCTCGAAACCCAGAAGAAAAGATACCTTCTCAGGCCGAAAGAAGTATCCTTGAAAGACCCCCTCGGAGGAATATGGAGAGGATCCTTGGGGATACCACTCTGGATACAGGGATGGGAGAAAGCACGGACGACACGTACCAAGGAGCCGTCAGTGATCAAATACAGGCCTTACGTAAAGAGATGAGGGATATGCAGAGACATATTACTGACAACGTAAGTAAACCCTCTTACACCACTGGATATCAATTCTCATCTAATATTTTACAAGATGAACTGCCCTCTAACTTCAAATCTTAAAACTTTGAATATGATGGCACCACGGACCCGTACGAGCATCTAATGAGATTCGAGAATGCTACTCTACTACATCGATATGGAGAGGGCGTCAAGTTCAGGGTATTTCTGACTACCCTATCTAAGGCTGCACAACAGTGGTTCACACAGCTGGGACCGGATACCATCCGCTCATGGTCAGAATTCAGTGAATTGTTCTTGCATCAATTCGCCAGCACTAGAAGGCAGCCTAGAGCCACCCTCACTTTGTTTAACATGCGACAAAGGGAGAACGAGAGCCTACGGGCTTTCTTAAAAAGATTTAACCAAGCGGCCCTAGAAGTACCCACAGCCTCCTCAGAGGTCAAAATCAACGCTCTTACCAACGGGTTAAGAGACGGAGATCTGTTCACATCTCTAGCTAAGAAGCCAGTTCGGACCTTTGATGAATTGTTGAGGAGAGCAGAAAAATACCTCACCCTGGAAGAGGTAAGGAAGGCTAAGCGTTCGGAGACCAGGACAATAGTGGGTAATGGAGAAAGGAGGAAAGAAATTCCACTTAGGAGGCCAAGTCCAGAGAGACACAGAAGCTCAAGGAGGTTGGAAAATGTAAGAAGAGAGGAAGTTGCACCCTGGAGCCCCAGGGGAAGGGCGAAGAGATATACCCCTCTGAGGATAGAACCAGCCGAAGTTCTAGAAGTGGCAGGGGACCATCCTGATATGAAGTTCCCCTACTCAAGAAACAGGGGTCCTCAGAATCCTAAGTCAGACAGATTTTGCAGATTCCATAACGACTATGGCCACGATACCAACCAATGTTGACATCTGAAAGACGAAATAGAGAGAATGATTCAAGCAGGCCATCTGAAAGAATTTATTTTTATAGATCGACAAGGCCCCAGGGGACAAAAGAGAAAGGACCCCGAGGGGAAACAAGAGGATAACAGAAGAGATCAGAGGAAGAACACCGAGGAGCAACCACCCCCTCCCCAAAAGAGGGGAACTATTCACATGATTATGGGAGGCCCTGCTGATGGGGATTCCTTCAGGCAGAGGAAGCAGAGCGTTAGGTCGCTGAAGAACGAGAGGAACATAGAACACCATGAGGTGGGAAAGATGACAGAGGGTCCGGACATTCATTTTGGGCCAGAAGACGCTGGGGAACCCAGAGAAATCCATAATGACGCATTAGTAATTACCACAGATATAGCAGGATACGATGTAGCCATAATTTTTGTAGACACAGGGAGCTCTGCCGATATCATGTTCTTGGACTGTTTCAAGAAGATGAACCTAAATATAAAGCTCAGACCGGTGGAGACAGCCCTCTATGGATTCTCAGGAGGAGCCATTCAACCCCTTGGTTTAGCGTTACTGCAAGTAGGGTTAGGAGTCGCCCCTAACCGACGCGTGCAAGTAATAGAGTTCCTGATAGTAGACGTCCCATCTTCGTATAATGTAGTAATGGGAAGGCCAAGCTTGAATATCTTTCAGGCAGTGATCTCCACCTTCCACATGAAGATGAAATTCCCTGCCTCGGGGGGTGTGGAAGAGATATGTGGGGACCAATACCAAGCAAGGAAGTGTTACGTAGAATCGGTCAAGATAGCAGACAGGGCCGTGTTCCGAGGAATGGAGAGATTTAAGGGTGAAGACCCTGAATTGAAAAGACAGAAAGTGGGTGAACTAGTGCAAGAGCAACCCAAAGCCAAAGCAGATGAGGAGTTAATGAGCATCGAGCTCTTCCCAGGAAAGGAGGGATTCACAACCAGGATAGGTACACACATGAACCCTGAGCTCCAGGAAAAGATGATACTCACCCTCCAGGAGAATGCGGATATCTTCGCTTTCACGGCTACGGATATGACGGGTATCCCTCCAGAGATAGCAATGCACCATCTTAATGTGGATCCCAAAGCTAGGCCAGTGAAGCAGAAGTTAAGGAACTTCGGTAAGAAAAAGAACCTCATTGTGAAAGAGGAAATCGATAAATTGTTGAGTGCAGGGCATGTGAAGAGAGTGCAGTTCCCTGAGTGGCTCTCGAATGCAGTGCTGGTGTCTAAGGGAGCCGGCAAATGGAGGATGTGTATCGACTTTAGGGATCTGAACAAAGCATGCCCTAAGGATCACTATCCCCTGCCTAGGATTGATCAATTGGTAGACGCTACGTCCGGATTTAAACTGCTTAGCATGATGGATGCATATTAAGGGTACCATCAAATCCAGTTGAACCCCCTTGATATACCAAAGGTATGCTTTATTGCGACATGTGGTACTTTTGGTTATGTACGTATGCCGTTTGGACTGATAAATGCAGGAGCCACCTATCAAAGGATGGTAGATTCGGTGTTCCGAGGACAGATAGGGAGGAACATGGAGGTTTATGTAGACGATATGCTAGCTAAAAGCGTCAAAGCAGAGGAACACATTAATGACCTGAATGAGATATTTCAGGTAATTAGAGAAAACGGTATCAAACTTAACCCAGCTAAATGTTCCTTTGGAGTAGGGTCAGGGAAATTCCTGGGATATATGGTGACTCAGAGAGGAATAGAGGTTAACCCTGCCAAGGTGAAAGCGGTCCTTGACATGCAACCTCCTCGAAACCTGAAGGAATTGCAGACCCTGAACGGCAGAATTGCAGCTCTTAGCAGATTCATAGCAAAATCAGCGGAGAAGAGCCACCACTTCTTCAGAACATTAAGGAAGGGGTCAAGATTCGAATGGGATGAGCAATGTCAAAAGGCTTTCGAAGAACTAAAGCTCCATCTGGAACAACTCCCGAAGCTAACCAAACCTACTCAGGGAGATGTTTTACTCCTATACCTCTCAGTAGGGGAACATTCCCTGAGTACAACCCTGATGAAAGAGGAAGGCTCCACACAACAGCCCATATATTATGTGAGCAAGGTCATTCAAGGGGCAGAGATCAGATATTAAGAGGTGGAGAAGGCAGCCCTAGCGGTGGTGGTAACCGCTAGGCGATTACGCCCTACTTCCTGTCCTATAAAGTTATGGTGCGAACTAATTTCCCTTTGAAGCAGACACTAGGGAGAGCAGACTTATCAGGAAGAATGGTCAGATGGGCAGTGGAATTGCAGGAATACGATATTGATTACGAACCAAGGAGGGCCATTAAAGCCCAAGCCTTAGCAGACTTTATTCAAGAGTCTACCAGAACGGAGGAGGAACAAGGCTGGAAGGTATATGTTGACGGTTCAGCATCCGCTGTAGGATGTGGAGCAGGGATAGTGTTAGTTGATCCTGATGGCCAAGAAGTACAGGTAACCGTTAAGTTCCGGTTCTCAACCTCAAACAATGGGGCAGAATATGAAGCCCTGATTAGAGGGGCTAACATGGCAGCAGAGCTAGGGGCACAAAAAGTCACCCTGTACTCTGACTCACAACTGGTAGTGCAACAGGTCATGGGGGAGTACCTCGCCAAAGATGAGAGGATGATCGCCTATTTAGAACAGGTAAAGAAATTAAAAAATAAATTCCATACTTTTGAAGTGATACAGGTGCCGAGAGAAGAGAATGTGAAAGCAGATGGACTGTCTAAACTAGCTAGTTCCACTGAATTCGAGGGAGACGGAAAGGTAACCCTGTTGATGGCAGATCAATTAGCTACTGAAACCCTGGTCGGAGAGATAACAGCAGGGGATGACTGGAGGAAAGAAATATGGGAGGAGTTGAACAGGGGGCAAGTAACCCCAATGTCCAGAGAGTCCAAAGCTTGGAGAAGGAAGTATTGTATCCTAGGAGGCCAATTATACAAGAGATCCTTCACTCAACCCTATTTGAAATGTCTTTCAAGAAGAGAGGCAGAGCTAGTGATCAAGGACATCCATGAAGGTTGCGCATCTAGCCATGAAGGTTACCAGACTATGGTGATGAAGGTATTTAGGGCAGGTTTTTACTGGCCTAATATAATCAGAGACGCTAGGGAATATGTGAAGAAATGTGAGAAGTGTCAGAAGAATGGACCTTTGATACGAGTACCTGCAGAAGAGATGGGTGCCATGTACTCGCCCTGTCCCTTCGCCAAATGGGGGATAGATCTAGTGGGACCCTTCCCCTTAGCATCCGGAGGGATAAAATTTTTGATCGTAGCCGTGGATTACTTCAGTAAATGGGTAGAGGCCGTGCCCTTGGCCAAAATAGAGGAAGATAATGTAATTCTTTTTCTTGCTAGACATATTTGTTGCAGGTTTGGAGTACCCAAAATCTTGGTTTCCGACAACGGAACACAATTCAATGGAGAGAAAGTAAGGAGATGGTGCGAAAGATGGAACATTATACAGAGATTCACTTCGGTAGCCCACCCACAAGCTAATGGGCAGGTGGAAGTTACAAACAGAATCCTGGTGGATGGCATCCGAACACGATTACAAGAAGTAGGGGGAAAATGGGTGAAGGAGTTAGACAACGTCCTTTGGTCCTACAGGACCAGCCCCAAAACAGCTACGGGCGAATCTCCCTTCTATTTGGTGTATGGGGCAGCAGCAGTGATACCTCCCGAGGCCAGACTGAAGTCACACCGAATCACCTATTTTGAAGAAAAAAGAAATGAAGAATTGATGAGGGAGGCATTGGACCTGGTAGATGAAGAGAGGGAGATGGCAAGGCTGAAAGCAGAAAGATACAAGAGTCGGATCAAAGCAGCGTATGATCGCAGGGTAGTTCCACGCTCCTTTAAAGCTGGAGATTTAGTCCTTCGGAGGGCAGACGCCTTGAAGAGTACAGGGAAGATGGAACCCAATTGGGAAGGTCCGTACAAGGTAACACAGGTCCTAAAAGGTGGAGCCTACAAACTCCAGGATATGACGGGAAAAGAAATACTGAGGCCATGGAACGTGTGCCACTTGAAGAGGTTTTATGTTTGAGGAAGGTGTTATTCCCCTACCATCTTTCCCTTTATGAACAATTTTGAATGTTTATTTCTTACTCGAATAATTGCTTCACCGGCACTCTTTTTCCCTCTACGTGGGTTTCCCTTTGGGGTTTTACCACGGAGAGGTTTTTAATGAGGCCGACATAGGTTCCCCCTATTTGCCTATGTTGATGAACACTTTTGATCAATGGAGCATCGTTTTTGGAAAAGTTTAATGATTTCCTTTAATGCATGTTAATATGATGATGAGATGATCCTTACATTCTAATTTTATGATGAAATGCTTCTCATACATTAAATACCGTGTCGAGATAACTGCTAGGCGCCCACATAATGAATGATGAGATAATGGATATGTTTTGAAAACTAAAACATGACATGATAGAATGTTGCAAGATAAAGAGACTTACACCAACTCATAGAGATTCGAATAGGAAATGCCTAGGGACAATTCCTAAAGCTCTTATCCACGACAGCCTCTAAAGCTAGGGGGAGTAGGGGATATGGTAGCGGAAGATATGATTAACCTGCCAATAATCCCTAAAAATTCCAACTTAAGGGAGAGTATAATCCCTAAGAACTCTTACGAGTATAAACAACTTAAGGGAGAGTATAATCCCTAAGAACTCTTACGAGTATAAACAACTTCAGGGAGAGTATAATCCCTAAGAACTCTTACGAGTATAAACAACTTCAGGGAGAGTATAATCCCTAAGAACTCTTACGAGTATAAACAACTTAAGGGAGAGTATAATCCCTAAGAACTCTTACTAGTATAAACAACTTCAGGGAGAGTATAATCCCTAAGAACTCTTACGAGTATAAACAACTTAAGGGAGAGTATAATCCCTAAGAACTCTTACGAGTATAAACAACTTCAGGGAGAGTATAATCCCTAAGAACTCTTACGAGTATAAACAACTTCAGGGAGAGTATAATCCCTAAGAACTCTTACGAGTATAAACAACTTCAGGGAGAGTATAATCCCTAAGAACTCTTACGAGTATAAACAACTTAAGGGAGAGTATAATCCCTAAGAACTCTTACGAGTATAAACAACTTCAGGGAGAGTATAATCCCTACGAATTCCAACTTAAGGGAAAGTATAATCCCTAAGAACTCTTACGAGTATAAACAACTTAAGGGAGAGTATAATCCCTAAGAACTCTGACGAGTATAAACAACTTAAGGGAGAGTATAATCCCTAAGAACTCTGTAGGTCCCCAAAGTTGAGTTAATAACGAGTAAGCTAGTGAAAATGTCTAGAGGGGGGTGAATAGACTTTTCAAAAATCTATCGAAATATCAGAATACACTTATGCGGAATAACAAAATTAACAATGAGCCCAATCTAAGTTTATACTCAACTTCAAAATTCGAGAACTCTGTTCTATACTCAACTACTCTAGTACAGTTATGTAGTTAAACAATTAAGCAATTAAACAATAAACCAAACAGTAAAGTAAACAACACAAACAATTTATAGTGGTTCGACAACTTGTCTACGTCCACTCTCACAAACCCAGTTGTGATGTTTCCACTAAACTCTTCCAATCGAGTACAAAGTGTATTTTCTTGTGATTTTAAGTCCCAAGAAGAAGACTTAGATCTTCTAAGACTATACCACCAGATATGTCTATGATCTAACTAGAATTTTAACAAGTATCTAGCAACTTGATAAAACAACAAACACAAAAACGAAAAACTTATTCAGTTGTAGTCTTTTGATTCTTCACTTCACTTCTGACTATCTTCCTGAACTTCAACGAACTCTGTGAGTAATCTTCAGTATATCTTCAGTATGTAGCTTCAGTATGCGTAGTTGCAGTAGTCTTCAAACGATAAACACCATGAAGTATTTATTGACTTCGATCTTCAAGAACTCAGGTAGTTGTAACCAACTCTTCTTGAAAACTAACTTTAACTGAAACTTCTTATCAATCCACGCGTTTCTTGTTACGAATTAGTTATTCCATAACTAACTTCTTCATCCTTATCTTTATACGCGTTGTTGTAACTAACTTCAAGTTGACTTGTCTTGTGTAGTCTAGTAGATGCACTTGTCTTTGTCTTGTAGTCCACCTGTCTTTAGTAGTAGACTTCAACTCTTCTTCTTCAGTCTTCACGTGCAATCTTCAATAGTAGACTATACTAATCCTAACAAGACTATTACATTACTTTAAGCTTTTCTAATTCAGCTTAGTCAACTTATTATCTATACAATGAATCTATTTATTACATACGAAAATCATGAGCTCTATACATTTATTATAGCTCAATAACAATCTTACAGTTAATATAAACATATATGAAGTACTTATAATTTTGTACTTATCTTTTAAATATAAAATAGTACTTGTCTTTCATGTGAACTCTACTGGTCTGTTCAAGATGACTTCAACTCAACTAGACTAGATTAGTCAACACTTAGAAAATATTCAAACTACTTTTGGCTTATCAAAACTTCATCTTTTAATCATCATGTAGGACTTGTTCTAGGATTCATATCCCAACAATTTCCCCCTTTTTGATGAAGCCAAAACTACTTGAATCTTTTCTCAACAGTAGACTAGTTAAGTAGTTATCTTGTTCTTAACATCAAATATTACTTATATTTTCATTCATTCAAAATAATACCAGTAGATATTACACATACCAAAAAAATTAAACACCTAAATATCAGAGCAAAAAAAACTTCATATTAAACCATATAAACAACTAATCTGAAAGAGTACCTCCTTCTGGATTTGGAACATTGAACGCATCTAGAAGTCTTCTGTGAATAATACTGATATGATCTTCATTATCAATCTTCTCCTTCTCTAGTAGCTCTTCTTCGAACTTCTTGATTTGATTCATATCAACTCTTTTTCCAGAACTAGTCATAGGACACTTCCATTTTGGAAAACTAGGAACAAGAATGTTAAAGTTTGCACCAGCAGATATTCTTATGATCAAATTCCAGAGCATTCTATGCTGTCCTTCCATGAATTTGTCAAATACTGAGTACAACTCTTCAGAGTTATCAGAATCTCCAAACTTCCTGATAATCCAGTGATCTAGTTCCCACTTCCTCTTCAATTTCACCCATTCTTGACGATGTTCTTTGTCAATGAAATAGTCAATGAACTTGTCTTCCATTAGCTCTTCATCAGACTTTAGCTTCAACAAATTCTCTATGTGTTTTCCAATTTTCTTTTGATTAGCATAGTGAGTTTCATCACTTGGATCAACAACCTTTTGCTTCTTCATGACTGTTTTCTCAGGAGTAGGTTCTTCTATAACAATAGACTTCCTTTTTGATACCTTTCTCGTCTGAACTTCAGCTTCAGGAGATGCAATAGCCTTGCCCTTCTCCTTCTTCAACAACTCAACTGCTTCAGCCTTAGCTTGCTTAGCTTGATCAAGTTCTGCAGTTTTAACCAACCTGCCTTTGCCTCTCTTAGTCCTTCTAAGATCTTGCATAGCTTCAGCAACATCTTTAGCCTCTGGTTCAGCACTAGACTTGTCTTTTCCATCTTTAGGAGTGACAACAACTTGACTCATCTCTTCCCCCTTTTTGGCTTCATCAGATGCCTTGAGAGAGAATAGAGAAGTGAACCGAGTCATCTCTTCCATCATAGCTTGCTTCATCATATTAGAAGCTCTTTCAATCTGCCTTTGGTGAGAACCATCTTGACTCAGTTTATCTAGTTTGGTCGCCACCAACTCCAGCTTCTGAGTAGATAAGTTCAACTCATTCTTAAAATGGGTTGCAGTCAGACGTAGCTTCCGGTTCTCCTCAGTCATAGCACTTATAATCTCTCTTGCTTGTGCTAACTGATCAAAGGCTTCCTTTCTCTGAACATCAGCTACTTCGATTTTAGCTCTATATACTCTTTCCATCTTCCTGGACTCAGTAGCTAGTACACGAGCAAAATCAACTGAGCTCTTCTCCGAATATTCCACCTGGTTCTGGAGAAATCCTTCAATTTGATTGAACATCTCTTGTCTGAAATCGTTGTCCAACTGGTTGACTTCATTCATGATCATCTCCTTTGAACTTGTCACAAGGACACTATTCTGTTCAACAAGAGTCTTCTTAAGCTCGGTCTTGAGAAACTCATCGATAGACGACTTGATAACAGCCTTCAAGTCTTCTTTCAACTCATCTATTGAGGCAGCTGGGATAGCTTGAGACGACTGTCCAACCTCAACATGAGTAGCATCAACCATGACCTCATCTTCAGCATCAGCAAGAGAAACAACTTAAACCAACTGACCTTCTGGAGCAGTAGCTAAGACCTCGTCTTCTACTACTTCAGCAACAAACACACTTCCAGCAATCGCCTTCAGACTAGGCAGAGGACAATAAGGCACCATAGCTAACTTAGCTTCCTTAGTCCTTCTTTCAGCATTAGCAAAGTCCTTCTTTAACAAGGCGTGCAGCTTCTCCATATATCCACAAATTTCTATAGGAAGCAATGGATTAGTGTATCGATTAATAAACTTGAAATCTGACCTTGGACCATCAACATGATCCATTTGAAATTTGAACACAATGCCTCTCAACTGATCTGAGACATTGTCTAGCTCTACGACCGGATCAGTAGACTGAATCAACTCAGCTTGTTCAGCGTCAATCATCACAATATCTTGCACAAAGTCAGATTCTGAGACCTGAACGCCTACATTAAACTGAAATTCTGAACACATCAAGTCATCAGAAATACCCAATAACCTCTTAGCAAGGGCAGAAATAGCATGATTTGGGAAAAGCTCTGAGTGGTCACGAACACCACTATTCTCCTTCTGCTCCATCTCCCAATCCATGAAATTAGAGATACCACCTTTCCCTAAGATGACTTCAAAGAGATCATCTGTACTAGACTTCTTCAAGGCCACCCAAGTGCATATTCTGACCAGTTTCTCAAACTGTTCTGAAGAGTAGTCGACTTCGATAGATGAGAGCTGTTTCTTCAAATTCTTGCTCATCTTCGAACGAATTCGCTTCTCTCGTAGACACATGGGGTAGTAGACCAGGGATTCAAATCTAACTTCAGACGGGGTCTGAGTAGATGGGGTCTCTATCTCAGTTGTTGCAGTGGCAACTGTTGTCTTATCTGAAGTAGATGGGATAATAGGATCAACATATTCTGTTGAGGGTAAGAAAAGAATTTGGTCTGTGGTTTCTTGGGGCTTTGATGTGTCTTGGTTTGGTGTGATAACTGTAGGAGTATCAGTTATATCCATTTTGGGAGTGTTTTCGGGTAGGCTGACTCTCAGCGGATGTGCTGGCAGCACTTGTGAGGTTGAGGTAATAGGTCTTGGCCTAGATCGATGAGATCTTGCCTTGGTTCAAACAGAAGAGGGAGAAAAAGAAATATCTTGAGAGGAAGTACTAACCGGATGACTCGACTCTTCTGGTGGGGGAGGTGTTCCAATTCTCACTAGCGTATACATCTCGGGTACTTGAGAACTTGGATCTTTCTCCTCTTCTGATTGAGTCTTCTCAGAGTCATCTGCACTAGACGAGTCTTGTGCAGCTTCCTTCGACTCTTCTCCAGCAGACTCATCTTCTGAAGAACCAGACGCACCAGCATAAGGCAAGGCTTCCATAGGATCAATTCGAGCTTGCCTAGGTGCAGCTGACCTACCAGCAACTTGCTTTTTCAGGGCCTCCTTCTTTAAGTAAAACTTCAAAGGATGGAATGGCTTTCCTTTACTCCATTTTGACTTGTTTGGCATTAAAAGAGGGAATAGGATACTTAACTTATTACCGGATCCAACAGCCGTAGATACCACCCAATTGTGAGTATTGTCATCTACTCGAACACTTCTTTCAAAGTACATGATTCGATCCGCAATTAGCTTGAACCAGTCACCTTCAGTAATACCATCGTATATCGCAGCCATAACCCTTGTCTTTCCAAAAGTCACAGAGTCATGAGAACTAGTAGAACTTAGCAACACTTTGCTGGCAATATCCAATAATGTGCGATACTTGTCTAGAAGATCTGCCTTCTTAACTGCAGCATATTTGCCATCTGGTTTTGGTTTTAGCATCTTGCCACAGAAAATACTCAAATATCGAACTTCTTGCCCAAGTGCGTAATTCTCAACATTAATTGTTCCGGTGGGCAACTTTAGATGTTTGAACATCGCTTCTCGAGTAATTTGCACACGATCTTTACCAATGAAAGACTCGATTATATCACCTCGTCTGGTGACATTAGCATAAAACTCTAGCACCTCCTCCTCCAAGACGACTTGAGGAAATGCTTCCAAATACGGCTTTAGCCCACATCTGGTGCATTTGGTCAGGATCTCGGCATTTTCATCTGAGTGCTTTCCTTTGAAAAATACAGACGGTTCAACATTTACTTTATTGTCGGAAATGTATCTCCCTAGATCGAATGTAGCCTGTATGTTAGTTCTCACATCGAAAATAGAGCGAGTCGACATTCTTAAGAGTTTGAATAGCTTGGATTTGCAAGAGAACAAATGCTTGAAAGTAGGAGAGTTAAGAAATTGTGGGGTAAGACGTGTGTAAGTGTTGGGTTTTTGTTCAAAACAGAATTTTTTTGATCCAATGGCCAAAATCGAAGGATGAGATCCAACGGTTGGGGCTTTTGGTATTCAGTTACGGAATCGAGAATATTATGTGATTTGATATTGTAATCTTTGAAATCCGCCTCTTCTTAGTTAGGACAGGGGAGTGAACTCATCTGCCCTAGTTGAGTATAAATTGGGTGAATACACCTCATTAAATGGAGTGTATAAATCCAATTCTGGGGTTTTCAAATTTTGGCCTTATCGAATTACTATAATACCCTTAATTTGTTTTGATTAAACACTTAACATAAAAAAAACTTAGCTTTGTCTGTTCGAGTCTATCCAGAACAGACGAGTAGACTTAAGCTTCACAAGACGAGTTGGCTTAAGTACACAAGACGAGTTGACTTAAGTACACAAGACGAGTTCCCCCTTCGCCTGTGCTTGTCTATTCTGAACGTCGAATCGGCTTCATGTACCTATCTTATCATTTGCAATGTGTAATCGTAGGTACAAGTAGAGTAACATAAATAAGATGAACATCAATCTAAAGCAAGGATCAAGGTTTCGAACAAGATGACTATAACACACATAAGAGTCAACATAAGGTTATTTAAGAAATCAGAGATTCCCCCTTAAATGTTTATTCCCTTAGTATTACCCTCAGCTTTACCAGCTTCCTCATCGGGTTGTTTGGTCATCTAGTCTAGTCTTGTATACCTGTCTGTTGAGTGAGTAGACGAGTGCTCTGGTCTAGTGATCTTGTCTCCTTTTCTTGATGTACCTGTCTGGTTAGTACATAGCTATAGGCAAGTAGGATCTAAATCAATTAGCCCTAAACTAATGCATAACTCACGAAATCGTGCCTCAGCTAATGGTTTTGTAAAAATATCAGCTCTTTGAAAATCAGTATGAATCTTTTCCATGCGAATATCCTTCTTCTCTACATGATCACGTATGAAATGATGCTTCACATCAACATGCTTACATCGTGTGTGCAAAACATGATTTTGTGTAATGGCAATTGCACTATTACTATCACAGAAAATAGGAACATTTGATTCATGTATGTTGTAATCTCTAAGCTGTTGCATGAGCCAGAGTAGTTGACTACAACAACTACCAGCAGCCATGTACTCGGCTTCGGTAGTTGAAGTTGCAACACTAGTCTGCTTTTTAGAAAACCAAGATATGAGTTTTGTGCCTAGAAATTGACAAGAACCAGAAGTAGACTTCCTATCTATTCTACAACCTCCAAAGTCTGAGTCTGAATAGCCACTTAAGGATAGATCATCATTTGAGGGATACCATATACCACGATTGATGGTCCCTTTCAAATATTTCAAGATCCTTTTGGTGGTTTCCATGTGACTTTCTTTTGGATTGGCTTGGAATCGAGCACAAACACCAACAAAGAATGCAATGTCTGGTCTACTAGCAGTTAGATACAGTAAGGAACCAATTAAACCACGGTAATAAGATTGGTCAGCACATTTACCGTTCTCATCTGGATCCATTCTGTAAGTTGGTTGCATTGGTACGCCAGTAGACTTACAAGTTTTGATCCCATACTTGTCTAGAAGATTTCTAGTGTACTTCGCCTGATTTATGAAAATACCTTCTGGAGTTTGTTTTACTTGAAGACCAAGAAAGTAATTCATTTCACCCATCATAGACATCTCAAATTTACTTTGCATGAGTGTTGAAAAACTTTCACTCAGCTTTTTGTTAGGTGACCCAAAAATGATGTCATCTACGTAAATTTGGACGAGTAAAATGTCCTTCCCTTCTTGTCTTCTGAACAAGGTTCGATCGACCTTGCCCTTAGTAAAACCATTTTCCAATAGAAAGAGAGAGAGAGTGTCATACCATGCTCTTGGAGCTTGCTTTAGTCCGTATAAGGCTTTCTTTAACCTGTACACCTGGTTGCCTTTGACTTCGAAACCTGGAGGTTGTTCAACATACACTTCTTCCGCAAGAATACCGTTAAGAAATGCACTTTTGACATCCATTTGATATACAGTAAACTTCATGTGAGCAGCATATGCAAGGAACAATCGAATGGCTTCTAGTCTAGCAACAGGAGCATATGTTTCACAATAGTCTATGCCTTCAGCTTGTGAATAGCCTTGGGCAACTAATCTAGCCTTATTCCTGACAACTAAATCATTCTCATCTTTCTTATTCTTGAAAATCCATCGAGTGCCAACTACATTATGATGTTTCGGCCTATCGACAAGTTCCCAGACGTCGTTTCGAACAAACTGGTTCAACTCGTCTTGCATAGCGATGATCCAATTACTATCAGCCAATGCCTCTTTAACAGTGGTAGGCTCAATAGATGAGAGGAAACAACACCAGCAAAACATAGTTGGACTCGGCTGTTCTTGCGACTCAAAGAGTTGTCGTCTAGTCTTCACACCAATAGTAGAGTCACCAATGATATTTTCAGTATCATGCGCAGATTTCCATGTTTTTCTATTCTTAACAGGAATACTATCATCATCTAATTCATGTACAGCATCATGCATATCAACATCATTTGTATCATCAACAGATTTACCAGGAGTAGTAGAGTCAACTAGAGCAGGCATGTCAACTGGTCTAGAAGACTTACCTTGAGCACTTACCTTCTCCTTGTCATCAGAGTCGAGAGCTTTCATGAATGGATTGTAGGCTTGAACGGATTCATATACCTCTGAATCTTTGTCAGATTCGATCGTTAGATCAGTTACCTTCTTACTGATCTTGTCGGCAGACGAGTCCTGTTGAGATTCATCGAAAACCACATGTGGTGTTTCTTCCACACAAAGAGTTGAGTAGTTGAATACCCTAAATGCTTTGCTAGTCGAGGAGTATCCTAAGAATATCCCCTCGTCTGCTTTAGCATCGAAAGCATTCAACTTGCTCTTTCCATTGTTGTGAATGAAACACTTACAACCAAATATATGGAAATATGAAACTCTGGGTTTTCTACCTTTCCAAACCTCATAAGGTGTCTTGCCTAGAGCCTTGTTGATCGCGCTTCTGTTTTGTGAATGGCATGCAGTATTGATAGCTTCGGCCCAAAACTTTTAAGGAGTGTTGAACTCAGCTAACATGGTCCTACAGGCTTCTTTAAGTGTTCGATTCCTCCTTTCTGCTACACCGTTTTGTTGTGGTGTCCTGGCTGCACTAGTAAGATGCTGGATACCACATTTAGTACAAAAAATCTTTAATATAGCAATTAATGAACTCAGTTCCCTTGTCACTACGAATCTTGACAATGGACTGGTTCTTCTCAACTTGTAACTTCTTCAACAGTTCAGGCAGAAGTGTTTGTGTATCACTCTTCTTGTGTAGAAAGACTACCCAAGTGAACTTAGAATAGTCGTCTACAACAACAAGTGTGTACCTTCTACCATTCAAGGTTGGAGGGGTTATTGGACCATGAAGATCCATATGTAGAAGTTCTAGGACTCTACTAGTTGAGAGAGTAGGAATTGACTTAAAAGAACCTTTAACCTGTTTACCCTGTTGACAGGCCGTGCATACATGTGACTTGTAGTAAACTTCATTGGGAATACCTTCAACAAGGTAATCTCTGGCTATCTTATTAAGAACCTTAAAGTTTAGATGACAAAGGCGTCTGTGCCAGAGCCACCCAAGCTCTTTAGGATTCTTAGTAAGTAGACAGGTGTCCCTCGGACAACTGTTCCAGTTCACTATGTACACACTTCCTTGTCTTACGCCGACTAGTAGGACTATGTGCGTCCTTTTGTCAATGATTTCGCATTTGCGGCTCTTGAACTGCACCTTGTAACCATGATCACAAAACTGAGAAACAGAGAGTAAATTATATTTCAAACCTTCAACATATGAGACATCTTGGATTTCAACGTCTCCATTCCGGATGTAACCAAATCCTTTAGTGACAGCAGTGGAGCTATCACCAAATATCACTTTTGGTCCTTCTTGCTCATGGTAGCTTGATAAGAGAGCCTTGGTACCAGTCATGTGGTGCGAACAACCACTGTCTATGTACCAGGTTTCTCCTACTGAGCCACCCTTCTTATACAAGTCAAGTCGACCCTGCAATGAAGATATTCAATAATTTAGGTACCCATTTGTTTATTGGGGTCCTTGGGGGTTAGTCGTGTTCAGAGGAATCCAAATATACATTGGAGTCTTGAACAAGTTCGATCTTTTAAGCTTTCGCCCATATTTGTTACAAAATAAGACCTTGTTGTCCTTAACTGGCCTATCAGTCGAGTTCGGGTCTACTCTTTGGAGATAGCCTTTTGACTTAATCTCTACTTGAGCAGGCACTGGTCTATGATAGTCAGAGTAGGGCTTGTAAGCATTAGGTCCATACGGTTTATAGACGCGTTTGGGTCTTTCCTCACTAATGATATCATATGATAAAGGTGGAGGATATAAAACAGCTTGTGTACGATATTTTGGGGCTACTTGTCTAGGTCTAGACGAGTAGAGCTGAGACTGCCTTATAAAAGGAGGTCTAGGCTCTTGTCGTCTAGTCTGTACCTGTCTAGTACTCGTCTCCTCAGGATACCAGTCCTCGTATCTAACCTGGTTGGGTCGTCCACGATTAGTGGTCCTTTGAAGATTAGTTCTAGTTTGAACAGGCTTGCTGTTACCATTCTTTTTACCTCCCTTGGTAATCGGAATGTTAACTCGAGCTTGTTTAGGTACAGTACCTTGAGATGGAGTACCAATGTCGTATAACATAGGCCCTTTCCCTTTATCATTTGGCAAAAGTCTTGCGTTAGTAGTAGTAGGGTTCTTAATGACTCGAGTAGACGAGCTAGATGACTCAGCACCTATACCTGTCTTGTCACCTGGGTCTCTATACCTATCTGACAATTCAAGGTTAATCTTTGAAGAGTTAACCAGGTCAGTAAGTTTGAGATCAAGTGTGACAACCTCGGTCTCTAAGAACTTATTACGTTCTTCAAGTCTATTGCACTTGCTCTTTAAAACATTAAATTCATTTCTCTCAGTTGCATGTGTCTTAAGTAGGTCTTGATATAACCTGTCTGTCAATGCACACTTTTCTTTGAGTTGTCTTAACTCTTCAGTCAAGCGTTCATTTATGACTGTTATATTAGGATCTACTTTGGACTGAGCTTCCTTAAGATCAATGATTTCTTGTTTTAATGCAATGTTTTCATCACTGACTTCGATGAATGCTTGGTTAGCAAGTAGAAGGTCGTCTTCAATAGCACTAGTCGAGTGCTGAGGACTACTTCCTACTTCACTACTAGCAGTGTCACTTTCATCAGTTTCTGAATCATCACAAGATTGAAAAGATGTAGCAGATGATACCTCTTGGTCGATTTTAGCCATACAACATAGGCCATCATCTACTATGAATGCTTCGTCGTGGTCTCGATCAGTCGAGTGGCTAGATAAGGACGATGGCAACTCGTCTGAATCCAAATCAGAGTCATCATTGGCCATCATTGCCTTCTTGCCACGGTTGTACCTTCTTTCCCTTCGAGCTTTACGTTCTTCTCGATCGTCAGTGCTCAGGTCTGGACATTCATATATGTAGTGACCTGGCTTTTCGCAGTTGCAGCACAAGAGATCATTAGTAGCCTTTTTAATAGGAGATTTATCCCTACGCTTATCACGTCTATCGGAACGTTGAATCTTCCTATCGTCAGACTCTCTATCTAGCCTATTACCTTTCGAGACTTCGTCTCTCCTTTCGGACGAGTTTCGGTCTCGTCTGGTCTCAGACGAGTTCTTAGAAGTAGACGCTCTATGATCCCTATAGAACTTCTTGTATCTTCCGAAACGTTTATTCAGCCTATCAAACTTTCTAACCATGAGGCTCACCTGATCCTTCAAACTAAGATCAATATCTAATTCGTCTTTTACAGAGGCAGACTTAGTCTTAGACTTAGACATATCTACCTTGGAAGACTTAGAAGAGCTAGACTTAAAGGCAACGTTCTTAGATACAGCATGTTCTCTATCGCTACTGGCTAGTGGTTCATCTTCGTCTAAATCAAACTCATGAGCCTTCAGAGTTTGAAACATGGTCTCTGCACTCCAAGCATCTATGTCTTGGGTATTCTTAACTATCATCTTTACCATTTTCCATCGAGAATCTAAGCTCTTAAGAATCCTAAGATTGATTTCACGAGGAGTATAAGTTTTACCAAGAACTTCAAGGTCATTCATGATTTTAGTGAAACGAGTATCCAGCTGGTCGATAGTTTCGCCAGCTTTCATCCGAAATGATTCAAATCTTTGGACAGCAGTGGATAATTTGCTCTCTTTGATCAGGGATGTCCCTTCACAAATGATAGCTAATCTGTCCCACATCTCTTTGGCAGTCTTACATTTTAACACTTTTCCTAGATACTCGTTAGGAAGGGTGTGTAAAATATAATTCTTCGCCAAACTATCCAAATTATTTTGACGCATTTCTTCTGAGGTTAGATCAGACCTTGGTTTCTTGACGAGGGTGCCAATTGGTTTATCTTTGTCAAGATTTGCAGTGTTTGGAACCATTGTCACGATCGGACCCTCGGTCACAACAAAGATCATTAGATCGTGCGTGGAGCTGAAGATAGCCTCCATTCGCAACTTCCAGTAGTCGTAGTCTTGAACCTGGAACTTGGGTAACTTGTTAGCGCTGATCTCAAGAGACATGATTTCAAGAAATAAGTGCTAAGTAGTTTTATGATCAAGAAGCAGATAGGGCAGGAACAGGGAACAAGAAACAGATAGAACAAGTATAGATCAAGAATACGTAGGCAAGTACAATCACGGACCAAGACTTCACCCTTAGTCTTAAGTCGGTTATCAAGAAACAGCAGTTCGAAAACCACCGCTCTGATACCACTTGTAGGTCCCCAAAGTTGAGTTAATAACGAGTAAGCTAGTGAAAATGTCTAGAGGGGGGTGAATAGACTTTTCAAAAATCTATCGAAATATCAGAATACACTTATGCGGAATAACGAAATTAACAATGAGCCCAATCTAAGTTTATACTCAACTTCAAAATTCGAGAACTCTGTTCTATACTCAACTACTCTAGTACAGTTATGTAGTTAAACAATTAAGCAATTAAACAATAAACCAAACAGTAAAGTAAACAACACAAACAATTTATAGTGGTTCGACAACTTGTCTACGTCCACTCTCACAAACCCAGTTGTGATGTTTCCACTAAACTCTTCCAATCGAGTACAAAGTGTATTTTCCTGTGATTTTAAGTCCCAAGAAGAAGACTTAGATCTTCTAAGACTATACCACCAGATATGTCTATGATCTAACTAGAATTTTAACAAGTATCTAGCAACTTGATAAAACAACAAACACAAAAACGAAAAACTTATTCAGTTGTAGTCTTCTGATTCTTCACTTCACTTCTGACTATCTTCCTGAACTTCAACGAACTCTGTGAGTAATCTTCAGTATATCTTCAGTATGTAGCTTCAGTATGCGTAGTTGCAGTAGTCTTCAAACGATAAACACCATGAAGTATTTATAGACTTCGATCTTCAAGAACTCAGGTAGTTGTAACCAACTCTTCTTGAAAACTAACTTTAACTGAAACTTCTTATCAATCCACGCGTTTCTTGTTACGAATTAGTTATTCCATAACTAACTTCTTCATCCTTATCTTTATACGCGTTGTTGTAACTAACTTCAAGTTGACTTGTCTTGTGTAGTCTAGTAGATGCACTTGTCTTTGTCTTGTAGTCCACCTGTCTTTAGTAGTAGACTTCAACTCTTCTTCTTCAGTCTTCACGTGCAATCTTCAATAGTAGACTATACTAATCCTAACAAGACTATTACATTACTTTAAGCTTTTCTAATTCAGCTTAGTCAACTTATTATCTATACAATGAATCTATTTATTACATACGAAAATCATGAGCTCTATACATTTATTATAGCTCAATAACAATCTTACAGTTAATATAAACATATATGAAGTACTTATAATTTTGTACTTATCTTTTAAATATAAAATAGTACTTGTCTTTCATGTGAACTCTACTGGTCTGTTCAAGATGACTTCAACTCAACTAGACTAGATTAGTCAACACTTAGAAAATATTCAAACTACTTTTGGCTTATCAAAACTTCATCTTTTAATCATCATGTAGGACTTGTTCTAGGATTCATATCCCAACAAACTCTTACGAGTATAAACAACTTCAGGGAGGGTATAATCCCTAAGAACTCTTACGAGTATAAACAACTTAAGGGAGAGTATAATCCCTAAGAACTCTTACGAGTATAAACAACTTTTGGGAGAGTATAATCCCTAAACATTCTAAATTTTGGGAGAGTATAACCCCTAAACATTCCAACTCTTGGGAGAGTATAATCCCTAAACACTCTAACTTTTGGGAGAGTATAATCCCTAAAACGTCTAACTCTAAGAGAGAAACTAGAAGCATTATCAAGTCACCAAGTAAGTACAGGAACATAAACCCTATATTCTCATTTAAGATTTCTCTAGGAGCTTTAGAGCCTTTACGTGTCAAGAAGATGCTGAAAACAGGCTAAATTCATAAGTAAAGAAAGAGCAGGACATGTATTACATCATATAGCAGAGATAGAGATATATATATATATGCATGCCAAGTGATAATGTGCAGGTACGATATTAAGCAAAAGTAAAACAGAAATATTCAAGACCTAAGGCACCATGCCTTGGCCCTCCACAGAAAAACGCAGGAGTGTGGAGTCTCCTGAAAATACCAAAAGAGACCTTAAAGGCCTCAGCAAAACTAAAAGTGTTTTAAGAGTACCGAAATGTTATCAGAGAAATAGAGTTATGAAGAGAGGGGAATATCATTCTTTCCCTCGAGACCTTCTCCTGCTTCATCAACTTGCCCACTGGAACCACCTCCCTCCGCTTTCTCCTCTAGGACGCCAGCTGCCACAGGATCAGGGTTAGCCACGTGGATGGGGAATGTCAAGTCCTTTGCGGGCACTAGATCGTCCAATTTCAGGGCAGTTTCTTTCAGCTCCAAGATCGCCTTCCTCATCCCAGGTAACCACCAGGAAGTGTTGATGTCCTCCTTAGCATCTCCAGGGAACTTAGGGGGAGTGTCCAATTCATCCAACCGAAGGGCACGAGTGTACTGACCATCAAATCCTAGAGCAGAGTGTTCGGCCACGGCATTGGAAAACCCATGATCAATGAAATGGGGAATATATGCACCCATTGCCCCCAAGAAGCTGCTACTCTGAAGAAAGGCTTCCAACCATTCCCGATGCAGGGTACCTAGAAACTTCTGACCCATGGCGGAGGTAAAAAGAGAGTCGATGCATAGTTTCATCCCAGCCAAAGGGAGAGTGGCCTCCAAGCGTTCAACCCGCTCGCCAAATTGAGTCTTCAGGGAAGAAACCTCCTTCGAGAGCTTCTCCTTCTCACCTTGAAGCCCCTTCCGTGCCTGAATGGACTCCCGCAACTCTCCGTCCAGAATCTCCTTCTTCACTTTCTCCAACTCCACCTGACTTTGGAGGCTGTCCACTAACTGAAGGGATTGGAGGGCTCGTTCGGATATGTCGGAAAATAGAAGACCAAACTACACAAGAAATAATTTAAAGAAGTAAGACATCTATACTTTCTCTTATTAATTATTTAAAAGTATATCTACGTTGAAAACTTGCCTGAGTGAAACTGTGGGCGGCATGCACAACTCGCTCTTCTGAGGATAGAGCATTAAGGGCCTCAGTGGCAGGGGTCGGAGTGTGACGCTCTATGAAAGCCATTAGGTGGTCAACATTGATGTCACCAGGTGCATCTGGAGTGACATTAGGCAGGGAGGACTTGATCTTGGACTTCTTCTTTTCAGAGGCGTCAGAGGCAGGGGGCAACGAGGAAATCATGGCCTTCTCAGTAGAAGACCTGGTACGCTTTGCAACAGACCCAGTGGAAGGTTTCACTGGGGAGGGAGGAATAGGGGCCTTTGTGGAGCTTTCAGAGGCCGGAGACTTAGCAACCATCGAGAGAGGAGTGGCATCACGAGAAATTTGAGTTAACCAACTCATAGCTGCAGAAGAAAATATGAAAGATGTCAATAATCACAGCAGTTCAAATCTTGAGGACGATGCCAAGGGAAAAGAAATGGTATTACCATCATCGGGACCTAAGGGACAATCGGGGCTACCGAAACCAAAATGAGATAGAGCTCTAGGGTTCTTACAAATGCTCATCACGTCAAAAAAGCCATGGGCAGAAACATTATCATTTAAGTGGTTCATCACATCCAAGTTCAAAGACGAACAAACAGAAAGAGGAGGACGAGGCACCCCAGGGTTCTCATAAATCCACCCTTCGTGAGGAAAGTCCCAAGGAGCGGGGTTTGTAACAAAAAAGTAATAGTCCTTCCAGTCCTGGACTCCTTCATGGAGCTTTTCCATGAATTTCCCGGCCCTGGAAGGACGGCCAGAGGTATAGAAGAACCCATCTGCGAACTTACACATATATTGAGTTAGGAAAAGCTGGGCTGAGGGTTCACCACCGTTCCCCTTCATCAAAATGTAGAAACCTAGCATTGCTCGGATAACATTGGGGGTGAATTGATTAAGGGGTATGCGAAGGTAGGTAGAAATTTCGGAAAAGTAAGGATGGATCGGAAAGCGGAGGCCCGCTTTTAGTTGAGCCTCCCAGAAGGCCACGGTGTTAGGACCTAGAAAATTTGGGCGTTCTTTCCTATGGGCTGCCCTAACGATGTAATCGGTGGGAAAGATTCCCGAGCGGAGGAAGGCGGCAACGCGCTCAGGAGGGAGTATGGAAGAGCCAGAGATTTTATTTTTCAAAGCAGGGTCAGTTATGGGAAATATGGAGAGTGAGTTGGAAGTCGAACTTTCCATAGATATGGAGTCCGACGAGGTTCGAAATGAAGATGACATGGGGTTACTGTAAAAGAAAAAGAAGAAGGAGGAGGAGATACCTGAAGCAAAGTCGGTTTTTGGGGAAGTGACGAAGTGGCCGGCGAACGTGCGTAGAGGAGTTAATTGCAGAAATGAAAATGAAGATGAAAAGAGTGGATAAGTTTGAAAGGAAAGAAAAGAGGGTTTTTGGTGGAAAAGAGGAGTTTTGAAATAATTACGCTGGAGAGAGAGAAGGGAAAAGACCGAGAAGAATTAATGGCATCCCAATCAAAAAGCGCGTGATTGAAGAAGGGCGGCTTGATGTTGGCCCTTGGGCAAACGCTTGGCTACATATTTCGAGAGCAGGCTTGCGTGTGTGTTGGGAATAAAATGAGATATGTTTTGATTGAATACCAAAACCCCCTGAGATATGCCAAAGTCAAATTGAATATGTTCTAGAAATGTTAGAACATATAGTATAAAGGCTAGATGAGGAGCTAATATGTTAGGTAGCTCTTAGATGATTAGATGCACAATTTGAGGGGGAAAATATGCTTAGAAGCCCATCAAGATCAAGTCCCCTCAAGGGTCAAACTCTGGATTCAACACTAAGTCTTTTGAAGACCAACTATACTGATCAGGAGAGTTGTCCAGAGGAGTTGTCTCAGTACAAGTAATCAAGATCAAGTGCTCTGAAAGCTTGAGGTCAACTATGCTGAAGATATACAGACAACCACACCCTAAAGAACTACAAATCAACATGCTAAGATCACACTAAAGTGAAACAAGGGTATGAGCCAAGTCATCTGAAGAAGAGCAAGCCAACCTTGCTGATAAGCAAGACTGCTGATAGTGATAAGAAGAGTTGTCCAAATGATGAGGTATGTTGTCCTATCAATGGAACAACCTTCAGATGCAATGTCCAAGTCTTAACAAGAGAATCTGAAAGTCAGACATTGGGAAGAGTGCTGCAGAATGAAGACAAAGCTCTTACAGCCGTTTATTTCCCAAATGTGGACATGTCACTATCAAGATTCTGTCTTCTAAGTTGAAGAACTGAAAGAAGACATTTATGGACATTTGGGGCTGCCTCTCCAACGGACAAATCCTTCATTTGTCTATAAATACAGAAGTGTGAAGACCATTTGAAAGCATCCAACTTCAACCTCAACCAAGCACATCTAACCTCAAGTTCTTACAAGCTAGAGTGCTTTCAAAGCTTTCAAAGACTATCTTAGTCTTCATACACTTCTTCTAAGCTGTACTACACTGTATATCCATACACAAGCTTAGAGAGATATCCTATCCTTATACACTGATCTTCATTGTAAAGGATATCTCATTAGTTGGAACCTTACTTCAATCCTCATATCTTTCAAGAGTGAAAGTGAGAAGATTGTAGTAGTAGAAGTGGTAGGAGCTGACTGTTGAGAGAAGAACAATTCAGTTCTGAGTTGAGAAGAGGGTACTAGGACTCTAGACATCCTAGGGATCAATTCACCAAGGTTGTTCAAACGACCAATGTATATGTGGTTTCCCAAGGGTAGTACTAACACCCAAGGACCCAAAACAAAATGGGTACCTAAGACTTAACTTTTCTTGCAGGAAAGGAGGGACCTATACAGAAGAGGAGGTCTAGCAGGAGAAACTTGGTACATAGATAGTGGGTGCTCAACTCACATGACAGGAACCAAAGCCCTGCTGACCAACTACATAGAAAAGAAAGGTCTAAAAGTCTTCTTTGGTGATAACGCGCATGGTAACACAAAAGGATATGGCACCCTTAAAAATGGTGACATTGAGGTACATGATGTATCATATGTAGAAGGTCTTAAGTTTAATTTATTATCTGTTTCTCACTTTTGTGACACTGGTTACTCAGTCAAATTCTCTAAAGATGAGTGTCTCATAAGTGATAAGAGAACAAAACAAAACCTTCTAACAGGATCTAGAAAGGGAAGTATGTATCTTGCAAATTGGAACAGCTGTCCTAAGGATACATGTCTGCTTGTGAAGAGCCCTAAAGATGTCAGCTGGCTATGGCACAAACGTCTTAGTCATCTGAACTTTAAGACTATGAACAAGTTAGCAAGGGAATCCTTAGTTGATGGTCTGCCTAATGAACTCTACTGTAAAGATCAGGTGTGTGATGCATGTCAACAAGGAAAGCAAACAAAGGTCTCCTTCAAGACCAAGAAGACAGCATCAACCAGAAGAGTTCTTGAACTGCTTCACATGGATCTCTTTGGACCAATCACTCCAACCACTCTAACAGGGAGGAAGTACACTCTTATTGTTGTAGATGATTATTCCAAGTTTACTTGGGTTATCTTCTTATACAAGAAGAGTGAAACACAGCAGAAGCTCCCTGAACTATTGAAGAGGATCCAAGTAGAGAAAGGAGAACCAATTGTGAAAATTAGAAGTGACAAAGGCACTGAATTCATTAACTCTTATATTATTGCCTATTGTACTTCTAATGGTATTCAGCATGAGACAAGTGCAGCAAGAACACCACAACAGAATGGTGTAGCTGAAAGAAGAGTCAGAACACTCAAAGAAGCTGCCAGAACACTCCTTGCTGAATTCTCCACTCCCAAGAAGCTATGGGCAGAAGCCATCAACACAGCTTGTCACACTCAAAACAGGTCAGGTATTCATAAAATACATGAGAAAACCCCATATGAACTATGGAAAGGTAGAAAACCTAGAGTATCTTACTTTCATATATTTGGTTGTAAGTGTTTCATTCACAACAATGGGAAGAGTAAGTTGAATGCTTTTGATGCCAAAGCAGATGAGGGGATATTTTTAGGATACTCCTCAACTAGCAAAGCATTTAGAGTACTCAACAAACGAACCCTTCTTGTGGAAGAAACACCTCATGTTGTTTTTGATGAATCTTGTGAAAAGAATGCAGTAGAAACAAACTCAGCTGCAGATCAGATGAGACATCTAGTGATCAAGTCCAAACCAGATGAGTTCATTGAAGTCAATGAACCTTTCCCTGAAGAACCAGAGGAGGATAAGCCTCATAGACCTGTCACTAGATCTCAAACTCAACCAGGACAAGCTGACCAGAATCAAGATGCACCAATCCCAAATGCCAGGGGGAATGATCTCTTTGACACTCAAGATACAGATGATGATCGACCTAATCAAGTCAGCCCTCCTGATGGCACTAGATCAGATGAGAATCCAAGCTCATCCAATGCAGATACTCCTGTGAGGCATACATGGAGAAACAATCATCCATCAAACCTCATCTTAGGAGGAGCTGACTCAGGTGTCAAGATAAGAAGACAACTGAATCAGAACTCACAATCATCTATGTTCTGCTGGTGTGCTTTCCTATCCAACATTGAACCAGCTGATATAGAAGAAGCAATGACAGATAGTAATTGGATCACTGCTATGCAAGAAGAACTAAACCAATTCGAAAGAAATGAAGTCTGGGAATTGGTAGATCGTCCTGAAAACCACAATGTAGTAGGAACAAAGTGGGTATTCAAGAACAAGAAGGACGAAAATGATGTGATAACTAGAAATAAGGCTAGGCTAGTTGCAAAAGGATACTCTCAATCTGAAGGGATTGACTATGATGAAACCTTTGCTCCAGTAGCCAGATTAGAAGCCATACGACTGTTTCTAGCTTATGCATCATATATGGGCTTCAAGGTATATCAAATGGATGTCAAGAGTGCCTTTCTAAATGGTATTCTGGTAGAAGAAGTATATGTAGAGCAGCCTCCAGGTTTTGAAAAAGGTGATCAAGTATATCGACTGAAGAAGGCTCTCTATGGTCTAAAACAAGCCCCCAGAGCTTGGTATGACACATTGTCACAATTCCTACTTGACAATGGATATACAAAAGGCAAAGTGGACAGAACTCTTTTCAGAATACAAGAAGGAGAAGACATCCTAATGGTGCAAATATATGTAGATGATATTATATTTGGATCACCCAATCAAGAGATGTGCAAGAAGTTCTCTGAACTTATGCAAGGAAAGTTTGAAATGAGCATGATGGGTGAGATGAATTATTTTCTAGGACTTCAAGTCAAGCAGAGTTCAGAAGGGATCTTCATCAACCAGTCCAAGTATACCAAGAGCCTATTAGAAAGATTCAAAGCCCTACAAAGCAAGACTGCAAGGATTCCAATGATGACATCTTTCAAAATGGAACCAGATGAGTCTGGAAAGGCAGTTGATCAAGCTGAATATAGAGCACTGATTGGATCTCTACTATATCTTACAGCTAGCAGACCAGACATAACATTTGCTGTAGGAGTATGTGCTAGGTTTCAAGCAAACCCAAAGCAAAGTCATCTAGAAGCAGGAAGGAAGATTCTCAAGTACCTAAAAGGAACAGTCAACCTAGGACTATGGTACCCTGCTGATGACAATCTAGAATTGAGTGGCTATTCTGACTCAGACTATGGAGGATGTAGAATTGATAGGAAATCCACATCTGGAACCTGTCAATTTCTAGGCAACAAGCTGATATCATGGTTCTCTAAGAAGCAAACCTCAGTTGCAACCTCCACCACTGAAGCAGAATACATGGCAGCTGGTAGTTGTTGTAGTCAGCTGCTCTTGCTAGTTCAACAACTCAAGGATTACAATGTAGAGGCAAGAGAAGTCCCTATTTATTGTGATAGCAGCAGTGCCATTGCCATCACTCAAAATGCAGTCCTCCACACAAGGTGCAAGCATGTCGACATTCGACACCACTTCATAAGAGACCACCTTGAAAAGAAGGACATCAAGATGGAGAAAATTCACACAGATATCCAAAGAGCAGACATCTTGACTAAGCCCCTAGCTGAAGAAAGGTTCAAAATCCTATGTTACAGCTTAGGACTCCTGGACCCAAGCACATGAAGAAGGAAAGATCAGCTGAAAACCTCAGCTGACCCAAGTGCAGCAGACTAAGAGGATCAGATGAGGTGAATAGACACCCTCATCTTCAGATAAGTTCTTTCCCAATGAAGACAAATAAAGCTGAGGGAAAACTTAGAGTCATCTAATCAAGGGGGAATCAATGATACCTTAAGAATCCTTGATGAAATACTCTAAAATCTGCATTGCATATCATAACATATATATATATAGCAGACTTGAACAAAGTTATCTGATCTCTTTATTCCCAGCAATGTATACTATGTATAATAATAAACTATTCTTCATAAAATACTTTATTTATATACATAAATACAGTGTACTATTGAGTTATACTTGGTTGGATTAATACACCACCGACTCAACAGTATGCATGCACAGTACGGATTTCAAATAACTCTTGCTCAAAATTTATAAATTCTGCATTCCATAAGATAAAGTCTGAATATCTTTAAATGTGAACCCTTAGATCAAGAATCTCATTGTTGATCTTAAGAAGTAACTTTTCAGAAATTCAGACCTATCAACTCTATAGTTTTGTCATCTTTCACTCCACTACCTCATTTCTACCCCTATAAAAGGAGGAAGTTATGAGAACACCTAAGAACACAAATCACCAACTATAATTTTTGTTTCAGGTATGGAGAAGATCGAAAGAAAAGATGGAATGAAGATCATTCTTCAACCAAAGTCTTGGGTGAAGGAGATGAAGATTTGTCCAGAAGATGAAGATGATGCAGATCAGCATACTTGGTTTAACCAACATAAGTATGTCTATGAAAACTAGAGGAAAGAGAGAAGTCCTTATTGAAAACTAGAGGAAAGAGAGATGCAGAGGACAGAGTAGCAAACAAGCAGAGCTTCTTCTCCAGGGGGAAGTTCTACATGGAGAGCTTGTTATCAAAAGCTATTGTGTCTAAACAGAACATGAAGGCTGAGTCCATGGCCCTCTCTTCGACTCCATTGAAGCCTCTTCCAATCTTTCTTCTCTTTCAAGAGTAGCGAAGAGATTCAATTAGGACACATTTGATGCTACAACCCATCTGATGATGAGGAACATCAGATGGTAAGGGCAACCTGAACCAGTGGGATACCATCCAGGCTGATATACATATTGATTTGATGGTCCTACTTGATTCAGAGATAGAGCTGGAAGATCCATCAAACCAGGTTGGATCACCACTCACAATAAAGCTGGAAGATCCATCATCCAGGTTGGATCATCACAGCAACAATGAAGGATCCATCAAGCCAAGTTGGACCTTCAAAGCACAGAAGATTTACTCAGCAAATCTCAATTCTCCACTCAGCTGATCAGAAGATCAACTCAGCTGACCAGAAGACTTCCAAGAGAAATCAGCAGACCTTTTCAGGAAATCAAAAGACTTCACTCTGCTGATCAGATCACTTGATTTTTGAGTTTAATGACTATCTTTGATCATGTAATTCATTCTAGATTTATTCCTGAATGTAATTAAACAAATTGGCCTATATAAGGAATGCAATTCACTTATAAAAAACGGCCTTGATGATCAATTCTTGCCACAAAATTAGTCACAACGGCTATTTTTGGTAATGATGTCATTAATACTCAATTACCAAATTGCCAGCAAATCAACTGTTGCCACATGGCAAATTCAGCCGGCAAATTTAAAGGAAGGCCCAAAATCAAAGAAGGAAAATCTTGGGCTCTACTCCACAATTAACCCAAATCTGACCGTTAGATCAAGATTTGTTGGAGTATATATACACACCCTTAAAACTCTTCCAAACCCTTTCGCTCACAATACCCTATTGCTCTCAATACTCTCTCGTTCTGCAAATTTCTTTCAAGCTCTCAAAACCTACACACTCAAACTCTACTATGGCAATCATTGAAATTTACGACGAGAAGACCAAGAGCACTGGCACCTTGGATGCTGCAAAGTGGTCCAAGGAAGGGAAGATGTTCACAGAGAATGCCCTGTTTTTCAAAGGCAAACACACATCTGCAAACAAGGAAATTCTTCTCCGTTGCATCAACCTCAAACTGCGAGAGTTTCTGGAAGCAGCACCCACCAACGTTTATGAACAAGATGTGCTGGCTTTCTATGCGAACGCTGTGATGAAGGGATCGCATGTTGAAAGTGTCATGGGTGGACACAAGGTCAAGGTAACAAGGGAAATCCTTCAGGAACTGTTTGGTTTGTCAAGGGGGAAGATCAATATCTCCACCTACATCATGAATAAGGAGAAAGAATACATGGAGATGTTCACTGATGGGAGAATCAAGGCTGCTGATGCCTCTGGACTCAAGAAATCCCAATTAGAACCTAAGTTTCAAACCCTGATGGATATAGCAGGCAAGATGCTGCTAGGTAACACTTCCAGCCATGATGCTGTTACCACCTTGAAGGTTAGAGTTATGGCTGCAATCTGGGATCAGATTGATGGAGACTGGCAAGGGCTTTTCTTGGACAGAATTGCTCTTGAAGCCAAGAAGGTGACTTTGGACCTTCAATCAAGAGAATGGAAGGTAACCTCAACTGTCAGCTTTGTCAACAAGCTGAGTATCATCCTTCCAGAAGTACTCCCAAGAAAGTACAAGATGGGACCTCATAAGACCTTCCACATCTCCAAATATTATTTAAGGAAGGACGCTCTTGCTGAGGCAGCAAGGTTGAAAGAAGAGAGGAAGAAGCTGTTAGCTGAAGCATCTTCCAAAGATGTTATTGAAAAGGCAGAAGAGTCCACTCATAACTCTGCTGCTGAAGAAGAAGAGGAGCCATCGAAAGAAGAGGCTCAAAAGAAGGTTGCTGAAGAGGATGATGATGACAATCAGACCTTAGCACAAAGAAGATATCTGATCAGATCAGGGCTCATCTCCCCATCTGATTCAGATGTCACTCCCACTGCCTCTCCTTTGAAAAAGGCAGGTACTTCTAACCCCTCTCTCACTTTCACACCTTCTAAACTATCAAAGGGTCAGAAGAGAAAGAAGAACACTTCTTCTTTCACAAAGAAAGCCAAGAAATCTTCTGTGCTTTGAAGGTCCAACTTGGCTTGATGGATCCTTCATTGTTGCTGTGATGATCCAACCTGGATGATGGATCTTCCAGCTTTATTGTGAGTGGTGATCCAACCTGGTTTGATGGATCTTCCAGCTCTATCTCTGAATCAAGTAGGACCATCAAATCAATATGTATATCAGCCTGGATGGTATCCCACTGGTTCAGGTTGCCCTTACCATCTGATGTTCCTCATCATCAGATGGGTTGTAGCATCAAATGTGTCCTAATTGAATCTCTTCGCTACTCTTGAAAGAGAAGAAAGATTGGAAGAGGCTTCAATGGAGTCGAAGAGAGGGCCATGGACTCAGCCTTCATGTTCTGTTTAGACACAATAACTTTTGATAACAAGCTCTCCATGTAGAACTTCCCCCTGGAGAAGAAGCTCTGCTTGTTTGCTACTATGTCCTCTGCATCTCTCTTTCCTCTAGTTTTCAATAAGGACTTCTCTCTTTCCTCTAGTTTTCATAGACATACTTATGTTGGTTAAACCAAGTATGCTGATCTGCATCATCTTCATCTTCTGGACAAATCTTCATCTCCTTCACCCAAGACTTTGGTTGAAGAATGATCTCCATTCCATCTTTTCTTTCAATCTTCTCCATACCTGAAACAAAAATTGTAGTTGGTGATTTGTGTTCTTAGGTGTTCTCATAACTTCCTCCTTTTATAGGGGTAGAAATGAGGTAGTGGAGTGAAAGATGACAAAACTACCTGCTACCTCAATGAGGAGTACCTATCAGCCGAAGAAAGAGGCAAAGCAATTATTGTTCATCCAAAGCCTCAGGGTACACCCTCTACCTCTACCCCATCTGTTGACCTTACAGCAGACATCTGCTCCCAGGTCAAAGCTGCAATAGACTTGCACTTTGAGAAAGGTTTAGGCATGCAGCTAGGAAGATATGTTGAGAAAGCTGCAAGGGAACAGAAGACTCGTCTTCATGACCAGATTCTTGATGTTGAAGACAAGTTTGGTGAAGCACTTCATCAGCAGATAGGAGAATACCTGAGTACCTATCAGAAGTCATCAGCCGACACCTCCAAAAGGTTTGCTGATCTTTACACTGAAGAGATGCACCGCATGGAGACCACCTACAAGACAAGAATTGAGGATGCTGAAGCAAGAGCCACTGAAGGACAAGCTCTTCTTAAAACAGCTGCAGATGAGAATGAGAAACTGCAGACTCAGCTGAAGGAAACAGCAGCCAAGTTGGAAGCTCTTACAACTAGATTTGAAGCTGCCTCCTCCTCCAATTCACATGCTGAAGTTCTAGAGCACAGCATAACCCATCTGACCCAAGTTGCCAAGGTCAATGCCATGGCACTGAAACAAACTCTGAAAGTGGAAATCATGAATTCCATGAAGCCTTTTGCGGCTGCACTTGCTGAAGCCAAAAAGGGGGAAGATATGTTGATAAAGGCTCTAGAGAAGTCTACTGCCCAGCAAGCTGAACTGGTAGTAGCACAAGATGACTTGACTGAAACCTTGGGTGGTTTAAAGAGCAAAATCAAGAACAGGCAAGGCAAAGGCAAAGAAATTGCTCTAGAAGATACTCAAGCACCCACTCAAGCTCCTGCCAAGAGTCTACAGATCACTGCTCCTGTAGAACAAGTTTCTGAAAAGAGAATGACAAGGAAAAGAAAGGCAGATGAGCAAGCTCAGTCAGCTCAGACCAGCAAGAAATCAGCTCCAGCAGAGCCTACTGCAGAAGAGAAAGAGGCTCTAGAGTTGAAGAAAACGAAATTGCTTGAAGCTCAAGAGCTTAAGCAAAAGAAGCTGAATGATGCGAAGGCAGTCAAAGCCAAATTTGAAAGAAGGATTGCCAAACTCAGGAAAGCAATGAAGGACAAAGCACAAGAAGACAGTGTCCTAGTGTTTGACAGCAATTATGTGGATTACTTAGCCCTTCAAGATGAGCTACCAAGATGGTATCCCCTGAAAAAGAAGTGGCAAATTCAACACCACATAGTAAGGAAATTTGGCCCTCTCCCTTCTTATGAAGAAGAATTTCTTCAATTCTCCCAGTTCATGAACATTGAAGATCCAGAGTTCTGGGAAGAAATTGTCAAGACAGCCAAAGAACTTGACAACTGCAGAATCCTAACTCCTGAAGAACCCAAATGGGATGCACCCCTTTTGGATTCAGGAAGAGCCAACATGATAGAAATCAAGAAGATTCTGTACAAGATCTATGAAGAGGAGAATGTTACAGATGTACAACACATGGAAGAAGTTCGAGCTCGTCTGTACCTTGCCTACCGCATTTGAAGATCAGAAGACCTGATGAAGACCAGCTTAGAAGTTTAAAGAAACTATGACTTGTAATCTGTAAAAGTTCTATCTATATTCAAGTTCTAGTTCTTTTTGCTTACAAGACAAACTCTCATTGTCTTCATCAGATGCTTCAGTCTTAGCATGTTATAAACTCTTATCTTATTTCATTAAGAGCATTTATCAAGTATAGTTTTGGCTTCATCAAAAAGGGGGAAATTGTTGGGATATAAATTCATCCTAAGCCCCACTTAATGTTAGAATAGTTTTGATGGCCAAAACACTTAGAGTTTATAAATGTAATAGGATCAGCTGACTTGTATAGAACAGCTTAGACTAGTCTTGTGTGATCAACTGTATTGATATCAGCTGATCAGCACAGTCCTGGCTTACATGCCTATCCTCAAGATGAGAAGAGTAGAAGACATGAAGACTAGAAGATCCTTGAAGACCAGATAAGTTAAGGTGCTTGTATACCTACCTATCTGATGGAGTCCCAGATTGAAGATGGCCTAAAAGCAGTACAAAGAATTTCCAGATCAGAAGAGTGTTACTCGTCTGATATCAGAAGACAGAAGACCTAAGGCCAGAAGAGTAGTCAGAAGACTAGAAGTACAGATCAGAAGACTATGTGCTCTTCCAGGACTCGGCTGATTCCTAAGTCATCTTGCAATTCAAACGAAGACCTACCTTATTTAGAAGATTGACATGATCCCAGGATTGAAGCAATCAGGCGGCTGGAATCAAGGAATCAAGCTATTATGGAAAGATTGCTCAAACGGCTAGTCAACTCCAACGACTAGTTGCAACCAATCTCCATTATAAATACAAGAGGATGAGAAATCACAAATAAAAAAAAAGAGTCACAAGAGAGAATTCAACAAGCCAAGCAAGCAATCAAAGCTAAAGCCATACAGTTCTAAGAATTCTCAAAAGAGCCAGAAACCATTAGATTATCTATAGCTCTTAAGTGATTTCTATCCAACCCTTAAGAACCTGAAACCTGTTCATATTGTATATCAATTGTTTTAGGCATAGTGGTTAAGCAAATTATAAGCTTGAACCATTAGTTGGATACATCTCAAAAACCCCAACCCTCACCGAAAGGTTAAAGTTTTTGAAACCCCTTAAAGTGCAAGTGCTTACAATCACTTGTGGAGACCGTAGCTGTTAGGACGGCTCAGATCTCAAAGTCCTAACCTTGGGACTATAAAGGTCAAGACCCTTGTAATTTGTGGAAATTAAAGGGATTAAACATCACGTTAGGACGTGAGAGTGGACGTAGGAACGTATATCCGAACCACTATAAATCCGGTGTTATTTACTTTCTGCACTTTACATTTCTGCCTTTACATTCATTATTATATAGTGCATACTGTGATTTCAACACTCTTCAAAACAAGGCCATAACTTTCAAACCAGCATCAGCTGAGTATTTTCATTAAGTAAAACAAGTTACAAGAACGAGTCTAAACCAGGGCCACCATAATTCCGCATATAACCTCCTCAGTCAGATCACTATAGTCATCTGGATCAGCAGACTTGCAGTCCAGTTGACATAGCAATCAGAAGAGGTTCCCAACTCTGTTTGAAAAAGTTTTAAAGTCTATTCACCCCTCCCCTCTAGACTTTAAACCCATTCACTACTCGTTCAGGGACCAACAAAATGCTTAATCAAAGATAAGGCTCAACAAACTCTATTGACTGGAACTAGAAAAGGAAATGTGTATTTTGCAGACTGGGACAAGTCTATTGATGCTGCATGCTTCATTGCTAAGAGTTCTAGTGAACAAAGTTGGTTATGGCATAAAAGATTAAACCACTTGAACTTCAAAATAATGAACAAAATTGCTAGAAATGCATTAGTTAAAGGACTACCTAATGACGTTTTCATTAAGGAGCATGTTTGCAAACCATGCCAAGAAGGAAAACAGATTAAAGCCTCATTTAAGGGAAAACCAGTCATCTCTAGTGAAAGGGTACTTGAACTTTTACATATGGACCTATTTGGACCAATTACCCCTGCAAGCATAAATGGTAGAAAATACACATTGGTTGTAGTAGATGACTTCTCTAGGTTCACATGGGTAGTATTTCTCCTTAGTAAGAAGGAAACTCAAGTCAAACTGCCTGAACTGTTAAAGAGATTGTCAAATGAGAAAAGCCTTAGCATTATCAAGATAAGATCTGATAAAGGCACTGAGTTCATTAATTCATACATCAATGAGTACTGCTCATCTAATGGAATAGCTCATGAAACCTCAGCAGCTAGAACCCCTCAACAAAATGGAGTTGCAGAGAGAAGGAATAGAACTTTAAAAGAAGCTGCTAGAACTTTAATTGCTGATTCTAATTTACCTAAGAGGTTTTGGGCTGAAGCTATAAACACTGCATGCCATACTCAGAATAGATGTTTGATAACTAAGGGGCAAGGCAAAACCCCCTATGAACTCTGGAAAGGAAGATTGCCTAAAGTGTCATACTTTCACATTTTTGGTTGCAAGTGTTTTATTCACAATAATGGGAAAGATCAGCTGAAAGCCTTTGATAGCAAAGCTGATGAAGGAGTATTCCTTGGATACTCTCAAATCAGTAGAGCTTTCAGAGTCTACAACAAGAAAACCCTTATTGTAGAAGAAACACCTCATGTTGTGTTTGATGAATCTTTTCATGAGTTCAGAAATGAGAACTTGGAATCTGAAGAAATCACACAGAGGACAACCAGACTGAGCTTAAAAGACAAAGACACTGAATTCATAGAAGTTGTTCAAGCCAACCTACCTGAAAAACTCCCATTGGACAACAATCCTGAAGGCAACCCTCCTGAGGCAAATCCCACTGAAAGGAATGGTGAACTGAATGATCCAATCCCAGTTCACATCCAGGTAACAACTACCAATGAAGAAGCAGTTCCTGCTGAGGTAGTTTATGGATTAAATAATCAAGGGGGAACTCAAAATGTTGAAAATGCCAATGTCCCTGACATTGAGGACAACACCCCTGATTATGATCCTGAATTAGATCCTGCATTCAATTATCCTGAATTTTATGATCAAAATGACTCAACTTTAGTAGAGGACAACTCTACTGAAGAGATCAGAAAAAGAAGGACTTGGTTGTCTGACCATCCTACTGATCTCATACTTGGTGACCCAAGTATTGGAGTCAAAACAAGGAGATTCCATGGTGAAAGTGCTCTTTTTTGTTGTTTCTTGTCAGAGCAAGAACCAAGTGATATTGAGGAAGCACTTCAAGATGCCAATTGGATAACAGCCATGCAGGAAGAACTGAATCAATTCACCAGAAATGAAGTATGGGAGCTGGTGGATAGGCCTTCACATCAAGATGTTATTGGAACAAAGTGGGTGTTCAAGAACAAGAAGAATGAAAATGATGTGATTGTCAGAAACAAAGCAAGACTTGTGGCAAAAGGCTATTGCCAACATGAAGGCATTGACTATGATGAGACATTTGCACCTGTGGCAAGGCTAGAAGCAATAAGGCTCTTTCTAGCCTATGCAGCCCACAAGAGGTTCAAAGTATATCAAATGGATGTCAAGAGTGCCTTTCTGAATGGAGTCTTGAAAGAAGAAGTCTATGTGGAGCAACCACCAGGATTTGAGATTGGAAATCAAGTCTACAGACTGAAGAAGGCTCTATATGGACTCAAACAAGCCCCTAGGGCTTGGTATGATACACTGTCACAATTTCTCTTGAATCATGGATTCACCAAGGGAACTGTGGACAGTACTCTCTTCAGAATCTCTAAAGGAGAGGACATCTTGCTTGTCCAAATCTATGTGGATGACATAATATTTGGATCACCTAATGAGAAGCTGTGTGAGAAGTTCTCCAAGCTAATGCAAAGCAAGTTTGAGATGTCCATGATGGGGTTGATGAACTTCTTTTTGGGTCTACAAGTCAAGCAATCAAAAGAAGGAATCTTCATCAACCAAGCTAAGTACACCAGAGAAATGATCAAGAAGTTTGGGTGTGCTACTAGCAAGCCAGTAAGGATCCCAATGAACACAAATTGGAAGATGGATCCTGATGAGAGTGGTGAGCCTACCAACTCTACTGAGTATAGAGGAATAATTGGTTCACTTCTCTATCTCACTGCCAGCAGACCTGACATCACCTTTGCAGTTGGTGTTTGTGCAAGATTTCAAGCAAATCCTAAGAAAAGTCATCTTGAGGCTGCTAAGAGGATTTTGAGGTATCTCAAAGGCACTGAAAATCTAGGCCTTTGGTACCCTGCTGATGACAACATTGAGTTAACTGGCTACTCAGATGCTGATTATGGAGGTTGCAGAATTGATAGAAAGTCCACTTCAGGGACTTGTCAATTCTTAGGCAACAAGCTCATATCTTGGTTTTCCAAGAAGCAGAACACAGTGGCTACTTCCACCACTGAAGCTGAGTATGTTGCAGCTGGAAGTTGCTGTGCTCAGATCCTATGGTTAAGACAACAACTAAGAGACTACAGAGTCAACTCTACTGAAGTGCCCATATTTTGTGATAACAATAGTGCCATTGCTATATCACAAAATCCTGTCTTGCATACAAGCTGCAAACATGTGGACATCAAGCATCACTTCATTAGAGATCATGTGGAGAAGAAGGATATAAAGTTGGTCAAGATCCACACAGATCATCAAAAAGCTGATATTCTAACTAAGCCACTTGCAGAGGCAAGGTTTCTGGAGCTATCAGCAGAGTTGGGTTTACTTGATCCAGGGAAGTTGGACAAGTAAAACTCATTGAAATTAGTGGGAGTAAAAGAGCTGAATTGATCTTCAGCAGACTTGGACAAGTCTACTGAAGTACAGAAGAGATGATCACTATCACTCAGGACACTTGTCCATTGAAACTCAGGACTCTTGTCCACATCTCTTCAGGACACTTGTCCTTGTAGGGTCATATAAGTTATCCTGGCTATCAAACTATTTTCTTGGTTTGATAAGCACCTATTTTGGGTAATCATTGTCTACCTTGATACCTGTCCCAAATACAGATATCATCTCTGTGGGATTTAATTTGTCCCCCACCCAAAAGGTCGCTTTCCATGCATTAAATGCCAAGATTTAACTCTTGTTTGCATTACACTTTTCAAGCCATGATCTATCTCGAAAACTCCCCAACCATTAACTAATATTAAATACCTTCCACGTTTTGAATAAAACCAACAAGTCACTGTTACATTGGTTTTTAACCATTGGATCAAAACTGGCCAACTCCCCTGAAATTCATCCTGGCCGTCCAAGTGTATTTTTCCATATTTGACAACCGTTGAAAATACACAAACCTCACCAACTCATTGACAAACATTCTTTTTAGAATATTCTCAAGTCTTAAGAACTCCCCACACACTCTTCTTCCCCAAGTATTCGAAACCCTAGCTCATTTTCTTCAAACTCTCTCAAAACTCTCTCAATTTTATCTCTGTAATTTTCAATGGCTCCCAAAGTTAGACCAGAGATGATCATAGATTTTTCCAACAAGGCTCTAGACCTTGATTTTGGGTATTTGAGCAATAAGAACAGCCTTCACTTTGAGCCAATAGTATCATTTACAAGTGAAGATCCTGAAATCACTCCAACCCTGAGATGGTTGAGAAGAGCAGGCCTTCAGAAGTTCATGGAGGAAAGGCCAAGCTCTTGTTTGGACAACTACATGGCTGAGTTCTTTGCCTTTCTCAAATGGAGAGGCAAACCAAAAGATGGTGAGATTTCCACCAGATTGTCCTATGTTGCTGAAGAAGATGAAGAAGAGAGATTTCATAGAGTGAAATTCTCTTCAGAAGATCTTGAAGGAGCCTTTGGATTGCCTTCAGAAGGAAGGAATCCAGAATCTTATGGTGCTGGCCATGAAGATGACATAGCACAAGAATGGCTATTAGTGCCAGGCCCTCTATCTTCAACACAAAACAAGAAGACTCTCAAGCCTAAATTTCTCAATTTATTTGAGGTAATCACTAAGAGTCTCATGAGCAACACTGGGATCTTGGAGCAGGTCCGCCATCCTAGAATCAGAATTATGGCTGCAGTCATTGATGCCAGTGACAAGGGTATCAAATTTGATTGGAGGACCTTCATTATTTCTGAGATGATGAAGGAAAAGGCCAAGTTTAAAGTGAGAGCTCATAACAAGGTTGTGCTAGAAGGGAAACTCAAGTATTGCACCAGGGCAAGCTTGCTGATTGAGAGATTTTCCCATTATTCCCAAATGCAAACCTTTGCCAAGCCCCTCCCAGCCCAAAAGATTCTGTTCAGAAAGCTCAGCAAGAAAACTGAGCAAAGGAGGATGATAGTGGCCAAACCTGCTGAAGAAAAGGTGGAGGAGAAGCCTAAAATGAAGAAAAGGACAAAAGCCAGAGTGGTAAAGACAAGGAAAATGTCTCAAATCATTTCAGAAGAGTCCTCAGATGCTTCAACTGAGATTGAAGAAGTTGCTGAAGAAGGTGTGCAAGTGCCTTCTGATCATTCAGAAGAGCTGAGACAGAAATACAATGAGACTAGACAGAAGTCTAGGGGTGATAAGAGAATCAGGGAGGTTGTCCCTGAGAAGGATGGTGAAGGAAGTGGGAGCAGTAGGGCTAGCAAGAGAAGGGCCAAGCCTACTGACAAAGTGTTGGAGCTTCAAGAGGAAAGGTCTCTACAAATTGCTTTAAGAGAGAGCAGAGCTGAAAGCAGGACCAAATCCAAGTCAAGGACCAACTCATCTGGTTCTGGAACTCCAGAATCCAAGGTCCCTGAAGGTCAACCAATAGAGGCCAACATCCCTGAAATTCAGAATCCTGAGCCCAACTCCCCTGAAACCCATATAACCCCAACCAATCAACCTATCACCCCCATCAATCTTACAAAGAGATACTCTCCTGAAGGGAGTGTGCAAAGAAGTGGGATAGATGTGCTAGCAGATATAGCAGTAGATGAGACTAGATTACATTCTCCCCTTGACTCATCTATGCTCAATTATTCAAAGCTTTTAGAAGCTGCTCTCTTTGAGCCAACCCCCCTGAGTAAAGCCCCTTCAGATCCATTGCTCTCAAAAGCAACTGAAGCACCTTCTATTGCACCCAACCCTTCTGAAGCCAACATTCCTGAACTAAACCTTCCTGAAGCCACTTTAGGAGAACCCAGAGCCAACTCCCCTATAACCCAAAGTCCCCATTCAAGTGGAGATGAGGAGGAGTATACTTATGAAAGTATGCTCAGAGGAGGAGCCATGGCTACTGTGGACAGTCTGTACCCACAGCTTGCTGAATTTCCAAGAATTCAGAAGACATTTCATGATCTAAGGATGCTTGTTGATGTAAAAGACAAGTCTATGATGGAGATATCACAAGTCATCCAAGATAAGGGTGCAAACTGGTGGCAAGTGGAGGAGAACAGATTGCTACACTTTGCTGGAGTTTCAAAGACAAGATTTCTCATTGATGAAGAAGTATTTGCAAAGCTGGTAGCTGATAAGATTAATGAGGAGAGGGAAAGAAAAGCTAAGGGCATCAACCACCCTGAAAGTAGCTCCAATGATGATGATTCCCCTGTTGATCCCTCAAACCCCTCAAAACCCAACCCTCCTGAAACCCCTCAAGCCAATCTCCCCAAGCCTTCTGAATCTGAAAGATTATCCAACCCTCCTAAAACCTATCATAGGAAAGGCTCTGTATCTTCAGAGGTGTTGACCAAGGGTGGTAACACAACCAAAGACACATCTGCCAATGAAGGTTCTTCTGAACCCAAGGCACAGCCTAAAGATGTGGAGGTTTCTATTTTAGAGGCTGGTTTGGTTAAGGCCTATTCAGTGTCAGATGAGTTGGACACTGATCAGCCCTTAATCATTCAGGATGACTCAGTGGCTGTTGATATAAGCACTGTGATCTCCCCACAACTGCCATCTTTGAACCTTGTTGAAGGTGGAGATGCTGCAGGTCTAGATGAAGGAGTTGAAAAGGAGATGATAGCTGAAAAACCAGAGGGAGTAGTAGATGAAAGAGATGTGGTGATCACTAGGATAGTAAGTGTACCACCAAATGAGGGTGATATAAGTGAGGAAGGGCAGGCTATTCTTGAAGTCAAATCTGAACTTCAGGAATCCCTTGATGAGAGGAGGCCTGTACCTTTAAGTGAGGAAATCATTAATGAAGGGAGAAAAGAATTAGTTGAAAATGAGAAGAAGACTGCTGATGTATCAGAGTCTTATGAAAAAGAATTGGAGGGAGACAAGTGTGTTTTTACTGACTCGTTTGATTTGTCTGATATTGCAGGTATAACCTTTGACCAAATTTTTGCAGATGAACTCCTAACAGATGCACCCATCCAAGTTGATAGTGGATCAGCACAAGCCTTGCTTGGGATGCAATCAGAGAAGTTGGACTCCTTGGCTCACCAAGTCCAATCAGCTCATGCAGAAACTTCTGGAGCCTTGGATGAGCATGGAAGAACTTTGGCATCTGTAGAAATGAGGCTAACTGGCTCAGAGGATGTGGTGTTACCTACCTTGGAGGCAAGGATCAGTGGAGTTGAGACTGGTCTGCAAACCACCTCCACTGAAGTTATCAAAGCTAAAAACACAATGAGATCAGTTTCAAAGGATGTGAAGAAAGAGCAATCTTTGCTAAGAATCAATCACAACAGGAATGTGAAGACTTTGAGGTCAGTGGTGAAGAAAGCTCTTGGAAGAAAGACTGCCCTGCAAAGACAAAGAGCTGAAGAGCAAAGGCTAGCTATGGTGAAAGCAGCCTCAGAAAATTTTTCCCAAGAGGTATTGGCCAACATTGCTGAAGGTGCAGTGGCCAACCTCACTAAGCTTTTTAAAGCCCAACTGGATGCATCTCTTAAGGCAACCATGGAGGAGGTTGTCCAACTGAAAATGAAGCCTGTTCTAGCTTTCCTTAGCTTGAGCAGTGATAGGATGCAAAATATACATGATGAGAATGTATATCTGTTGGAGGAAATGAAGTCCCTAACCCAAGCCCAGTCCTTATTGGCATCTACTATGAGTGAACTGAAGCCAGAATGTTTTGATGCTGCCAAAAAGGGGGAAAGGGAAAGAGCAAGGGCAAAAGGTGCCTTAGTAATTGGAAGCCCAGTCAAAGGAGGAAATGGTAAAGACAAAGCCCCTGAAGGAAAGGGAAAAGAGCCAGCAGTGCTGAATTTGGATGATTTAGATGAAGAGGAGCAATTAGCACTTGCCTTGAAAAACTCTATGGCCTCAGCTCAAGAGGAAAGAGTAAGGCTACAGCAAAGACCAGGTGGTGAAGTATCTGGTTTGGACAAAGATGCTGAAGGTGTCCAAATTAGAGGAAAGATCAAGAGGGCAAAAAGAAAGAAAAGACAAGCTGAAACATTCACTGACTTTCCCAACAGCCTTGACCTTCCACCTGAATTCAGAGTTGTTGATGATGAGCCTATCTCAAAGAAGGCCAAAACTGCTGAAAAGCCCAAGAATGCTGAGATATCCAAGACTGCTGAAGAAGACAAGTCTTCTGAAAAAAACAAGTCTACTGAGACCAAGTCCACTGAAAGTGTCAAAGCTTCTGAAGATGTAGAGGAGCTGTATGAAGAAGGCTTTGGACCTGGACCTAAGAAAAAGAAAGTAGTAGTGCTAAATGATCCATCAAAGCTGTTTCATGAAGGGTATGGCAAAGACCCTGAAACACAACAGAAATTGGCCATGATGAGGGCCCACGAAAAGATGGACTTGATGGATGAAGCACAAAGAGCAAGAGACAAGAGAAGAGCAGACTTCCAGAAGCCAAGAAGAAAGAGAGCAACCTACAACAAGATGAAGCCACAACTACTGATTCCAATGGATACCAAATATCCTCACTTGGATAAATGGGTACCAAAACAGCTGAATGACTCATGGGAGGAAGCAAAAAGGGAGTTTGTCTATGACTACTATGTCATTGACAGATGGAATGGAAGAGATGCCAACTCCACTTTTGCAGAGTTCATGATAGAATACTACAGAGAGCTCTATCAACAATTGCTTGCAGCTGCTGACATTGCAAGATTTGAACTCACTGCTCCCAAGCCAATCATTTACATGCCTCCAAAGCTTGAAGGATGGATTGACCAAGAAAGGATTCTGAGAGAATTCACTGAGATCCTCAAGCTGAACAAGATGGTTCTTGGTCCTAAGGGAACAAACCAAGAAGCCATGGCCTTGAAAAGAAGAGTGTGGGCACAATATGGGATGTTGCCACCTCCTGAGGATGATCTTTGAAATGGCTAAGTCTTCTGACCTATCTTAATTGATCAACTATGCTGGAATATGGTCAAGAGTGCTGAAGTGGTGTGCTGTGAAAATCTGTTTGCTCTGATATGCTTTGGATTGCTCTGATATAAGCATGATTTTCTGATATCTGATGATTTGCTCTGATCCAATCACTACTAAGTGTTTTAGTGTCTCTGCTCTGATACTAAAAACTTTGTATAGTGAAATGCTCTGATGTATTTAGTGTTAATGATTCATGCTCTGATATGTTTATTTCAACTATCAACATGCTTGTAATGATTTTCTAATGAATGATAGTTGAATTTACTTTGAATCAAGAAGCACTCATCTCTCTATGCCTGTCTATGAAACCTATCTCCAACATGAATGGTGAATACACTAACACATTGCTTTTCAGGATAATTGACCTAAGTCATGTCTTCTGAAGATTAATGTAATAGGTGTAGCTAAGTCACTTTTGCATAAGTTGTATAGGTTTTGGCATCATCAAAAAGGGGGAAATTGTTGGGAATAAAATGAGATATGTTTTGATTGAATACCAAAACCCCCTGAGATATGCCAAAGTCAAATTGAATATGTTCTAGAAATGTTAGAACATATAGTATAAAGGCTAGATGAGGAGCTAATATGTTAGGTAGCTCTTAGATGATTAGATGCACAATTTGAGGGGGAAAATATGCTTAGAAGCCCATCAAGATCAAGTCCCCTCAAGGCTCAAACTCTGGATTCAACACTAAGTCTTTTGAAGACCAACTATACTGATCAGGAGAGTTGTTCAGAGGAGTTGTCTCAGTACAAGTAATCAAGATCAAGTGCTCTGAAAGCTTGAGGTCAACTATGCTGAAGATATACAGACAACCACACCCTAAAGAACTACAAATCAACATGCTAAGAAACAAGGGTATGAGCCAAGTCATCTGAAGAAGAGCAAGCCAACCTTGCTGATAAGCAAGACTGCTGATAGTGATTAGAAGAGTTGTCCAAATGATGAGGTATGTTGTCCTATCAATGGAACAACCTTCAGATGCAATGTCCAAGTCTTAACAAGAGAATCTGAAAGTCAGACATTGGGAAGAGTGCTGCAGAATGAAGACAAAGCTCTTACAGCCGTTTATTTCCCAAATGAGGACATGTCACTATCAAGATTCTGTCTTCTAAGTTGAAGAACTGAAAGAAGACATTTATGGACATTTGGGGCTGCCTCTCCAACGGGCAAATCCTTCATTTGTCTATAAATACAGAAGTGTGAAGACCATTTGAAAGCATCCAACTTCAACCTCAACCAAGCACATCTAACCTCAAGTTCTTACAAGCTAGAGTGCTTTCAAAGCTTTCAAAGACTATCTTAGTCTTCATACACTTCTTCTAAGTTGTACTACACTGTATATCCATACACAAGCTTAGAGAGATATCCTATCCTTATACACTGATCTTCATTGTAAATGATATCTCATTAGTTGGAACCTTACTTCAATCCTCATATCTTTCAAGAGTGAAAGTGAGAAGATTTTAGTAGTAGAAGTGGTAGGAGCTGACTGTTGAGAGAAGAATAGTTCAGTTCTGAGTTGAGAAGAGGGTACTAGGACTCTAGACATCCTAGGGATCAATTCACCAAGAGTGGTGTTCTTGATCAAGTGCACCTTGGCACTATAAAACAAGTTAATTCCAAGAGTGAAGGAATTATCCTGTTCAATCAGGGAAAGTGGATGTAGGAGCTTGAGTCTCTGAACCACTATAAACTCTTGTGTTGATTTACATTCCAAGTACTTACATACATTCAACACTGCACACAAAACTGATCTTTCAAAGGATAAACACTCAAAGACTGTGCAAAACTGATTTGGACAAGTTCCCTGAAACTGGACTGTATTGAATTAACTAAGTGATTTCACAATCTAAAGGAGTCTAAACCAAAAAGGGCCAACCACTATTCCGCACATATAACTCCCCTAGATAGTTATTCAACTAAGTACTCAATAGTACTTAGTAGTCTGATTATCTTAGTAGAGTTAATCATCTTCAGCAGAGTTGTCCAAGACAACCTTGCTGAGCTCTGGTTTGATCAAATTAGAAAAGAATTTGCATACAAGTGTATTCCCCCCCCCCCCATACACTTGTTATATACTCCTTTCAGGACCAACAGTGTGGAAGTGGAAAGGGCAGGATGATTTCAGATAATTATTAAGAGCCAGATATGTCGCATTTTAAAATATGAAGAAGGAGTGATAAAAGGAACAAGTTATTTCTCTTGTGATTTAGTTAATTATTTTTTCCTACTTTCTTAAAAATTATCCTTTTTACGAGAGTAGGGGGGAGTGGTTGATGTAGATAAATATGTCGCTCTTGAAAAAGTCGACACGTGGAAACAGGATAAATTATGATAGTCTTAATTAGGTCAATAGGCTTGAAGGATTGGATTAATACACCCCTGGGCCTCAAAAGGGAAAGAAGATTGGTTGGGCATTTGGCCCACATTCGAAGGATAATATCCTTTGGGCCTAAGGATAGGGCCCAAAGGGGAACGCATAGTATGACTCATCCTTTCCTAACTCAGTCAAAAGAAGGAGTCAATATAGGAAGGGGCCGAATATCTAGGAACTTGGACCAAGCTTTCAGAGGAGTGGGCCGAGTTTATAGGAAGAGATGAGCAAATATAGGGAGAACGAGTCTTTCCCTCTCCCGAGAGAGGGGCCGGGTATATAAGCAGGTTATTTCTATATTCTTATTTACATTTTGACATAATACATACATTCTTACGAAATACACACTGAATTGAGAAAAAACACCACTGTATTCGCCGGAATTTCCCTAGAGATACAGGGGAATTCCTCTTTGATTCTCCTAAGATCGATTCTGACTTGAGCGTCGGAGCTTCCGCGCCGGAGCCCCCCTCCGGCGTACTTTTGCAGGTCATTTTCGGATTCCCAAAGAGATTTACTTGAAGATTACCAAAGATAACCGAGTGATTTGATTCGTGATTAGCAGTTCTCGGAGAGGAACGACTGATATCTAAAGGCGTTCTTTTTCGACGCATCAATAGGGAACGATTGATGCAATCCTAATTCATGGAAATAATTATCTACACTTAAATTTCTAAGGGGTCAAATCCATATAAAGCGCAAAATTATAGCTTTAAACGGAATTCCGGCGTCGCAAATAAATTGTGGAATTGATCCCTCGAATTAATTGGTCTTTGAATCGGATATCCAGACATCAACTTTTTTTTATGAAAATAAATAAGAAAATAATTATGTAAAATTATGCAATCTAGTCAAAGAGTGTCAACTAAATTAGTGATTGAAAAGTGCAGTTCATAAACTAGCGTATACAACAAAGATCGATGATTTTAATTTATTGAAAGAGAAAATCATTATAGTGTTATTATGTATTATGTAATTGATATAAAACTACAGGCATGAAAAATATACACTACACAATAAAAATTGAAAATAAAAACTATAATAAAATACATTTACCATATTTTTTCAAACATACTTCATTTTTTTTAGATTAGTTAAAATTATTAATTAATCTTCAAATTTAACATTGATTGAATCAAAATCCATTAATTAATTATTTTTCATGAATATTTCTAAAATTTCATACTTTTTTTTAAAATCTTTTCTCTAATTAATTTTTTAGAAATTGCAATGGGTAAAATATTTTGTGTTACTCAAATTTTATAAGCGATTATTTCCATAATCTTTTTGAAATTAGTAAAAAATATTAATTATTTTCATAATTTTTAAAGATATTAAAAAAAAAATTTACCTGTGAATTAGATATAATCCAGTTAATGTCCTTTAAGTTGTCACTTTTTATGTTCATTTTTATCCAATTTACATCTATATGGCCGAAAAAATTTAAACTCACCCAAAATGTGGACATGCACATATGTGGAATGAATTGATATTCCGATCAAATAGTTCAATTTATGTCCTTTAAGTTTGAAAATAAAAAAATAATAATTAAAAAAAACTAAAAATTCCATTAAAAAATCTAAAAAGCTTATTAAAATATGAGAACTCATTAATAAAATAATTTAAGAAAAAGTTAATTATCAAATGATAAAATAAAAAAAATGTGTTTAAACAATAATCAATTAGAACTCTTATGAATTAATTTGTACAACTAATTACTTAATTTAATAAGATGTTAATGATGATTGTTGAAATAATGTTGTACTAAATCAACTAATAAATTAATTGAAGAAATTAGGTAGTTAGGGTCTCCCTTAAATTTCGCTAAATAATTAATTTTCGAGTATTTCAAACAATTTAAGAGTTTTATATCAATAAATTAATATTGAATGTGCACAATTATACCTGATGCGGCCTAAAAATGTCATCCAATAAGAAGTCGACACGTGTATTGAGGATAAAGATAAAGATAAAGGAGGAGACATGGGATTAAAGAATATTCTCTGGATACAGAGTCTCTTCTGGAAGTCCTTCCGGAGGGAGCTCTGCCCGGAGAGAAATGTCAGAAAGACTCAATCTTGGTATGACTTGGAAAGCCGAGATTATAGGAGAACCCCCACGAAGCGGCCCAGGAGTGATTGAAGGAAGACTCCTTCCTCCTTCATCTTAGGGGATGAAGTCCACTAAAGGGGAAGGATCCCGGTTCTTTAGGAAAGAAGGAGAAGGCGTGACCTTGTCAACACAGCTGGGCTGGGTCCAAAGGGTAGCTCCGAAATGGAAGGAATCCATAACTTCCCTTTGAGAGGAATTTCCTATAAATAGGTAATTCGAAGGATGTTTTCAGGTTAGATTTTCTTACTCTTACTAAATTTAATATACTTGGTGCAAAACATATTTCTGATATTCTTTGAGAGCCTGCTTTGATAAATCAAGGATCTCGAGATCCTTGTGATATATTGAGAAGCCCTATACTGACTTAGGCATCGGAGTGTCCGCGCCGGACCCCCCTCCGACGTGTTCTTTGCAGGTTCTGGAGGATTCTACAAAAGGCAGCATATTTGGATTGCTTATACGTGTTTGGGAAGTCAAATATCCAACTCGGAGGATATTCAATCCCCTTGTGCAAATTTTGGCACATCAACTGGCGCCGTCTGTGGGAACGAGTTGAAAGATTGTCTCACGAATTTCTACCTATTCGAGTAATGGGTGGCGGAAACAACACGGCCACGTCTACTTCGGGAAAGAAACCCCTTACAGGGGAAAATCCTCCTTTGCCGAATGATCCCACACCAAAGGGAGGCCGGGGGAAAGATCCAGTTCATACCCTTTCCGGATTAAATCCGCCGGTGACGCCTAACACAGGCCTGGGTGAGGAAAACCATCCCCTCCCGATCGAAGAGGGGATAACAGTGAACATTGAAGCCCCAGAGTTCCGGATTGCGGATCCCCAACGGGAGGATATTCCAAATTCGGAACTATGCCTGGTTTCTCCTGATCAATTGAACGCCCTCATTAAGCAGGCTGTAGAGAGAGCTTTCGCGGCTCAAGGAGATCGAGCCCCCAGAGCTACACTAGGGAATCTGGAGATACCTACCCCGAGACCCCAGGAAGAGGCACCAGGAGCCTCCCAAGTGCTATCTAAGGAAGTATGGATGCGGGTAGAAGGAGATGATAAGGTGCCCTCCCGAGCGGAAAGAAGCATTCCCCTTCGGAATACAAGAAGGAATGCGGATTTGGCACCTCGAGAGACAGAACTCCCTGAAACATAAGAAAGCACCGATGATACCTACGGAGGGCCAGTCAGCGACCAACTACAGGCCCTACAGAAGGAGATGAGGGATATAAGGAGACAAATGAACAACTGAACCAGTAGACCCGCTTATGTCTCTGGATGTCAGTTATCTCCTAACATATTACAGGATGAACTGCCATTCAACTTCAAGCCCCTCAATTTTGAATACGATGGTACGGCAGACCCGTACGAACACCTAGTAAGGTTTGAGAATGCTGCGTTATTACACCGCTACAGAGAGGGAATCAAATGCAGGGTGTTCCTAACCACCTTGGCAAAAGCAGCACAGCAGTGGTTCACTCAATTGGAACCCAATACAATTCGATCCTGGGAGGAATTCAGTGAGTTATTCCTTCATCAGTTCACAAGTGCCCGGAGACAGCCGCGGGCCACTTTGACCCTTTTCAATCTGAGGCAGGGGGAAAACGAGAGTTTGAGAGCTTTTCTCCGGAGGTTTAATCAAGCAGCTCTGTAGGTCCCTACAGCCTCTCCGGAGGTGAAGATCAATGCTCTTACTAACGGATTGCGTGATGGAGACTTCTTCTCCTCCTTAGCTAAGAAGCCGGTTAAGAACTTTGATGAGTTGCTACACAGAGCAGAGAAGTACCTCACCCTGGAGGAGGTTCGAAAAGCCAAGAGACCGGAGATTAGGCCACAAGATCGAGAGAGAAGGAGAGAGGGCTCCTCCAGACGACCCAGTCCAGAGGTCCCTCGGACCTCCGGGTCAACAAGAGACAGCAATCCCTCTGGAGGTTCCCGGTCCAGCCCTCGCGGAAGGTTTGAGAAGTACACGCCCTTGAGAATTGAACCTGCCGAAGTACTGGAGGTGGCAGGAGATCATCCTGACTTGAAATTCCCTTACTCCAGAAGTCGAGGACCTCAGAAGCCCAAGTCCGATAGATTTTGCAGATTTCACAATGAGTATGGACATGACACGAATCAATGTTATCACCTGAAAGATGAGATTGAAAGGATGATCCAAGCAGGGCATCTGAAAGAATTTATATTTAGAGACAGGGAGGGCCCTCGGGGGCAGAAGCGGAAGGAACATGAAAGGAAATCGGAATAGAAGGAAACCAAGGAGGCGGCCGAAGATATGCCCCCTCCACCGCCAAAGAGAGGAGTAATCCATATGATTGTGGGAGGACCAGCAGATGGAGATTCCTTCCGAAAGAGAAAGCAAAGTGTTCGAGCCCTAAAAGCAGAGCAGGGAGGTCAATTGAAAGAAGTAGGACGTATGACAGAGACGCCCAATATCAGATTTGGGCCGGAGGATGTGAAAGGAGTTAAGGAAGATCACAACGACGCCTTGGTGATCACTACCGACATAGTTGGGTTCGACGTGGCCCGAATCTTTGTAGATACGGGGAGCTCAGCTGATATTATGTTTTTTGAGTGCTTCAAGAGGATGGAGCTGAGTGTGAAGCTGCGATATGTAGATACCTCCCTGTATGGTTTCTCTGGAGGTGCCATCCAACCCTTGGGATCGGTAATGTTACAGGTAGGACTGGGGGACGCTCCAGCTCGAAAGGTAATGGGACGACCTAGCCTGAACCTCTTTCAGGCAATCATCTCCACATTTCATATGAAAATGAAATTCCCTACAGCTACGGGAGTGGGAGAAGTAAGAGGAGATCAATACCAAGCACGGAAGTGCTACGCAGAGTCTGTAAAGATGGCGGACAGAGCCTTAACCAAGGGCCTGAAGAGGACGAGAGGAGACGACCCTGAGGCAAAGAAAAAGAAAGTGGAAGGAGTGACACCTGAGCAAGTAAGTGTTAAAACAGATGAGGAGCTGATGAATGTGGAGCTCTTCCCAGGGAAACTCGGCTTTGCTACTAAGATAGGTACCCAACTGGGACCCGAACTCACAGAGAAGGTAATCTCTACATTACGTCGAAATTCCGATATATTTGCATTCTCTCCAGTTGACATGACAGGTATCCCTCCGGAGATAGCAATACATTGTCTTAATTTTGATCCAAAGGCAAGACCAGTGAAACAAAAGTTACGAAACTTTGGAGTTGAGAAGAATAGTATAGTGAAAGAAGAAGTAGAGAAGTTATTGAAAGCAAGAAACGTGGTGAAAGTACAATTCCCGGAATGGCTCTCCAATGCAGTGTTAGTACCTAAGGGGGGAGGGAAATGGAGAATGTGTATCGACTTCAGGGACCTCAACAAGGCGTGCCTCAAAGATCACTATCCGCTGCCAAGGATAGACCAGTTAGTGGATGCGACTTCTGGATTCGAGCTACTAAGCATGATGGATGCATACCAAGGATACCACCAGATCCAGCTGAACCCCTCAGATGTCCCCAAAGTATGCTTCATAGCAGCGTGCGGAACGTTTGGTTATGTTCGAATGCCATTCGGATTGATCAATGCCGGAGCAACATATCAAAGGATGGTCGATGCTGTCTTCCGAGGACAACTAGGAAGAAACATGGAAATATATGTGGACGATATGCTCTGGCCAAGAGTGTGAAAGCAGATCAGCATGTGGAGGACCTGGAGGAGATTTTCCAGATAATTCGAGAAAACGGTATCAAATTGAACCCGCCCAAGTGCTCTTTTGGAGTGAAATCGGGGAAGTTCCTTGGATACATGGTTACTCAAAGAGGGATAGAAGTGAATCCAGCTAAGGTGAAGGCTGTACTGGACATGCAGCCGCCGAGGAACGTGAAAGAGCTCCAGACGCTCAACGGGAGGATTACAACATTGAGCAGATTCATAGCCAGATCTGCCGAAAAAAGTCACCCCTTCTTCAAAATTCTCAAGAAAGGGGCCAAGTTCGAGTGGAATGAAACATGCCAGAAGGCCTTTGAAGATCTGAAGCATCATTTGTCCCAGCTGCCGAAGCTGACAAAACCTTCTCCTGGAGATACTCTTATTCTGTATCTCTCTGTAGGGGAATTCTCACTGAGCACAGCCTTGGTCAAAGAAGAGGGACCTCTTCAACATCCTATTTATTACGTCAGTAAGGTCATTCAAGGAGCTGAAGCTCGATACTCAGAAATCGAGAAGGCTGCTCTGGCCGTGGTATTTACGGCGAGGAGATTGCGCCCATATTTCCTCTCTTATAAAATACTGGTCCGCACTAATTACTTGTTGAAACAGGTTATTGGCCGAGCGGACCTCTCGGGAAGGATGGTGAGATGGGCAATAGAGCTCCAAGAGTATGATGTGGACTTCGATCCACGGAGGGCCATAAAAGCCCAAGCTTTGTCTGATTTCATCCAAGAATCTACCAAACCAGAAGAAGCAGAAGGATGGAAGGTATACGTAGACGGCTCAGTGACTCTGAGTGGATGTGGAGCAGGGATAGTGCTAGTGAGCCCTCAAGGAGAGGACCTACAATTCGCAGTGAGGTTCCAATTCATGACCTCAAATAATGGAGCAGAGTACGAAGCTTTGATCAGAGGAATGGAGATGGCAGTGGAATTGGGAGCTCTAAAGGTAACTCTATACTCTGACTCCCAATTAGTTGTTCAACAGGTGAATGGAGAATATACAGCCAAAGATAACAGAATGGCTGCTTATTTGGAATGAGCCAAAGAAGTGATGGGCAAATTCCAGGATTGTAAGGTGGTCCAGGTACCTCGAGAGAAAAACATGCAAGCAGACAGCCTCTCCAAACTTGCCAGCTCCACAGAGTTTGATGGACAAGGAACAGTGACCTTGGTGGTAGCAGAAAGAGAGACTCTCGGGAACCCCATCGGTTCCATTGAGGAAGGAGATTATTGGAGGAAAGATATATGGGTAGAACTCACCAAGGAAGCAGATGCCCCTACTTCCCGAGAGGCTCGAGCTCTTCGGATCAAATATTGTATTATCGGAGGGCACTTATACAAGAAGTCGTTCACTCAACCATATTTGAGGTGTATATCAACCCGAGAAGCAAGGTACACACTCAAAGAAATCCATGAAGGAGACGCAGCTAGTCATGAGGGATATAAAACAGTGGTGAAGAAAGCCTTAAGGGCCGGATTGTATTGGCCCTCCATGACGAAGGATGCCAAAGAGTTCGTAAAGAAATGTGTCAAGTGTCAGAAAAATGGTCCATTGATAAGGACCCCTGCGGAAGAGATGGGAGCTATGCACTCTCCATGTCCCTTTGCTAAGTGGAGAATCGATTTGGTAGGGCCCTTCCCTCCAGCCTCTGGAGGAAGAAAATTTCTGATAGTAGCGGTAGATTATTTTAGCAAATGGGTTGAAGCTGCCCCCCTGGCTACAATAGATGAAGAGAATGTGATCAAATTCTTGAGAAGACAGATTTGCTGCAGATTCGGAGTACCCAGAATATTGGTCTCTGATAATGGAACACAGTTCAATGGAGAAAATGTACGAGGATGGTGTGCAAGACTAAACATAATACAAAGATTCACCTCCGTAGCTCATCCTCAAGCTAACGGACAAGTGGAAGTTACTAATCGAACGATAGTAGATGGTATTCGAACGAGGCTGGCGAAAATAGGAGGAGGATGGGTGAATGAGTTAGACAATGTGCTATGGTCATATAGAACGAGTCCAAAGACAGCGACTGGAGAGTCTCCCTTTCAGCTAGTCTATGGAGCTGCGGCGGTGATACCTCCAGAGGCAGTGCTGCAGTCCCATCGAATTGCCCAGTTTGAAGAACATCAGAATGAGAGGCTGATGAGAGAGGCCTTGGATTTAATGGAAGAAGAAAAGGAGATGGTTAGAGTACGTGCGGAAAGATACAAGAGCAGAATTAAAGCTGCATATGACCGAAGGGTGATCCCGAGGTCCTTTAGAGTGGGGGACCTAGTGCTAAGAAGAGCTGATGCCCTAAAGAATACGGGAAAATTAGAGCCCAACTGGGAGGGGCCTTATAAAATCACGCAGGTGCTAAGGGGAGGAGCCTATAGATTGCAGAGCATGGAAGGAGTTGACATAGCTAGACCCTGGAACATTTGCCATTTGAAGAGATTCTTTGTTTGAAGAAAGTGTAAGGTCTTGAGACCATTTGTGATTTTTGCATCAATTCATATTTTGCTTAATGTATTTAGTGGCTTCAACAGAGCTCTTTTTCCCTCTTTACGGGTTTCCCCGTTGGGGTTTTTCCGTAAAGAGGTTTTTAATGAGACCGGCGTAGGTTATCTATGGCCTATGTTGAAAACCGACAATAAATCAATGAAGCTTTATCCCTTTTTGAAAAAGATTTATACAGAATTATCGTGTCTTGATTATCTTTCTCCTATTTGAATATTTGTATGAATATAAAATTGTGAGTGTGAGAAACACTCAGAGGCCTAGAGGCCGAGATGCTCCAGAGAGCCCTCACCATATTCGAGACCCAAGAGGGTTAATAAATGAAATGAGAAGATTTTATGAATTAAAATCTTTTAAGAATAAGAGTGAGAGACACTCAGAGGCCTAGAGGCCAAGGTGCTCCAGAGAGCCCTCACCATATTCGAGACCCAAGAGGGTTAATCAATGAAATGAGAAGATTTTATGAATTAAAATCTTTTAAGAATAAGAGTGAGAGACACTCAGAGGCCTAGAGGCCAAGGTGCTCCAGAGAGCCCTCACCATATTTGAGACCCAAGAAGGTTAATCAATGAAATGAGAAGTGTTGGTCCCTGAACGAGTAGTGAATGGGTTTAAAGTCTAGAGGGGAGGGGTGAATAGACTTTAAAACTTTTTCAAACAGAGTTGGGAACCTCTTCTGATTGCTATGTCAACTGGACTGCAAGTCTGCTGGTCCAGATGACTATAGTGATCTGACTGAGGAGGTTATATGCGGAATTATGGTGGCCCTGGTTTAGACTCGTTCTTGTAACTTGTTTTACTTAATGAAAATACTCAGCTGATGCTGGTTTGAAAGTTATGGCCTTGTTTTGAAGAGTGTTGAAATCACAGTATGCACTATATAATAATGAATGTAAAGGCAGAAATGTAAAGTGCAGAAAGTAAATAACACCGGATTTATAGTGGTTCGGATATACGTTCCTACGTCCACTCTCACGTCCTAACGTGATGTTTAATCCCTTTAATTTCCACAAATTACAAGGGTCTTGACCTTTATAGTCCCAAGGTTAGGACTTTGAGATCTGAGCCGTCCTAACAGCTACGGTCTCCACAAGTGATTGTAAGCACTTGCACTTTAAGGGGTTTCAAAAACTTTAACCTTTCGGTGAGGGTTGGGGTTTTTGAGGTGTATCCAACTAATGGTTCAAGCTTATAATTTGCTTAACCACTATGCCTAAAACAATTGATATACAATATGAACAGGTTTCAGGTTCTTAAGGGTTGGATAGAAATCACTTAAGAGCTATAGATAATCTAATGGTTTCTGGCTCTTTTGAGAATTCTTAGAATTGTATGGCTTTAGCTTTGATTGCTTGCTTGGCTTGTTGAATTCTCTCTTGTGACTTTTTTTTTTTTTGTGATTTCTCATCCTCTTGTATTTATAATGGAGATTGGTTGCAACTAGCCGTTGGAGTTGACTAGCCGTTTGAGCAATCTTTCCATAATAGCTTGATTCCTTGATTCCAGCCGCTTGATTGCTTCAATCCTGGGATCATGTCAATCTTCTAAATAAGGTAGGTCTTCGTTTGAATTGCAAGATGACTTAGGAATCAGCCGAGTCCTGGAAGAGCACATAGTCTTCTGATCTGTACTTCTAGTCTTCTGACTACTCTTCTGGCCTTAGGTCTTCTGTCTTCTGATATCAGACGAGTAACACTCTTCTGATCTGGAAATTCTTTGTACTGCTTTTAGGCCATCTTCAATCTGGGACTCCATCAGATAGGTAGGTATACAAGCACCTTAACTTATCTGGTCTTCAAGGATCTTCTAGTCTTCATGTCTTCTACTCTTCTCATCTTGAGGATAGGCATGTAAGCCAGGACTGTGCTGATCAGCTGATATCAATACAGTTGATCACACAAGACTAGTCTAAGATGTTCTATACAAGTCAGCTGATCCTATTACATTTATAAACTCTAAGTGTTTTGGCCATCAAAACTATTCTAATATTAAGTGGGGCTTAGGATGAATTTATATCCCAACAATTTCCCCCTTTTTGATGAAGCCAAAACTATACTTGATAAATGCTCTTAATGAAATAAGATAAGAGTTTATAACATGCTAAGACTGAAGCATCTGATGAAGACAATGAGAGTTTGTCTTGTAAGCAAAAAGAACTAGAACTTGAATATAGATAGAACTTTTACAGATTACAAGTAATAGTTTCTTTAAACTTCTAAGCTGGTCTTCATCAGGTCTTCTGATCTTCAAATGCGGTAGGCAAGGTACAGACGAGCTCGAACTTCTTCCATGTGCTGTACATCTGTAACATTCTCCTCTTCATAGATCTTGTACAGAATCTTCTTGATTTCTATCATGTTGGCTCTTCCTGAATCCAGAAGGGGTGTATCCCATTTGGGTTCTTCAGGAGTTAGGATTCTGCAGTTGTCAAATCCTTTGGCTGTCATGACAATTTCTTCCCAGAACTCTGGATCTTCAATGTTCATGAACTGGGAGAATTGAAGAAATTCTTCTTCATAAGAAGGGAGAGGGCCAAATTTCCTTACTATGTGGTGTTGAATTTGCCACTTCTTTTTCAGGGGATACCATCTTGGTAGCTCATCTTGAAGGGCTAAGTAATCCACATAATTGCTGTCAAACACTAGGACACTGTCTTCTTGTGCTTTGTCCTTCATTGCTTTCCTGAGTTTGGCAATCCTTCTTTCAAATTTGGCTTTGACTGCCTTCGCTTCATTCAGCTTCTTTTGCTTAAGCTCTTGAGCTTCAAGCAATTTCTTTTTCTTCAACTCTAGAGCCTCTTTCTCTTCTGCAGTAGGCTCTGCTGGAGCTGATTTCTTGCTGGTCTGAGCTGACTGAGCTTGCTCATCTGCCTTTCTTTTCCTTGTCATTCTCTTTTCAGAAACTTGTTCTATAGGAGCAGTGATCTGTAGACTCTTGGCAGGAGCTTGAGTGGGTGCTTGAGTATCTTCTAGAGCAATTTCTTTGTCTTTGCCTTGCCTGTTCTTGATTTTGCTCTTTAAACCACCCAAGGTTTCAGTCAAGTCATCTTGTGCTACTACCAGTTCAGCTTGCTGGGCAGTAGACTTCTCTAGAGCCTTTATCAACATATCTTCCCCCTTTTTGGCTTCAGCAAGTGCAGCCGCAAAAGGCTTCATGGAATTCATGATTTCCACTTTCAGAGTTTGTTTCAGTGCCATGGCATTGACCTTGGAAACTTGGGTCAAATGGGTTATGCTGTGCTCTAGAACTTCAGCATGTGAATTGGAAGAGGAGGCAGCTTCAAATCTAGTTGTAAGAGCTTCCAACTTGGCTGCTGTTTCCTTCAGCTGAGTCTGCAATTTCTCATTCTCCTCTGCAGCTGCCTTAAGAAGGGCTTGACCTTCTTTGGCTCTTGCTTCAGCATCCTCAATTCTTGTCTTGTAAGTGATCTCCATGCGGTGCATCTCTTCAGTGTAAAGATCAGCAAACCTTTTGGAGGTGTCGGCTGATGACTTCTGATAGGTACTCAGGTATTCTCCTATCTGCTGATGAAGTGCTTCACCAAACTTTTCTTCAACATCAAGAATCTGGTCATGAAGACGAGTCTTCTGTTCCCTTGCAGCTTTCTCAACATATCTTCCTAGCTGCATGCCTAAACCTTTCTCAAAGTGCAAGTCTATTGCAGCTTTGACCTGGGAGCAGATGTCTGCTGTAAGGTCAACAGATGGGGTAGAGGTAGAGGGTGTACCCTGAGGCTTTGGATGAACAATAATTGCTTTGCCTCTTTCTTCGGCTGATAGGTACTCCTCATTGAGGTAGCAGGTAGTGGCCTTAGTCAGATGGGTCATGATTCGTCTGCCTGCATCCTCTTGATTGTCAATGAAGTGAGTCAGATCGTCTGAAGGTTTGAAGTGAGCTGGTACTCTGACTACTTCTCTTTCAATCTCTTCTTTGTCAGCTGGTGCAGTTGAGTCTTCAGCAGGGGCAGCTGAGTCTTCCACCAAGGCTGGTGCAGCTGATTCCTTCATCTTTGCTTGTTCAGCTGTCTGCTGATCCGATGAACCTACTGGGATAGGGACATCAGCAGTGGAGACTCCTAGGATCCGGTTGCAGACTGCAGTTAGTGCCTCATCTGATAGCAGCTGAGCAAAGGATTGAACTTGAGCAACTTCCTTTTGCTCCATCTCCCAGTCGAGGAAGTGTTCCTTTCCTCCCATTCCTTCCATGACATCAAGAAAGTCTTCTACATCATCTCGTCTGAGCTTAATCCAAGTGCATACCCTAAGCACTTATTCAAACTGGATTGAAGTCTCATCAACTCCAGGGATGGTGGTCTTGAGCAGGTTGGCTATCTTCATCCTCATTATCTTTTCTGTTTGGCACATGGGGTAGTGCACCATTCTGAACTGAGGTTGAGAAGGACCAGGTTGAACCAGGTCTTCTGGTGCCAAGTCTTCTGGAGCAGAAGGGACAATGATGGTAGGGGTTTGGGTAGTTGGGGCATTTTCCTCTGCTGTGTGAGTATCAGCAGGGATTTGGGAAGTGATTTCTTCTTGTTGGGTAGGAGGTTGGGATTGATCTTCAGTAATTTGTTCATCAGCAGGGTTATGGGTCTGCTGGTCTGGTTCAGTTTCTTCTTGAAGATCAGTAAGTGTTTGAGCTTGATGATCTTGGACATTTGCTGTTTGAATATCAGCAAGGATTGTGGATATAATCTGAGTTTGATCATCAGCAGGTTGTGTGGAGGTGGTCTGAGGTTGGTTGTCTGCTGTTTGAACATCAGCAGGGTTAGGCTGGGCTTGTTCCTCTGCTGTGTGAGTATCAGCAGGGATTTGGGCATCAGTGTGTGAGGGTTCAGATGGGTTGGTATCATCAGAAGGGTTGAAGGATGAAATAGGGGCTATGCTCATTGGAGTAGGGAGCCTGGATTTCTTGGCTTTCTTTGTGAAAGAAGAAGTGTTCTTCTTTCTCTTCTGACCCTTTGATAGTTTAGAAGGTGTGAAAGTGAGAGAGGGGTTAGAAGTACCTGCCTTTTTCAAAGGAGAGGCAGTGGGAGTGACATCTGAATCAGATGGGGAGATGAGCCCTGATCTGATCAGATATCTTCTTTGTGCTAAGGTCTGATTGTCATCATCATCCTCTTCAGCAACCTTCTTTTGAGCCTCTTCTTTCGATGGCTCCTCTTCTTCTTCAGCAGCAGAGTTATGAGTGGACTCTTCTGCCTTTTCAATAACATCTTTGGAAGATGCTTCAGCTAACAGCTTCTTCCTCTCTTCTTTCAACCTTGCTGCCTCAGCAAGAGCGTCCTTCCTTAAATAATATTTGGAGATGTGGAAGGTCTTATGAGGTCCCATCTTGTACTTTCTTGGGAGTACTTCTGGAAGGATGATACTCAGCTTGTTGACAAAGCTGACAGTTGAGGTTACCTTCCATTCTCTTGATTGAAGGTCCAAAGTCACCTTCTTGGCTTCAAGAGCAATTCTGTCCAAGAAAAGCCCTTGCCAGTCTCCATCAATCTGATCCCAGATTGCAGCCATAACTCTAACCTTCAAGGTGGTAACAGCATCATGGCTGAAAGTGTTACCTTGCAGCATCTTGCCTGCTATATCCATCAGGGTTTGAAACTTAGGTTCTAATTGGGATTTCTTGAGTCCAGAGGCATCAGCAGCCTTGATTCTCCCATCAGTGAACATCTCCATGTATTCTTTCTCCTTATTCATGATGTAGGTGGAGATATTGATCTTCCCCCTTGACAAACCAAATAGTTCCTGAAGGATTTCCCTTGTTACCTTGACCTTGTGTCCACCCATGACACTTTCAACATGCGATCCCTTCATCACAGCGTTCGCATAGAAAGCCAGCACATCTTGTTCATAAACGTTGGTGGGTGCTGCTTCCAGAAAATCTCGAAGGTTGAGGTTGATGCAACGGAGAAGGATTTCCTTGTTTGCAGCTGTGTGTTTGCCTTTGAAAAACGGAGCATTCTCTGTGAACATCTTCCCTTCCTTGGACCACTTTGCAGCATCCAAGGTGCCAGTGCTCTTGGTCTTCTCGTCGTAAATTTCAATGATTGCCATAGTAGAGTTTAAGTGTTTAGGTTTTGAGAGCTTGAAAGAAATTTGCAGAACGAGAGAGTATTGAGAGCAATAGGGTATTGTGAGCGAAAGGGTTTGGAAGAGTTTTAAGGGTGTGTATATATACTCCAACAAATCTTGATCTAACGGTCAGATTTGGGTTAATTGTGGAGTAGAGCCCAAGATTTTCCTTCTTTGATTTTGGGCCTTCCTTTAAATTTGCCGGCTGAATTTGCCATGTGGCAACAGTTGATTTGCTGGCAATTTGGTAATTGAGTATTAATGACATCATTACCAAAAATAGCCGTTGTGACTAATTTTGTGGCAAGAATTGATCATCAAGGCCGTTTTTTATAAGTGAATTGCATTCCTTATATAGGCCAATTTGTTTAATTACATTCAGGAATAAATCTAGAATGAATTACATGATCAAAGATAGTCATTAAACTCAAAATCAAGTGATCTGATCAGCAGAGTGAAGTCTTCTGATTTCCTGAAAAGGTCTGCTGATTTCTCTTGGAAGTCTTCTGGTCAGCTGAGTTGGTCTTCTGATCAGCTGAGTGGAGGATTGAGATTTGCTGAGTAAATCTTATGTGCTTTGAAGGTCCAACTTGGCTTGATGGATCCTTCATTGTTGCTGTGATGATCCAACCTGGATGATGGATCTTCCAGCTTTATTGTGAGTGGTGATCCAACCTGGTTTGATGGATCTTCCAGCTCTATCTCTGAATCAAGTAGGACCATCAAATCAATATGTATATCAGCCTGGATGGTATCCCACTGGTTCAGGTTGCCCTTACCATCTGATGTTCCTCATCATCAGATGGGTTGTAGCATCAAATGTGTCCTAATTGAATCTCTTCGCTACTCTTGAAAGAGAAGGAAGATTGGAAGAGACTTCAATGGAGTCGAAGAGAGGGCCATGGACTCAGCCTTCATGTTCTGTTTAGACACAATAGCTTTTGATAACAAGCTCTCCATGTAGAACTTCCCCCTGGAGAAGAAGCTCTGCTTGTTTGCTACTCTGTCCTCTGCATCTCTCTTTCCTCTAGTTTTCAATAAGGACTTCTCTCTTTCCTCTAGTTTTCATAGACATACTTATGTTGGTTAAACCAAGTATGCTGATCTGCATCATCTTCATCTTCTGGACAAATCTTCATCTCCTTCACCCAAGACTTTGGTTGAAGAATGATCTCCATTCCATCTTTTCTTTCAATCTTCTCCATACCTGAAACAAAAATTGTAGTTGGTGATTTGTGTTCTTAGGTGTTCTCATAACTTCCTCCTTTTATAGGGGTAGAAATGAGGTAGTGGAGTGAAAGATGACAAAACTATAGAGTTGATAGGTCTGTATTTCTGAAAAGTTACTTCTTAAGATCAACAATGAGATTCTTGATCTAAGGGTTCACATTTAAAGATATTCAGACTTTATCTTATGGAATGCAGAATTTATAAATTTTGAGCAAGAGTTATTTGAAATCCGTACTGTGCATGCATATTGTTGAGTCGGTGGTGTATTAATCCAACCAAGTATAACTCAATAGTACAATGTATTTATGTATATAAATAAAGTATTTTATGAAGAATAGTTTATTATTATACATAGTATACATTGCTGGGAATAAAGAGATCAAATAACTTTGTTCAAGTCTGCTATATATATATATGATATGATATGCAATGCAGATTTTAGAGTATTTCATCAAGGATTCTTAAGGTATCATTGATTCCCCCTTGATTAGATGACTCTAAGTTTTCCCTCAGCTTTATTTGTCTTCATTGGTCCCTGAACGAGTAGTGAATGGGTTTAAAGTCTAGAGTGGAGGGGTGAATAGACTTTAAAACTTTTTCAAACAGAGTTGGGAACCTCTTCTGATTGCTATGTCAACTGGACTGCAAGTCTGCTGGTCCAGATGACTATAGTGATCTGACTGAGGAGGTTATATGCGGAATTATGGTGGCCCTGGTTTAGACTCGTTCTTGTAACTTGTTTTACTTAATGAAAATACTCAGCTGATGCTGGTTTGAAAGTTATGGCCTTGTTTTGAAGAGTGTTGAAATCACAGTATGCACTATATAATAATGAATGTAAAGGCAGAAATGTAAAGTGCAGAAAGTAAATAACACCGGATTTATAGTGGTTCGGATATACGTTCCTACGTCCACTCTCACGTCCTAACGTGATGTTTAATCCCTTTAATTTCCACAAATTACAAGGGTCTTGACCTTTATAGTCCCAAGGTTAGGACTTTGAGATCTGAGCCGTCCTAACAGCTACGGTCTCCACAAGTGATTGTAAGAACTTGCACTTTAAGGGGTTTCAAAAACTTTAACCTTTCGGTGAGGGTTGGGGTTTTTGAGGTGTATCCAACTAATGGTTCAAGCTTATAATTTGCTTAACCACTATGCCTAAAACAATTGATATACAATATGAACAGGTTTCAGGTTCTTAAGGGTTGGATAGAAATCACTTAAGAGCTATAGATAATCTAATGGTTTCTGGCTCTTTTGAGAATTCTTAGAACTGTATGGCTTTAGCTTTGATTGCTTGCTTGGCTTGTTGAATTCTCTCTTGTGACTTTTTTTTTTTGTGATTTCTCATCCTCTTGTATTTATAATGGAGATTGGTTGCAACTAGCCGTTGGAGTTGACTAGCCGTTTGAGCAATCTTTCCATAATAGCTTGATTCCTTGATTCCAGCCGCTTGATTGCTTCAATCCTGGGATCATGTCAATCTTCTAAATAAGGTAGGTCTTCGTTTGAATTGCAAGATGACTTAGGAATCAGCCGAGTCCTGGAAGAGCACATAGTCTTCTGATCTGTACTTCTAGTCTTCTGACTACTCTTCTGGCCTTAGGTCTTCTGTCTTCTGATATCAGACGAGTAACACTCTTCTGATCTGGAAATTCTTTGTACTGCTTTTAGGCCATCTTCAATCTGGGACTCCATCAGATAGGTAGGTATACAAGCACCTTAACTTATCTGGTCTTCAAGGATCTTCTAGTCTTCATGTCTTCTACTCTTCTAATCTTGAGGATAGGCATGTAAGCCAGGACTGTGCTGATCAGCTGATATCAATACAGTTGATCACACAAGACTAGTCTAAGCTGTTCTATACAAGTCAGCTGATCCTATTACATTTATAAACTCTAAGTGTTTTGGCCATCAAAACTATTCTAATATTAAGTGGGGCTTAGGATGAATTTATATCCCAACAATTTCCCCCTTTTTGATGAAGCCAAAACTATACTTGATAAATGCTCTTAATGAAATAAGATAAGAGTTTATAACATGCTAAGACTGAAGCATCTGATGAAGACAATGAGAGTTTGTCTTGTAAGCAAAAAGAACTAGAACTTGAATATAGATAGAACTTTTACAGATTACAAGTAATAGTTTCTTTAAACTTCTAAGCTGGTCTTCATCAGGTCTTCTGATCTTCAAATGCGGTAGGCAAGGTACAGACGAGCTCGAACTTCTTCCATGTGCTGTACATCTGTAACATTCTCCTCTTCATAGATCTTGTACAGAATCTTCTTGATTTCTATCATGTTGGCTCTTCCTGAATCCAGAAGGGGTGCATCCCATTTGGGTTCTTCAGGAGTTAGGATTCTGCAGTTGTCAAATCCTTTGGCTGTCTTGACAATTTCTTCCCAGAACTCTGGATCTTCAATGTTCATGAACTGGGAGAATTGAAGAAATTCTTCTTCATAAGAAGGGAGAGGGCCAAATTTCCATACTATGTGGTGTTGAATTTGCCACTTCTTTTTCAAGGGATACCATCTTGGTAGCTCATCTTGAAGGGCTAAGTAATCCACATAATTGCTGTCAAACACTAGGACACTGTCTTCTTGTGCTTTGTCCTTCATTGCTTTCCTGAGTTTGGCAATCCTTCTTTCAAATTTGGCTTTGACTGCCTTCGCATCATTCAGCTTCTTTTGCTTAAGCTCTTGAGCTTCAAGCAATTTCTTTTTCTTCAACTCTAGAGCCTCTTTCTCTTCTGCAGTAGGCTCTGCTGGAGCTGATTTCTTGCTGGTCTGAGCTGACTGAGCTTGCTCATCTGCCTTTCTTTTCCTTGTCATTCTCTTTTCAGAAACTTGTTCTACAGGAGCAGTGATCTGTAGACTCTTGGCAGGAGCTTGAGTGGGTGCTTGAGTATCTTCTAGAGCAATTTCTTTGTCTTTGCCTTGCCTGTTCTTGATTTTGCTCTTTAAACCACCCAAGGTTTCAGTCAAGTCATCTTGTGCTACTACCAGTTCAGCTTGCTGGGCAGTAGACTTCTCTAGAGCCTTTATCAACATATCTTCCCCCTTTTTGGCTTCAGCAAGTGCAGCCGCAAAAGGCTTCATGGAATTCATGATTTCCACTTTCAGAGTTTGTTTCAGTGCCATGGCATTGACCTTGGCAACTTGGGTCAGATGGGTTATGCTGTGCTCTAGAACTTCAGCATGTGAATTGGAGGAGGAGGCAGCTTCAAATCTAGTTGTAAGAGCTTCCAACTTGGCTGCTGTTTCCTTCAGCTGAGTCTGCAATTTCTCATTCTCCTCTGCAGCTGCCTTAAGAAGGGCTTGACCTTCTTTGGCTCTTGCTTCAGCATCCTCAATTCTTGTCTTGTAGGTGATCTCCATGCGGTGCATCTCTTCAGTGTAAAGATCAGCAAACCTTTTGGAGGTGTCGGCTGATGACTTCTGATAGGTACTCAGGTATTCTCCTATCTGCTGATGAAGTGCTTCACCAAACTTTTCTTCAACATCAAGAATCTGGTCATGAAGACGAGTCTTCTGTTCCCTTGCAGCTTTCTCAACATATCTTCCTAGCTGCATGCCTAAACCTTTCTCAAAGTGCAAGTCTATTGCAGCTTTGACCTGGGAGCAGATGTCTGCTGTAAGGTCAACAGATGGGGTAGAGGTAGAGGGTGTACCCTGAGGCTTTGGATGAACAATAATTGCTTTGTCTCTTTCTTCGGCTGATAGGTACTCCTCATTGAGGTAGTAGGTAGTGGCCTTAGTCAGATGGGTCATGATTCGTCTGCCTGCATCCTCTTGATTGTCAATGAAGTGAGTCAGATCGTCTGAAGGTTTGAAGTGAGCTGGTACTCTGACTACTTCTCTTTCAATCTCTTCTTTGTCAGCTGGTGCAGTTGAGTCTTCAGCAGGGGCAGCTGAGTCTTCCACCAAGGCTGGTGCAGCTGATTCCTTCATCTTTGCTTGTTCAGCTGTCTGCTGATCCGATGAACCTACTGGGATAGGGACATCAGCAGTGGAGACTCCTAGGATCCGGTTGCAGACTGCAGTTAGTGCCTCATCTGATAGCAGCTGAGCAAAGGATTGAACTTGAGCAACTTCCTTTTGCTCCATCTCCCAGTCGAGGAAGTGTTCCTTTCCTCCCATTCCTTCCATGACATCAAGAAAGTCTTCTACATCATCTCGTCTGAGCTTAATCCAAGTGCATACCCTAAGCACTTATTCAAACTGGATTGAAGTCTCATCAACTCCAGGGATGGTGGTCTTGAGCAGGTTGGCTATCTTCATCCTCATTATCTTTTCTGTTTGGCACATGGGGTAGTGCACCATTCTGAACTGAGGTTGAGAAGGACTAGGTTGAACCAGGTCTTCTGGTGCCAAGTCTTCTGGAGCAGAAGGGACAATGATGGTGGGGGTTTGGGTAGTTGGGGCATTTTCCTCTGCTGTGTGAGTATCAGCAGGGATTTGGGAAGTGATTTCTTCTTGTTAGGTAGGAGGTTGGGATTGATCTTCAGTAATTTGTTCATCAGCAGGGTTATGGGTCTGCTGGTCTGGTTCAGTTTCTTCTTGAAGATCAGTAGGTGTTTGAGCTTGATGATCTTGGACATTTGCTGTTTGAATATCAGCAAGGATTGTGGATATAATCTGAGTTTGATCATCAGCAGGTTGTGTGGAGGTGGTCTGAGGTTGGTTGTCTGCTGTTTGAACATCAGCAGGGTTAGGCTGGGCTTGTTCCTCTGCTGTGTGAGTATCAGCAGGGATTTGGGCATCAGTGTGTGAGGGTTCAGATGGGTTGGTATCATCAGAAGGGTTGAAGGATGAAATAGGGGCTATGCTCATTGGAGTAGGGAGCCTGGATTTCTTGGCTTTCTTTGTGAAAGAAGAAGTGTTCTTCTTTCTCTTCTGACCCTTTGATAGTTTAGAAGGTGTGAAAGTGAGAGAGGGGTTAGAAGTACCTGCCTTTTTCAAAGGAGAGGCAGTGGGAGTGACATCTGAATCAGATGGGGAGATGAGCCCTGATCTGATCAGATATCTTCTTTGTGCTAAGGTCTGATTGTCATCATCATCCTCTTCAGCAACCTTCTTTTGAGCCTCTTCTTTCGATGGCTCCTCTTCTTCTTCAGCAGCAGAGTTATGAGTGGACTCTTCTGCCTTTTCAATAACATCTTTGGAAGATGCTTCAGCTAACAGCTTCTTCCTCTCTTCTTTCAACCTTGCTGCCTCAGCAAGAGCGTCCTTCCTTAAATAATATTTGGAGATGTGGAAGGTCTTATGAGGTCCCATCTTGTACTTTCTTGGGAGTACTTCTGGAAGGATGATACTCAGCTTGTTGACAAAGCTGACAGTTGAGGTTACCTTCCATTCTCTTGATTGAAGGTCCAAAGTCACCTTCTTGGCTTCAAGAGCAATTCTGTCCAAGAAAAGCCCTTGCCAGTCTCCATCAATCTGATCCCAGATTGCAGCCATAACTCTAACCTTCAAGGTGGTAACAGCATCATGGCTGAAAGTGTTACCTTGCAGCATCTTGCCTGCTATATCCATCAGGGTTTGAAACTTAGGTTCTAATTGGGATTTCTTGAGTCCAGAGGCATCAGCAGCCTTGATTCTCCCATCAGTGAACATCTCCATGTATTCTTTCTCCTTATTCATGATGTAGGTGGAGATATTGATCTTCCCCCTTGACAAACCAAATAGTTCCTGAAGGATTTCCCTTGTTACCTTGACCTTGTGTCCACCCATGACACTTTCAACATGCGATCCCTTCATCACAGCGTTCGCATAGAAAGCCAGCACATCTTGTTCATAAACGTTGGTGGGTGCTGCTTCCAGAAAATCTCGAAGGTTGAGGTTGATGCAACGGAGAAGGATTTCCTTGTTTGCAGCTGTGTGTTTGCCTTTGAAAAACGGAGCATTCTCTGTGAACATCTTCCCTTCCTTGGACCACTTTGCAGCATCCAAGGTGCCAGTGCTCTTGGTCTTCTCGTCGTAAATTTCAATGATTGCCATAGTAGAGTTTAAGTGTTTAGGTTTTGAGAGCTTGAAAGAAATTTGCAGAACGAGAGAGTATTGAGAGCAATAGGGTATTGTGAGCGAAAGGGTTTGGAAGAGTTTTAAGGGTGTGTATATATACTCCAACAAATCTTGATCTAACGGTCAGATTTGGGTTAATTGTGGAGTAGAGCCCAAGATTTTCCTTCTTTGATTTTGGGCCTTCCTTTAAATTTGCCGGCTGAATTTGCCATGTGGCAACAGTTGATTTGCTGGCAATTTGGTAATTGAGTATTAATGACATCATTACCAAAAATAGCCGTTGTGACTAATTTTGTGGCAAGAATTGATCATCAAGGCCGTTTTTTATAAGTGAATTGCATTCCTTATATAGGCCAATTTGTTTAATTACATTCAGGAATAAATCTAGAATGAATTACATGATCAAAGATAGTCATTAAACTCAAAATCAAGTGATCTGATCAGCAGAGTGAAGTCTTCTGATTTCCTGAAAAGGTCTGCTGATTTCTCTTGGAAGTCTTCTGGTCAGCTGAGTTGGTCTTCTGATCAGCTGAGTGGAGGATTGAGATTTGCTGAGTAAATCTTCTGTGCTTTGAAGGTCCAACTTGGCTTGATGGATCCTTCATTGTTGTTGTGATGATCCAACCTGGATGATGGATCTTCCAGCTTTATTGTGAGTGGTGATCCAACCTGGTTTGATGGATCTTCCAGCTCTATCTCTCAATCAAGTAGACCATCAAATCAATATGTATATCAGCCTGGATGGTATCCCACTGGTTCAGGTTGCCCTTACCATCTGATGTTCCTCATCATCAGATGGGTTGTAGCATCAAATGTGTCCTAATTGAATCTCTTCGCTACTCTTGAAAGAGAAGGAAGATTGGAAGAGACTTCAATGGAGTCGAAGAGAGGGCCATGGACTCAGCCTTCATGTTCTGTTTAGACACAATAGCTTTTGATAACAAGCTCTCCATGTAGAACTTCCCCCTGGAGAAGAAGCTCTGCTTGTTTGCTACTCTGTCCTTTGCATCTCTCTTTCCTCTAGTTTTCAATAAGGACTTCTCTCTTTCCTCTAGTTTTCATAGACATACTTATGTTGGTTAAACCAAGTATGCTGATCTGCATCATCTTCATCTTCTGGACAAATCTTCATCTCCTTCACCCAAGACTTTGGTTGAAGAATGATCTCCATTCCATCTTTTCTTTCAATCTTCTCCATACCTGAAACAAAAATTGTAGTTGGTGATTTGTGTTCTTAGGTGTTCTCATAACTTCCTCCTTTTATAGGGGTAGAAATGAGGTAGTGGAGTGAAAGATGACAAAACTATAGAGTTGATAGGTCTGTATTTCTGAAAAGTTACTTCTTAAGATCAACAATGAGATTCTTGATCTAAGGGTTCACATTTAAAGATATTCAGACTTTATCTTATGGAATGCAGAATTTATAAATTTTGAGCAAGAGTTATTTGAAATCCGTACTGTGCATGCATACTGTTGAGTCGGTGGTGTATTAATCCAACCAAGTATAACTCAATAGTACACTGTATTTATGTATATAAATAAAGTATTTTATGAAGAATAGTTTATTATTATACATAGTATACATTGCTGGGAATAAAGAGATCAAATAACTTTGTTCAAGTCTGCTATATATATATATGATATGATATGCAATGCAGATTTTAGAGTATTTCATCAAGGATTCTTAAGGTATCATTGATTCCCCCTTGATTAGATGACTCTAAGTTTTCCCTCAGCTTTATTTGTCTTCATTGGGAAAGAACTTACCTGAAGATGAGGGTGTCTATTCACCTCATCTGATCCTCCTAGTCTGCTGCACTTGGGTCAGCTGAGGTTTTCAGCTGATCTTTCCTTCTTCATGTGCTTGGGTCCAGGAGTCCTAAGCTGTAACATAGGATTTTGAACCTTTCTTCAGCTAGGGGCTTAGTCAAGATGTCTGCTCTTTGGATATCTGTGTGAATTTTCTCCATCTTGACGTCCTTCTTTTCAAGGTGGTCTCTTATGAAGTGGTGTCGAATGTCGACATGCTTGCACCTTGTGTGGAGGACTGGATTTTGAGTGATGGCAATGGCACTGCTGCTATCACAATAAATAGGGACTTCTCTTGCCTCTACATTGTAATCCTTGAGTTGTTGAACTAGCCAGAGCAGCTGACTACAACAACTACCAGCTGCCATGTATTCTGCTTCAGTGGTGGAGGTTGCAACTGAGGTTTGCTTCTTAGAGAACCATGATATCAGCTTGTTGCCTAGAAATTGACAGGTTCCAGATGTGGATTTCCTATCAATTCTACATCCTCCATAGTCTGAGTCAGAATAGCCACTCAATTCTAGATTGTCATCAACATGGTACCATAGTCCTAGGTTGACTGTTCCTTTTAGGTACTTGAGAATCTTCCTTGCTGCTTCTAGATGACTTTGCTTTGGGTTTGCTTGAAACCTAGCACATACTCCTACAGCAAATGTTATGTCTGGTCTGCTAGCTGTAAGATATAGTAGAGATCCAATCAGTGCTCTATATTCAGCTTGATCAACTGCCTTTCCAGACTCATCTGGTTCCATTTTGAAAGATGTCATCATTGGAATCCTTGCAGTCTTGCTTTGTAGGGCTTTGAATCTTTCTAATAGGCTCTTGGTATACTTGGACTGGTTGATGAAGATCCCTTCTGAACTCTGCTTGACTTGAAGTCCTAGAAAATAATTAATCTCACCCATCATGCTCATTTCAAACTTTCCTTGCATAAGTTCAGAGAACTTCTTGCACATCTCTTGATTGGGTGATCCAAATATAATATCATCTACATATATTTGCACCATTAGGATGTCTTCTCCTTCTTGTATTCTGAAAAGAGTTCTATCCACTTTGCCTTTTGTATATCCATTGTCAAGTAGGAATTGTGACAATGTGTCATACCAAGCTCTGGGGGCTTGTTTTAGACCATAGAGAGCCTTCTTCAGTCGATATACTTGATCACCTTTTTCAAAACCTGGAGGCTGCTCTACATATACTTCTTCTACCAGAATACCATTTAGAAAAGCACTCTTGACATCCATTTGATATACCTTGAAGCCCATATATGATGCATAAGCTAGAAACAGTCGTATGGCTTCTAATCTGGCTACTGGAGCAAAGGTTTCATCATAGTCAATCCCTCCAGATTGAGAGTATCCTTTTGCAACTAGCCTAGCCTTATTTCTAGTTATCACATCATTTTCGTCCTTCTTGTTCTTGAATACCCACTTTGTTCCTACTACATTGTGGTTTTCAGGACGATCTACCAATTCCCAGACTTCATTTCTTTCGAATTGGTTTAGTTCTTCTTGCATAGCAGTGATCCAATTGCTATCTGTCATTGCTTCTTCTATATCAGCTGGTTCAATGTTGGATAGGAAAGCACACCAGCAGAACATAGATGATTGTGAGTTCTGATTCAGTTGTCTTCTTGTCTTGACACCTGAGTCAGCTCCTCCTAAGATGAGGTTTGATGGATGGTTGTTTCTCCATGTATGCCTCACAGGAGTATCTGCATTGGATGAGCTTGGATTCTCATCTGATCTAGTGCCATCAGGAGTGCTGACTTGATTAGGTCGATCATCATCTGTATCTTGAGTGTCAAAGAGATCATTCCCCCTGGCATTTGGGATTGGTGCATCTTGATTCTGGTCAGCTTGTCCTGCTTGAGTTTGAGATCTATTGACAGGTCTATGAGGCTTATCCTTCTCTGGTTCTTCAGGGAAAGGTTCATTGACTTCAATGAACTCATCTGGTTTGGACTTGATCACTAGATGTCTCATCTGATCTGCAGCTGAGTTTGTTTCTACTGCATTCTTTTCACAAGATTCATCAAAAACAACATGAGGTGTTTCTTCCACAAGAAGGGTTCGTTTGTTGAGTACTCTAAATGCTTTGCTAGTTGAGGAGTATCCTAAAAATATCCCCTCATCTACTTTGGCATCAAAAGCATTCAACTTACTCTTCCCATTGTTGTGAATGAAACACTTACAACCAAATATATGAAAGTAAGATACTCTAGGTTTTCTACCTTTCCATAGTTCATATGGGGTTTTCTCATGTATTTTATGAATACCTGACCTGTTTTGAGTGTGACAAGCTGTGTTGATGGCTTCTGCCCATAGCTTCTTAGGAGTGGAGAATTCAGCAAGGAGTGTTCTGGCAGCTTCTTTGAGTGTTCTGACTCTTCTTTCAGCTACACCATTCTGTTGTGGTGTTCTTGCTGCACTTGTCTCATGCTGAATACCATTAGAAGTACAATAGCCAATAATATAAGAGTTAATGAATTCAGTGCCTTTGTCACTTCTAATTTTCACAATTGGTTCTCCTTTCTCTACTTGGATCCTCTTCAATAGTTCAGGGAGCTTCTGCTGTGTTTCACTCTTATTGTATAAGAAGATAACCCAAGTAAACTTGGAATAATCATCTACAACAATAAGAGTGTACTTCCTCCCTGTTAGAGTGGTTGGAGTGATTGGTCCAAAGAGATCCATGTGAAGCAGTTCAAGAACTCTGCTGGTTGATGCTGTCTTCTTGGTCTTGAAGGAGACCTTTGTTTGCTTTCCTTGTTGACATGCATCACACACCTGATCTTTACAGTAGAGTTCATTAGGCAGACCATCAACTAAGGATTCCCTTGCTAACTTGTTCATAGTCTTAAAGTTCAGATGACTAAGACGTTTGTGCCATAGCCAGCTGACATCTTTAGGGCTCTTCACAAGCAGACATGTATCCTTAGGACAGCTGTTCCAATTTGCAAGATACATACTTCCCTTTCTAGATCCTGTTAGAAGGTTTTGTTTTGTTCTCTTATCACTTATGAGACACTCATCTTTAGAGAATTTGACTGAGTAACCAGTGTCACAAAAGTGAGAAACAGATAATAAATTAAACTTAAGACCTTCTACATATGATACATCATGTACCTCAATGTCACCATTTTTAAGGGTGCCATATCCTTTTGTGTTACCATGCGCGTTATCACCAAAGAAGACTTTTGGACCTTTCTTTTCTATGTAGTTGGTCAGCAGGGCTTTGGTTCCTGTCATGTGAGTTGAGCATCCAAGTTTCTCCTGCTAGACCTCCTCTTCTGTATAGGTCCCTCCTTTCCTGCAAGAAAAGTTAAGTCTTAGGTACCCATTTTGTTTTGGGTCCTTGGGTGTTAGTACTACCCTTGGGAACCCACATATACATTGGTCGTTTGAACAACCTTGAGCACTTGAGTTGTTTCCCTCGGACATCACAGAACCAAATCTTACCAGTCAGCACCTTGGACTGATCTGATTTGTCCTTAGTGTCAGCTAAGTAATAGTCAAATGGTTTCCCTTTATAGGAGTGTACATACATGATCTTTTGACTAGTTACATTCGGCCTGGGTGCATTAGCTGGTCGATGCACACGATTATATGGACCATACTCTTCTGTTCTCACAATATCATAAGAGATAGGGGGTGCAAAGAGAACAGATTTGTTTGAAGAAGACTTCTTCTTCTTGGCTGGAGCAGCATACAGCTGAGACTGTCTCAGCCGAGATGGTCTAGGTTGTTTGTTGTTCCTCTGTACAGGCTTGGGGTTAGCTTGTCCTTTACCATTTTTGGTTTTGGGATAGTTAGCCTTAGCTGGTACAGATGCCTTTTGGTTCATATTAGGTTCATTGTGTTTAGAACACTCACCCTTTTCATGTGTCTGAGTAGTGCACTTGTTAGGTGTACTACCCCCAGCTGGAGAGGATGTAGATGGGTTGAGTTCATAGCCAAAACCCATCTTATTGCCATTTGATCTATAATACTCAGAGATACTTTCAATAGTAGTAGAGGCTTTATTGAACTCTGATATCTTTTGATTTAGGCATTCCTTCTCCTTTTCTAAGAGCTTGTGTGCTTGGAAGAGGTCATCGAATTTGGATTGTAGTGAACGAAGTTCCTTAGTTTCTAAAGCTTGAGTTTGTAACATCCCCTCATACAACTGAGTTATTGTGGTATTTTCTTCCTTAAGAAGCTCCACTTCTCTGGTCAATCTTTCATTCATTGTGGCCAGCTCAGGGGTGTTATCAAACTTAACCTTTTTCAACTTAGCAATTTCTTTCCTTAGATCCTTATTCTCCTCTTCCACTTCTATAAAAGCTCTAGTGGCAATATCTAGATCACCTTTTACTTTTCTTAAAGATTGATAATAGGTGTCTTCTGATTCGCCTTCAGATGAGTTTATCTCATCTGATTGTGAAAAAATAGGTGAATGGAAAGTAGTAGCATAGGAGTTTACCTCATTTTCACCTATAGCCATCGTAGCTAGGTCATCTGAATCATCTGAGAAGATTTGGCAGTCTGGTGATGTAGGGAGTTCATCACTTTGATATTCAGATTCTTCAGTCACCATAGCTTTCTTGTCTGAAGTTCTTCTTGGCCTTCTTTCTTCTTTGTCATCCAAATCCAGCTCAGGACATTCATAGACATAGTGTCCTGGTTTGCGACAGTTGAAGCATGATCCAGGTTTCTGATTTGAGTTGCCTTTCCTTGGAGGAGTGGCATCTCTTCTTCTGGATCCTCGGCTGTCAGATGACTCCACATCCTTTCTAGGATGTCTTTCTGGTGTTCTTTCTCTGGAACCTCTGGAGGGTGAACTTGCTCTTCTATCTTTGTAGTTTCTATAGAATTTTCTATATTTGCTGTTGAGAGTGTTCATCCTTTCGAATCTCTTGATCATAAGAGCCATTTGTTCCTTCAGACTCATGTCTGATCCTTCACAGTCTTCTGTTTTCAGAGAGGCCTTGCCAGATGAGGTACTTGCAGCTTTTGTATTGGCTGCCTTGAAGGCTACAGTCTTGGAGGTAGATGGGGCTGCTGTTGACTCATCACTTCCTGAGTTTTCTTCTCTGTCAAGGTCATATTCATGAGCTTTTAGGTTCTGAAATAGAGTTTGAGTAGACCACTTCTTGATATCTTGAGTATCTTTGATGATGGTCTTCTTGAGTTTCCATCTCTTGGGTAAAGAGTCCAAGATCTTCAAGTTTTTCTCTCTATTTGTATACTTCTTGCCTAGAGATTCAATCTCATTTATGATCTTTGTACATCTATTGTCCAGCTGATCAATAGTTTCTCCTGGATGCATCTTGAGGTGTTCAAACTTCTTGACTGCTGTCGACAATTTGCTTTCCTTGATCAGCTCAGTTCCTTCACAGAGGAGTGCCAATGCCTCCCACATCTCTCTGGCTGACTCACAGTGGATGACCTTTGCAATGTACTCATTTGGAAGAGTTTGCATTATGTAATCTTGAGCAATGCTATCAAGGTTTGATTGCTTCATCTCTTCTGGTGTGAGATCCCTCATAGGCTTGGGAACCAGTTCTCCAACTGGGACTTCTGGATCACCATTTGCAGTGTTGACTGTCATGATGGTGATTGGGCCTTCAGTGATTACAAACCACATCTTGTAGTGGACTGATGTGAGATTCTTCCTCATCCTGATCTTCCAGTAATCATAATCCTCAACTGAAAACTTAGGCAACTTTCGCATGTTAGCACTCATGCTGTATGGATTTTCAAAAACAAGTTTTTCAAAAGATCTGTTCAAGAGGACTACAGAAAGACTCCCTCAAGTCTACTGATAATCTAGAGACAGTAGTCCGTTAGAACCACGGCTCTGATACCACTTGTTGGTCCCTGAACGAGTAGTGAATGGGTTTAAAGTCTAGAGTGGAGGGGTGAATAGACTTTAAAACTTTTTCAAACAGAGTTGGGAACCTCTTCTGATTGCTATGTCAACTGGACTGCAAGTCTGCTGGTCCAGATGACTATAGTGATCTGACTGAGGAGGTTATATGCGGAATTATGGTGGCCCTGGTTTAGACTCGTTCTTGTAACTTGTTTTACTTAATGAAAATACTCAGCTGATGCTGGTTTGAAAGTTATGGCCTTGTTTTGAAGAGTGTTGAAATCACAGTATGCACTATATAATAATGAATGTAAAGGCATAAATGTAAAGTGCAGAAAGTAAATAACACTAGATTTATAGTGGTTCGGATATACGTTCCTACGTCCACTCTCACGTCCTAACGTGATGTTTAATCCCTTTAATTTCCACAAATTACAAGGGTCTTGACCTTTATAGTCCCAAGGTTAGGACTTTGAGATCTGAGTCGTCCTAACAGCTACGGTCTCCACAAGTGATTGTAAGCACTTGCACTTTAAGGGGTTTCAAAAACTTTAACCTTTCGGTGAGGGTTGGGGTTTTTGAGGTGTATCCAACTAATGGTTCAAGCTTATAATTTGCTTAACCACTATGCCTAAAACAATTGATATACAATATGAACAGGTTTCAGGTTCTTAAGGGTTGGATAGAAATCACTTAAGAGCTATAGATAATCTAATGGTTTCTGGCTCTTTTGAGAATTATTAGAACTGTATGGCTTTAGCTTTGATTGCTTGCTTGGCTTGTTGAATTCTCTCTTGTGACTTTTTTTTTTTTGTGATTTCTCATCCTCTTGTATTTATAATGGAGATTGGTTGCAACTAGCCGTTGGAGTTGACTAGCCGTTTGAGCAATCTTTCCATAATAGCTTGATTCCTTGATTCCAGCCGCTTGATTGCTTCAATCCTGGGATCATGTCAATCTTCTAAATAAGGTAGGTCTTCGTTTGAATTGCAAGATGACTTAGGAATCAGCCGAGTCCTGGAAGAGCACATAGTCTTCTGATCTGTACTTCTAGTCTTCTGACTACTCTTCTGGCCTTAGGTCTTCTGTCTTCTGATATCAGACGAGTAACACTCTTCTGATCTGGAAATTCTTTGTACTGCTTTTAGGCCATCTTCAATCTGGGACTCCATCAGATAGGTAGGTATACAAGCACCTTAACTTATCTGGTCTTCAAGGATCTTCTAGTCTTCATGTCTTCTACTCTTCTCATCTTGAGGATAGGCATGTAAGCCAGGACTGTGCTGATCAGCTGATATCAATACAGTTCATCACACAAGACTAGTCTAAGTTGTTCTATACAAGTCAGCTGATCCTATTACATTTATAAACTCTAAGTGTTTTGGCCATCAAAACTATTCTAATATTAAGTGGGGCTTAGGATGAATTTATATCCCAACAATAAGATTTTATAAATTAAAATCTTTTAAGAATAAGAGTGAGAGACACTCAGAGGCCTAGAGGTCAAGGTGCTCCAGAGAGCCCTCACCATATTTGAGACCCAAAAGGGTTAACCAATGAAATGAGAAGATTTTATGAATTAAAATCTTTTAATAAAAGTGAGAGACACTCAGAGGCCAAGGTGCTCCAGAGAGCCCTCACCATATTTGAGACCCAAGAGGGTTAATCAATGAAATGAGAAGATTTTATGAATTAAAATCTTTTAATAAAAGTGAGAGACACTCAGAGGCCTAGAGGCCAAGGTGCTCCAGAGAGCCCTCACCATATTTGAGACCCAAGAGGGTTAATCAATGAAATGAGAAGATTTTATGAATTAAAATCTTTTAATAAAAATGAGAGACACTCAGAGGCCAAGGTGCTCCAGAGAGCCCTCACCATATTCGAGACCCAAGAGGGTTAATCAATGAAATGAGAAGATTTATGAATTAAAATCTTTTAAGAATAAGAGTGAGAGACACTCCGAGGCCTAGAGGCCAAGGTGCTCCAGAGAGCCATCACCATATTTGAGACCCAAAAGGGTTAACCAATGAAATGAGAAGATTTTATGAATTAAAATCTTTTAATAAAAGTGAGAGACACTCAGAGGCCTAGAGGCCAAGGTGCTCCAGAGAGCCCTCACCATATTCGAGACCCAAGAGGGTTAATCAATGAAATGAGAAGATTTTATGAATTAAAATCTTTTAAGAATAAGAGTGAGAGACACTCCGAGGCCTAGAGGCCAAGGTGCTCCAGAGAGCCCTCACCATATTTGAGACCCAAAAGGGTTAACCAATGAAATGAGAAGATTTTATGAATTAAAATCTTTTAATAAAAGTGAGAGACACTCAGAGGCCTAGAGGCCAAGGTGCTCCAGAGAGCCTTCCCTATACTTGAGAACCACAAAGGTTAGTTAATGAAAAGACAGGTTTTATGATTTAAGACCTTTTAAAACGAGGGACAAGTAGAAGCTTAGAAATCAAGGAAAACCTCCTCAAGCCACCTGAAACCAGAAGGTTATGCAACCAAGAGACGATTATGGTATAACCTACAAGACCGATAAAGGGGGGGGAGGAGGAGAAGAGCATACCTCCAACATATTCTTTACTGGTCTTATAGGTTACTCATGCAAGCAGAAAAGAAAAAGCACGCCAACAAGCAAACGATATGAAGCTAACACAACTACTACAAAAAGCCCCCACATATCCAGGAGTGTGGGGTCCCCTAAAGAGTATGAGAAAGCAAGTATTACGAGCAGAAATTAAAAGAGTGTAGCAAAACAAAAGAAAGGTAAATTATTTGTTATGACCATGAAAATATGAAATTTAAACTGCCTTTTCAACAGCAGCTCCCTCAGCAAAAGCTCCTTCGACCTCAGCTCCCTCGACCACAGCTCCTTCAATGGCACCCTCCTCCACGGCAGCATGGTTGCTAGATCCTCCGCCCTCCTCTGGGCCCTCTTCACCTCTCAAGGTATCCTCAGCGCCCGTTTCTCCTGTTACCATATTTGGAGCGGAGACATAAGGATAAACCAGCTGCTCCAGAGGCTTTAGCTCAGCCATACCCACCTTGGCTGCCTATAACTTGGTGATGGCCTGACCCATTCCGGGTAGCCACCAAGGACTGTCGGGGCTCTCCTTAGGATCCCCTAAGAATTTTGGAGGAGTAGCGAGCTGATCCAGGCGAAATTCACGAGAGTAGGTCCCATCGAACCCCGGGGCTGAGTGCTCGGCCACGGCATTGCTGAAGCCATGGTCAATGAAATGAGGAATATGTGGCCCCATGGCGCATAGGAAGTTTGAGCTCTTTAGGAAACTGGACAGCCACTGAGTATGAAGAGTCCCCAAGAATTCTTGACCCAAGGAGGAAGTAAACAGGGATTTAATGCAAGCCTGCACTCCGACATCCGGCAGCTCGCGTCCCATCCGTTCCACCTCCTCTTCCAGATGCTTGATCCTGGATGCATCCTGCTTGCCTTGAGCCCGTAGAAGAGGTAACTCCTCAGCCAGAGCTTGAGCTCGTTTATGAGCTTTGTCCTTCTCCGTCGTGATACCCTTGAGGGTTGACTGGAAAGAGGATGCTTCAGCTCGGAGAAGTTCAAGATCAGCCACCATCTCAACACCTTGGTCGAATATCTTAGTGTAGGCAAGACCAAACTACATGAAGAAAAGGAACAATGTTTAAGATGTAAAGAAGGTAGAAGCCATGAAAGTAATGGAAAATACCTCTGAAAAAAGATGAGCACCACGAAGCAGTTGATCTTCAGGAAGGGGCTTGTCGGATAATTCAGTGTTGGAAGGAGGAGGACATTAGCTGATAAGGCGATGGAGAGGTTCGTACGCAACAGAAGGGGGAACTTCTTTCTCAGCAAGAGCTCGGGCAGTTTTTCCCTTCTTCTTTTTAGAAGTGCCACAGTCAGAGAAGAAGGCATTGGTAGCCGAGCGAGTTCTCCTGGCAACAGAACCCGGGACTTGAGTAGAAGAGCTGGGGAGAGGAGGAACCTTTGAAGAACCCTCTGGAGCCGGGGTCTTTGCTGAGCTTTCTAGAGCAGGAGACTGAGGAGCTTTTGGGAGATCTTCAGGAGCAGATAACACAGGGGCCTTCAATATTCCGAGAGCAGGGGCATCCCATGAGATATGAGTTAACCAACTCATTGCTGCAGATAACCAAGAAGATTCTCAGAACTCAGAAAAATAACCACATGCAAGAAACGAAATACAAGAACAGAGGATTTTTTACCATCTCGAGGTTCTAAAGGAAAATCTTGAGGACAGAAGCCAAAGTGGGAGAGGATGCGAGGATTTTTGCAAATACCAAGAACATCAAAATAATCGTGCAGACAGACGTGGGTATTGAGATTAGTCATAACCATGTGATTTGAAACAGAGTAAGCTTTCAGAGAAGGAGGAAGTATTCCGGGATTATGGAATATCCAATTTTCATGAGGAAACGGCCAATCGGTGGGGCTAGTAACAAAAAAGTAGTAATCTCTCCAAGATGACTCTTCTTCGTGGAGTTTTTTCATGAACTTGCAAACACGAGACCTCCTCCCACAAACATAGAAGAAGCCATCGTTCACTTTACAAGAGTGTTGGCTCAGAAACAGTTCGGCAGAAGGTTCGCCGCCATTCCCCTTCACCAAAATAAAAAATCCTATCATGGTACGGATAACATTTGGAGTAAACTGATTAAGAGGGATCTACATGCGGGTAGATATGGCAGCCAAATAGGGGTGAATCGGAAATCGAAGTCCTGCCCTAATTTGAGCCTCGAAAAAGGCCAGGGTTCGGGGTTCAGAGAGATCAGGGCGTTCATCTGAGCAAGGAATTCGAAATGTGTATTCCGGCGGAAAAACGTAGGCTTGAATAAGGCTGGCTAGGTGAGTACTATCGATTAGGGAAGAAGTGGAAATTCTATTTTCTGGGCTCCCCATCGGAAACGGAGTGGACTCAGAAGGGTTTTGACCAAGAGCTTCAGGCGGAGAAAGAGGGCTAGACATCGACTAACAGTGCTAATAAAAGAAAAAAAAGAGGGATAGCTAGGTTACCTTGATAGGGAGAACTACGAAGTCAGTCGGGGCGACCGGCGACGGTGAAACTCGGGAGGAAGAACGCCTGAGAAGAGAGGTGGAGACAACAAAGAACTTTCGGAGGAAATGAAATTCAAAAGGGAGAAAAGGAAAGGAAAGGATTGTGTGAAGTAAATGAGAAAAGGGGGAAATCGAGGTTTTTCCTCGGGAAGACAGTCAGAGAGAGAAAAAGGCGACTGCGTGGGACCCGGGCACGGAAGTCGAAACGTCTTCAGAGCTGGAGGCGGGAAAATTTGTGGAAGAAAATATTTTCGAAATTTCTCTCTGGAGCTGGAATCATACACGTCTCTCCAGAAATGCCTCTGCGCTAGGATCACTTGAATTTTCTACTCTCACAAAAGGTATACTCCTTTTACGAGAGTAGGGGGAGTAGATGATGCGGCCTTAAAATGTCATCCAATAAGAAGTCGACACGTGTATTGAGGATAAAGATAAAGGAGGAGACATGGGATTAAAGAATATTCTCTGGATACAGAGTCTCTTCTGGAAGTCCTTCCGGAGGGAGCTCTGCCCGGAGAGAAACGTCAAAAAGACTCAATCTTGGTATGACTTGGCAAGCCGAGATTATAGGAGAACCCCCACGAAGCGGCCCAGGAGTGATTGAAGGAAGACTCCTTCCTCCTTCATCTTAGGGGATGAAGTCCACTAAAGGGGAAGGATCCCGGTTCTTTAGGAAAGAAGGAGAAGGCGTGACCTTGTCAACACAGCTGGGCTGGGTCCAAAGGGTAGCTCCGAAATGGAAGGAATCCATAACTTCCCTTTGAGAGGAATTTCCTATAAATAGGTAATTCAAAGGATGTTTTCAGGTTAGATTTTCTTACTCTTACTAAATTTAATATACTTGGTGCAAAAAATATTTCTGATATTCTTTGAGAGCCTGCTTTGATAAATCAAGGATCTCGAGATCCTTGTGATATATTGAGAAGCCCTATACTGACTTAGGCATCGGAGTGTCCGCGCCGGACCCCCCTCTGGCGTGTTCTTTGCAGGTTCTGGAGGATTCTACCAAAGGCAGCATATTTGGATTGCTTATACGTGTTCGGGAAGTCAGATATCCAACTCGGAGGATATCCAATCCCCTTGTGCAAATTTTGGCACATCAATACCTATTATATCGAAAATAATTAATGACTAATTACAATCATTTAAAAAATAATGCAATCAACACATTTTGGTCAAACGTTTCTAAGATTTGTCAAATTTATTTACAAAATTTCAAAAATCATAGTATGTGTGTCCTATGCAATAAAAAATTTCATGTCATATCATATATTTTTATATGCCAAGAAGCACACAAAATATCCTCTCATGGGATGTGTATATAGAAATGTATTAAAAAAAACTATTTATTTAAACACAAATCACACGATCTAATTTATCTCCTAATTAAATATTCTTGATATCTATTATCCCCCTATATACTAATAGGGAGTTTAAATTTGCCAAGTGTCAAGATATGGTTAATTTTGATGATGTGTCTTATGGAGAATGATTGTATTACATGTGTCTTAATTAGGTTAAGTTAATATTTTTAGAACTTTGTGTTGGTCCTTGGTGGAGTATGACACAAGTGTATGGGGGGGGGGGGGAATGCACTTGTGTATGCAAATTTCTTTTTCCTTTTTAACAAATCTGGTCTTATCAGGCAGGTTGTCTCACAACTGGCCTGAGTGTGAACTTTGATAGATACTTGTCCTACTGATTACTATTAAGTGATCAGTTGGCTAAATATCTAAAAGAGTTGCTAAGTGCGGAATGTGGTTGGGCTTTGACTCAAAGAAATACTCCAAGTTAATTTCTGAAAAGATACAGTTATCAGGGACTTTGTCCAAAACAGTTTTTCTTAACTTACTGAGTCTTGCTCTTTGAAATATGATTGAATGTAAGTACAATAAAGAGTACAGTAAGTAAATGGCACACAAGTTTATAGTGGTTCAGAGACTCAAGCTCCTACATCCACTTTCCCTGATTGAACAGGATAATTCCTTCACAATGGAATTAGCTTGTTTTATAGTGCCAAGGTGCACTGATCAACAACACTCTCTTAGTGCTTTGATCCCTAGGATAATCTGAGTCCTAGTGCTCAATCTCTCTGAGTTAAGACTGTGTTTCACTCTAACAGTCCTTAACTCCTCACTTCTACAACAAACACTCTCTTCACTAAATGGGATAAGGGTTTGAGGTTTGGTTCCAACTAGTAGAGATATCCTTTACAATAAGAACAGTGTAAAGGCTTAGGATATCGCAATGCTAAGCTTTGGATGTTTTCAAAGATTGGCTTAGCTAATTGAAGTGATCAGGAAACTTGGAATTCTAAAGAACAGCTTGGTTTCCTTTGAAAGCTTGATGATAGTTTGATAGCTTGTAGTTGGATGGATGAATCCCTTTGATCACTTCTGTATTTATAGGTAAATTTGAACAACTAACCGTTGGAGGGATAGCAATTCAAATATGTCTATTTGCAGCACCATTGAAACGGCTATGAAGCTTGGCATCCTTTTATCCACTGTGTAAAAGGGCTCTTCAATGGTTGCTTGAATGAATGTGTTGACTTCTGAAAAATGCGGTTGAGAAGACTTGTGTCAGTTTTCAAATATGCACATTTTCCAAGGTTGATTTGTGGCAAACTCTACACTCAACCAACGGTCAGATGGGACAAGCTCCCTGAACATTCCTGCTGCAATTTAGAATGTTCCAACATTCATTGAATGCTTCACTCTTTAATGCTTTAAGTCTTCAATGCTTTGTTCATGCATGATTGGCAATAAGTGCTTCATTGAATGTGTCTTCTGTGAGCTTTGGCATTCAATGCTCTTGATCATATGTACTTCAACTGTCTTGATCATTTGCATTTATGAGCATTGCTTTGATACTCTTGACCTCTTCAGCTCAGTTGTTCACTTGGTCAGCTTGTCCTGAGAGTTCAGCAACTTTGGCCTATAGACTAACCACTTATCAAGCTGCCTAACATTTCAGCTTTGGACAACTAGCCTGAACTCTAAAATCTCACAACATTCCTGAGATTTTTAACTTAAGCATTCTACTTACTCAAGTGTACTGAGACAACTTGCCTGAACTAGACTTGAGCATATCTCAACTAATCTGAACATCATCAATCAGGGGTTTTGGTATCTAAATCAAAATCATTTTATTCCCAACTTTAGTTGAGATAATGAGTTGTTATCTCTTGATAGAAAATCAGTGGTCCTTTTATATATCATGGAGCATTACAGATCAGAAAATCAAAGGACAACAAGACTGATACAAGAAAAACAGAATAACAACAATAAAAAACAATCATAAAAACCAGATAGGGAAGAGATGAACTTATCCATCAGAGAGTTCCATCATCTTGAGGAGCAATGCCATATTGAGCCCAGACCCTTTTCTTCAATTCCCATACATCCTTGTTTGATCCTCTAGGGCCAATCTTCATCTTCTCCATCTTCATGATGTTGATGAACTCTTCCAGAATCTTTCCCTCATCAATTAAGTTCCCATTGAACTTAGGAGGCATGTACAGAATAGGACCAGGGGCCTTGAATTCAACTCTTGCCATCTCAGCTGCTGCAAACAGCTTTTGGTAGAGGTCCCTATGGTTCTCAAACATAAACTGGACAAAGACTTCATCCACACTCTCTTCAAGCCACTTTCCAATGACATAAAAGTCATACACAAAACTTCTCTTGGCCTCCTCCCATGCATCATTCAGTGAGATTGGAACCCACTTATCATGGTGAGGGTACTGAGTGTCCCATCTTTGCAGCATTTGAGGCTTGAGTCTTCTGTATGAAGCCCCTCCTTCTTGGAGCTTTGAAGTTTGCCCTTCTTTCATCCCTTGCTTTGTTGGCCTCAACCAACTGATCCATTCTTTCTTTAGCTCTCTGAAGAGCTAACTTCTCCTGAGTCTCTGGATCCTTTCCAAATCCTTCTTCAAACAGTTTAGAAGGATCATCAGCAAGCTTGGGCACACCAACTTCAGGCTCTTTGTCCTGTACCTCCTCTTCAATCTCTTCTTCTTCAATAGCAGGCAACTTGGCTGCTTTCTTCAATCTCTTTGATTGCCTCACTGGAGTTGATTCTTCAGACTGGAATTCTGATGGCAAAGTCAGGCTGGTTGGGAATTCATTGAAGGCTTGCAATTCCTTCCTCTTTCTTTCAGATGCTCTTGTCACCTGCCCCCTTACTTCAGCAGCTTTCTCTTTGGGGTCAAGTCCAGCTGACTCACCACCAGACCTTTGAAGCTTTCTTGCCTGACTTTCCATTGCTGACATCATAGACTCCTTGACAGCAATTTGAATCTGCTCATCTTCAGTCAAATTTTCAATATTCATTGGGCCTTTGCCTTTCCCAATGTCTTCTACTGCCTCCTCCTCAATCTCAGGGACCTTCTCCTTTCCCTTTGATTCACCAATCACCAAGGTTCCCTTTGCCCTTGCTCTCTCTCTTTCCCCCTTTTTGGCATTATCAAAACACTGGGGCTTCAGTTCACTCATAGAGACTGAGAGATGTGAGTGGGCTTGAGTGAGGGACTTCAACTCCTGCAGTAGATAAACATTCTCATCATGAATGTTTTGCATTTTGTCATCTGCCATGCATAAGAATGTGTGAACTGGCTTCATCTTTTGAGCAACAATGGCATCCAATGTGGCTTTCAGTGATTGATCAAGTTTGGCCTGAAGTTGATCAGTGAGGTTGGCCACAACTTGATCAGACACTTTGGCCATAAGTTCAACAGTGAACTTCTCAGCAGCCTCTTTCACCATTGCAGCTTTCAATTCTTCAGCTTTCTTCCTCTGAGCTGCTGTCCTCTGCCTTAATGCATCTTTGATTGTTTTCCTCAGAGCTCTCACATTGTCCTTGTAGAGATTCTTGAGGCCCAGCTGTTCTTTCTTCACAGATTTGGTGAACTTTACCATTTCATCCTTTGCCTTTGTTACCTCAGTTGAAACTGTTTGCAGTCCAGTTTCAACTCCACAAATTCTTGCATCTAGAGTGGGCAGGATCACCTCTTCTGAGCCAGTTAGCCTCATCTCCACAGAGGCTAGAGTCTTTCCTTGGCCATCTAGAGTATCAATAGTTGTTGCATGTGCCTTCCCAACTTCCCTGACCAATGTATCCAACTTCTCTGATTTCTCTTCAATGATGGATGCAGTTTGAGTAGCAATCTGAAAACCAGCTTCAGTGGTGTTGGCTTGTTCAAAGTACATCTTGTTCAGTGTGGACACATTGGCTGAAACTGCTTCAAGATCAATGCCAGCATCAACTGGTATATCTGTAAGGGAAGCATCTGCAAAAATTTGCTCAATGGTAACAGCAACAGAATCTGCAAAACTAAGAGTGTTAGT